>OV788320.1:13732723-14403269 GCA_928718305.1 Tetramorium bicarinatum
TAAACACCGTTTGTTAACTGTAGCCATTAAAAGAATGAATCATCGCGTGAGCAGCGCGTCTAACGATCGCGTGCTCACCTCGCGGAATCGTCTGCGGTTAAGGTCTCTTTTTTTAGAATAACGCGAAAGCTGCCATCGCTTGTCGTTTTAACAACAAGAACGGAGACGCATTCTCACAGGGTTTACTGATCTGCACGGTCATTTGGGCTTAGCAAACCCACGGACCTGAGCTCGGTACACTGCAGACGTTCATGTACATTTACACACCTATTTACACACGTTTGAAGTGATAATGTAATAAATATTTTTGTAAATGGAAGTAAAGTACAATAAAATATAAGTTAAGAATAATAAGTAAAGTATAAACAAGATCTTCGTACGTGTTTAATATAAATGAAACAGAAAGAAAGAGACTAGCAAAATTCTCTCACTCTCACTCTCTCGAAGCTTGCTCTTTATTAATGTTTCCCGCAATAAATAAAAAACAGATGCAATCTTATGCAGATTTTAACGTTCTTATTGATGTCAAAACGAGCATTATTCGATTATTCATGTGTTGTAATTATTAATTTAATTTCTCATTAATAATAAGATAAATATATATTTTATATTTATCTTATTAATGAGATATTTTATATTAAATTTTAAATTACATTTTCTCACGACAGATATTCAATATTCTATATATTTATTATATATTTATCTATCAAGAACTTAATTCTGATGCTAAAATGTTAACATCGAAAATCATTAAAGGTTAATGGAATGTACGCGACTTGATGAAATAAAAGAGAAAAGAATCCGTGCAACTATTACTTTTTTTATGACGGAAATTATGACGCTTGTTACGGAAAGTAGCTGGCTTTGCATAAAGATATAAAGTTGAATAACGTCGCGAGCGAGCGTGATAACTTACGTCTTTGCTTTATACGCCTTCTGCAAGAAACGATCTCCGCCGTATTATTTCATAAAACCATAACGCAGAGCTTGCGTTTCATATTTTTTCGCAGTCACTTGCGAGAATCTCGGACGATATTCGACGAGATCGGCGAGTTTTATCTCCTCGGTGAGAAGAAAAAAAATAGGCAGCGCAACGAAACCGCGCCAAGTCTGTCGATGGGGAGACGAATTTATGTTCTAGCGGGCAAAGAAATTAATATATCAACGCCGCTGTGGAGAATCTTCGCGCCCTTTTCAGCCCGACGCCGCGATATGTCTGACATGGAAAAATGGATCGAGAACGATCGCACTCGGTATTGATACCGTCCTCCTTCTCGCGAGGTGCACTATCCCCGGGCCACGAAATTCTGACCTCAATGAAAACTTCGCGCGTATGCAGAAAATAGATAAAGTCCGTCTTTCTACCATTGCGGTCAAAAATGCTTTTAAATTCAGCAGCCCCTACGATTTTTCCGTGACTCGAGAATGATTTTGCAAGGTTGAATATCAGCCAATAAGGTAGAATAGCAATATCGAGACATCGCGAGAATGTGTCGATCAATGATAGGACGAGCGAAATAGAATATCTCGGGATATTGCACGACGAGTTGTGTATATTATCGGGAAGATATATTTGTACTCTGGACACCACGAATTTTTCGCAGAAAGATAAAAGTGGAAGACACTCTCGGATCATCAGCATAATCTTTTTCTTGCGTCACATATATCGGTTTGTCTCTGTCAATCTTTTAAAAGAATCCCACTGCGCCGAATCTTTTTCTCGTTCACGATATAAAATGAGGGAGGAAAACGGTCTGCGGAAGAAGAAAAAAAAATATTACATCCACCCGGACCGTAACTTTTCTATCGGCAGAATCTCGGACGAAAAATGCTGACGTTATCGAAGATTTTTCATACGAAGACTCGTAAACCATCCAGAAGCAATAGCGCACGTATTTAGGTACATGCCGATTCGTTAAAATTCTCCGCAAAAGTGCACTTGGTTTTTCCCTCATTCAATGCGTGCTGATAATCCGAGAAATTAAAAATCTATCGATAATTAGCATATGTAGTTATTTTTGTAAAAAGATGGCAAGACCGTCTTTCAATGGAAAATCGCGCTTCTTCATGCTGATGAATATTCTAAATTTGTTAGTGAATTCGTGCAAGGGCAACATCGTCCGAGGATAAACACGTTTGAAGGCGGTCGGTTGCACGAGCCGAGAGATCTCTTTAATCTCGCGAAACCGAAGATGGTAGAACGTGAAGGATTCGCCCGGCAGTTATGCGTATGCGTAGCCATGGGAGTCAACATTGACGCAAGCCGCACGGCATACGTTACCGTGATTATCGCCGTAACAACAACCACATTACTCGGGATCTCGTTACACGCACTTAGTCAGCGCTTGGTCCAACGAACTCACGTAGAACTATCAGTTGGGAGAGAAATCTGTATCAGGAAAATGTTTCTTCCTCAGAAAATTACTCGTAACTTGTACCAAATTGGTTTCACCTAGATTTTACCTTACTTTGCAATGATACGTACACAGTAAAAAATTTTATGTTAAATTTAACACATTTTACATGTCCCAATTAATCCACTCAAATTTTTGTGTTAATTTAACATAAAGCAAATGGGTTAAAAAGTAACAAAAATAATAGGTAAAAAATTAACACAAAAATTTAACATTTGGAGGCTGTCAGAAATCAAAGTTTATGTTAAATTAACATATGTATAATGTTAAATGTAACTAAGATAAAATGTTATTCTAACATTCGAGAGAAGCATCTATTTTTGGTTTTGACCTTTTTATGATGAGTAACATAAGAATTACGTCAATTTAACAAACAGTAACTATTATAAAAAGAAAAGTAACACAATTTATCTGTTCATTTTATCATATAAAATATCTCACCAAGAATTCATGCACTTACATATAAATTGTGTGATTTTAACTCTTAAAAAAGGTTAATATTAATTTAACATAGAAAAGTTTAAGTAACACAGCGACGATATGTTAAATTAACACACGACAGTGTTAGAAATTTAACGCAAAACTTTCTACACATGAAAATTTTAACGCAAATACAAAATGTTTTTTACTGTGTAAGATATTTCTTTCGCGCAGCGGGACACTAGTTTGAAAATTCCGAGGAGGGGCTCACGCCATATAGCACGCCTTTAAGATGCGTGTCACGATTATGACGATTAAATCGGATCGATCGAGGACTACCGTTGATCGATGGTTTCGGTGACCGCGACTGAATTTTATCGCGCTCGTAACGGTCATAATGTTGGTCGCTGCAGTGATAACGCAAAAGGTATACCTGGTCGGCCGATATATAATAACGGAAAAGTATGAATATTCAGACCGCTCGCACGTTCCCCACCGCGGAGAAAGTTGATATACATATGTATCGGTGTGTCGGTACACGCATATATAAATCGAGTATGCCGCGGCGCGATTCTGTCAGCGATGTAGTAACAAAAGTCAGTGTTTTCACTCGTTTCCTTCAGAGCCGTTTGTGGGACTCCCAACGGCGACATATGGGAGTGTAACGTGTACAGCGTTATTATTCAACAGATACGCTTGTGAATATCGCCCCCTCCGTTTTGCGCTATAATGCTACGTCGCAATCGTTACGGAATAAATAAGCCTTGAAACGACGCTGCGTAATCCGTCGAGGTGTTATCGTATCCCTAACTTCCGAATTGCATCTATCACAGGACAAGTAAACCGCGTTAGCTACAATGTTAATACGATACGGTTGTAAAGGGAGAAAGAACGATAGGAGACTTTCAAAGCTCTCTATAACGATATTTTTTTTTTCAAGAACGGAGTACGAAATGTTCTGCGACTGATTCCATTTTATTACGTACTATAACCATTATTTTTTTTAGTTACGCCAGCTTTCAGCTTATAAATTCATTCTTTTTCATGGCACATAAAAGAACTGCTATATTTAAACTTATATTTTTATATTGCTGCTGCACATTCTCGTACGTGTTCTTTTGTTGATTTTACACTGTATATTTTAAACATATGTACATATGTATATCCTTTCTTTCATCAAATTAAATTCTATAATGTAAATTTCTCTTAGTACTGAATTATTTATCAGAGAAAGGGGTTTCGTATTTCAATTTATAAAAACGTACGAATAACAATTTTCAACGCGATAAATGGTAATGCAAATTTATCTTTGTACATCTCGTACATCTTTTCAATCGCCTTCATAACACGAGCAACAGATTAATCGAGTGTATATTCGTAGCGGATATCGATGTGCGATGTTCCTAATACGCATTGATCCATCTGTCCACGCGTAACCAATCAGTTCGTCATGTCTATCAAGCTAGAATACCTACATAGGCACAATCATAAGAAACTGTGCGGATTAAATTTGCGCTTTATGTACTAATTTAATTTATTGCTCTAATCTTGATTTTATTGCTCTAGCCATTTTGCGAGAAATTATTTTTGTTTGCTATTGCCGCTCTTACCGAGGAATTGTTTATTGCGAGCGGCAATGGCTATATGTACGATCAACACGTAACACTAGACCCCTGTTCCGAGCTGTGATAGTTCCTCGCTTTTAAATAAAAATAAAATTTCCTTAAAAATTTTTTTGTGCGGATGTGTACGTGCATACACGCATAAATAGTAATCGCGATAAATAAGATCGCGAGTCGAAAAATGATAATTTTTTTCTGTAGCAAGAAAATAATAGAGCGCTATCATTTCCACACTACCTTGCGGTAGATAGCATAGCGCTTTTTTTTTTTAAGTGGTATCCCCAGTAGGTCTGATCCACTTTGCATTAAAATATGAAAATATTTTAATGCATAAACTGTTCGAATTGCTTTCTTCGTTCTCGTCTACCGAGTTCACTCTTCGAATAATATTGCGCGTAGCGCGATATGCCATTTCTGGCGTGATGATATTGAAAGCTGCGAAAATTTCTTCTCGTACTTCTGCTTCTATACCACCATGCCTGTGCTCGACTAAATCTTTGACTCCAAATGAAATAGTCGAGCACGTCAAGATCCGGCGACCGTGCCGGTCAAATGATTGGACCACCTCGACCCATCTATCTGTCCGGATATCGCGCGTTTAAAATATTTCTTATTTGTCGCGAAAAATGCGCTGGAGCCCCCGTCGTGTTGAAAAATAAGTTCTCGAATAATAACTTTTTCTACAAAATTTAAACTAGAACATATTAAAGACATATAACTGGTACTAAATTATAATATAAATCTTTTTTTAATTACTCTTTTTAAATGAGTATTCTAACTTTTTTAACTCTTAATTGCTGGCGTACGTCTGTGAGACGTCGCGTAAAATGGTTTTTTGAAATAATTTATTACACGTTGCACGTACAACATTGCTTAAAACATGATTGTGCCTATGGCTATTCTAGCTTGATAGACATCAGTTCGTCTTCGCTTGTGAAACGACGTATCTGACGAACGGTAATTAATATACATCGCCTTCGATATCCCAACAAGTAAAACTATTAATCGCCCCGGATAAGACAGCTTGTTCGCTACATGTGGTACTGATAATACTGAATCGTTAACCTCGGACGCCATATACCTCATACACCCGCCACACATTTAATATTAGCAGAATTATCCAAATCTGAATTTTATATATATTTTAGAGAACAATAATGTAAACCATAAATATAAATCCTTATTTTAGAAAGCAGCTGTATAAAAACACGCAATGCAAACTAGTTATCTCTATTTTTAAAATAATTACTTTTATGATTTTGCAAAGAGAAAAATCTTTGCTTTCTTCTTCGAACGCGTTAAGATAAATAACTACGATATATAATTCATTTTTCATGAGGGGCGGGGAGTTATCTTTTATGACTTTACACATTTGTTGGCTTCTGAAGCAACAGATTAGGCAGCTGTGTATGCTTAGCAGCAGAATGTGCGCAATGTGTGTAATCTATATCGATCCATCTTAGATGCATTGACACATAACCGATTAGACCTCCTTGGCCAATGAAATGATGTATCGAGTAAACTAAGACATCTTCCCAGCTTGCGGATCCTCTCAAGTTACATCGAGTATCATTAGTCGAACATTACAACGATCAATATTAGTTTATTTAATAATAAAACATATCGATATTTTAGGTCAACGAATACTATCAATAGAAGATAGAAATATTTACAGATTATAAAAATAGGAGAAAGAGAGAGAGAGAATTTCTCTTTCTTTTAAAATTGCTTTGATATATTGAAAGTATTTTTATCGTATTAATAATTTTTGTGCAATTTAATTTTAATAGCTTTTATATGACATTTCCTTTACATTAACATAAAATATATTAATATTGAATTATTTTATTTGATTTTTCACATGAAAAGTAAACGATAGTACGAAAATTGTTGTGTCCCCGCTCGAGAGTAGCTCGGCGGCCCCAACATAGCGATCGTAAACGTGTAATTAAAAAAGGATCACTGGATCCTTGTGGGGAACTCACCAGTTCGAGGTGTTCGGCTATAAACCGTGACCGTTGCCATAGTAGTCATCCTTCGTATTAACTGCGAAAATCGTCGAGTAAATGGGCACTGTGCCCATAATCCGGAAGTGACGGGACAAAATGAGATAGCGACGAGGACGAGCTTTAGCGCTAATTGCCGTACATCGCGCGGCGTAGAAAATTACTCCGAATGATGTTTTTTTTATCTCACACCTCTCTAACATCGGAGGGTTCAGATTCGTGTAGACGTATCTCGAGACGAGATCCCGGAATTAATCGAGCGGAGCTATATCCTTGCGTCGTCCATAAAATGCGCCGTTGGGCGAATCTCGCAAGCGCGATATTATCCCGTTTGTCTTGCGAAATTCGCCGTTTCACTCGCGTCGCGACTGCTCATCGACAGACTTACGCTCGCAGAAGTTAGGAGTCCTTGTTTGTTATGGATAGTTTGCTCCATTTACGACGCGCGGATAGAGACAAACACGATACTGCCGTTTCACTGCCAGGCAGTTTACCTGCCTCCGTACGCTTCAATGTCTTGGAATCAAAGGGATTTTAGAAGAGGGATACAGAGATAAAGATATAATTGAATACTTATAAATTAAAAAATTTTTAATTTAAGTATTTTGTTCAAATGTTTTAAAAGTAAAATATTTATACAGACTTTTCTCTACTTTCTTCTTTCGACTTTCAAATTACAAACTACATTTCAGTTGTACAATTATAAATTTAATTAAGCTATTGAACTCGAGTTGGAATTTAAGCGGCGTATTATCTAGAAACTTCAAATTATAACAAGTTATAACGGCGCAGGTTCGAGAGTTCTCCACGTAACGTTCAAGCGATTCGAATTTATAATTACGCAGTAAATCGTAGAAATGGAAAATAGATTTCTATCGTACGCAGTCGTCATCGTCAGAACAACCGACTGTAGATTGTAGAGCCTTACTATGCCCGTACGAGGGCCATCCAATTTGCGAAAATGATTTTTGCCGTGCAACGATGGGCTCTGGATGATGAGTGGTGTGCTTGCCCGTAAATCAAGAGAACTCCGTTCCGGTGCGCGATTATTAATTGCTGCCGTTGCACATCGTCTGTCGTTCTTTGCGTGATCTTCCGGCAGGTGAGCCTTAATCAAATTTAATGAATTCGACTTCAGGCGAATAATCGATGAAATCGATGGAAATCGAGAAATCTAGAGACCATCGAGTCGTTGAGGATTGTCCGGTTCAGGAGCGTATCCGACGAAAAGTGATCATAGCGACAATGGTAAGGTAGTATCGGAGCAGAGAAGAGTCCTCGAAGTTCGATGTAGCGATACGATCGAGTATGCTCCTTCAGCGCATTCGGGGAATGAATCGCATTCATACAAATCGGCATAGCTGTTTGATGCATCTTGTGCTGGATTGTTACGGTTCGTTTCTTTCTCTCATTCTCAATTTACGAACGCATTCTGCATTCAATATTTAATCAACGCTAAATCCGTCTGTTTTTCAATATACGTGTTGATATCGGAGATGATAAGAAATGAAATCATGCAAATATTAGTTGTTATTATATAATAAATTAATTATCAGTTGCGATATGCACGACATAAGTCACACATATAAATGAAAAGGCTGTTAGAAAGAGTTATTGATTTATCTAGATACAAGATAATATTTTACGAAATTTACAAATTAAGACGTTGATGAGATATTGATTTGTATGTACTATCTCAGAATATATTGGCACTCGATATTCTTCTGTCGATTTCCAATTTTTAGCGTATTCTTGTCAGGTTGATTTGGTTGATTGATTGGATTTGGTTGATTGACGTTTGTTGCGTGTACTAGAAAAATAATTTTTCAGATATAAAATGGATCTATCGGAATCTTTTCACTGTTAAAAAGTCCGCACTCTTACCGATTCATTTATTCGTACTATTGCTGCTACAATCAGATCACAATACAATCTCGGTTTGCTTCCCATTCGATTTTAAAACCCACTGGGAACTCGATATTACCCGTTGATTTCCTATCTATTTGTGCTTTCCATTTAAATATTTTATGTAAGGATTCTTGTATCAGTCTACATGTTGATAGCAATATCAAGAGCAATATGTTATTACAATATCGTAATACAAGATTACAATTAAAAATCTTTTTCAAATTAAGACATGTAAAAATAAGTTTTTCAAACTTTGGAAAGATTAAATAATTTTATTAAAAGATGTAGCAAAACACTATGTCTTTAAATTTTCTTTTCGATACTAAAAAAATCACAACATCAAGAAAGAAATGCAGATTTTCGGAAAAGATTAAAAAATAGTTAAAGTCACTCCTTTTGAATTGTATATAAAATGTATAAATGTTTAAAATGCTTGACAAATGTGAGAGGAATTCTAATTTTTTAAAAATATTTCTATTAGTTTTCTATTAAATTGTTCGCTCTTCACGTTGTGATTATTCGGCTAACAAGTTCTAACGAAGAGAGAGTAGTCGAATAAATTGCGGAGTAAATTCGATTCGCATACTAGTGGCGTTTCCAAGTTTTTGATCTTCCAAGTTTGCGAGCGAAGCGCATACATACAAAGAGAGCGACGTTTCGCCCTTTGGTATGCGCGCTTAGTCGCGCGCCGCGCATCTCAAATCGCAATGTGATCCGGAATTGGCTCTATCTCGAATTTCAAAGCATATTCGATATGCGATGCTAATGTAACTTTCATCCGCACCACCGTCATTTTCGAATTGTATCGGTAACAAATATATAAAGCATACTTGATCCACGATCAAAATTCTTCAATGTAAAACTCGTGTTCTTCTCATTCTATTGTTTTTGTTTTAGCTTCAGAAACTCTAAATTTTAATCATTTTAAATTTTGTTTACGCATCGAGAAATGAAAAAATGAAAAGTTATGTTTTCGCGTTTAGTTTAACATTATTTAAATCCTTGTCTATATATAAGGTAGATGATTTTATCTATATATAAGTGTAAATATATTTTTCAATTTGAAGTAGCTGATTTGCAGATTCGGAGGAAAATCGTGAATAACCAGTAACTTTTTAGCATAGCGCGCTGAAAATGGAACACAATCTCAAGTTCGTGCGTTGGAAACGTTTTGGAAATTCGATACTTCTCTTCGCCGACTTTCCTCTGCTATACTTCCGTTACCATCGAACTTCCATACTTTCCCGTCTAAGGAAAAGTGCCGCGGTATTTTCCCTCGGAAACGTACTTCTCTGATAGGAGCAAAGTTTTTTCGTTTGCGGCGAACGTTTTATCAAAATCTTACCGTCGGGTCAAATAGTTGGTAACATCGCTCTTTTTGCGCATAAAAAAACGATACATTCGGGGATGGATCTCACATAAAATGTCACGTGCACGTTTCATTCATGACAAGTCTTTAAAAAAGACACAACAGCCTGCAATAGAAAGACTTCTACTTCTTTCTCTCAAACCTCGAATGTATCGCAAATATAATATATCTTCACGATGTAGACAGAACATACGAGATCGCCGGAACGTCCGACATCCGCGGGATAAATGTACGACGGAACTGGAAACATGCAAAACGGTACATCATCCTGTCTCGCCGGCGAACAAACCAGATCCGCGGACGAGCGATGGATGCTTCGGCGAAACAAACCGTCGTGGGGCAACGGATGGAATACACCTCTCTCTTTCTCTTTCCTTACCTCTTCTTCTATCTATCGACAAGCAGTCTTCTCAGTTCTGAGAAAAAAAATTATTTAATACAGACTCTTAAAATTTAGACCTTGTGGTGCTGGCGATCTTTTTTTATTTTAGCATCACGTATTATTATATAAAGCTAATGTAAATTAATTATTATATAGAACTAATGATCGGTTTCTTATAAATAAGAGAAATTAAATAGATGTTACGCGCGTGCATCAGGTACGTGGGAAAAAAAACTAGGTATTGAAGTCGAGCGAATCGAGTCGCCGGACGAAACAAGTGGCTATCGGATCCGCGTAAATAATTCGTGAGAGGGTGAAATACGGACCGCTCGATATCGGGGTTCGAGGGACAGGACACCATGGAGAGATTATGTTCTCGAATCGAGCTGCTGGTCGCGCGCGCGCGCACGTTTTCTCTATCGGACGAGCTCACTTCGTAGGTCGGCGAGGATCTGCCGGGACGGAATAGAGAGAGAGAGAGAGAGAGAGAGAGAGAGAGAGAGAGAGAGAGAGAGAAAGGGGGACAGATAGAACGCTTTTCCGTGCTGGGATAAGCCTGGAAAACAGCGATTTTGTAGCCCCGGCCACGTAGGCCGCTCTTAGTGAGGCCGTGGATACTGACCTGAGTACTCTTTACCTCAAGATACCCGATTTGGGTGTATGGCTGGAGCCGAGCATCTACTTTCGCATACGTTCCCGCGGTAGTGCCGTGGAAGGTCAGAGGCTACTTTATCGCACGGGCTCCGAGTGGAAAATTTAGTAAAGATAGCTGACTGCCTCAAATTGACGGTATTCATCCTCGTAAACTGGGTTAGAGGTGGCTATTTCGGCCGGAGAATAGTAATTGACGGGGCGATAACTGAGGGGTGCGAATCTTTCAGAGCGATATTCTCGTCGATCTCTGTCGCCTTCAATCTTCTCAATCGTGGACACATCTGTTTTGTATACATAATATGCAAATATATAATTTTAGGTATTGTGTCATGCACGGACACTCTGTCCAGATAAATTCTAAATTGTGATTTACGTCAGGCTTAAAATTGATAAATGAGTTTTTAGTATTTGTTTCTTTAACCTGGAAATATTGAAAACAAGGAAGAATTGTTATAACATCTAATATTAATTTCGTACAGTTTAATTAATTTAAATTTGAAATAACTGAGAATATGGATATCTATTATACTACGTAACTATTGAAATAACAATGTTTCACTTAAACTGCCTTCTTACTGCGGGCTATTATTTTTGCGCGAATCTAATGGAATATGCGAATACCTGTATTATTTCCTAAGAATTATATAAATAGTATATTTTTCCGATGGATCGGTTCGCAGTTTATAGTTGTGTAAATCTATTATTCTCACATGAAATAACAAGAAAATCATAATATTTATTGATGATATTTAATATTAATTAACAACATTTTAGTGACGTTTTTAATTGACGCAAGAAACAAAACAAATATTCATTTTTCATAATTTGCACAATAGACAGGAATTTGGATAAATTTATTTCTGTTGTTTTCGTACAAATGACATTTCCGAGTCATTAAGATATCAACAAACATCGCTAATTCAAATATCGTTTTACGAAGGATTTTAGGCTACGAAATCCTTACTAGCACGCTTCTTTTGCCGAAACGTTGCGAGACGGTCGCAATTTTTTGTCACGTCTCAAAGTTGCGTCGTTATTCCTAGTAATTAGAGAAACGTCGGCTGGCGATGACGGGGCAGTATTATCTCTCGTATCTCACTCCTTCTTGAAATCTCCCGCGATTTTGACAGAGTGAAAACGCGCGAACAAGACTTATCCGCGCGAAGATACCGGCGTGCGTCACAGCCAGACGGACGGAATCGTTGTTCGGCAAGCATCGTCGAAATAATCGTCAGTCGAGATAAAAAGCGACGTGCAGACAAAGCAAGTAAGGGGGATGAATAAGGGAGGGAAGAGAAAGAAAGTGCGACGACGACGATAACACGGGCGAAGACGGGAAGATAATATCGCTCGCAAAAGAGTCGACAATGCCAGCTCGTTATTGCATTCATACCGTTCTCACTCGTGCGAGTCGTCAAGCCGCGATGGACCAGAGGCGTGAGAGATCTGGAGGGAAAAAGAGAGAGACACCGAGAACAAGCGAAGAGATCGAGCGCGATGTGAAGGTGCATCGAAGGAGAACCTGCGCTCGGTTGCCTGCCCGTTCATCTCACCCGTGCTTCAACTTATTGAAGCAGATTGGGCTTTTTATGGGGGCGTAAAAACATGAGATAACAACGACAGGGGCGAGCGCCGCCCCCGCGTTATGTCACTGATGTAGAGGCTGGAGCCGTCCGTGAGTAGCTGTAAGCTCGACGTCGTGCTGCTGGCAGCTACGCGGATGAACTTAACGAGGCGTTTCGCTTCACGGAGCAAACTACCCACCGGAACTTTCGTAATATGCGAAATTTTTGCGCGTGCTCGTTCTCCAACCGCCTCGAAAATGCAACTGCTTCACCTCTCCGCGAGATCACATAGCGTTAAACGAGAACGGCCAGGCTGAGATGGATCAATTTCTTCAACGGTAGATAGTTATTTTCTAGGTAGAAGCGTACAAAGAATATTAGTGAATCATGAGATGCAATATTAGACGATTAGAAATAGAACTTTTCGTTCTGCACTGTGTATTAATCGATTTTTGTGAAATATAAACAAATGTGTTCAAGTTTCTATTCAGTTTTACGAAAATAAATTCATGTTATTTTTTTCAACCTAAACGTTTATAAAAAGATAAGTATAATAATAAATTTTGGTGAATTTTAATCGCTGATATGTTATTTCCTTATTTCAAAATACATATAAGAAGATATAGCATTTGATAATTTATAATTACTGAAAAAAATTTTATTGCTACATCTTAAAATAGTTGAGGCGAATCTTTTTATTTCTGAGAAGGTTAATATTTTAACATTTTTAAAATTAGAACATAAAAGAAATTTTGCTTAAATGTATTTAAACAAATAAATTTAGAGAACAGAAATTAAAAATGAAAAAATATATAATGCAGAACTTCTTCAACTTCATTATTTCTAGGAATTTAATTACTTCATAATATGTTTAAAGCTAGCAGCTTAAAGCAATGATTTTCTATTGAGCGTAATGGGTGTCGATCGATGGCGTCGCGATTTTTTGGCGCGTTTTCATGATGACATTCTTGGGGAAATCGGAAGCTGCTCGCTGCAGCCACGACGCGCTCCGAATAGCGGAATGCGAGGAACTCGCGGGGGCTTTGAGGGAAATTGAATCGTAAAAATGCAGTATTCACGTATGACAGAGCCCCGTTGAAGCGTTCACAACGGAATTCATCTCTTGTCGGTGAAAATGTTAAGGCAAAGCGCTAAGGATACGAAACGTATACAGGCTATGCCATTAGAGAATCCTTCAATGACACATTTTCCTGATGATCTGATTTTTTCTCAGCGAAAATTTCTAAGAGCGTCTAATTACGGTGTTAATTTTTAGCGAGGGAAACAAAAACATTTTCGCGAACTAAAGGAAATTGACCGTTTTTATTGTTTTCGATAAAATTTTTATTTTATTTTTATATTACTGAAATAGAAAATCATTTGATCAAATTTGGGATTATCTTACTAAATTTAATATAAAAAATATAGCATATTTGTTGCAATTTTTTTGCTTTTATTAAAAATAATATTCTTTAAATGACTACGAAAATCTTTCATTGAAAAAAAAAAACCTGAATATTTTGTACATATTCTTGTTACAAAAACATTACAGTCAGAATCGGAATATTCTGTAGATATTCTCGTTACATGAGCATTACAGCACAACTTAAAAACACAAATTTTCGGATATCTGTCATGCAGAGCGGGCACACGATCGTCTCTTTCCCTTATATTTTAAAACGTTCATCACTACGGTCACCACTGCACCGTAATGGAATCTCCGACCCGGAAATCCCTCAAGATTTTGGCGACACTCCAATCCTTTACATCCCGCTTGTTTCGATTTCCGCGCACATGAATACGCCGGCAGACTTACAAGGATGTCAAGGCGTGGCCATTGTAACATGCGTCTGAGTCACATCGTTGTCCATGATGAAACAAGCCGTAATAAACTGATATTAAGGCGGGAATTAAAGTAAAGCAAAAATTCTACAGCAAATATCGATTATTCTGAACATCACTTATATGCTGGAGATGAATGTCTTGTCTTCATTTGCAATACGAAACATATATCATTTGATGCGCCAAGTAGAAAAAAGATGATTTTTAATCTTCTTTCTACTCAGCGACCAAAATCCCAGCTTGTAGATTCCATACGACGAATATCGTGCTAGAGTCGAGATCTCCGTTAGTTTAGTATATTAATGGTTCATTGCCATAATAAAGGAATCCTATTAATTTTGTCATATCAAGTTAATACTAACAATAAGCTTAACGGCCAGCGAAAATACGAAATGCTGAATGACAGAAGACTCACGACAAGTTGTTCGTCCCGCATGTATGCTGAATGAATAATTTATATTCGCGCAAGTGAGAGCGTTAAGTAGCAGGTGTTGTGGCTTGAATTCGTTGTTTACCACATCGATACCCGTGCTGGATGTCCTTTTCTTCGTTGTTTTACATGCAACGTATATACATACACCCCAGAGGATCGATCAGCATTAAAATGGTATGAACACTCGCTTTCTCCCTGAATCACTCCGTATAACTCTATCAATGTGTTTTGTACTTTGATAATTAATGTTGTCTCCTTTATTCTTAGGGAGAATTCTACTCCATTAGGAAATATATTTTTTTTCTTATATTGTAAGACATCATAAAGATCGAAAAATGTTTTGGTTTTCATTAATAATAAAATAATAAAATGCTTTTATTGTAGTAAGAATTTATTGAATTATGAGGAATTCAGAATGAGTCCATTTTATTTGTAACATTTGTACAAAATCTTATGTATCGC
This sequence comes from Tetramorium bicarinatum, assembly GCA_928718305.1. Classification (NCBI taxonomy): domain Eukaryota; kingdom Metazoa; phylum Arthropoda; class Insecta; order Hymenoptera; family Formicidae; genus Tetramorium; species Tetramorium bicarinatum. Next base: position 13,747,801 of record OV788320.1, read on the forward strand.
TTGACTGGCAATCTTGAGCCATTCGCTTTGCATTACTGTAATACTTCACGAAGTATTCGAGCATAAGTGGTTCCTCTTATTTATCCGAAAGCGAAGAAGTCTTCGATGAGTCGCATTGGTTGGCTATAAAATATCGGTAAAAGAGCGCAATAAAAACGGTAACAAAATCGCGAGCCACTTTATTACCTTCGTAAATTCTAGCACATTTACTTTGTTTGTTCTATCCAAATGTAAAATTACAAATATCTTAATTGCCCATTTCGTTACATACTGCATATTTCATATTGATAACAAAAAATTTAACGATTACTATTTAAAAAACTTTATATCACGTTTCGAAGACTAAATCGTAAACTCTATATTTTTATGTGAAAAATATTTCGTGGTCTTATATTTCATCTGAAAATGGATAGTATTGTAATATAATAGTTGTTTAGCGTTAAAATTCACGATGATTTATGTGGCACTCAAACCGCGCATGATCCCGTGGTCTAATCGTGTGATCGCATTTGACACACATACGGAATTGATTTCAACCGGCTTTTGGCGCGTGCCGATGCTATCAAGTGATTTATTCTGTTTACTAAAATGCGATTTCTCCCGGAATATTCAATTATAAAATTGATTCGTAGATATCCGGAAGAACCGTGCTTGGCCACGCAACCGAAACGAAATTGTATTTTTAACGATTTTCCATTCTGGGATTTCGGAAGGATAGTATATCTGTCGGCGAAGCATGAATTGATCTCGCGCGTATTTCTCGGGAAATGAAAACGTCAGATGATTTATTCTGTTTACCGAAGGTATGATAATCGCGCAAACAAACGTCCGTGTGCGATAGGCGCGCATAATGTTTTCATATACCACGCAACTCTCGGCAATTAATAAATGCACTCGTTCGCCAGCATAAAACTAATATTATCAATTTTTTATTATTGCTTCGCGGGAATTTGATAGCCCCGCGAAACGGCCTCGATGACATTCGCGCGACGTACCGTCAGCAAATCGAATCGATTCCCGGCCTGGATTCCGGACAAGATAGAGGCGGACGAATGATTTAGTTTGTTCAGCAGCGAGAACACGAGACGCAACGGAATGTCAAACATCTCGCGGGCGAAATCGAGGCGACGGAAGTAGAACAATGAATTTACCGCCGCGACGCATTTCCGTGTCGGAATTCGTGTGCGTCCATCGCGATGTCCCGTGAAGTCGGATGACGGGTGATCCTTTCGAGTTATCTTCTACAGCATGAGTTTGTATATCCCCAATCCGAAGAGAAAAACAAACGCAAAAATATATCAAGTATCGCGTAATCGCTATCGCGTTTCTCTTATTTCGAGCGCTGCATTGCAATTTTTTGTACAGCAAAGATATTGATCAAATTGAGACAATGCGCGATATACCCATACAAGAAATGTATTATCCACAATAACTAGCAATACTGTTGTCTTTTCTTACAGGTAAGTGCATAAGACGCATCTCGGTCGAAGATGATTAATTACTCGAGCGCCGTTAATGTAAGTAAACTAATGTAAGTCGATCCCTAATTGATAAGCTTCAGCTATCTATATATTTTTTTGCAAGTGTTGCATAAAGATTTTTTGGGAAAGAGGAGAAACGAGATACGTGTAGCCTCGTCGCGACAGTGTTTTAGGAAGAACCATCATCTTCGGTCCGTGATTTATGACGATCATCGCTCGTTTCCTTCCCTCGTTCACTATTGTTATGTCTCTCGGCAGTATTTTTTGGTTGACACCCTAAGTGGTGTTCCCGCGCATAATACACGTCAGGCACTCATAAAGATTCCGACGGCAGGAGAAGAGCTCAATCATAGGGTCGGACATGTTCTCCATCGAAGCGGAGCCGATTCGAGCTCCAAATAAAACCGAAAAAATAAAACATTGATTATTAAGACGGATAATATTATCTCGTTTGTTGAACACGCCTGATATACTAAAACCCGAGTTACCGTGGATAAAAAAACAGCACTTACAGTCGCGAAAAATAGTACAATAACGATGATAACCATGGCCTGCGGAAAACACAAAATTTTTGCAATCTGGCGAGCATTTATTTACGCAGTGAACGCATTGTTTTTTAATGATACAGTAAATTCAGTCGTATTTCAAATATTAATGCCATCGCACGGTAATTTAATCGAGAGGATAGAACACATGTATCGAAATCGTGCAACGCATCGTGGCATCGATGTGCTATTTATAATTTCGGAATATATTTGATGTTCAACTTAATTTCGTCTAACGGGAGTAGTGAGTGCCTTCGTGAAAGTCTCGCGATCGGGAGATTTCGTTGCAATATTTATCGGCGCGCCATCATTGAGACGCAGATTATATCGCGTTATCGCTCTCTCGCGCTCGCGCCGATATAAATTTCACCGAGGCATCGAAAAAGGTGCACGTCTATCAAAATGTAAATTACGCGCGCCCGCCACCGAAGATCGTTTTTCCGACTTCTCGTCGCGAATTACCGTTCGATTCCCGGCGGACGGACGCGCGCATCGGTGACGATCGGTCACGATCGCGTTGACATAGGGCGCAATGACTTTTTCTCCCCCTTTTAGAAAAGCCATTCGTATCGGCGTACAGTTTTACGGCTCTATGGTTCTATCATCTGAATTCCGCCAGCAGCGATCTGTTCCACCATTCTCCTCTCGCTTTCTATCTCTCTCGCTCTCGCATCCTGTCTATCTGTCTCCGTCTCCCCTTTTCCCTCTCGCATCCCTTCCCGCCATGTCGCTGTCGCACGAGACACTACGTAACTATTGTCCCATGAAATTGGACGTCATTCATGTACCGGATGTCCATGACTCTTTCACGGCGCGCACCGCATCGAACGCCGTAACGACCGAGCACGCGAACCTACTACCAATGGACACTGCTCCTCTGAAAGACCTAATTTCTGATATTCCGGATACAAACGCGCGTAATCTGATCGTGTGCTCGTCGCGCAAAATCGCGAAACTACGGGGCCATGAGTCAAAAATGATGAAGAAAAATGAAATTAATATAGATTTACCTTAATGCTAAGCGTGCAAGTTATTTTTTTACATAATTTTTTTTCGAGCTAAATATATTATGATCAATTTTTAGTTTTAAATTTCATATCCATGAACAAATTACATCAAAAGATGATAACATTTTTCGAATTTTTCTGTATTATGTAATTGAAAGTTTTATATATTTATGAAACGTTCCTTATGATAGTTAATTTTTACATTTGTAAATTTTGCGGAGTGTATCAAGCTGTCACACGATCGAGACAACAGTACAGGGCGATATGCTGTGTACATGTATATGTATGTATATATATATGTATATATATATATATATATATATATACATATATTACGGTCTCTCTAGATATTTGCAACATTGTTGCTCCTCGTCGTTGCAAGGTGCACGCAGCATGGCTCGTTCATCACGACGATCTAATAACCCTCCGCCCTGACGACAGTGTAGAAACGTGCCATCTAACGCTGGCTAGATGGACAGCTCGCTTTGTCGCAGAAATTACGGGATATTCCAAGCACCACCGCGAATTCTCCTCTCTCTCTCTCTCTCTTTCTCAGACACATATTGTCCTTTTTGTTTCTCTTGTTTCCTCTTTTTGCCTTTCGATATTCGCTATCCCTGGATTTCTTTTTCATAGTCCTCTTCGTGACGTTCGCCGCGTTCTTTTATATGCCTTCTATTGTCTATGATTGGAATAACCCCATCCGTGTCCACTTTTCGAGGACATCGTATGAAACTCTACGCTTGTTCTATTCAGACCACAGAACGATGAGGCTCGATGGCCCGTTATGCGGCTCTGAAATACAAGAGACTCTCTTCCACCTTCAACCCTCCTCTTTCTTTCTCTTTCTCTCTTGCTTGATACGTGTTTACTTCCGTACAAGTAAAGACGAGAGGACGAGATTTTTCCTAGACGAGCGAAAAAGCGATTGTATGGAGGATTGCGTGGAATAAGACGCAATCTACGATGTTTAGGTTCTATAGTACTCCGTTTGAAAGAGACAAAACCGGAGGAAATGATCGCGATTTGAAGGAATCAGCGTACGGAGATAGTTGTAGAGAAGCGCATACGGTTCTTTCTTCCTCCTTCTCTCCCTCCCCTATCAGCGATGTAAAATCGAACATTCCGTAAAAAATTCTATGATTTGTTCAATCTCCATGCGAATCTGTCGCAATACACAATAAGCTTCGTCACGGACCGTAGCCATGTCGGCTTAAAATTTTAGTACGAACATATTACTGTAAAGGGAAGAGAGCGAGAGAGAGAGAGAGAAAGAAAGAGAATGCCTTTTTCCTCTTTGATCCCGGTGAATCCGGAAGATCTAACGCGCGTTTCTCGCAGCATTCTCCGCCGCAAAGGCTGCTACAAGGTTCACGGGTTCACAGCTCGTTAACTCGCGCCGTTACGGGAATTGCGCGAACCGGTAACTCCTCGGCAAAGCCGTCGGATGCCCCGCTTATGCCACTGTGGCAACTTCGGGCCATAACTCGCGCCTTGGCGCAGGACGCCAAGACATTTTAATTATCTTTCGAGCACGCAGCCTCTCCTACCCCAATCGTCCCTGTTCTCCCAGCTTCCTTTCGCCAGCACCATCTCCCTCTTTCTTCGGCCGGTTGTTGTACCGCGCTACATAGAATTTATGACCGCGGTGTGCCTTAGGAAAATGAAACGATATTCTTTGCTCGCTTACGGACGGCCTCGCGGGTAATATCCAACCCAAGGAGACTGCGTTCCGGATTCTCCGCCGCCGACCGCGAGGATGAACTTGTTATTCTGTTCCTGAAGACGAAACTTTACCGTCCGGGAGCAAAGCCGTCCCTCCGCCGCGCCGCTCGCGCTGTCGCGGCTCGTTAAATCGGATATACATTTCCGCGCAAAGCGGTTCTTTTTGTTCCTGCAAACGGAAGACACGGCGATTCTTTTAACCGCCGCGCCGCGCGCACCATTGCGACCCGATTCCACCCAGGTCGTAGAGCTATAATTCACGGTGCAATGTTGAAATTGAGAACGAATATAGAGTCCAGATAGTCTGACCTATCTCAAAAGCATATAATCCAAGAATAATATCGCGAAATGTATCACGTATGTAGACGTTATCTCTCGTTCTGCTGCCTTTCTATTTTAATGTCCATTTATAAAACGGCACGGTACAAGAAATAGCGATGGTAAGAAGCGCGCGGCGAGAATTATGACGTATGAATTTAGCGAAGACGTGTATTCCGGTCGTGCGACTGTCATATTTTCGTGCGCGGCTAAACTTCGCTGAATTTCCATAAGAAAACTTGCCTTTATTCCACCTCTGCGCTGCAGATCTTCGCATTTCGTTCTCAGCAGCTCTCTGAAGCCGCGGTTATCAGAAAAGCGGACAACGAGGTGCTTCAAATTCAATAAAGTCTGCAGACCCACTCGACGGAACCCTGCTATTTCGAAAAACATCGCGAAATGCACTTTTCCACGCCGAGAATTAAAATATGAGAAAAACTCGGAACGTTATACATATAATTATTAATCGACTTTTTGGTCAGAATTTAGGGAAAGTTATTATTAGAAAATTAAATATCTAATATAATCCCAGACTGTATCGTCATGATGGTAATATCCAGTTTTCTGTAGATGCCGAGCAATCCCGAATATATAGCGGTAGTGCTCCAATTTCATCATCGTCACGCGGGTGAGGCATCGCAATTTTCTCGCGTTTAAAGCACTTAAAATCCACACGCTCGACGCGCCAATTTCTCGAAAACGTTCGCGTGTACCTCCCTCACGGTTAAACGTGGCCAAATAATAACAATTCGGGATGAGCGAGGCGAGCTGCGCTGTAACGGTCCATGGGGCTAAAGTACAACCGCGTACAATGTAACGGAAATTGTACCACCACCCACCGCCGTTACCGGCCTCGAAATGCAATTATCACTCACCGCGCGCGCTATATTTTCAGGCGTGCGCGGAGGAGGCCGAAGAGAGGGAATGTTGCGCTCGCTGGAGGGCAGCGGCGGCCGAGGGGCCGCGTGCATTAGCCGCGAGCTTGGTTGCAATAATTATTATTTATCGCGCTTCCTCGCCCACCCTCTCTCTTGTGCCCACCATTATATTAGTTCGCGCTACTCCACGTCCGTCGGTTGGAACGCTACCGCGCCGTCGTTGCCGTTGCCGCTGCCGCGCGCTGTGCTTCGCAAATCGAATTGATTTCCGGAATTTATCGCGCGGCAGATTTTCCCTTTGTCCTCTCGCTTACACGGCCGACCGAATACACGAGCGATGGTATATCGTTATCGGTCCCGGCGTATATGCGCGCGTACAACGCACATACGCTCCGGCTGCGTGCGCGACTGGTCGGCCGCGAATAAATTTTCTACGAATAATAAATCAGCGTGTGGGGCACGATGGTGCGGCGTTTCACGCTCCGTGTGCGAATACAGCGGCGCGGAATCGCCAAACGGTTCGCGAGGGACAGTTCGCGAATTCTTCTCAGTAGCTTTCAAGTACGACTAGCAGCGGGGGACTTTTGCAATTGGCGTCGTGACAAACGGCTGAATATCTCTCCGAGAAACTATGTTTCAACTATTGATAGATTCCTTAGAGCTCTGCATGGTAATAATCTAAAAGTTCGCGCGTGTGTGGCGATCAGATAGGAAAAACGATCGAAGCAATTTAGGTGTCTAGTAGCTGCGAAGCGAACGAATTTTTGGAATGTTCCCTCATACGTGGCCAGAAACAATACGGTTAAACGATTTTTCTCCTATACACCGTGACGTGTTGCTGAAATTAAACGCAATTAAATTTCTTTTTATCAGCGCACTCGTTCGCGCCTGTCTAACATAACGAGCAGTACCGCGGCATCGCTGGGTGATAGATAAGAACTATTTGCTCCTTGAGTGTTTGTTCTTTCGCGACGCTCGACATTGTACCTTTTTACCCGCCTTTATTTCTTGCTATTTATGCCCGAAAATGACGCTCACAGCAATTTGCATGAGAACTTCTTTTTCGATATAAACGCACACGTTCGCGGCTCGTTCGCGCAAAAATTTCTCGAGAAATTCACGCGTTTTATTTCGACATTCATTTTCTTCTCGCTGAGCTCCATCCATTCACTTTCAACGCTTTTCATCAAGGACATTTTTATTCATTTACAATGTGCAAACACGTAGTTCCAGAATCAGGCAATATTGTTACCTCTTGAAAAGCTTCCAATGAATTTTCTCCATGATCTACGACATTGTGTGCGAGATTGGTAAAAAGATTTCAAAAAATTTTTCAAGTATTCAAAAGTGCATGGAAATTAGATTTCTTCTCTCGCCGAGTAACGACTCGATGGTAAAGGAATCATGATTAAAAAATTACGATTAAATTACGAGTAAAAAATTCTTCACGGGAGATTCTTCCACGAGAGGGAGACGTGGATCTCGAGAGCGCGCTGGTGCTCGGTCGTTCTCCAAAGCGCGTTTGCATTTCCTGTTTCATAAGCGCACTACGTCCAATTACATCGTTCGTGCGGTGGCATCTGCATGTAAATGGGAAAAGCGGGCGCGCGGGGATACGACGGCCGCGCGCAGGCATAAATCAAAAAGGTAATTTGAAAAAAGGGCTGCAGCCGGCGCGATGCGTAACGATGCCAAAGGGTTGTCGAACGACTAATTCGCAGAAGTGCCGTTACTTCGAGAAGATCGTTTCATTAACAAGAGCAGTGACATCATCTAAAATGATTTCCATATTCGACACTTTAATGTCGAACGTCCTGTGCCTTAAATTATTTCTTTATTTTATTAATTTAAAAAATGCGCGAGTGTCGGAAGACGTATTCTTCTTCTCTCTTTACATGATATGATAGCTTCGAATTTCTGAAAAATTTTTTACACGCGCTTTTATTTGTTGCTCATTGCCTGTGGACGTTTATGGTGATAACACTCGCGAAACGACTGATCCGATATCCTTCCGCTATGTTTTCCGCTATGTGATCGAGCCGGTCACATCGGGCACACACCGGTTACAGTTTTCGACAAGTCGGTCCGTCGAAATGACGCCACGGGGAGCGATGCAAAACAAAACGCTTTTTGCTTCCATTTATGGCGTGTGCGGGCGAGACGTCCATTATATCGTCGAGGTACTTCTGTCACGAGGACACTCGTTGAACCCGTTGGCTCCGGGCGATGTTTAACACTTTTCCCGTCGGCGCGCCCCGTGTCTGACGCTTTTGTTTAATGCATAATGCACATGCATCGTCATTACGTCGGCTGCGCTTCTAAACTTTGTAACGCGCCGCGTCGACGGGAATTTATTTGTCACGGTTGTTTTTACGGGATTCGAGAATGGAAATGGAAATATATTTTGCTCGCGCTTTTACTAAGTTTTAATTAGTAAGCCGGATCCTGCGTCGATGAAAGTGCACCGAATGCGAATGAGCGGGTCGCCTAGTGCGATTAAATTATACGAAGGAAATTAGAACGTTTCAAAAAAAAAAACCGTCGGAAATTTGGTTCAAGTTGCTGCTGATTAATGAGGGATAATAATTTCATTCGTAGAATTTGTTCTTCGTAAAATTTAAATTGATTGCGGTACTGTCGACGGAAGCGTGACTTTATCCCATTTAGTGCACAAAGTTACAATCTGTAGCTTTAATTAATTAAATGCATTATTAACTAAGGATTGCAGAAACAAACACGTAATTAATAAAGTCAAATTAATTAACATTGTATGAGTGAAAATCGATAATTATATATCATAACTATTGACATAACGTTCCAATTATAGTAATTATTCAAACGTAATAATATGTGCTAAATGTCACAATGATATTATTAAGAACAAAGCCTCATTATACCATATAAATTCGTAAATAATGGATACATTAAGTTGTATTTACAATTGTCTATAAGTGTCTCTATACATCACGCCTCCGATACATTTTTATATTAATCCTAGAAACAAGGAAAAAAATAATTTGTTACGAATACAATATTTAATACAAATGCAATACGGAAATGAAACTCTATCGATACCCAATACAAATGCGAAACCAACGTCGAAATTTCATTTGAAATTACAGATTATATGTATATGTACATATTGACAAATAACAAATAGATACAATTCCACAATTATATTCAAAATAGAAATTAATTAATAATAGAAACAACTTATCTATTGTCTTTTTGAAAATTAAATTATATACTTTGAAAAAGTATCATAATACTGCATTATAAAAGTTTAAATTGAGGTAGTTAGGCTCTCTCTGAGATACAGAAATCTGTTTTATTTCCTATAATTTTATTTCTTACAATTTCTCGAATTCTTTTAGAACACAGTGTAATGCAATTTAAAACTAAAAGAATCTATCAATGTGAATATATCGAGAGGTTAATCGACTGAGAGAAATTCATATATCGCATTATTAACGCGGTGGTGAATCTTTGAGAAGCAGAAGTCCAAGAGCGAAGCTACATACAGAAAAGACGGTTCAAACTTTTAATTGGAAATGCTTTCGAAGTTCTCCCCGGCATAAAAATATTTAAACGCTCGTTCGAACGGCGAGCTCCGGGTTTTACCGTAAATGCAAATCGCCACTCGTGTACATAAGAACGGCGGAAGTACTCGGACATGTTTTTGTATCTTGTCGATGCTTTAACAATGCAAACTTTGTAAGACAAAAGATAAGAATAATACAGTATCGAGAAGAGCGAGAATTCGAATAAAACGCAGTCGGAGCTCGTTGTCTAATAAAAAGAAAAAGTAATAATAATTGTACGCCCATATACATATAAATTGGAAATTTAAAATATATAAAGTATGTAAAGTTATTATTACTTTCTTTATTATTAAATTGTACTATACTAACCATATATTTTTAGAAACTTTCGATATTTTTTAATAATTAAAAGAACTGTCTTTATCAAATAAAATTTTAGTTTAAATCTGGATCTCTAAAATTGTAAATATATTTTATTATAACTAAACAAATTTAAGACTAAATTTATACAAAGTACATTTAATTTCAGTAATTTCATAAGTAGCTATATCTATAAAAGCTGTATTAAAAGATTTATAAAAAAGTAAGAGATCTTTAAGTAAATTATTAAATAATTATTTTATTATTTACAATTTACTTTTTCATTATTTTTGAAGCTACGCAAGATAATTCCTTTTCTTAAATATTCTGCAGTCATGTTCATTTCTTTAATATTACAATGGCTGCAACTATAGTTGTGATATGCATTTTGTCTGCAATGAAATATTTTAACGAGTTTTCATCATGCTTAATTCTATTAAAAATTCTATATAAAACATAATTAAAATATAATATGCTCAAACATATAACCAATCAAGCTAATAACCAATGCAATAGCTAATAATCAATTACATAGCATATTTTGCATAAGTTTTGTAATAAAAAATAATAATTAATTATATTTATTTTTATACGGATATATAACATCATTATTAAAATCAAAGATAAAATTTATTCCTTAGTTTTCAACGTTATATTTCATTCCTTTCAAAATACAAAAATTTTAATAAGGTGGTTATAAGAATGTTACTGTATCACAGCTACGTAATTAGAAAAATACCATTAATTAAATTTAGACTTTCCATCGTACGTTTTATATAACTCTGCGGCTACATAAAAATAGCCTTGTGAGAATAATTACGTGGACATTACATTAATGCATTCGCAACGATGTATATGATCAAACCAACGACATAATAACATCGCGATCGCATAAAGAACACTCCGCATTGTGTTCTCCGAAGCTTATAACGCGACTTTGTGTGATATAATGCAAATACATATAATAAACAAGAAATACATGGATACGTGGCGAGAGAAATCTTTGGAAATTTATTAAACGCGACATGCAATATCAATAAAACACGATGTTTACCAAACAGTACAGTATTGTGTAAAAAATTATTTACGGAAAAAAGGGAGAATTGTGTTACGAGGATGCGTCAAATTTAGCAGCATTACTATAGAATTCGTATGCGGGAAAGGGAATGAAGGTGGTTCGGATTGGACAGGTTCATTGTGGGTTGGCTGAATGCCTAACCACCGCGATAGGCGACGATTTTATTGGTGAGTAGTTGGTTATTTCAACGGCAATTACTATGATGAAACTCTGGGAACAGAGATAAGAGAAATCAGTCTCTTTCTCCTCCTTTCTCTGCTGAACTAACATTCGTCATATTGACGAAAATGGAGATGAGTGTCGGAAGAAAATGACAAGGGAATCGTCAAATTCGACAAGACGAGACTGACGAGATCGATTCTCGAACATGCGACCATCCTTTAGTCGGAATTACTGACCTATTTTCTAAACTGGTATTGTCGAATCAAAATGCATCTTAAAATAATTCGGATGTTTGATTGACAAATCCAATTAAAAAGTTCTAAGATGTAATGATGAAAGATGAGAGACTATCAGTTGGAAAACAAATTTAATTAAAATTTTAGCGAAATAAACTATCATGTCATGAGCTGCGTTATCCTCAATAAATATTCGTGTAAACAGTTCAGATCACGTTACTTGCATATCTATGTGGAGCATGAAATAGAATAAGCATGGCGAGAAAAAGTTATTTGCATTTTCGCAATTCGTTTTTCTTGGAATTGTTGTTAATCAAATTGTTATGCAATGCTGTACCATTTTTAAGTAGAGCAAAATTTGAGAGAAAATTTCAACTTACAATTAGAAACATAGTATCACTTTCAATTGAATCGCTTTAATTAGCCATTTCGATACGGTGAAGCAGTACAAAAGCTGTACATATCATGTCGAGTTCATAATCCGAGTTTAAATGAAAAAATTCTGTAGCTTCGCGCTCCAACTATTTGATACATTCACAATACGGCAGGTTAAAATAAATCGGAAAGTTCCGAGAATAGAATAGGTGTGCAAATTTTAGTAACTATAAAACAACAATTACTCGTTTCGGTTGGATGAGAGTTTAAAGTCTTAAACGACTGTCCAAACGTTCTTTTAATTATACCTTTCGTTTGAAACTTTGTCTATTTCAAAGCACATATTTGACTGCTTTGAACAGAATCTCGTTTCATTTCAGTTGCAATCTCATTTCAGTTAATTTTATTAAGTAAACTTCATTTGAAATCGTCATTTGACTGTAATGTTAAAAAAATTGTTAACGGATTCAGTTTTATTCTTCTTCATTTTTATTATAATTATTATAATTTCATATTCATATATTTTTTTATTATAATCTACATAGCTGTTTGAAATGTTCGAGATGATCGGAATGCTTCTTCCTTGCATCTGTAAGGAAATATCTGAATAACCGTTCGGCTACCAATACGATGTTCTGAGAAAGCACGTCGGTATATCGTTTCGATCGTATGACCGCCCGTGAAAACTATTTCCTACACCGCGGATTTATACGCCGCCGTTTCGACGATGGCGTCCAGTCGGAATCGTTGAAAAATCATAGCCTCCGGACGCGAAATGATAACGATTTGTCTCAAGGATCCCGGTTCCGACGACAGGAAGTCTCATGGCTGATGACCCCTCCTATAAAACGTTCAATCTTCTCTACGCTCTCGGTAATACCGCTCGGATGTATTTCGCTCCGTGAACAGTTGGGGGGAAATACTTTTATATCTGCATTGTAATATCTTGACCGTTTACAGACTATTAACGTATCGCGACACACTGCAAACTGTAAACCGGACCCCGATAACCGTTTGACGGAATATTGCGATTATTGATCAGTTCGTCAGAAAAACCGGATCGATCGCGGCTAGAATCGTTCCGATTTAACAGGTCATTGATGCTTTTACTCGTTCGATACCGTGTTCCGTTATTCCTATCGCGTATTGCGTAAATTTGTGAATAGCGCCGATCGAGCGTATATTAAACGATGGAGGCACGAACAATGCGCGAAACGAGCGTAGGCGAAAATGTCGTGTTCTGTTTCGGCGAGATTGGTCCCGACGCGGCGGAGTCACGCCGAACAATGAGATAATCCATTCGGCCTGCACGTCAAAAATGGCTTTCAGCGACACGCAAAACGACGCGAAGGACACGAGAGAAACGCTCGCTTGATACTTTCGCGATTACGATCTTCGAAAATATGGGGGATAGCCTCTACCCGCTACTTCGACTTGTCAAGTGGGTCAAAAATGAGATACTTGAGACTCTTGAGAACCGTGTCTTCACCCCCGTCTACGACCCCTCGACCGAGTCTTTCTGAGAATCGCTTCATGCCTGCGAATGCACCTTTTTCGCCGACGAGAGGGTTAACGGGACGCCGTTCCCGTTATCCCGGCGCGCTATCATCCCGACAATTTAAATCCATCGTGTCGTCTTACCCCTTACTTTACTGAGATACACTTGCGACGTACGATTAATGGGCTCGTTAAATCACGCGGGGTCGCTTTGCCGGTTCTCTTTGCAGAACGGAAGACACATACACACTCGCGCGTATGCATGCACATGCACACGTACACGGGACAATGAGGTGGGAAAAAAGGTTCTGGCATTGCTTAATGTTGTATAAATTGTTGTGTTTGTCTAGAGTACGGGCCACGGTGAGTAACTCTATCTTCCAGGGGCTTTTAAGAGCCAGAAAAATAGCGAGAGATTTTATCTGTTAATTGCGCACCCTAAATCCCCATGAAATAGTGCGACCCGAAGCCGATATCCGGACAACGTAAATAAGATGGCCATAATTTCTTTTAAATCGTGCAGCCGGCCACGCTCCGTTCGTAATCAGGAATTATCGAGAAGCCACGACAGAAGATGCATCGCTTCGCTAATCTTATCGAGCTGGTTGATACGGTTGAATAATTTAAGACGAGATTACGAGGGGAATTATATGAAAAATGTTTAGCTCATTGCCCAGTAGGATTATAACAAGAATTATAGCAAATTATTAACCGATAGATATTCTCGAATAATGTAAAAAATATCAGCAGTATTCTTGAAAATATATATTTTTCATTAAACAGAATGTGAAAAGTGCCAGTATAAATAGTATAAATAATAAAAATGGATAGTAATATCCGCATAATATATTATATATTATATCGTAAAATATATTTTCTACAGTTCTGCTTTTTTTTTTTGTACGCGCGTACGTTATTTAGTGCTATCGCGGCATTTTAAAGTAGCCGTATTATTCACTGCGATGAAATTTCACAGAATCCCATTTTGGGGTTGATTTACAATTTTACACCCCAGCCGGATAAATATCGAGTTTGATGTTGCGAGTTCATAAAGATCGCTGCGGTAGGTACCGATACGGCCACTTCGTAACATCGTGGCGGAAATATCAGCCAGTAAATCAGGGTCGGGTGACGCTACCTGGTGATCTTCCTTCGCCCGGGTTAACGCGGCAACGTTACAAACGTATAAGGTTTCTAGGGCAAACTTGGCGCGCTGTCAACCCGGCTTAATATAAATACATATGAATTTTAGGCGAGTCGTGCGTCCGGCTTAGCGTAACTCGAAATTAACGCGGATAAACCCTCGTTTCGGTGGACCGAAGTTTAATTCCTATTTGTGAACTCTAATTGAAAACTTTACTTGTAGCTGCCGTAAATTGAAAACTCCTGCTTACGCCTGCTGCTTAATCTTGATTATATTTAAACTTCCCAATATAAAATCTTTGTTCATTAAAAAAAGAAACTTTCCATGAATTGTTTCTGTGTAGAGACAATCAAAACTTTGAGAATTTCGGTGGAACTGTGGATATATTGACATATTGGAATAACGGAAATCGCAATTACAGACGTACATAAACGTATAAATAACTCAATTTGAACAAAAATGTAATTTGTGGCATTTTCCAAATGAATTACAATTCAATTGCTTTTGTGATAGAATTCACATTATTTTTAATTAAACGTTTGCTCTCTGATTCACGCGCCAATGTTAAATCATCCAATATAAACGTTAAAATACTCGAGAAAAAGTCTCGTGCAAAGTTGAGCTGTTTGTCTGGAAGATAATACGCCGCTACGCGTTGCCGTCGCCGGATACTGCGGATTTCTCGCGGAGCATCGAAGGTGCAAGGCACCTGAGCGGTTCCCGCGGGAAGATATTAACGCTCTTGAATGCGCTCTGCCAATTTAAAGTTCAGCGATGTTAAGCGGCGGCTTTGGAATGAGACCGTGGTCGCGATGAAACGAGAAAGTGGGAGAAACAACAGGTTTGTAAGAGGAACAGGGAGAAAGAGGGAGGGAGGGGGAAGAGAGAGAGAGAGAGAGAGAGACACTTCTTTGACAACGGGTGGCGGCTTCTCCTCACCCAAACTACATCAGGATTTAAGTACCTACTCCGGTGCACCGCAACGAGTGCCGTGGCTAAGTAGACTTTCCTGCCGCCGGAATAATTACCCAATAACAAGTTTTCGCTACCGGATAATAAAGCTTTAATTAAAACGTGATAATCGCCGTTTACCCGTGCGACGGATATCGTCGTCTTGTTTTGTCACCGATCTCATTCGATTGTCTCATCTCGATTGAATAAAATCTGCTCTACTGATCTTCTCGACTGATCAGTATTTAAGTATTTTTTTTAACTATATTACTATATAATTACTCGTTTTTATCAGTAAGAAGGGGATGTTGATTCTTCAAATATACAGAATTTCAAATGGCAGTTGCTCGCGTAAATTTAATTAAAACTGTCGACGGGAAACATGAATACTTTGTCGTTCAAGGTGTCGGAAACGATAACAAAGATGGCAGGACCTAAATATCGGTTAGGATATCGCTTTAAAATATTCATAAAGAAGCACAACCAGAGCGGAACTTATGGCATCGAGCTTCTGTCCAATCTTCGGCTAACGCGCCCAGCGAGAAATTCCATGAATTTGGAATGTTCCAGCCATGATAGCATCCTGAAGTAGTACGTGTTTGTAGTTACGATCTTGTGTGCGTCACAGATCTGTCGCACATGCTATTGGGAGCATCTAAAAATAGCGTCCAACACAATACCCACTTTTAATTCATATTTCCGTAATAGTATCAAATATTTTTTCTTGCTTTTGTTATTTTTACACAAGTCTCTGAATAATTCTTGTTTTTTATAAATATATTTTTCGAAAAATATATTTGCATCTGAAAATGGTTAAAGGTAGACAATTAATTTTCTTTATCTAAAAATCGTTTAATTATATCGCACGCAATTGATGATCGCAACAGTTGAGCCAATAATGAGTTAATGCTTACAGTAATGAGTAGCAGATAAACCCGTAGCTATTCGGTTAACTTCCTGGTGTTCGTCACCGCCAGCATCACCGGCAGCTATTTATTATGCAGATGGTTATGATGACGGTGCAACGCGTAGTTACAAGTTGGCTGAAAGCTGACAAACTAACGAGCGACTTTAAATTGACGAGCAAATGCAACGCGTAGGTGTGGCTGAGCACGCGATCGGTCGATATCCGGCGAATGCCAAGTTAATTCATTTAATTCGGTATTCGTTGCCAAGCGTTGTCGTTCGAGAACTGCTCGATAAACGGCTCGGCACAACAGGGCGGGATCGATGGATCGTATTACTGTGTAGTGTACGTTACAATTTAACGAACGGTCAACAAATTCGCGGTTAATATATGCGTGGCTGGTTAAATTCCCTGCCGTTTGTAACTGCATCGCTAACTTACTTGGGTTATATAAAGCCCAAAGCCGCGAAATGTGTGCGCCACGATTGAAACGTGGCCGGAGCTCGACGAAATTAAATTACATCGATTTAGCCAAATGGAATTTTATAATCGTTTTATTACAGTCCTCGCATATACTACTGCGAAAGCTAATGAGTATCCTTTTGTGAAATTACTACAAGCATACAGATTCATTACTCGCGCTCTCCGGCCTCATCCCCAAACTTTATCTACTATGTAATATATATCTTCTTATCTCAAGGGTTACATTCTTACCATTTATTAATTCATATCGGAAAATGGAGAAAGTTTCGGCTCTCGGGAGCGAGACATAGTCTTTTTCTGATCTTACATATTTTATCAATGCGATCGTATGAAAGGATCTTCGACCGATAAGAAGGCAGCAGCGTCGTCCTGGGACCATGAAAGTTTAATCGTTCATCTTAATGATTCGCTGTAATGAGACTTATCATTTACAATTTTGTAACTTGCATATTTTCAAAAAAATATTGTCATTAAACGAAAATGCGTTTGAACGTTTTCCGATCAAAGAGAAAGAGGTTTTAATTTTTTCTTACATCAGTTAAATTAATTTTAAGACAGTGGTAGTAAAAATATGGATATTTTATCTTAATTAAAATTCTTTTTTAGCTCATTTATTTGACGTCAATCCTGGAAGCGAAATTTATTCAAGGTTCGACGTAAAGAAATGTTCGGGCGTGTTATCCGGGGAAGCTTGTTGAATCAAACAACCTACTAGGTTTGAAACAAAGTTTTAGTACACAGCCTCTCGAAGCTCGCGCATCTGTCTTCCCAGGAGGCAACGTCATTCCGCAGTTCTCTGATATTTCGACTATTTTTCCTCGCCTATCTACGAGTAGAGAACATATTCTTCTCCGCCTTCTTTCGCGTTTCGTTTCTCCTCCCGTATCTTGCAAGAATCGGAATGCAGAACGATGTAATGTCACTCGGGAAATCACTTATGATTCCTGATGCACGCGCATTTGTCCTGTTACCATTAACATTATACAACGGCCATCGTTCATACACTATGATGGAAACCGAAAAGATTCGTTGCAACAAGACTAGCTGATGTCTGATTTATTATTCGATGTGTCCATCCTTAATGAGAAATATAAAAGAGATAAATTTTCTTAAAATTCGAATTATCGCAAATAATTTACAACGCGAAAACATGATATAAAAATCTCATGGCAATTTCATTTGTGTAACGTTGCGTCTATTTCTTGCATCACCTGCCATGAATCACTTGTAGTCGCGAAAGATATCACGTACGCGATATCGATACGACGAAGTTAAGTAAGTGAAAGTCGTATTTCGAGGGCAGAAAGTTTTGAAATTGAATCAACTCTCCTTAGTTTGATATTTCAACTTGGATTAATAACGCATATGTGTGCGAACGTCGTATAAAGTTGACAGTCTTTCCGGGCCAATATTAACACGGCTAATGGAGCCTCGGCTGTGCAAAGTTCCGGCAGCATTAATGGGGAATAATTTAAAAGTTTCAAATGAAACGGGACGACAATAGCAAGCGGAGACCGCCGGCCGAGTGCCCAAGATGAATATCTATTCATCGTAAATGAAAACTTTCGGCATTCAAAATACTGAATGTCGATAATTTGCCTGCAGTAGGGAGAGCTCTTTGATGGACTTTCCAAAAAGCAACAAACTTCTGCATCTCGCCTGGCAATCGTTCTTTGTGTAACTGCGCAAATTTATGCCGCGTGCTTTGTTAGCATTATGTACGCCAGGCTCTATGTATACAAAGATTGTTCCGGAACTACCGTCAATCTTTTCATCTACAAATTCCTTGACCCATATTCGAGAAGTTAATCTTTTCTTAATGAAAACTTAATTAGAAACAACCCTTCTTACGTGCCCTCCTCTGCAATATATTTCCAATATTACTTATCCTGATTAATTATCAAAGTGAGATCCCACGTGGCACATATATCTCGCTGATTAACGTCGCTCGGATCACTCCGTTCGTTAGATTTTACGCGAAATCCAAGAGATTTGCTGAAACAAGGATCTCTAGACAGTATCCCCGTGTGTTTCAGACTTAACGTTGAGCCAAAACCGACTCGCGCTCTCAGTTACACCTGCTTGCTCTACGTGCATTCGTATAAATGCACGCGTTGCATTAGTATACGTACGTGTACATTTTATACATGTAATTGGGGTTTATGGTTAGCTTAGCAGCTAGGTCAGTTACCGTGGGATTTCCTGAACATACGACCGCGTTAATTCTAATTCGAAAAGGCACTTATACAAGTACGCGTACGTGTGTGTGCACATGTCGAAGGTGAATGGAATTTGCGGCATATCGATATTAATCCTGTTCCACGGTTATTCAGTCTCTTAGAAATTTATGCGATTGTTCGTTTGCACGTGCGAATCGCCGTTAATTAATATACTCGCGGAAATAATATAACGTGATTAGGTCATTGAGGTTGTTTCGTGTCCTCAAAGCAATTTATACTTAAAACACATATACTATATTAATGTGATTTGATACTTTTAGGTGAGTCTCTTTGCAAAAGAGAAGCGAAAAAAAATTTGTATAATATTATACGATTCTTTCTTGCGCGATAGTAGCAACGGCGGCGGTGGTGCAGAATGTTTTCGGTGAAAATATTCCCGGGGAATTTATCCGGAAGCACTGCGGAGAGGCATGTGGGCGTGGTAGATAGATACGAACGTAAAATCGGGCATTAGTAGGTGGGAACGTACCTGCGCGACCTAAATGTATTTCCTCGGGGCTCGGTGTGTACGTAAGATTTGTGCACGAAGCCGGCTAAGAATTGCCGTTCGGGCCATTTGGGAATGAATTGTCGCGGACATTACGCCGCGAGAATTGTCGAGGTAACCGGTGGGAGGCGTTTCTCAAAATTATGGCCTCATCCCGGGCATACGGGCTGCACCGGCGCCGTGGCCAGCGTGAAGAGTTCAGATAAATTTTACGGGGCTTTAACTAAATTCCACTCGGAGAAAGTAATTCGCCATCCGTGTAGCTGAGACGCTTAAATTTCACGAGCCATCGATAGCGCGCGTAGGTGTATCGTTTGTAATGATCAAGAAAAACAAGTTATACAATCAGTTGCTGTAGCCACTCGCGATTAACGTTCTCGTAAATAAAGACTGTCCCGCGATCATGATTCACGATATCGGAATAATTAAATAACGCTGCAATGAGCGTTGCATTGTGCATTGCGTGTGAATTGCAACAACGACGTGGTGTCGCGGAAAACGTTTATTATGCGGAATATAAATCTATCTATGGAGCGGAGCATATTGACAATTAAAACGTACGGCGCATTTATCTGCTGCAAATCTCTCGTGCCATCTCTCATTCCGGCATTGTGTATATTTCTTCTTTTTTTTTTTTTAATTGTCGATGCGAACTCACGTCGGAAGCGCCGCATAAATAAATGAAATCTAATGAATACGATAAATAGCTCTCTTTTTCCAGCATCGATAACAACATCCGTTTAGTTAGCCGTGTCAGAATTTTTGTCGCGCGCAATTTGCGACACGTATAACCAAATGTAACATCAATATCCATATTTGTCGTCGGACGGAGGTTGATTTTGTCGCTGCACCGTCTCTCACTCCGTGCTACGCATACACATATCCGCCTTCTCTGCGACGGCGACGTGTTTTTTTTTCTCTTCAAGGCGTAAGAAAAGTTCCGGAGTCAATATTTTCCTCGTATCCCACATGGGAAATACATCGTACGTCTGCCGGCGTTATATGTGACATTTTCTCGCGGTAATGTCGCGCACTCGTATAGGTTTAGAGTTGCGGCACGTGACGCGCGGGTTTAATAAAAGTAGCCCGCGATAAAGACTGTTTGTTTGTCGCGAAAGTGATCCGCGTTAGTGACAACGCGGAGTGACAAGAGCAAAGAGCGATGGACAATGGACGGTGCACGACAAAAGATGGTTATGAATATCGCGAGCGATGAAGCTCGGAGTCACCCAAGGATAAGCTCCCGGGAGTTTATAGCTCGCTTTTGTATGTCGTACACACATACTTTCAAGACATGAAAGAGCAAGTCTAAGGTATTCGCGCGCGAGCGTCTAGCGCATAGTACGGTTTTCTGTACCGGCAGTAGTACATACTACAGTTTTACTCGGCGCTCGCAGTTTCGCCTAAGTAATCATGGTACTCGACCCGAATTGCCCCTTGACGATTTGCATTCCGCTGGAATATAACGATTTAGTGTGCGATATCACTTCCATGCAATATCGTTTCATGCAATATTATTATATTTAAACATATTAAATATGATTTAAAATTCATTTGTGGAAATTGCAGAACTGTAATATATCTTAAACGTAAAGCAATTAAGGCTATTGTTCGGATTCAAGAGCAATCCAGATAATCACAAGCACTTTGAAATGCTCAGTATATAAAGGAGGGAAATATTCATTCTGCAGCTACATCACTCTTGTACACGTCTAGCGCTTCTCAACGCGATAATAGTCATCTCCTTCGTCCTTAGTGAATTATGCGAAACATAAATGGATTTCCATGATTTCGCTATTGTATACATATCAATACGACGGTCGGTATTCACGCAACGCGTTATCATCGATCTTCCCGAGCGCATCGCTTTCTATGTATCTCGCTCCCGCGCGTTATCACAATGCTGCCGATATTGTGGACATTTCCAGGGTGCAGTGTCGCGCGCTCGTGGTTGGTGTGCGTTATGTTTATGAAGTGTGCATAGTCCTCCACTTATGAATAATGTTACAACCAACGCCATAACGTAAAGCGACGTTACGTGGCGCCGTTACTTAAACACACATATTCAACATGTACGTATATACACGCATACACAGAGACGCATACCCATATCGCCCATCTTGCACGGTGATATCGAATACGATTATGGCATTCGATGAACATCATTCTGGGAGATTCTGCGAAATCGCAGTTGATTTTTTCTCGCGAAACTTCAACAAGAATATAACCAGGCGATAAAAGACGAGCACATGCTGTGACTGCCATAAGTTTCTCATAAAATATTAAAAAGCTCGAAATTATCCTAAAAAAATACAAGAAATAAATTAATGAAGTTTTGATATAAAATTTTTTAAATGAATATATTTTTCATTTGACAAAAGTTCACTTTGAAGATAACATCTCTGGCATAAAAATTTGACCAAGATATATTACAATTTTATATTTTTAAAAAATTATATTTTCTTAATACCATTTATTTCCTGTTGTTATATCATCACTTTACAAAAATACTTCAAAAATAGAAAAATATCATTTACTAAATTTACTTACTTCAATGTCCCTGCGAAAGACTATTTGTTTATTACAAAAAAAAATCGAATATATCGACTGGATAGTCAACATTCAATTTTCTTTTTTGTTTGTTTAAAGCCTATACGCAGTCGCGTGAAAGCATAACATCGCTACCCTTTGCAACCTGCGGATGCTAAAAAACAGGAGATGATAAAACAATATGGTGTCGCAACGTTGACAGTAAAAAAAAATAATTCTTTTATATAAAAACAGAACCGCAATAATGGGATTGTTGACGTTGAAACGCTTTATGGCTCGCTTCTTTCCACAGGCTATTTGCTAATAAAATATTATTAAAACTGTATCGTTACATTTCTGGAAGATAAGCGCATCAATTGAAAGATAAGAAATAGATATATAGTATAACCATTGATAAACTAATCATTCAATCATGAAGCTATTTCCTTTGATTAATAAAATGGATTGAGCGTATTTACTGTATTTTACAGCAATTTGTTGGTCACAGATTTTCTATAAATCGTTCGTAACTAAGCCAAGTTTTTCTTGAAATTGAAAAGATTCGAAATTCTACACGCTATCAAAATAATTGTGGAAAAAATGCTGCCGATTGAATGGACATCCTGATTGATCAATCGAAGTAAGATCGTTGCAATCACGAACGGTCGAGGTGCCACATTCGCACCTCAATCGTGATGGAAAATATGTGATAATATTTCGTGGAGAGTTCGACTTTGAAAGCCAATCCGGGCAAAAACGTCACGTAAAATCGCAGAAAGTGGATCTAACGTGGAAATTGGGCCTCGCTGCCTCTCTGCATGCTAATCTTTATTGATTAATTTAATTGTTCATTAGAGATACATGAAAAATAATCAGCCATATCGACTTTAGCCAAATTTCGTCATACACTTTTATATTTAAATAATCTCAACAGTGGTTAATCAAATTAGTACTATATTGTAAATTTAACGACACAAATGATTTAATGTTAAATGTTTTTATGTTAGAATTTCAAAAGTGCATTTTTTATTGAAAAATTCGATAAAGCCAATAAACATTTATCAAATAGATATAAATTTTGATAAAATAATAAAAATATATGTAGATCAAAAAATTTTTAAATAAAATATAAGTAACATATAACAATAAAATAACAATATAACATGTAATAATAGAATATAATAAAACATTTAAAAAAATTTTTTAGGCAAATACATCATTCATATTTTTTTAATTTAGAAAATTTGCCTTTTAACATTCAGTGATTCGCATATTTTGTTTGTTACAATGTTAGGGCTAAAAGTTTAATTACTCATTCAGAGAAACTTGGGCATTTATGAGACCTAGCCTAAACGCCCCAAGATTTTGCGAACAAGCGAGCTTTAAAGCGTCGCGTCCTTCCTAATTACAAGACAAAGGAGTAAATGCTATAGATTAGCTCATTAGCAGAACGCTTGTCTCGTAATACAATTAATTCATCCCATGGCAACGCCTCTCGCATGTATCTCGCCGCCCCGCGTCGTAGCTCGCCTTTCGAAACGAACAGACGATGAGAAGAGAGATCGATAAAGCAGACCCAAGGCAATTAAATCGATCATATACACCGATGTGTCTATCTTAGAACTAGGATAACGTCGTAGGATCTCGTGTTTTTATGGTAATCACACTGAATAATAACCAATTTTCTTGACTGGATAACAGCCATCCGCGCGTCCGACAGAGCTTGATTAATTAATCATGGACGAGCCGGCGCACGAACCCGACTATCTTCGAGTTATTACTCCTCACGTTCGATAATAAGAGTATGATATTGCAGAATAATTTAGAACTCGTGCATTTTTGCTTGGCAAGAATCGCGCCTCTTAAAATTCAAATGACAATAAAGGCGGCGCGCGAGGGAGCCCTCGTGTTCGGCGAACGAAGCCAGTAGCAGCCGTTGTTTCCGCAGGTATCACGCCGCATTGTTACGTGAATAGTAGAGCAACGTTCCGCAATTAGTCTAGCGGTTGTGATGTACTCGTTTGCCTTAGTATTATTGCGCCCCGTACAATATCCGCCACTCTCCTTTTGCTTGGCGCCGCACATTTCTCCCGATATTGCATTACTCCGCGCATCCGAAACGCAACTTACCTCCCTCGCCGGAGTTTCTCCGCCGGATTACGAATCAACAAATTTCATCGAGCGTACCCGCCGCGGCAACGTAATCGTCGTGCGGAAACCGGCTGATGCCCGGTTACGCCGCCTTTTGATGTTCCACGGCAAAAGCCACCTAAGTGGATCTTTGTTACATTCTGCCGCGTCACTGTCGACTCGTCCCCTGGAGCACTCTGGCATTTCGCCTTTAGCGTCGATATTTGTATGCTTGTAACTCTCTGAAAATATATGAAATATAATTGGATGAAAAATATAAATTTTGTTTTCGAAATCTAAGATAAAGTCAGAAGGATTGTTTTAAAATTAATAATTATTGACTCGCAAATATGACGTTTAGATGAACGAATGGTTTTTGAAACGATGGCGATGAATATTTCAATTATAATTTTAAGAAATTAATAGACGGAAATATAAGAAAAAATCAACAATCTCGTTCGCGTACGTGATCTTTAATAACGAACTATTTTGATGCTGCGCTGAACGTAATCGAAAGAAATTCAAAGCGAATCGAGTCGATCAATCGAACGACAACCCCGCGAGAGACTTAATTACCTGACGTTAGCGAAAATCTCAATTTAACTGTTATTTTTCCGGCTTGTCGTTTATCTTACCGCGGTTCTTCCGGCGAGCCGGGCCCTTAATATTCCCGGGCGTGTAGAGGCGAAGGAACGTTTACGGCGCCATAGGTATTCCGGGATGCTTTTTTAAGTCCGAACATTAAAAACATCGTTAGCCCGTTCCGTGAGAAGGGTCGGCAGAGGAGAGTGTGGAGTGAGGGGCCGGTTGGGAATGTAATTAAGTGCGGTCCAAGATTTACTGCCGCTGCCTCGTAGACCTCGTAGCCGCCGAAGAGAGCGGCGTAGTCTCAGCACCGGCAGACTCTCGAGTGTCCTTTTAAACGTTAGGTTATGAATTTAGCGAAGCACGCGCGATGATAGAAATTATTCGCGCCAAACTCGCCGTCTCTTCTCGTGTCCCTGCCCGAATTTTCATTTTCCCCGGGGCGGAAATTTATCGACATGAAAACTCGTACATACGTAAAGCGGAAAGGTGACGGAGACGATTGCCGAGGTCTAATGGCGTCTATCAAGGACTCGCGCTTAGAATGAAACGCGTTTCATATTAATTGAAGGAAAAATTTGCAAGAAATTTTCATTGACGATAACACAAAATTTAATTTGGATAAAAATGATCACTATTGTTAACGCGTTCTAGCATTATTTAATTGCGATTGTTTTACATTATAGATAGCATTTTAGATAGCATTATTTGTTGCGATTTTAGTATAAAGTCTTTAGTCGTGGTTTTAAAATAAATTTTTCTAATTTGCTGTAGATGATGCTGTAACATATTAAAGCGATTTTTTTTTCCAACACGTAGTACATAGTACCTATAGTTAATTATTTTCACTTGGCGCTCGATATAAGTAAAATCTATCATCCACTTTACTATTCCGGTCAACCTGCTAACTAATCCGATGCCTAAAGCATCTGGGACCATCCGACTAAGAGGGCTCCCTGTGAAACATCACGAACTTTCGCTCCCTAATCATTATTCATCGTCAAGGCTCAGGTCAGCAGGCCGAAATTTATCAAACCACCTTTGACTACGATTTATCATTTGATGCGATCTTGATACAGTTAACTGTACACAGTTAAGAACGCATTTATCTCGTACATTGTCTTGATGATGAAACATAGACAGTCCAACTTTCCACGTGCAACTTAATTAACTCTGAGAGATTCGAGAGACGTAAAAGCGAATCGATATCGACGTTATATTTAATGGGCATCCAGCAGGTAGCGATATTCGCTTCTTGATGTGAAACGAATATCTACTACGGGCGTCAAGTTTATCGCGAGGTGCTACGTTCACCAACGTCTCGAAAGTTGTAACAGCCGCCGTCGCTTTTCCGGCAGCAGCGGGGAACTTAGCGGCGTTCTGAGCCGGCCATAAATCGCGAAAGAAATTCCGAAAGTGTCGCCGTTACGTGGTGGTACTCGTCGTGCTTGCCGCGTCCGCGGGAGTGCCGTGGGCTCCGCCGTTTTTCGCATCGCCAGGGAAATCGGTCTCGCGCGGTAAATACCGGAGGATCGTCCGGGAACGATAACAGCTTAGTGTTGCCGCGTATGGCTAACGCGCATCGTCATAACCGTTATCCAGTTATTGCTCGTCGCTCTTTTCACGGCCGCTCGCGGTGTTGCGCGAGTGCGTTTCGTCCCGATGTTACCTGTTTCCTCCTTTTTCCCGCTCCTTTTTGCCTGGCTGGGAAAGCGGTCGTAGGTAAATTTGCATGAGGCGCCGTGGAATCGCTCGGCACGGAATTAACTCTCGTTTTAAGAGCGTCATAATGGCGCGTAGTGTCCCGTGGATGCGATCGCGCGCGGCTTCTACGATGGAAGTTTAACGGCGACAGTAATTATCGAGTAAACGAAGCTATCACGCGCATTCCTCGAAGTGGCGTAATTAGATTTTTATCGGTGCTTCAAGCGGTATATTTACGTGCGGAATGTTTAAGGACGAATTAATTTAGCGGCAATTCAGAGCTTGTAAAAACGTGTCCGGGATATTTCGCTCATAATTCAATAAACGCAATTTACACGATGGAAAAGAAAGAGAGAGAAAAGTATTTG
Source organism: Tetramorium bicarinatum (assembly GCA_928718305.1). Lineage (NCBI taxonomy): Eukaryota > Metazoa > Arthropoda > Insecta > Hymenoptera > Formicidae > Tetramorium > Tetramorium bicarinatum. The sequence goes on from OV788320.1 coordinate 13,774,533, forward strand.
AGTAGATTTTTTTTATGACACGACAATCTTGGATAATTGCAGAATCGAAAAAGAAAACCAATTAAATCGAGAAAGATAAACTTAGCAGAAGAAGCAGAAAATTTCTATCGTTTGAAATTAAAATTATATCGGATAAAAATGTCTATCAGGACCGAACCACTTAAAGGATTAACTATAACTGCCTTATATAGCTTCCGTTCGTTTGTACTTAATTCCTGGCACCTTATGCATTTTATCGCGGCCCGCAAATTACTCTTAAATTTCACGACTTCGGCCTGTACGTGTCTTAAATTAAATGAATAACCAAGGTGAGGTAGAGAGAACAAGCGAACAGTACTCGCGATGCATCTGCGACTGCGGCGGCGTCCGATATGCAGTTTCGTGCATCCGCGTCGCCACATATCATGCAACTTCGCTCACTACTCACCGGCGGGAGCGGCTTTGGCCCCGCTGTCGCCGGAAACGCCGTGATACCACCACCGCCGTCATTAAAACTTGGATAAGAAAATATTCAGGAGAGATTCTCCACGGTGCTACGATAACGACGGGTTTTACGAACACGATGTTGCCCTTTCAGATTGGTAATCGTTAGAAAAGTTTTCCCCGATTTATTCTTCTTTTATTGCTAATTTGTCATACTATTTTCGATTTAGTTGCTGTATCTGTTTCGCGAAAAAGAGATTGTGCAAATTTAATAGATGTGAAAATCTGCAGGAATAAGTAAATATAGACTATTTGATCAGTCATATCGCTAATATTATTTTCGCAATATTTAATAATTTAATAAATTTTATTTCATAATTACGATTAATTCAATTTGGTCAAATAAATTATGATTTATATTTGGCGAAAAGGAAATATTGTTGTACGTAATGGAAATATAGACACGCTTTCATCAAAAATTGGATGGGTTGAGGTCGCTTCGATCTCGGAAAATCTAGCGCGGCTGAATACGTTATTAATGGTATCCTTAATTCGTACAAATTGGATTAATGTACAGGAGTTCGTTTCGGCTTCTATGTTAGCTGGTCTTCGTATGTAGAAAATAAAGGGAAATAAAAGAGATCTATACATTCGGGACTCGTGTATATATGTGCGTGTCGGTCCGTGTATCTAGTGAGAATGAAGGAGAGAAAGAGAGAAAGTAGGAGTAAAGGGGAAGAGAGCAAAACCATCGGAAAATGGACCAGTTGAGCAGAACGAGAAGGAACGACGTGGTTCGTTAACGCTTTCATTGGAGAGCGATTCTTCACAAAGCCAATATAACGGGGCTCCGAGTTCTCATTTACTGTTTCACGTATAGATAACGCGATGACTACGTTTATCCGCTGTAGACTCCCGCAGGTCATACGATTCGCTTAAATCGTCAATGAATCCTTCATTGCTGATACATAACTGACATTTTGATGAAGCTTTTTGAGTTTTGACTCGCAAAAGAGCGCCAACTCGAAATGATCCACTTTGTACCTGCTTAATGCACGATACTTTGTCCGCTTCGTTCGCTCACATTGGACAAAGTGAAAGATGTCCGCTAAATTCTTAAACGTACGAAATCTTTTATTTGCGAAATAAAATTACGCGACGACCGGCGCAATAATAGAAGAAAGATGAAATGGACGGGGAGAAGTAAGTGATAAAGAACTAAAATAATATCGCCATCGTCATGTTGTTATATTTTTAATGGAGAAATCATGGGATGAAATATACGCCGTCGTATTTCAGTAAGAAATTCCTACGGCAAATTACATCTACGGGCCTTTGTGCGAGCCATTAATAATGACTACGCGAAATATAGCGAGCGGTGGGTGAAACATGATTCGCATTCGGATGAATCTTCGTGTAATAACGGCACGTTAAACTCGGAACAGATAAAACCGGCGCTAAAGTTGGTGTTCTTCATTAGAGAATTGCGGGGAGGGATGGCGGTGAGTTGTCTGGTTAAAAACTTTTTACGGCCGTTCCAAAGCTCCACTTAACCCTGGTATTAACAGTTGATAATCGTATATTGAAGTTCGAAGCGGCAAATTGGCGATCCATTCTAATCAAAGGTCTAAATATGCTGGTACCACCAGTTGCAACACACGCAAAGGTGAAACTGTATTCGCGCTCAAGATGATTTTAGAAATCAATACGTGGAACTCGTACATCTCTCGGAATGAAAGTACGTGTGCGAAAATTAATTTGTAACGCGCGATAACGTCATTGAAATACGGTCCCGGATAATACGCGTAAGAGATATCGCGAAAATATCTAGTCGTTATTATTCAATTAATAAGCGCTATGTGAATATATGGTTATAAATGTAGGTATGGATTTAAATAGCGTAGGAATGCATACGAGCTTGGGGGCAGGTCGTGATAATAAATTGTGGTTCATAGAGTACGATAATGGTCGCGAGTTTTGGTGATGCGCAATAACGATACGCAAATAGAGTGATCACATATATTTTCGACATTGACATGGATAAAATCACTCATTTTACACGGTGTTACCGTTACCGAAATATTAAAAAATATTTATATATATAATGTTGTAAAAATTATTTTTACCACGTCACGGTGTTTCGTTCAAATCAACCGACCTACCTATTTCCGCAGTGTATATTCAGGCATCTTTTTTTTTAGTCTCTCTAACTTTTTCGAGCTTTCCATAAATATGCCATTTCAGAACCAATGTGCTGTCCAAAATAAGAGTTTTAATTGAAAAATGAGAAACATCATTCCAATCTCTAAAAAGGGATGTAACATCGCAGCTGTAAAATATGTATTTTAATTGTGCACCATTTCTAATGTGATTTCCGCGACACAGCCGTGGTCTCAATGGAGAATATCTTATCGTTTGACTACATTAGGGCGCACGTACGACTTGGCGGCGTGTCGCCGCAGTCTGGCATTCGGCGCGTAGGGTATTATAATTAATCATAATTATGTCAGCGGCACTGCCACGGACGTCCTTCTCTCCACTTCTCTGGCGCTAACAACAGATGGTGTCCTAGATTTGTCGCCCGTAGACGTGCACGTGCATACGATTCCAGAGAAGGATCGAGAGTAACGACCGACATGAACCGGGGGTATGTGATATGAATAGGGAGAGATTCGCAAATAGACGAAGAAAACGTGTATCAGAGATTCATTGAAACTAATCGGCGCATGCCAATTGTCAGGGGAAAAAAAACTTACCGCATACGACGTTAGTGACGTTTCGCAAATCATCGCTTAATTGTAATAATATTGTAATATTGTAAAATAATAATAAATTAATTGTAATAATAATAAAATCTTGCCTGAAACAAAAAAATAGAATAGTAATATTAGATAATTAGTAAAAGAATAAAATTTAATATATGAGGTAATTTCTCTTTCAAAGACATGAATGTAAATTTCAAAATTTACTTTTAAACAATTAGTTACACAACAATTGGTTACACAACATGACTAAATAGTTACAAGTTCAACGTAATAATTAATAAATGCAACGATTTATTGACGACCTTTGCCAGGACCGGGCTCGGAATCCGTCTCTCGCACGGAATCCCCTTTTCCTCCCGCGCGTTCGCCGTAATCCCTTCTCGCATTCATATTTCACGAAGTATTGTGCCGTTCGAATGGACCGGTCGGTTGAGAGAAAGGCTCGGACGGACAGCGAGGGCTGATTTACAGGGATTGTTTCGTCGGGATCTGGGAACCGGATGGAAAGTAACAGTGACACGCTTTTACGACTGTGCGGGGTCGTTAAAGATGACGTGTCGGTTTAAGCGCGGTCCGCGAACTACGGTCGCGTTTACGAGCAATAATCGATGTGATCTTGTGTTACCCACGTGTATACGTCGGCTACGTCGTCTCGATCTCGAACGACGTAATTGCAAGTAATTAGAAACAACAAATCGGGAGATAATTTCAATGATAATTCGTTATATTTTCTAGCAAATTAATACGTAATTCTTTATTATAAGATCTTAACTTAAAAAATTAATAAAAAAAACGGATAATTTTAAAATATAAAAGAAAGATCTACTCTGGTTTAACTTAAATTTTTTTATATTTTATATCAATATAAAATATATAAATAAGTATTACCTGTATGAAATTATTTCTCGACTTAATCTTATGACTACTAGTCATGTTGTGTAACTAATGGTTTAAAAGTAAATTTTGAAATTTACATTAATGTCTTTGAAAGAGAAATTACCTCATATATTAGATTTTATTCTTTTTCTTTCTTTTATTCTACTGATTATCTTACATTACTTATCTTATATTGTATTCTATTTTTTTATGTTTCAGGTAAGATACAGTTAAGCGATGATTTGCGAAACGTCACTAACGTCGTATGTGGTAAATTTTTTTCCCTGACAACAATATTTTCAATTTTAAATACATTTTCCTCCGGTTTGTTTCAAAAGTAATTACATTTGTAATAACATTTGAACATTAAAGAATGTTTTGCGTAGTTTTCACGTACATGATTTCTTTTGGATTTTAATTAAAGTCAAACCAAGATTCGGCGGTGAGTGATAGAAAAAAAACACGTTTAAACCGTGGCGCAACGAAATATTCCTACGACTCGGTAGCATATCGTGCACGAAACTTGGTCTCTTTTCGCTGCCCTCGTAGGTACCCCGGCGTACAATGCAATCTTCCTCGGTCCGTGAACACAATGGTAAAGTTACTAAACTTTCAGAATAAATCAAACGGAGCAAAGATAAAATTGTAATGAGCGCGGAGATAGAGAAATTTATGTGTCTACTTCTGCGGTGCTTCTACGTGGACAAGATCCGACCGGAGAAAGAACTATTTTAGGACGAATTACCTCGGTATGTACGGGCACCTTCATTTTCTCTTCACCCGTTTCCTTCGTCGCGCTCGTGAAAATTTGGCGCAACAATCAGACAAGAAAATTTTGTAGAGAGACGTATGGTTTAGGCCCGGTTATCAAGAAAATTCGCCCGATTTTTCTGAATTATGGCATTTTATAACTATGTGCCAAACAATCATATGTGTTGCAAAACTCTCGATGAAATGCCTACATGAATCCACCTATTACTGAAAACATGTCGCCTTGTATTATTAGTTTCATTATTTTCTATCCTTCGCTCCGCGACTCTCGTCTTGCGACGAGAGAGAAAATGGTTTGTATTATGAACGCGAGTTTCGTTTCTCACGAGACAGATCGACCGTGTGAAGCCAGGAGATATCTCGGATTAATATATATCGAATTGATCGAGTAACGTGAATCTAATGGATAGTAAGTAGATATTACCTCGCTGATTTCTATGGCTTGGACTCGAGATAAAACTTGGACGACATACGCGTCAAGGCGATGACGTTCGAATTTGGCGTGAGTCCAGGCGGCAATGTATCGAAAAAGTGAGAACACGAATGAAAATAAAATTTTGTCATTTGTTTGTTAATTTTTTTAAAGGGTTGAATTACGATCTAAATTGTTATGTCTTTAACGTAAATTATTGTCTCCATTGCTATATTTATTTTCCGTGACCGATCAGCTTAACTTTGAAGATTATCATAGAGAAATCAATAAATCTCGATAGCAGTATATTGTATGCGATACTTGTATACATCTGCGAGATATTCGGTAAAATATTAACAATACGCAACAGCACAAAGGGGCTGGCATGAATTCAAATGGTGATTTCGGAGGATGGAATTGTTTTCTCTCAGCTGTACGTCGTTCGTTTCGCGCTACGGGGTGCGATTGCGCGATGGGTGGTCATGCGTGACGTGGCGAGAGAATGTCAAGCCAGGTGCATAAATCGTTCCGATACATTTGATTTCTCCTTCCTCTATTCGCATTACAGTGGAGCGCGCGCGCGATAACCGATCCGGCACGGTCCCGGTTTCGTGCAAGTTACTACGGAACTGGATATTCGCTGGTAGAAGATTTCGAATGTCATCGAAACGGAAAAGGGTATTGCTCGTTGGAACCAGTCGGGATGGGACTCTGAAGAAGCCGCGTAATGGCACATAAATTCCATGGCCTGTCTCGGAATCATGCGTTCTCGTTCACTGCGAATTCTTTTTTTACCAATAATAATTACAAACTAATTATTGACATTTTCGTCAATGAATTTAATCCCGTGATAATTGAAACCTTGAAAATGTTATGGGCACTGTAATTTAAATAAACAATTGGTACCAATTCGCATATTACGGTTTAAGAGGTTGAATTATATCGTAAAAAAATATAGTGGTTGTTCTAACCGCGACAGTTAGAAAGCATTCTCTGGTAGCACTATTATCGCATTAATTCAGCTTTGTTATAAGTATGGCTTAGATCTCTTTCTAGTTCTCGCTGCTTATTGTATGCTGTTATCTCGGCATCGCTAAAATGGGTCATAAAAACAGGAGACAAATGCTTTTAGTGAAGATAAAAGCGAAAGTGTTCACTACAATTTGTTACAAAGTAAACACGGAGCACAAATATTAAAGTACTCGCTCTAATTGCATTTCGTGTATTTTCCCTAAATATTTTCGCGTCGATAAGTAAAAGTGAAGATATTCGGCGAGCTTTTTTCATGCGTTTAATTTCTTGTTGCTGGAAGGATGAAATATCGTTCATATTTCCCATTGTTACAGTATAAGCGTTGATTTTAAACGCGACGTCGAAACGCAGTGCGAAACGTTACGATTCCATCATGTGAAAATGCTAATTCGAAACTTTTTCGACTGTGACTTCGCGCACCGCTCTCGGTAAAGGCGCTTCCGCATTCTCGTGCGGAAAAGCCGCCTAGTTTCGAAGTGGAACACAGCTATTCCGCACCGTCCCGCATTCGCGGTGGAAAAAGAGAGAGAGCGAGAGAGACGCGTGATGATTTAGTTGACAGTTTTATGGAACGGCGTATAGTACGATGTGGCAACGAAGATAAGTAGGGCGCGAATGAAAGGGGCTCGGCGCCCTACGCTCGTGCAGGCAGCAAATAAAGATCACCGCCATCTCCTTGCGCAGAGAACGCCAGTTTTGGACTTGATGAATTTAGCTGCCGGCGACGACGACGTCGCCGACGACGATGCCGACGACACGGTGTTTCCGGCGCTCTTCCTTTCCGGTTTCCCATATTCCGGTTTAACACTCTCACATGACACGGATAAGCGCGCGTTTCCGCTAAGCTTGAAGGTTTTACTAGTTCGGGCGGTGTAACTGTAATAGGATTCTGTGCATGTTCATTATTTTTCGCTTTTTTTTTTATTAATATTTATTAATATTTTCTTGATACTGAAGAGTTGTCTGGAATAGGAACAAGTTATCTAGCATATTTTTTAATATTTTCTACATTAAGAATCACAAATACTAAGTTATATACTTTAGAAACAAGCTACTATATTGATATTTATACGATTTGGATATTTCATTTCAACGAAGATTATTTGATTGTAAAGAATGCGATTTTATTGGCGCTTTTATCGCAACAATTTTTTCTAAAAAAATTCATTCTTTTCGAAGAAATGCATTTCACGTACTTCGGAGAATATCGATCCAAGAGAATCCTCCATCGGTGGCGGGATCGCTGATGAAAATAAGCAGGGTCGTCGGCTAATTGCACAAGACGGGTCGGCGGTACTCGTTAAGCGGTTCCACCTTAAAAATGTCGTGTTAAATGGCACATGGCCCGGGGTTCACTGCTGTGGTGGCACCATCGCTTGGAAACACGTCAGATTTACGACGGCAGACGGAGTTAATTATCTAGCGGTATGCCGGCAAAATAATTACCGCTACTTCTATATCAAAGTACTTTAGCTCCTTCGATCGAAATATCTAGGAGTTTGATAAAATATTTGAACGTTTTTAGTGCCAGTTGTGCCGTCATACTGACTCACGATGAGCGAGTCGATCGCCCTCGAAATAAAATGAATTTCTTTATTAAATCACAGTATTCTGTGAAAAAATTTTATCGGAATTCAGAACTCTATTCACGCATGAAAATCTGGATTAATGTAATAGTCAATAAATAGTTGGAAGTTCTGACAATTGCAAAAAGCAATATTACTTTGATAATCAAATATAAATTCTTTAGAATGTTATATTTAATTCTATCGCGCCATTCTTAATATTACTACACATTTGATGTATTCCGCTCTCAATAGTAGTATAAGTCTACCTATAGGGAGACAATCTTTTACTACTTACTGAACGACTCGAATATTTTATAATCTTTTACTAATTGTAATTTTTTACAATATTAGTCATAATTTTTATGTTAGTGTAATGCATTATATTAATATTGATTTAACAAAACTCTAATAATTTCGCTATTATTTTTTTTTAAATAAATAAAATAACTGAACAAACAATAAAATTTTGATGTAATAGATGATGAATTATTAAGTATTAGACACAACAAGAAAATCATAATGAATAAATAACGTTTATAAAAAATGCGTGATATAAGAAAAGAAATTTAAAGCAGAGGTCAAAAGAGAGACCTCGAAGACTCCGAGTTAATGAAGCACGACGGTGGAATGAGAAAGCTGTATGCCGTGGATAATTAAACCGAAGGTGCTGTATCTGTCTACGTCTAACGGCCACTTGAGCGTAAATTGCAAGGACGTACGTCTGGCGTTCGCGCATCCTCCGAATAGTCGATTTGACATAACGGGCTCGTAAAACGGACGATTAAGCGAAGATTAACTCCTCGAGTCACGAAACGCGTTAGTCGCGGATAGGGGAAAACCAAAAACTATCGCCTCCTTCGTCTACTCACCGTTTTCTCCGATTCCCTTTGCGTCTGTGCCTATACGAAATATCCCTGCGGACGGAGCACCCCGCTCGCAGCTTACCAGGCAATGAGATTTAAAGGATTTCGTTAATTGGGTTACTCCTCTGCGTTGTTATGGGATCGTAACTGCTTCCTATCTTTGGTCTATCTCCTCGAATCGCGCCTCTTCTAATCAATGGTGGTACCCTTATATTGCTTTTGCCTTCAGATGTTTTTTTTTTTCCCAAATTTCGCTAGCGCATTTGATTAAATATTCTCTATGTATCACAAAATAAAGTGCTACGCAAGTAAGTAATAATTTCTATTCTGCTGGCAATGGTCGATTGAGCCGTAGCCATATCGTGAAATACTGCAAATATATTTTCAACCGACACATCGGGCGTCGTCTTACAAATACACGCTTGAAACAAAATCTTTCCATCCCGTGTTTCTGTTTCGCGATGCGGAAAAATTTCATCGTGTCAAAATAAATTCGATTTACGTCATTGTTGCATTCTACGAACATTCGATTGATTCTAAATAACAATATAAAAATCTAAATCTAATTCTAGATAAGTGTAACAATATAAAAGTAAAACAATTTAAAAGTAAGAGAATTAAGCACTATATAAGATAATGGGATTTGTTTTAAAAAAGACTTTAGGACTTTTGATTTACGGTCATGAATATTATTTTCGATCTTTTAATGTTATTATTTAAATTAATTCCAAAACACTAATCTCTAAGAAAAATGAAAATTATAATTTTTATGAAACCAATTTAAATCATTTTGAACTAAATGTAGCAAGTGAAAAATTTATTTTTGAAAAGCATAAGAAAATAATGAGACGAGATAAGTGCGTCGGCGCCAGTTTCCGCCGTACGCGATTGAAAAATGTAGGAGGGTAAAATCTCAGGAAGGTGCCGTATATCGATAGATATTATCTCGTAGTTAGTCGAGACCCTTTGACTTCCCCTCGGCACGCTGACTGGCATTGCAATCGGATCAGGAACTATGCCGCATTGCGGGGTGCATCGGCGCATTTTCTGAGTACCACCTTTCGTTCTCAGACTTTCTCCTTCCTGCTTTCTTTCTTCATATATCCTCTCATCTTTTTCTTTCTTTTGGTCGTCTTTCGTCTGCCTTCTCGCATCGCATACCTCTTTAAGACTAGACCGGGCATTCCACGTTCTTTCAGACCGCGTGCTTCTTACTCGTATTTGCTCCGTAATTACCAAGAAGAAGAAATCCTCGGAAAAGGTACGCCGTCAAAAGACCAGATCTCTGAAAGAAGAGAATCGGCGTCTACCAACGAAATTTTATGATTTCAGCGAGCGAATAGGCGATTCTTCGGTCAAAATGGCTTGACTCGGAAGGTATTCCCAGAACGATTCAATTTAAAATTAACATGATAGACAATATGCTCTCACGGTGTATCGCTTCAGGTCTTTATTTTCCTTTCTCGACATTTCGTCTTGTAAAATCTACTATTTTCATCGACCTGACATGTTCGATAATTATTTTTGTCTCAATTACTTACAAAGATATTTTCGCGTTATTCACACAAAATGTGAAAAGGTCTCGATTCGAATTAATATTCGTTCGTAATTTGATGCGTTATTCTTACTGCTGTCCATTATGGACGACCGTAATGACGTTAATTGAAAGAGAAACTTGGAAGAAGTTGATAACTCGCCGACTGGAAATCTACGTACCTCGATAATAAATGCTGGAATTGATTTTTCGATTTCCTCCGTAATTACGTTGTGAATCACGTGAATGTGATTCGGTCGGAACGCTAGAAGTCGAAGTCCGGTTACTTAAATTATGAATTCAGAGCGAATTCAAAAGTTCCGCGAGGGAGGTCGAAACGACTTCACCGGCACCTTGCGCCGTGATTTACGTTCGATGAGGAGTAACCATTTGTAAAGTCCACGCCTGCAAACACGGTAAGACGTAAGCGAGAAACTTGCAACTGAACTTTCGCGAATAGCGGGAAAGAAGCATCGATGTGTTTACCGCGCGGCAAAATGTCTGAAAAACTTTTCATAAACACGACGTTGTTTATCGGGAGATTCAAACGTTTTCGCAGGCCCTTTCTTTTTGAGTACGCTGCAACTTTATTCTTTGACTTTGACGTCAAAAAGGCTGTGTGCTCTCCCGGAGAAAAAAAAACAAAGATCTCTGCGGAAGCTACTTTCTCGGGTGATATTTTATTCATTTGAAAAAAATGCGAAATAAAGTATGCTCTACTTTCGTTTTACCTCATAAACGTTCGCATAAAGATATCACGTGCAGTTTTTTTACAGAGACGTTATCTTTATATACAAAATTTTCTAGTAATTATATAATTAGCTTTCAAACACGATATTTTTCACTTTTTTTATGTTTTATTACAAATTTAAAGATATTTGATAAAATCGATAATAATAAAATTACGCAAAATAAAACTTCTAATTGTAATATAAGTTACATAATATGACTGTGAAATATCGAATGTTTGTAGTCGTGCTCAAATTTATCTATACCTTTGTAAAAATTTTAGCAAGTAGCTGATTATAATACGGGTGGATTTAGGATAAAATAAATATATACTTTAGCCAACAAATATTTTAAAACTTTTTTGCCAATGTGGAAATTGCACGCTTGTTTTCTTTTCTCCGGCCGCGAAATTTATGTCGCCATGTCGAAAAAGTGATGACAAATCATTTTTCCCCATGAGGATCCCTTCCGGGTTTGTTGTCCACATATCATCCTATAAACAATTTTTGTTTTTTTCGTTATTGATATATCTAATACATTGTGTGTGTGTGTGTGTGTGTGTGTAGATTGTTATTAAAATACGCTCAGTTTTATATTTTATAACATAATCTTTATGCAGTTTGCGACTGTATAAACATTTTATATTATTTGACGTTTTTGTGCCACTCTCGATGTAAAGTTTCGTATAAATTACGATCTTGTTACATTAAATGCCTCTCTCTCTTTATATCTTATTTTTATAAATTAATTATTTCAGTTAATTGAAATTATTAAGAAAGAGAGAGAGAGAGAAATTCATACTTGAATTAAAATACAGCAATAATATCAGATTATACAATAGATCACTACATATTTTTCTGATAACAATGAGATTTCGTTTTTGAGCAAATTATTTGTCACGACTATATATTCGTCGTTCGCGAACCTTAGGAAGATTCACGAGCTAGGAACGAAAGAAAAATCTCAGTTTTCTTGAACATTTATAACGTGTAAGAGAAGTAGTTCTTTTTCATAAGAAAAAAAGAACAGATCTAACGGCAGCAAACGCCAATTTAAGTCACAACAACCTGGTAACGATTTCATTTTCTCACTTCTGTAAACAAAAAAAAGTACCGTGCAGGTTACACTTACAAAGACATAGGAGTAATGTTATGAGCACCGTTAATTACCGCATAATCTACTTTTCTCGCTAAGACCGAACTAAGACTAATTTTACCGTTATTGCCATCGTCGAGAGGGTTATAAATAACAAAGAGACTCTAGCCTTTATTTCTGTCTACTAATGGATTTATTTTTCTCACTATTTATTATCAATTACATCGTCTGCTGCTGGTAATAATGACATCCAAATGAAATGTTTAAAAATTGATAAATTATATAAATGAAGCTTTCTATTATATTTATTACAAATATTTCTGATTTTAATCTAATTTTTTTTAAATATCAAGTTTATGTTCTTTACATGTATTTTGTATTGTATATGTATGTATATACATATATATATATGTATATGCAATCGTATTCGTTTTACGTTATTCAAATACCGGACGATTTCGCTTCCACTAGCTATTCGTTCTACCCATTTCTACCCCACTATCCGGTGACCTCATAAATAACGTTATTTATTCGCGAATTTGTTTTTGCTCGTACGCACCCCAACACGATACGTTGGAAACGCCGACGGAATGCATAAATACGTTTTCCCGTCGTTTTCCATCGTCGCTACCGATTGGCTCGCGTATCGAGCGCTTGCAATTGGCGAACCACGTGTCGTCCGTAAAATCGTGGAACCCAAACAAGTTTGGAAGTTTAATATCTCTGCCCTCACTTTTATGAGATACTTTCGGCGCAAACTAATTTTGACTTTCGAATTTTAACTTGACTACTTTTATACACTAAAAATTTATAACTATATTTTAACTCTTAATTTAGTTGACTTGTACCCTCTGTTTATGATTAATATATTGATCGATATGTTTGAAAGATATTAAAATCTTGATAAGCACTGTTTATAAGAATAAACATAGCCCATTTTGCGGCTTATTAATCGCAAAGATTCTATTTTAAAAATGAATTTTTTTATTTATAGAATCTGATTTACATAAAGTATTTAAGTAATTTCTTAATTATACATTCAGAAATCTCGGAAGACCAAAATAATCGACAAGAACTAGATACGAGTTACGATCCGTCGCTGAAAATCCGTCCTCCGCAACGATTTTCTAACTATCGTAGATATACAGAGGCATCCTCCGGAAAAGCAGGTACTTCGCGGATATTAAAGTACAAGTAGATTCAGGTCCCGCCTGACAGTTATTTATCAGCTATGAATCATTCATGAAGCCCAACGTGAAGCGCGACTTTTTAAAGAGTAGATGATGCAGAGCTTGGACGACGTTACTCTGCAGCAGTCAAGTATGCATTTGAACCTCAGCGATGAGGCTACCCGCGGATCTTTCGTGGAAGAATTCGGAAAAAAGAGAATATATTAGAAGTAATACCGAAATTCTAGCTCTTTCGAGTTTTCATCCCCGTTTTCCGGCCACTGTCGGCGATAATAAAATAATTCATTTTCGCGCGTAGTGGATTAATCGACAGATCCGATTTTTTCCGAAACAACGCGTCGAAAGTCGCGCGTACTATACTAATGCCATGCGGATTCTGCAGCGAAACAAAACGCGTAATCGAGCAGAAACGCGAAATGCTCGAATCGCATAGTACTTATACGAGATTGTCGATCAGCTAAAATCGTACACGTTACGTCGCTCCACACGTTAATCCATTTATCTCTTAATTCCTCACATTATGGTAAAATTTTCTTAATACTATTGCTATTTCAATACGTTATGTTTTTTATGTTATCGCCGTTTTTTTTTTTGTATATTAGACGCATACACGTGACACAACTTTTTTTTTCTTTTTCTGAAAAAGATGCATATGTGTCATTATTTTTGTAACACGTGTCCGTTTACCGTGGCGAAACCGCGCGTCAGCGCGATTCGCCGGGCGACGGATAAATTTTATCATACAGAACCGTTGCCTTCGTTTATCCGGAGCTATCGATCGTGCCGGCCGCGCCCGCGATGTACCGTTCGCAAGAACGGTCGCGTTAATTTGCAACACATGCGGAAGTTCCGAACTTCCGATGCGCGAGGACGAATGGTGCGTGCGAATGCGGTTGCGTCCCGACTGCGGCGGGATTTCGCAAGTAGAAAGGGAGCGACAGCGAGACAGAGAGAAGGGCGCGATCGCGCCCTGCCACGCAATGATTCCCCGTATCGATCGTACGGTCGTATCGCCGAACGGCATTTAATTAATGCGCTTTAGGTGAACGTGCAGTTTTGCTAACGTTCGCCGATACGTACACGACGAGTATCAATCTTAAGTCAAGCGAGGAGATAACGGAAAGTCGTGGCGTGCGCAAAACGCGACGGTCATCCCTCCGCACCGCCGATCGTCATTGTACATGCTGGATGAAAATTTTAGAATCGTTCGGATTTGATAAATGCGGATATAATTGATACAATAATAATATACGCTCTAGGCCTTCTTGTGCTAAAAATACATTTATGAAAAACAGACTTTATAAAATTTTAACGTGTTGAGATACAAGGCTGAAAGAGATACAATAATTATATTAACATATTTCTCGTAATTATAAAAATATAATTGGATTAAAATATTCTCGGGGAAACTGTATAATATTATAAGCAATGATATTTCAGTGTTGCTGCCTACCTCTCGGCGCTTCTTATTTTACCTCCTTTAATCGCCTTGATTCGATTAGCTTCGTCGATACAATATTATTAAGTATACGAACCATAAGCGGCGCGAATCAATTTCAATGAATTTTTATAAGGTTCGCGCGCGTTATAGCGGCGAAATGAATATTCCGGGAAGACACAAACGTCGGTATTAATAAAATAAAGGATCTATCCGGAGGGGGGATCATATATTTTTTACTTTGCAGTACGAAAAAATTTACGTGAAAAGATGGAAATTGGCACGATCGATCCGGCGCTATTTAAATTGCGCGACAATTATCCCCGATAGCCGCGCATTGCGGAGACAAGTAGGCACACACCGGACGGACAGGCGGTTTTGAGTCATCGTCCCTCCCCTGATCCTCTTCTCCCCTTGATTCGCGCCGCTAATTGATTTAATTGATTTTGCACGCGCTACGTCATTATTGATGCGTGTAAACGTGAATGCGGCCGTGGGCCCGCCTCGCGACACATTAAAATCAGCGATCCAATCGAGTTGCTGGGCAATAACGCACGATACCGAGAGACACGGTGGCCATTCATCCAGCAGCGGCAACTGCCGCTTCAGAAGCGGTCTCGCGAATCAACGATGCACGAACGCTCGTTGAAACATATCCAAAAGCCCGACCGCGACACGTTCGGTCGTTTGCCTAGCTAATCAATTTTGACCTTCCTTTTAATTTGCATTTTATTTTGTCATTTGGTTAGCGCGATATTTAGCTCATTTTTCATCAGATGATTTCATATTACGATAAAAATTACTTTTTAAGAGAGAAAAGGGGAGAATATTAGTCTGAGAAATGAATTCTAAATTTCTGTAAAAAGAAATCAATCAAAAAAAATATTAAAGAGATATTTAATACGTATACGTAATCTGTTTTTAAAAATACGATTTAAAATTTATCTCGTTATGTAAAAAATAAAATTATATTTTTTAAATAGCAAACTTATACTTTGTACACAGCGCGAATAATTATAAGATAAAATAACGCAAGATAAACTATTAGAATTATCCCATGAAAAATCTTTGGTGGCAGATAATTTCAAAATAAAATAATAATTTAATCGAACTGCCGAGGCAAGGGATTCGACATCGTCGAATGCTCGATTTCGATCCATCTTGAAATCAACTATATTTGTGGCGTAAATGCTCGATCATAATTCAGCACCGCCTGTTTGCCAGGCTGTCCATGCTCTTTACGCCTACATCGTGTCTCTGCCGACAGCAGAGATGATGCCTACCGTATATGACGAGGCCATAGTGAACATTAGGTCATGTCTCGCTTATTGCCACATTTTCCCCCGAAATTACAGTGAACAGTGTATGCATGGAATTAATTAATTAATTAGCAGGCTTGTGTAAATGGATATATGAATATCCATTATACAATATTGTACACATATTATGTGTATAGAGTGGTTTATGGTATGCTATTTTAATGCTGTAGTTGTGACTCCGATACATTTAGATTTTCTTAGCGAGAAATGATACATTTCGCGTAAATATAAATGCAGAAATATTTGAATAGATTGATAAATTTATATTAGTTCGGACGAATTTCGTAAAGACATGAAAATCAAGATAAATAGAAAATATATGGGAATAATGTTAAAATGATAAAGCTACTAAAACACGAAAAGACTTAATTAATTACACTTATTATTGTTTACTTTATTCATTGCATCATAATTAATATTAGCGATAAATACGTAACTAAATATATAACTCGGAGATTAAAGCGAATCACAGAATAATCCACTAATAATCCAAGTCGCTCCGTCGAACATGATGAAAACAATAAATCTGCGAGAAAGTTTCTGCGGATCGACCAAACGGGCAAAGCAATTCGGTTCTCTTATTACGGTGAATTTCTGCCGCAAGATGTTCAATTTTAAGCGTGCACATCGTATAACTTCTATCAATAGAAGAAAGAGGACATTAAATGATGATATTATCGTCTTTTACGATCAATTTTAGCGAAAAAGTAATTATTCTTATTCGTAAATTTTTAATGCTTGCAATCTCCGTCACTACTTTAAAATAAACATAATATATGGATTTTACTAATATAGACATTCTTTCGTACCCACAAAATTAAAAATAACGCAGTGGCTCTTTAGCGTGGTGCATTTATCTTACTGCATGTTAATTTTACGCGACGCGTAACGTTGTTTGCGAAACACGACGCGCAACTGCATCGCCATGAGCGCCGAAATGGCTAACAAGACCGAAATCAAGAAGCGGCAGCTCAGCTCGCCTCGCTGAAAAACGGTAATTAATTTCTTGCGATCTCTGTCGCGCGACGCGAGAAGGACGACGGGAGGGAAGTTCGACTGAATCCGCAAGTCCGTTTTTATGAGGTGCACATCGGCGCGGAAACAATTAAAGGCAGCAGGATTCAGCTCCGGAGGGAATTAAAAGACGAAGCTCAAGTGTGCTGAGATTTCTATCTTTCCTGAGAGAAAGAACGAGAGAGAGATTCTTCCGTCGCGTTCGATTATCCGCGAAGCACTCTGAGCATCAGCGCAAGAAATTCCGTATCGATTGCATCGAGACGGAATGCCCGAAAAATAACGCAGTTTGTCCTAGCAATTAGATTATAATTAAATTGTATTATGTCAAAATTGGTTTCAGTTGACTTGGTTTCGGTTGATTTTTTTGAAGGAATATGTTTATAAATATAAGCCTATAATACTTGATAAGATTTCTTCTCACGTTCCCTTAAAATTTCTATTCGCATGTAATACACGGAATTGTTCTTGTTTCAGAACCTAGTATCTTGAATGTCCCACCTAATTCCATATCTCGACGATCGCAGTTACCATTCGCAAGACTGCAGAGTTTCTCACGAAATTCTCTTACTAAACTAAAATGGATATTTGTGCTACTCTCATGAAATAGTAGCAAAACGCGAGGCAATTTCTATTTACTCCATTTTATCCGCCATATGGCGTAGTTTCCTTCAAGAATGATATATGCAATTGATGATGTTTTAAACATATTTAATATGTGTATTTTTCATTGTCTCATCGACGATATTTTGTCCAAATAAATTTAAAAAATATTTCTATCGTATTAAAATAATTAAAACAATAAATAAAAAATTTCAATTTTTTTTTAATTCTGATTTTTTTAAATTAATTTTTCAACTAATACTGACAAATATTAAATATTTTTATATGTAGTAAAATATAAACACAAAAGATTTTGATATCTCGTCATTGATTTTTATCATTGAAATTTGGTCCAGAGATTAGGAGTTACTGAGTATTAGAATTAAATTAAAAGTAAAATTATTGTTGATAATACTGGTAACTCATGCCTGAGAAAAACATTCTATCAGATGTGTCAGTTTCTGTCCTATTCTACCTTACTTCTTTTATCTCCTCCAGCATTTGCGGAGAAACTAATTTAAATCGTAATAGCGCGGTGTATGAAGCTGCGAGTTTTTACAAGAACGCGATTTATCTGGCGCCGCGGTGGTGCAATTTCAAAATATAGAAGATATCGGCACGAAAAACCATTATCGATTTCTTACAAAAGCAAAAACTTCAATGCATTCATAATTATAGTTTTACATTCCGACTACTTGTGATTTTTAATTATGTAATATGCACATTCAGCTGCTATAAAGATAATTGGACCTGACATTTAATTTCTTTTTAATCAATTTCATTTATGTTTCATCTTTCGTTGATGTTTCAAGAGTATCTATACAACTTCGAAATTAATTTTTTTATATTGTATTAGAAATAGTGTATTCGGTATTACTGATGTATTTGAAAATGTTAAACTTATTAGAAAATAAATTTAAAAAATCTCTATAGTGTTTCAGTATAAGATATTTAAATAATGCTCATACAATTTATAAATTAAACAATAAATGCTAAAATTATGCAATATCAAATACAAATCAAATACAGGCGAAGTAAAACACACTAAAGTACTTTCTAAAAGTAAAACACACACTTCCTCGATGACGAGGAGCTGTTTATAGAGCTTGAATATATATACTCTTTTAACATATAATTTCTAATTCAAATTTACTTGCGAAGCAGCTGATTCGCAAATATCGCAAACTGTAAACGTTGGACATAAACGATACCATAATCCCGCGGCGTAATTTATCGGTGGTGTGCCCGCCCTCGGTACCACTTACGAGCGAGGGGCTCACTAGGATGAAGGGTGGTGGAGGCGCCCTCAGAAAGACTCTGCCATTTCCGTTTACCCTCGGTTTCGTGGCGCTCCGCTGTCTCGTCCAGGCGTCCCGAAGTCTGCCCGGAGTTTTCGGTTAGTGGAGTTAGTGCGCTGGGCTGGTCCTCGCTCGATAGTTCTCCTTTTCCCTTCCACCCTCCGACCCTCCCCGAAACAGTCGAATCAAGTGGCGATGCTCGCCTCCGTAATTGGCAAAATGGAATCGTGAAACCAGGAAATACGGGGACGCTACGATCGTGCAGAATCGATTATCGTTCGCAACATTGATGCATATGCAAAATTTCTCACCTTCTCATCCTACCAAGTTTTAGCTATCAAATCTTCAAAGTTGGACTCTTTCGTCGAATATTTTTATAATAATATCAAGTTATCTTTCGTAATCTCTTATTTTCGTTATTTCGTACGTAAGTATGTAAGCTTCAAATTAACATTCGTGGGGCAAAATTTTTATCAATTAATTTATCTGCACATTTATTTATTTGTGAAGTTTGTACTGTTAAATTCGTACTTATTTTTATATTCGTACTCAATTTGAGTAATATTTTTAACCACTCCTACTCAAAATGACATTAATTTAATTAAAACAATGGAGTTAGGTAACAACTTGTTAATTTTATGATTTTTATTAAAATAATTTCGACATTTATAGTTAAAAATAATAAAATATTTACTTTTACTTAACTCAAGGAATTGGTTTAAATTTAAACCTTTAATATTTAACCATGTACTTCGGAAAAACTTTAATTTTTACTTATTCTAAGAGTATTTGCTGCTTCGATATTTAATTAATAAAATAATAATTTTAAATTGGATATTTATTCAATAGAATCAAATATGAGAATAATGAGAAACGTAATGTACAACAAAAAAGTTTGTTATTTTCAGTAAAAATTATCCGCAATAGCTACAACTATTTAATCGTATCGCAAACGTGCAAAAGTGAATCCTTTCTCCTGTTAACAATTATTAATACTCTTCAGCGTTTTTCGCTGACTCGTTCGCGATTGGGCTGATGATCGTCAACCGCGCGATTCAGCGCATTTGCCTCGTCAGCTGAACGCTTGTGAAAAGCCAGATATTTGTCATGCATGTCGATGCACGATCGTAATACACTTTTAGCGTTTCGAGGCGAAAGCGAACCATTAGAATCGAGGATGGTATACCGTTTCTCGAATAGAGCGTGCGAGAGGAATGGTTGAACACGGACCGATTCGACCGAATGTACCCTCTCTATCTAAACGGCCTCGAAAGACAGCTCGGCAGTTAAGTGCGGCGAAATTGCAAATCGAAACGTTTTACGCGGGCAATGAAAGGAGTCGGGGCCCGCCGGTTCGATTACGGTTCTGACCGTAAACTCCTGACCCGGGAAATATACGTGAATGGGAATGAAGAGCAAGAGCGAGCGATCGTGGCCGTTGGAGTCGAAGACAATCACGGTGGATCCGGACGCGTTTCGCGAATTCCTTCTTCGATTACTCCTTCTTCCTTTTTCCCCTCGACCAACGTACTCCTCGCCGCCGGCACGTTTCGATAATCAAATTCGGATTCGTCGAATTTTTTTCAACTCGGGAAAAATTCTTTGTTCGTCAGAAGATAAGAGATCCGACGAAAATTAATGATTATGCATATACATACAAAGATCTGAGTTGTTACATGTGTTCATTGTTTTTCATATTTTTCATATTTAGTGTCGCTATTATTGAAAAATATAAAGGATAATTTTACTACTTTCTACATCATCGCCATCCGCGAACCTTGTTGAATAAAAAAGCTAAATCGCGCGATTTTGATGGCCGCCGTAAAAGTCGCCGCAGTTTCGAGTGAACTCATGCTTCTTCTCGCCTGACGATGCGCGAACTCGATGTTACAGCCCTAGCTCTCCGGATTTATCGCCTGTTTCGAGGCATCGACGACGCGTCAACTGCATGCCAACTCGCGCTATCGTCCACCGGATCGACGGAAAACCCTGGGAACCGAAGGGCTATTGGGCGCGGGCCCGTTTTAGAGCACTGGCGACAGCTGCCGCCGATCGTGTACGAAAATAAGAGAAACCGTTGTCGACTCCTTTCTCTCTACGATCGAGGCAGTGAGTGGATGAAGGCGCGCTATGGGATCTCATAAATTGTGAGAACAATCCTAACAATGGAACTCGAGCGATTCGACGAATTGTGACGATTTTAGAGACGTGATTTTTGTGAAACAATCTTAAAACTGTATTTCTTGCATATAAGAGGCAAATATAAATCGAAAATATATTACTTAATATTTTAATTGGAGATCTCATGACGGAAAGTTTTAGTAATGCGAACTTCTTAAGTCCCTTGTAAAAAACAAGCTTAATATTATGTATTTCAGTATTAGAGTTCATCTTAATGACATTACGTACTTAAGAGAAAAGAAAGAAGAATAGACTTGGTGGAGAGAAGAAGATTCATAAAAAAAAAGAATTCATTTATCCTGACCCCCGGCTTACGTTCCATTTGACATTTCGCCCGCTCTAACTTCGTCTTCTTCGTCGTCGCCTTCGTTAATATACACCGCGCGCTCGCGCTAAGGTTGTTGAAAGTTCAGCGAAAACGAGAAGCAAACGGTGCGGGACCGCTTATTATGCGGGGAATATTAAAAAGTCGCCAACTTGTTGAAAATCTCAGACTTTCTTTCGAACTGTTTTCATATGCGTTTCATAAAATGACCGTCAAGCAAAAAAACGAGGAAAATTCTTCATCGAAGAAATTGAAGAGATTATTCAACTCCTCTTTCTACACATATCTATACGTACATTTTAGCAATAAAGTACTATTAATATTATTATTATTATAATATTACATGAGTACGCGTAGATCATGAAGTGTCAGTAGAAAAGTATGTAATTCAGAGAGAGAATTTATGGCAAACATCCGTTTTGAGCAATGACATTTGTTAAAGCAGAGCAATTAAAGTCTAATTTCCAACGAATATTATTATATATCAATTTGTATCTATTTAGTGATCCCTCGTCCGGCACAATGCAATTTGCAAAACAATTTACGTTTCGGAGTTGCGGCGTTATGTGCTCGCGATTTATTCCTAATTACGATGGATCGACCTCGATTGCGAGTGGCGATAGTAGGTCACAGGATATCCAGTGTGCCAGTCAGCTACAAAGTCTATCGGACGATTATCATTCGCGACAGCGTGTTTCGTGACGTGAACCCAAGCTCCTTTGATCGATAGATCAACCTGATCGTGGCTTAACTCTCGCAATTTTGCATCGTGGGAGGAGATTTACGATCGCTGTGACCAACACAATGTGGATCCCCTTTAATAACCGATCCTCTCTGCCGCCCCAGCCTCCCTCGTCCTTACTTGTCCTCTCTGCCCGCGGGGCTTTTGCCATTTGTACGCGCGATTCACGACCGCCTACTTCGCGATCCGCATCACCATCGTAGATTCGCATTACCGGATAATGCGACAATTATACATTGGAGTTTATACCGTGTCGCAGCCGACGGAGGGGATTCTGCGCGGAAATCAGGCTGACAAACACGATTCCCGATGAGTAATGTGTTGTCGCGCGAGCTCGAGAGCCGTTTTCCAAATCCGTTCCGATTTGATCGGATCAGAAATCGATAAGCGAGAACGCTCGGTCTTGCTCGACGGATTATCTCGATTGGCCTGGATTTGTCTGGCATTTTTAAAAATACGGCATACTCGTTTCGAAATGCTGCCAAAATTTTTACTTTCTCTATTTCTCTCTTTCTCCCTCTCTCTTCGTAATTTTTTGGCAGAAAAATTTTGTCATAAAAAAGAAAGAGAATATGACGATCAAACAGTGGCCAAGTATTTAAAAAAAAACTAGATTTTGAATTATTTGAAATATCTCTTGATATTGGGCAATTAGTGCAAATTTTCGCGCATTTGCGTACTTCGGAATAGTGTTGTAAATATTATATTCCGTATGTCGGAGTGTGTTTACGATATCCGACGTCGTTTTGCAATTTGCATGCGCTTGCCTCGCCGCGGATTATGGCAAAAGCGACAGAGCCGGATAATTACCGACCAGGATTAGTTGAATGGTCAACAACGAAAATCATAATTTCCTTTCGGGTCGGTCAACGCGATCGGTCAGGGGGTTATCCAGAATCAGCTGTCCAAATTACAGGCCGATACACACGGCCGGTGTGACGTCAACACAAAGCCAGATGCGTGTAAACATCAGCCGCGCTCGGCCGACTATGTCGCCGATGAATCATTCCTGAAGCTTTTACTCGACTAATTAATTTGCGGCCAGGCCGGGTATTTATCGAACCCGCGTAATTACGATTTATAACCGATATATCCAACGAGATACGTCATAATATATTACATCATGCTTATTTTCTCGCATTTTTCAACGTACTTTGTGAGTAACAAGCACGTTTTGATTTTTTTTTCTGTGTAGATTGCAAACCACGTCGAAATTCTTCTTTCATTCAATTCAAACAATGGTCCCGTGTTCTTTCATTCCTACTGATTTCTACTTGCAGTAATGTGGGGGGGGGGGGCTTGCTCGTTGAATCGTGCTCACCATGATAACGCGAAAAATGGATCAAATGCGTGCTATAATAATGATCGCCGTAGAAAACTGCTGCTTTCGCCTCATCGAACGTGTTCGTGCGATTGTACGAACGTTCGAGATGATCGAAAGACACTTGCTTTTATAGATTATACAGAAGAAATACCTTTATCGAGCGAACGTAAACGTAAAACGTTATATTCGTATCGTGGTCAGTATATCGTAAGTTGTTTCAATGCCTTTGATGTTTGAATATGATAAAATATATTATTTATAAAAAGTGATACGTATTACTTTTAATTTCGTGCTAATTCTAGTTTCGGTAGATCTCTCCGTATCTGCGGTTCCACGTTAAAATAACATTTCACAACCGCTATGAAAAATAATAAACGTAATATGCATACATGCATACACAAACTTGATAAGATTTGAACTGCAAAAAATGTCGTTTGATCCAAATAAAATGTTTTACATTTATTTTTCGATCGCTAGGAGAATATTTGACGTTACAGTTAGAGGTTGATTTTTCGGATAAAAATGTTTTTTGATCATTCCTAGCACAAACGCGCATGTCACGGGTGCTGAATAAACTGACTCGCCCGTAGAGACGAGAGCTCGTGTTAGGTGTTAACGATGAATTGTGGCCAGTCGGAAAACCAAGGTCCCCATTGGGAGATCAGAACCGAGACTATCGCGCACTTTTGCCATACCTTCTAATGGCTGCGAGTGCCGCGTGTCCGCTGGGACGAAATTCATTTCTCAACCGAATCAAACTGGATCGTTAACTGAACTGTGCCAGATTTGAGCTAATTGAGTCATTCTTGCCGAAAACGAGCAGCACCCGACTTGAAGGATCAAAATTCGCGTCAGATTCGTTGATGATTTATATTCCGGGGGAAAAAAACCATAGGCAACGAGGCAGTTGCTTTTTCCCATCGAAATGGCCCCAATTCGCGCAGAAAATATGCGTTATACTCCCGATATCGGTTATATCCCCGTTAATATTTCTTGTGGGATTTGCATGGCGCGAGGTCACGTCCAGCAGAAATTTTCACGTTATTTTCGCAACTATCTCTCGCGAATAAAATCACAAACTACGACCACGACTCGCAGTGTCTGTACGTACGTGAGTATAAAACGATCTTTACGAGCAATCGTAAGATAAGATTGGTTTGCGCTAGCAGAGAATAAATTTCGACCCACTTTTAATACTAAAAATTTATCAGCCTCTGATATCTATAAAAGATTCGCGATTAGTTTTCCCGGAGCTGATTAGTTTCAAAGGCTCTCCTTTACTTCAGAGTAAAGTCGTTCAAGTCCGATTTAAGTCGATTTGACGAAATCAACTTTTCAAGATCTGCAGCCGTTCTCATCAACCGCGGCGGCACGTCTTTTAAGACGTCGTCGGATAACGACAATGATCGTAAAGTTCGCCTTAATGAACGTCGGTCGTCTCCGTTGCGAGCGTTTGTATGGCTCCGATGGTTCCTTATCAACATTAGCCAGTGAGACGCGAGGGAGAATAACATTGGCCTCTGGCGAGTAATATATCCATATTTCCCGTCATCCCTTAATGCATTATGCATAAGGGTTCGATATATCCGACGGAGGTGTGGTATGCGGGTGTAGGGTAGTAGTACATATTCGTGTGAACTCTGCATATCTCTTTTGTGATCCCGGCACAAGAGCGAAAGCGCGCGTGCCGTAATAGCAAGCCCGTAAAATCGCATCTCTGTATACAGCACGCGCGAGGGTTAATAATATTTGATAACCGAATATAAAAGTCTCTCTTTTAACGTAATCACGTAATTGGCTGACAATAAGTAAAGAGTGCGGACACCGTTTATTCGGCAAAATAAAAAATTATCTCGTCGCTCGTAGAAGGACATAATAACCGAATTATCTGACAGATGAGCTATCGCGTACTGCCAATATTTGCGTCCATTAATTCTGCGCCGGTAGCACACAGTATGCAGGTTTAATTATTAACAAAGAGAATCGAATGCGCCGTGAAATATAACGAGCACAGAATTGCGTGTCGTAAATAAATGAAATTCTTTTAAAACGCTACTAATTTCAAGCTATATTTAGTAGTAGTTATCTAGAAACTACGCTATCGAAAATTTTATTTACGCTGTCCCGTGCAGATTCTATCCGTTCAAAATAGCTGCAATATTAATATCTTAATTATACGAACACTCTATGCTTGCAGCGTGCATCATGCTAATACGCTATACGTATGTACATACGTATATGCGCAAAACGTGAATTTTAGGGATGATTGCACATATATAAATAGAATGACATAAGCATTGTGCAGAGAACATCGTGCATCACCTCATTGTAAACGCACCAACTGGTTCGATTGTTATATTCATTTTTACTTCTACGGCTGACTAATTCGCGGATGTTCCACTGCAGAATTAATTTCGGCGTCAACGATGATAGATTACCGTCATACTGGCGAAACTAATTTTTTACGTGGCCAATGACTGATATCGCTGTATATTGCGATTACATTTCTCTATTTATATACGATGTTATAAAAGCCGACAATCGGGATAATTCTTCTAAATAAATGCTTTGTGCTTTCATCAATTTCAAAGCTTTTCTCAACGATGACAAAAGCTTATATTTTGAAATACGTACGTATATTTGATATTTTTCTTGGCGAAAAGCAAAAAATAAATGTAAACTACACCGTGATATTTGCCGTTCAAAATATTGCAATCTTTTCAATATTTTTTTATAGTGATAACGATAGGTAACACAAGTAGACAAGATAATTCGAGTATTCACTCACTAGTGTTATAAAAGAACCAAAATCGAATGGAAAAATACGAACGTCAAATGGAGAGTTTAGTGGAATATAGGTCAAACTGGAAAATAGCAAAAGTTCCCCATAGGACGCTAATCTACGGAATGTGACCGTAATTTCAACCAAGTTCCGTAATAGCTTTGCGAAACGAGATACTTGAACCGGATAACGTAGAAAATTTGGTTATTAAAAGATACTGCTATTTAATCGAGGTAAAGCTTCGGCGAAGTTATACAATGGTTCAAGCAAAATCTGTCGTTAGAATTGGAAAGAAAATGGGCTTGCTGATAGTTTTACAAGTAAATATAAAAAAAATAAAAAAAATTTGTGAAAGTAAAAATATGAGCGAAATACACACATGAT
This sequence comes from Tetramorium bicarinatum, assembly GCA_928718305.1. NCBI lineage: Eukaryota > Metazoa > Arthropoda > Insecta > Hymenoptera > Formicidae > Tetramorium > Tetramorium bicarinatum. The sequence goes on from OV788320.1 coordinate 13,801,201, forward strand.
GAAGGAAAAGAGAAACAACGATAACTGACGTAACAAGTCTCTGTTAAAAAAGAAAATTTTAACAAATGTAGGTGTTAGCTATCGTGTTATATAGATATTAATTTCGGAAAATAGAAGGAAAAATGACACAAACAGTCGTATAGAGAAATCGAGGTTTATCCCGCAAATTTAAATTCAATTCTGTCCTTCGAATAGATATCGAGCGATATCATATTGCTCGTACTCGCGCGAGTATTGTCAGAATTTTCGAGACTTTCGCGAAAGTGGAAAATTGTTCGCGCGGTACGAGGTAAAGTCGGGATTCCAATGGACGGGGCCTGGGTTCCCGGGCGACCACCTTTCGTTCCTCCCCCGCGCTTCAACGACACGTATGTATAACTAGAAGTACCACGTTCCTCCCTGCAGGCGTAGTTTGTGGTAAGGCACTGTTGGCCCCGCGGGTGCCACAACTCAATTCCCAAGCATTTCGGTTGATTTACAGACCCGGTCGAGGTGGAGGCAACTTTACCTCGCGCTCTTAGATTCGCTTCCCCTTCCCTCCCTACCACTTAAGGATTCGCTAGAAGGCAAGCAGCGCTCTTCGTGTTTTACGTTCCTTCGATGTTTCTCTTGTTGACGATATCGCATGTCCATCTCACGCGGATGCGAATATTCGCCTACGATATTTCTTTCTGAAGCGTAATGTTACATACCATTTTTAGCTTTATTGACATTTAAATAGGAGTAAATTAAAACGAGCTATATTATGTTTCACAAACGTTAAAGATGATGCAATTTATTCTCGCAACAAAACTAGGCTAATGTCTCTTGACTTAATCTATCGAAAAAGTTAAATTGTCACTTAAGAGTAACAATTAACACAAAAGCACACTTTAAATAGTGGTTTAATGTAATCTATTCTCAAAATTTATAATTACTTTAGATTCGTAGGCAAATGATACGTAATTTGAAAGGAGGTCGTAGCGTAAAGTGGAAGGTAAAAATAAGGTTTCGGATTTCTCTCAAAAGATAACGATGACAAATCGCCGTAATGGTAGCATCGGGGAGCGGGCATTCTTGAACTTCACCAGAGATCTAATGGCATGCCTTTTTGACCGACCGATCCTTGTACAAAACGAGAATGGTCAGGGTTCGGTTTGACTTAGTCTCGTGATATAAATACAAGTCCGAGGGTCGCGAAGAGGAGGACATGGACGGAAAGGGTTGCAGGACAGTACGCGCGTGGGTGGGATGGACGAAACATAGGCGGGGGTTGGCGTACCAGAACAGCGTGGCACCCCACCCTCGCGCCATCAGCAACCCCTTCGTCGGCCAGCCACCCTCCGTCCGATCCCACGCTCAATACTCAGCAGCTCCGCGCCGGCTGGCACCGCTGCACCCGGACGGACGCAACGACTGCAGGATATACTGGGTGACGATCGCGACACGGTCTAACTAACTCCGGATAGTAGACCGAGAAACATTCCGTTTAATATTAGAATGTCAGGCTTATGACACTTGAATGTATCTTCGAGTATGGAGACTGAACCAAACGACTCTGGCAATCACCAACTTTGCTTTAAAACGAAATAATTAAATACATTTTTCAACTACTGTATATTATTATTAGAAATAATATTCTACGTTCTGTATCATAATTATATCCTATTTGTATAAAATTGATTTAATGCTTTGAAAATTACGATTTATTGCTATTATTAATAGGAGTTTATTATCTTAAAAAGAGAGAGAAGAGAGAACATATTTTTACATTTTCCTAATTTATAAATTATAAAAATTTATCTGTAATGTCCGCTCCCTCTTCTTTGTTTAATATTAGAAACTTTCGTAAAATTTTTAAAATATTTTATCAATTTTATGAGTAACCGTATTTTTCGGTATATCGCAATTTATAAGAAATTATAAATTGCGATATACTGATAGATATTTTAATCTTCCCTGTTAAAGATACATATTATGACACCAATATTGTAAATTTTATAATGTGACTAAAAAAGAAATGTATTTTCATTGTTAAATAATTGATAAAATAATTTCTATTTTACTATTTAAAAATATGAAAGCTTACAAATCAAGAATAATAAATCTAAGCGGAGTGAGATACAGATAGTAACTTTAGAAAATACATTATCAAGTTTGGGGTTAATCTCGAAAAAAGGAGATTTATCGATCCGTCTTTTGCGGTTAAGTCTTATATCGCCAATAAATTATCGCGGATAGGATAAGCGTTGCGTATAATACCGCGCCGGAATTCTGTACGGTGTGCGATAACGGGGTAAACCGTCCCTACGCTTCCCGGTCAAACATCGGTCGGGATAATGTCGGTAAGAAATGTAGGGGAGTGAAAAGGCCGACGCGATCCGTTTTATTGCGGTTTAATTTATGCCTTGCCATCTGTGTGCACTTCTGCTCTTAGGCCGACGGTGGTTTCTTTCGCATCCTTTTTATTGCAACTTTAAATCAGGAAGTGCGATATTTCACAACGCGGTGAAAGGCCCAAACACCTGGCGGTACAAGGCCGTTAATAAATCACGAGTCACTAAGAATGCTGGATGGATGTTTCAGTCTCGCAAATCCACGAGTCCGCGAATTCCCGCATGAAACACGTGTATAATTCTTTGGGGTAGTTTTTCTTAATTTCATAGTGCGATATTGCGAGTTAATAGACTTCAAATTTACCACGATACTGGTATTTCACGTCCGATCTCATTAGTGGCAGAAAAAATTGAATTCCTAAAGAAGGAATTCTAAATTTTATAAATTACGTGACTGATTATTTAGATAAAAAATTTAAGATCTTTGGTTTCATTTTGTAGCGTTAATCAGAATATAATTTTGGTTTATGTACACTAAAAATAAATTAAATTAATTATTAGCGTGTTTTTTTCTTTGTTAAATTGTTTGAAATGTACATACTATTTAATAATAGCTTTTGTTCGACTTTTATTTATGTTTAAACGTATATCGGAAAAAATACTGCTTTTCTGTATCAGCTTATTATAATATTTAACTTTGGCTACGCATGTAGAAAAGTTAAATATTAATGTTAAATTTTATTTTAAAACATATGTGGGAAAGAAAGAAAAATAAAGCGGCGCAGTTAAATAATTAATTTTTCCCATTATGTTCTTTAAAGTTATTTTTATTTTACATAAATATCTTGTTTTCTCTGCAATCTTCATTTATTAACATCCATGAAGAAATTAAAATTTTATATTTTAAATCTATTAGTATTAAAAACTTGTAATCAGTTTTATTATATATATTATATATATATATCTTTCTCATTTTCTTTGTTCCTTTATTTTTAATTGTTCATTGTTCGAGTTTGAAAATTCAATCCATTATAATCTACTTGACGTGAAATTTCACGATAAAAAGTTAATCAAGTAAAATTAATATATTATATCTTCATGATGTTCTCAATTATTTTGCCTATATAAAATGTTAAATAAATTGACGATTATACAAATTCCACGATGAAATATTTATACTAATGCCCATCCATTTTAAATAATAGTTTTAATAATAGATCTTTATGAGACACTATATTTATCTAAATTCTTATACGCTCCCTTAATTTTCATATATGCATATGTATTTATATATTTATTACATGTATCTGACATAATTTTCATACAGATCCATTATCTTAATAAAAGATAATATGTCACACATTAATACGATGCGCAGCGGCGAAGTTACGACTACGTTGAAACTGTGCGTTGTTCTGTAAAATAGAAATACATGTAAATTATAGCAATGTCCAGTATAATTAATATCTAAAAGAATAATTGTTGCTCGCGCATAAAATCGTTACAAATGATTAATTCTGCAAGTAACAAATGAAATTTACTCACCCCATGGTTTCTCTCCGCCCAGGTCTCTTCCTTCTCGCAGATTCGTTCGTTGCACTCGTATAACACAGCACTCGCAAAAACACAGTTAATTACGATCGCGCGTATTAAACTTCACAATAGAATAATCGCCCGCATTTTGCACGGCACTCCCGATATTAATCGCACGCGACGTGCGCATTACTATTTTAAATTGCGGCGAAATTCCATCGAAACATGATCATCCTAAAATATCAAAATTCAAAAATTGCATACGTTATACATTTCGAGGTGTTTAGTATTTCCATCGATTCGTGTATTATTCAACACTTTTGAAATAACAAATTACATTTGAATTTGCGAAAAACTCAAAGTTCGATGCAAGGTACGTTCGAATCTTCATCAAGGCAATCGTTGTCGTACGTGTAGAGCTGTCGCGATAAAACAACATTTTATAATCACCATCGCTCCAATTTTGAAATAAAATAAATTGCACGAAGTATTTTGTAAAAAATAGTTGATTAATCGTAGGAGCTAATTAATCGCACGGCCCAGCTCAGACAATTATTCGTACGAAATAATATTCCATTTAACGTTTTCTCATATATCTCATATTTCGATAGATAATATAGCGATACGGAGCAGCACGCGTTTCTACCATCTCGCTCGAGGTTCGTGGCACGAATGACAACGGGCACGCGGTCTTGCGTACGTCGCGACGTAGCGCGCGGCTATCATAACATCAAGGCCAAATTCAAACTGGTATTACGGAATCACATTTAACGTTATTTTTCTGTAAAATAACTATACTTGTATCTTTTCTTGTATTTTACATTAACTTCGATAAATGAATTATTGCTATATATTTTATATTTTGTTTTATAAACTTGTTAGCGTTTTCTGAAATAACGATTAATTCCGTTCGGTTAAAAGAGCGTTTTGAAATGAAAATATTGTTAAAACAATATAGGAAACTCAAAGGCCAATAAAGGATGTTACCGTTCAATTAATCTATAGTTTATTGTCCAATGGTAGAAAATATTGTTACTCGTTATTCTAATTGAGGAAAAAATTTGCTTCAGGCCAATATATATGTATGTATATATATATATATACAATATAAATGTATGTTACTAATAGCAAATTTTAACTACTATATGTGAATTATTCCTTTTTTCAAATAACTTGAAATAATTGATGTTAATCCTTGACTTAAAAAGATTAAATCTATTATTCGAAGAATAAAGTTTATCTACGCTTATTCAAACAATTTATTTATATAAATAATTTATTGTTATTTCCCTACATATAACTCTCAAAAATCAATGATTAAATCATGAGAAACACAATTCAGTGTCTCAAGATAAACTTTATCGGAGTTCCTCCATTAGAATTGCAATTGCAAATATCATGAATATCAAGTTGATATCCAAGATCTATTTATTAATTCGACGAGTCAACCTCGCCTCGCGCAATACTAATTCCCAAAAACATCGCGGCCCGTCACGAGGAATCACCAAGTTTTGGCTACGAAACCATTGACGTCATGGAGAATCGCGCGCAAGTTTTCTCGATGTCGTGTCCCGATATCGATCACGTTTTTAGTCTCGGAGATGTCAGAGCGTCTTAACGTTCTCAAAACACGTCCGACTTGCCTGGCAAAGATCTAAGCTGTACCCCTGAGATTTCGTATTAGAGCTGCGCAACGTGAATGCCCGGCACGAACCCAGGCAGCTCTACGTCGGATTTAGTCTCTCTCTCTCTCTCTCTCTTGTTCTGCGGGTTTCGATGCTTGCCGAGCACTCGGATGACGTCCTCGAGCGGGGATGCAAGTCCTGCGGGAGAGCCAGCTGGTTCTTGTATCCGGAACACGCGAGCCCGCCGGTGTAGTACCGGCACGGAGTAGTCTGCAAGTTTTCATTGGAGAATCAAGTTTGCGCGTTATCGATCATCGGGCGACCCAGAGGTCGAGGACAAAGCGCGCACCTGGTCGATCGTTTTCTCGGGAGGAAAGATTACTCGCGACCTATCGACCCCAAGGAGCACGAGCTAGCTAGTTCAGTGCATTTACGGAATTTCCTGAAAATACTTTTCTCGTATATAAGGATATGAAGATCAAAAAAGTTTTAAGTCTTTCGTTTATTAATTCTTACTTGATTTTTTAACTTTTGCAGCTTAAGTAGAGATCGAAAAATTTCAAATTTATGAAACAAACGTTTTACAAAATTTTCTTTAACGGAAAATCCATTCTGATTAGTTCAGAGATACGAAAGAAAAGCTAAAAGTTATGGTACAATTTAGGTTTACAGCTATCTTGCAGATACTCCATGTAATATTTAAATTCTGATGAGCTGAGTTTAAAATCATAATTTTCATAATTTTATCGCACAATAAAGTGAACTGTCATTTCGTGTCACAAGAATCCGGTTACGCCAACGAAAGGCTGTAATTCATCAAAACCGATTAGAGTAGAGCGCGTTTCGGTCAACTCGCGCTTGCGGGCTCGAGTTAAACCAATAACAATCGGCGTTGTTTTAAATTACCCCGTGGGACCGGACGGCGATAGGCAGACGGATATCGCGGACAGAACGTATCGCCGTGTGTATCCATCTGGATCAACCGTACCCCAGGACCCATCTGGGATAGATGGTCTGGCTCCGGCTGCGTCAGCTCTGGTAACATCGTTACCGCTATCGTCGTAATCATATTTTGCCGTGCAAGACCACCCCACCAAACGAGATTACGCCACTGACGGCGGGATAGCGAGGAGAAAAAGAGTGAAAGAGAAAGAGAGAAACTGAGCGAAAAGGAAACTATTAAAGTAAAAAGAGAAACGGAGAGAGAAGAAGAGGTAAAAGAGCGAAAGAGAACAGGGCTGCGCGCATTCACCTAGGGAGGGACAGAGGGAGGGTAGCTTACCTTTGGCTCTCATTTACATCGACATTATGCATTCAGATCTCATGTACCTTAACCTGGCCATGCGGGCTTGATTCAATCTCGCGGAACGAGCTGCGAGGGTACCGCTCAGGGTATACCGCGACGGTGCGCCCTTCGTGGTCGAGAAAACGACGAGGTAGCGTGTTGCACGGCGTGTTGTATTCGCGACGTGTGCATCCGTGTCATCCGATGACGAGGCGAAATTGGATATTTTCGAGGTGTTTCACGATCGAGCGCGAGCGCCGAACCTATCGTCGTCGTTTATCTACGTTTGCAGGCAATCGTTCCGCGTTCGTAGTCAATCGTTCGTCACGTTCTTTCCGTGAACGTTTCGCTGATTTTTCACCGGCAAAAGAACGGAAGTAAAGCACGATCTTGACGTTTCCGTTAGGTTTATATGATAAAAATAGCAAGAGAATTAATTTAAACGGCCGAGAAATAAAAAAAAATCAGTAGAAGTTATGATATTACGCCATATATAATAACTTTACCTTTTAAGAATACATTAAACGCTATAATTGGAAAGCTGCTGAGAAATAGTGCAGAAAAAAATAGGATAGTTGTGCATATAATTTTTCAGATTAAAAATTTTTCTATTCCTACACTGTTTTAATCTTTTCACAAATTATATTTGAAATATAAAATTTGGAGATTCAAGCGAGAGATTTGCTTGAAAACATAGAATTTGTTTATCGATGGGAAATCGCGTACTTTCGAAGGGAATGATAAATTTCCCGATTCGAAGGTGTGGCGAAACGTGCGAAAGATAATTCGATTACCGTGAGAGATCCGTTCGCTCGTGGCCGCCACTTTGTTGTTTACTTTGAGACCTCCCCTTCCCTGGCTGCTTAAAATGCATTGGGTCGTGCATGGCGCATCTATCGGGCCAGCAACATTTGCTTTGCATAATTTTGCGACTGAAAATTGATAATGTCATTTCTCGCGGTACGCGACGGTAATCGTTATTTCGTTCTATCAGACACGTCGACATTAATTAGAGTTGCATGCGCGAATTATCAACAATTGCACGCCGCGCTAAACGTCATTTCGCGGAACACTTGCCGATCGACACGAACACGAAACGGACGTAGAACTGCGTGAAAAGCGAAATAACGGAAATAATATCTAAACTTATGATAAGAGATGTCCATATATTATACATATATAGATTTTTCAATAATTTATACTTATAAAATTATTATATAGTTATGTACATAAATATCGAGGTAACAAAATCCATAAGAAAATATGTTGACAAGATTATATAAAAGCATATATAAAATTTACATATAGATTTTGTATGGTTCCCAGTGTTACTAATATTATTAATATCAAATATACAAACCTTTCATCATTTTTTAAATAAATTTATATTTTATAGTTCAAACTCTAAAGCACTTTAAAAAAATTTTTTTCTCTCCTCACTAATAATGTTAAAATAATAAAAACTAAAAACAATTAGTTCAGTTTCCCCTTATAATAACAATTAAAAAAAACTAAAAATTATAATATACAAAAATTTTGAAGGTTTTTGATAAAAAAATCCAGAAATAGTTTTAGCAAATGCATACTAAGTAAATTAAAAATTAAAAGCGAAAAGTAAAGATTTCATTAAAAATGCATACGAAATAGGTTTTTTACGTACATTATTGTAAATTTGATTTATCTTTAATGCTTCTTTCTCTCCCCTGTGATGTTCTGGTTAGCAGATGTAAGCGTTATGGCATTTGCGATGTTTGTAATAAACGATGTCTTCTTTTACGATATCGCAAACTTCCCTGGAAATTGCAGTTTTTATAAAAAAAAATGGAAGAAGAAGCGTTGAAAGATGGCACATCCAGAACGAAGCGCGGTAGAATACAGGACGAAGAAGGTGCAGCGGACGTATAAACCGGATGTCTCGGGCTTCCACGGGCAGCGTAATATCGTAAAGCCGATTTCGCTGCCCGGATAGGAAAAGGGCGGCGGCGATGGCGGTGGCGGTAGAAACGGTAAAGCCCTTCCACATGCGCGTGTTTGCTCATGCGGATGTGTAAGTGGAATAAATTTCGCGGCAACAATTCGACGACGATCCCGCTCCAATCGGCGGATACGCGCGAGAGGATCCTTCGACGGTCCCCGGGACCCAAACGACGATCCTCGTTTTATCGGGATCTCGGCTGGCTGATGGATTTGGCCCCATTCTGCTGTCGCGTTCTGCCCCAAATCTATTCCGTTTTATTGCCCTTCTGATACATAAATTTTTATTCAATTTGATTTGCCGCCATTGCTATGGTAATAGGACGGAAAGGGGTGCGCGCACAACTTCGCTTTCCCTAGAAATCTCTCTCCCCCGCCTCGCTTCCTCGCTTGTTCTTCTCTTCTTTCCTCGTAGTCGTTTCCTCTATCCACTCTCTTCTCCTTTTTCGCGATCAGTGATTACTCGAAAAGGACATTTTGCGGCTTTCGCTCATTCTAAATGCGCCGTTATGGCTCAGTCGGCGATCCTCCTGGAAGACGATGTTATGTTATACGCATTAAGATCTTTCAGATTTATGAAACGACATTTTCGCGAATCGTTTTTTTTTTTCTTTTTTTCCCCAAACCCTCTAGCTTTGATACTTGCAGTATGGAGAAAAGTACTTTAGAAAACCATGTACTTAGCTATATTATTTTCTTACCATTTTTTTTATTAATGGAAAAACCTAATTTTTCTATGCGTATTTAAATTATCTTTCTCATGCTATTCTTTGTCAGTGCATTATCGCAACAGCTTTTTAATCGATTTACCAACAATTATTACTAATTGAGATTTTACTAAGACGGGATTTATCGGGAAATAGAATACGAAAGAAACGTTTCTCGCGCATTTTAAAAACCAGCACGCGTTTTCCCGACTGATCGAGGCGCAAAGAGTCGAGGAATCTCGCGGAAGATCGAGTTTGGATCGATGCCCATGAAAAATCCGTCGCGATCGTCGTCGCCAGGAAATTCCGTGGGTCCTTCGATTTTCACGGCGCGAAGCTGCGTCGTGACGTCGGGGTGTTTATCGGGTCGCTGCTGCCGGATTTTCGGTATGCGGTTCACGGAGAACGACCCATCCCTGGCCAGCCCGGGCTCCTACGTCGCCCCGCGGCTCTGACGCGCAGCACGTGACCCGTGGAGCCCCCGGAAGGACCGTAGACAGGGTGGCGAACGGTGAAGGGTAGTCGGAGGTGCGAGGGAGGTTGCACGGAGCGGCACGTGACACACATATTGCCTACCTTTCGAGAATCTCGAGCCAAAAGGCTCTTCTCCGTGCTCTTGCTGCGAGAGACGTAGTATGATAGAAAAACTAATCTTCCAGATTAAATCTCTAATTCGCGCCCGCGGTTTTCTCGCGGAGATCACGACGGCCGATAGCGACGATAGAGCTCGAGGCATTTGTGAGAAAGAGTCCGTTTTTTATCTTGCAGTCACCGTGAATCAGTAAGCTTATTTTTATCGCAATTGAGGAAAGGAGAGAAAGGAAAATAGAATAAAATGAAATAAGTGGTATTATATCTTCTTTAAAGGAATAGAATTCCAGATGTGCTATATGAAAGACAAAAGAATAAATATGTACAAAATCTCTTAGCGATCTTTATTTTATACAATTTTTCATTGCATAATCGGTGTTTTTTTTTATATTAAAATTCATTTATTCTAATACAATAATTTTTTAATTATAAACTATGGTATATATATAAGATTTCTCGAGAATTACTTAGTTTTAAAAAAAAATTGAATAACCAAAGTGTGAAATACATTAAAAAATAGACAAGAAAATTATATAAATAACGATTAAATAGATACGGAAATCGATTAGAGATACTAGCGAACTGAATTCCTGCAAAACGACGAATTCGTGAGACGAACATCGATGATTCAGAGCGACGACCGTGCGATAATTCGTCAGAGACGAGAAATATCGGATGGTAAGAGCGTAATTGAATTTGTTCGTTCGACGATTCTACTTTTTCTGCGGTGCGTCGACGGAAACTTGTTTTCCGATTAATCAACGTGTCACGGTGTATCTTTCCGCGGTTGCCTTACGTCCTCGCGCCTTCGAGTTACGTGGCCGCCAACTTTATTCCATTAATATCGGCCGACTGTTGACGCGCGGCTTTTTAGCATACCTAAAACTTTGCGCAAAATAATTATTCTCGCGTTGCTTTAACGCGTTGTAAAACACCTCGACTCGATGTTCGAATAAAAAGCTGCTAAAAAGCCACTCGGTAACAATATTCTCCTTTTTGCTTCCTTCACTAGAAACATTATTTTTTTTAAATCAATGCAGGTAATAAAAACGTCACGAGAGAGCAATTAATAATTAGAGGAAATAATTTGGCTATTTAGTGGTCTGTGTCTTAAAATCTCCATCTTTATTTCTATAAAGGCACGCGTAATAATCGGAGCTCAAACGTAGAATAACATTCAAGAGGATTGCATGGCCAGATGCCAAAGCGCCTTAACTCTCGGCAATGTTCCTTACGTTTCTGAAACGCATTTCATCATGTTGCTTAAGTTAGGAGCCGCTGGATCGAGATTCCGTGAATATATATTTATATTTTGTTACGCGCTTAATGCAAATTACTACCTGCCGGCTGGTTATTCTGTATAATGCAGCTCTCTTCCACCGTAACTCTTACTGATTACAGGACCCACGATCTAACATTTTAGTCCCGTGATAACGATGGAGAAATTCAGTTGTTGCAAAGCGCAAATGAACTAAGCTCAAAATTTGAAGAATTAATGGACAAATGTAAATTGAGCATCATAATTTGTAATATAATCAACAAAAATTGCGAGATATTGTTTAAAAACATTGCAATATTACCGTGGGTAGTAATACTGTTCTACATTCTTATTAAAATCGTATATCAAAGGTAGGAATAAAAATTCCCAGTAAAGGTAGAAGATATGAGATAAGATTCGTTATTAAAGTACGGAATATAAAGTGAATCATGCAGATTGCAGACTCGGCGACCCTTGGCGCTCTGCAACATGCATTTGATGTCGCAACTGTGGAAACAATTCAGAGAAATAATGACTCCGCGAAGAATAGCTTGGCCAAAATGAAATCATCTTCGATATCGTCGAGGAAAACACGATGATTACATCGGATCCCCAAACATAGTTGACGAGACCGGAAGTGTATTTTTATTATTAAGTGAGTTTACGGATTAAATATTGAGGGCCAAGCCAGAGATTTGACGGGCCATAATTTAATCCTTCTCATAATGTCGTATTCTATTAACGGTGGACGAGAAATCGATGTACAAACCAGGATGAATTTTCCGCGCACGATTTACATGAGAATATGAAATATGCATCTTTAATTTTCTCTCTCTCTCTCTCTTTCCCTCTCCTCTTTCATTCTATGATTAAAATATCAAAGTATTATCGGTCTTAGTGCTTCTCCATGGACAAAATGATTTTCGAGTTTCGACCAAGCTTAATTTTCTTGCGTACTGTAAATATATACATGATCTTTTGCATAATTTTATATCTGCAATAACCTAGTTATTTTCCTGGAAAAACGTTTGTGTATGTGCGTGTGTGTGTGTGTGTGTGTGTGTGCGTACGAATATAATTTATCCCTCGGTGCAAGAGATCTCTTTTTTCATGTCACTCTTATTTGAATTTTAAAAAGATTTAAGTCATACGTAGCGGAAAAAGCTTGCGCATGTAAGTTGCGCATTAAATCCTTCGTAAAAAAATTGTTGAAAATGTATCTTGGAAAAGCGGAGACGGACGCTTTTACATCTTCGAAACGTTGCCGTGAAATTTCTGTGCTTCGAATTAAATCCCCGGCTGAGAATTAAAGCTTTTACCGGGCTCGCCGAGGTTGCGCTTTAATATCGCGAAACATTGCGCGAAATAGCTAGTTTACGTCGGTCCGTTAAAGGGACTAATTGCGCGCGCGAACGTACAAAAGTTCTTTAATTAAGCGGGACCACTGTTGCGGCAAGTCATTATCGCGATATTAGTAAAAAATTCGAGGACTCTAACTTGCGTTACGCGCAAAGCACCGGCGGAAGAGTATTATACCGTTATACCAGATTTAATGCGAGGCGCTCGTTGTCAGCTGGATATTTCGAGAGGTTTTCCAGGCTGCAATTTTGTACCGTATTAAACTCGAAGAAGCGACTTTCATAAATGATACCTCGTAAGGTTCGCATCAAAATTTACAATCATGTTTCACAATAAATCCGCCGTATAGATATCAGCTTCGATAAATCGATACTTAGTAGATAAATTTTTATATTCTAGTTAATTGCCAAAAAAAATCACGGTAGATTGCAATAAAACAAAATACATTTGGAATAAACTATTACAAGTCCGTGGCATGAATTTTACAAAATTCACATTTGATTGTTCATTTGTCCATAAATAATCGTTTCCACTTTACAAAGAAAACTCTGCAAAAATTAAAAATAAACAAAAAAATGTCATCAACATTCCTAAATGCATTTCTTTTAAAATTTTCTTACAAGATAAATAAAAAATAATTATTTATGAATAAATTGTGGATAATCAAATATCATATCAATTATGTAAAAATTTCCATTTCGAAGTCAATTTCTAAAAACCTAACTATTGCTGTAAAAATTGTACCACCCGTCAAACTCGTCGCTTTTCGTTCTGTGAAAAGAATAGATAAAATGGAACGATTCACGTCGCTATTTGTTATCGGATGCATCGATTACGACGGCCGAGCATGATAAAATATGGGTCGTGGCCGAAGACTGTGAGCGAGGGTGGGAATATAAGATTCATACGGGCCACCGTCATTGATCCTTATGCGTCCTTATAATTCATCGACAACGTTCAGAACTCGCGTGAGATATTATCATGGAAAGTAAAAACTGTAGGAAGAAAGTAGGTAGTAGTAATAATGGCAGTAAGAAAGTGTTTATTGCTGTCCTAGAATAAGCCTTGTCCTAAGAATCCACTTTAAAAAAGGCATATTATCGATATTTGAAAGTCTCGAAATATTGTTACTTTTTTCCGCGATGGTGATTGGTTTTCTTGCTTGACTCACTTTGTATTGCGAGAGTAACCAGTAAGACATAAAAATGATTTGCTAATTTTTTTACTACTTTTTGCTTTAAAAAATAATTTTTTTGCTTCACTTCTTTAAAAGTTACTTAATATTCAGCTATCGAGCTTCTCGTAAGTCTATGTGTGACAGTTTTGACAGTTCGTTAGGTTATCGGAAAAGATTTAAGAATTAAAAATTTTTAAATCTTAAATCTATAAAAATTATGTTTCATTATATAATAATGAGAAATTTCGTATGCGAAGCGCGGGCTTACCATCACTAGCAAAAGAAAATACGCAATCAAAAATTTAATAACGTTTTTTAAAAATGGCTATAATAACAGTAATCTACAGTTATTTATCTTTATCTAGCATAAAGGTAATTTAAAGTAAAATAAATATTGATAAAATATACGCAGAAGAAAAAACGAGTTTGTTTTTGAAGATATTGAGCGAATGTGCAAATAGCGATAGATATTGAATCCCAAAAGAAAGATATATACCTATAACTATATCAATAAATCTTAAAACAATTGCAATATAATTAATCAAAGATATGATAAGATAATATAGATAAAAGAAAACGCGCGGAAGGAATTCTGGCGATTACGAGAGACAGACAGGATCGTGTTCTTTTTCCTACGAGGGGGTCGTGGAAGATAGTGGGGTCGGATCTCGGGTCCGGGCCAAGACAATTCAATAAGTTCGGCGGAGTGTGGATTTTTCTGATTAGCCGGCGAAGTTGGATGGGTGGCCGTGCGTGATCGTCCTGCCGAAACGTCGGCGGCCGCCGCAGGAAGGGCCGCGTTTACTTTAAAAGTTCAAACGCGCGTCTCGAGCCGCTCGGCTATTCGTGTCATGCTCGGAGAAGTGCACTCAATGCCTCCAACCCGGAGGGCCGAGTTTCAATCGGTGTCGAAGCGCCGCTTCGTGAGCCGCTTGCAGTCTTCGTCATTGCGGTTCCATCGAACGCTCTATTGAACGATTTAATTGTGATATTGCCACCTTTCGTTTCAAATCGTAATATAATCGTGAAATCGATATAGTCCACGATGGAAAGTATTAAAAATAGTTAAAGAAATTTTTATTCTTACGTAAAAGCTCTCATACTTCGAATTCTTAAATTTAATACTCATAATATTATTACATTAGAGGAAATATATTCTCTCCATTCACTTTTGGAACTAGTCTATTATAATTCAGTGTTCTGAAATGTGCGGAACCACGGCTTCTTCAACGAGTAGTCAGGGTATCTCTTTTCGGCCGTGTCTCGAGATGTAAGATATATCGAAGAATGAAGGGATAGCTAGAGAGAGGACGGTAAGCTTGAGAGTTAGGCGACGGGTCTGCTCCAAGAAACTAAGAAAGCTGACGTTTCGCTTACGTGCAGAAACTGGCAAGCGCATGGATATATTCTCTCGTCTAAATGGATTTATCGAGCGAGCATCGAGAGCCCCCATTGAAAACGACGAAAATTGGACGGACGTACGCAAAAAAAAAGGAGGGATAGAGAGACAGAGAAGTTCGAGATGCACCTCATGATGCGCGCGACGTGCATCTCAAGTTTTACCGTCGCATTCGCGACGGGCCGGTTTTTCCGGACGCGCGCGAGATAGTCTCGACGAGAAAACGCGTTCCGTGACTCAATCTGGAGATCGTCCATCCGTTGACTTTGATAAACGAACGCGGCGCGGGCGATTCTTCCCGTAGGAGAGTTCCGTCTGGCTCGGGACCCGAAATTCGCGAGGGCGATCCAACATTAGGTCAGCCTGCAATGTTTCAGCGAAACGCGAACGTTTACATCATCGCTCATCCTAAGATGGAGAAGAACCAACTTTTAGAAAATTAAATTTATCGTTAATAATTCAAGTATTTTTACCCGTATGCATTTATCGTTATTTTATTTATTTTTTATTAGCGATTGTTTTTAATTCAATACTTTATTACACACACAAAAATTATTAAAGTAATATTTAACCTTCTTAAATAAAATGTTTCTAAGAGTCCAAAAATTCTCGTAAGGTTTTTACTAACTTTATTCAAGTAAAAATTGCGACTAAGATTCATATACCTACATCTGGCTTGGAGGATCTTGTAAATGGCCATTCGAGCGAAGGACAGGGGTGTAAGAGAGAGAGAGAGAGATTTGTCCAGAATGAAACATGTCGATATCGAAATTCGGTTAACTACCAGTGTTCGCAGCCGCAACGATGGACGGCGGTCACTGACAAGACAGGAACGCTGGCAATTAATGGGAGGTGGAACTTAATTAGTACAATCTCAACGGCGTCCACCTACCCGCGTCCTTTCTCGTTGTCCCTAAATACCGCCTGTTACGGGACATTCTCGTGGGGATAAGGTAATGTTCTCTCGGAAACCCGACTAAACGCGAAACCCTTAACGAAGCCACATACCTAAAATCTATGTTCATTTAAGAGATAATGTCTCGTCATCTCGTATCAATTAAATTCTTATATGGAAAAGTATTATATATTTTTTTATATGATAAATAAGAATTTCCAACCGGCATCTCCTTTGTCTGCCGATTTTCTTTGACCGATTCGAAATGAAATTAATAAAAATTTCGTACATCAAACTTGAGACTTGCCGAGTCTAATAGACAATATTACAGCATGATACACATATACATAGCTTACAATAAACTTGAACAATTTTTTTCTTTTTGATCTAGTTATTTTAAGTTCATAAAGCTCTCAAAAAATTCTACAATTTATTTCAATGTATAATTATCAAAGACTTTTTTTAAATGATAACGTAATTATTAGAAGCGAGAATATTTTTGAAGGGATATACAATAACTTACATTACTCTTTCGCAATAAAGATTTTTAGGATTAAAATCAAAGAGAACGAGGACGTTACTTCCCCTTCGCGCGCCAGCCGCTAATTAAACCAGTTTGATAAGGTGTCGCGCACTGAAGTCTTCTTGCAGTCCGACCGCATCGCGTGGACGCGTAACGGTCGCTATTCCAATTGTCATAAATTGTCGCGGTGAACGTGACGATCGTACCGAACAGCCAATACCCCGCGATTCTGTCATTCGACCCTCGTAGCCGCCGCCACCGTGTGCTACGTAACCAACGGGCCCCTTCTCCCGGGACTTTTGATCACCGATTCATCTCTGCCACGCTGCGTTATCGATCCGTCGAAAACGTGCCAAGGTTGCATCCAAGCTATCCGTGATTATCGTGGAAGTGCGTCGCATAATCCATCCTTTAAATCCTCTCTACTACTTTCCAACCCTCGACAATTCGTGACGTTTTTGGAATGATTGGTGCGCGATCGAAGAAGTTCATTACTCACGTAAAATGATGTTTCCTCACATAATAATTATAGAAATTACAAGACCACACAATTACGGGTATATATTTACCGGAAATAAGTTATCCTAATCCTTCAAAATCTACAAATAGTTCCTCCGATTTTCGACTTTAAATTAATTAGTAAGTTTGCAGGCAAGGAAAAGACCATACAGGAAAATATTTTTCTCTTGTGAATCTTTCTCGGCAAATTAGGTAGATTCGTTTAAACAGCAGACACGTTATTATTCGACGGTGATTAGCATAATCAAGCGGCCCGTGTAACACGTACGGCAAATAGACAAAACGCGACGGGCGATGCCAATTAGCAGGTGCCGACGTTAATGCAAATGGCGGCATTAGCCGATAATACCGAGAGTAATATTATTATTTCATGGCAATAATATCAGCGTAATTCATTCGGCTTAATCAAGAGCATTACTGCCACGAGAAGCACAAATCTATTTTACCGTCGATAAATTCGTGTGCACCTATGCAAACGTAATGTACTACTACCCAGTGAACCCCCGAGTCAAATTGCGGGATTGTTCGCCAAAATTCGCGAGGCCGAACGTTGCGCAAAGTTATAATAGAATAATCGACAACGACGTCGTAAGAAGATTATCGAAAATATGCAACAACAATTCTCTCTCTTTCTCTCTAAAAAATATATAATTATACCAGAAAAATAAAACATTTAATAGAATTGAATAGAACTTATATAATTAAATTATTTGATAATTGGAACAAGCTGTCCAATAATATTTAACAATAACAGTCTCTCTTCAATAATAGAAATTGCTCTCGCAAAGTACACCTCTTCGTGCAATAATTAATTATAATTTTCTGAAGTTCCTTATTTCTCGACGACATAATCTATGTTGAGCTGGAATATGAGGGGAGGATCTGCGATGTACCGAAGTTACAAGGCAAATCATAACTTGCACATTCACCTAATCGCATTACATATGGTGCGCTCGCTCGACGATCAGAATACGCTCATTCTTGTTACGTGAACTATAATCGATCGCACCGCAGTCACTGACGTCACTGGCTGACCATCGTTACGACCGACACTGAATCTTTTTTTCGAACACCAAAACCAGATATCGCGCGCATCCCTACGCGGTACGCGAGGTTGCACCTGCAGCCGAATACGTCACCAATCGCCGTGCAACCGGGCACCGGTCGGCGGCCCGCGCACCGGAAATAGACTCTGTAACCGGAGAACTTATTTCTGGAAACATGGCCGCGGTTGTGCGTGGGTCCTATTTCGGGCTCGAAAACAGCGTCCAGCCGCATGCGTCCTCTTCCTCGCCCGCTCGCTCGTTTTCTTCCGCGTCTCGCCTTTCTCGTCTCTGCAATCAAATCGAGCGATTGAAAATCAGAGGAAACAAACGAAAATCTGACGCGATTAATCGCTTAAAAGATAATTTTTCTGTTAGCTTAAAGATTATCAACTCGGGCGACAGAGAGGAATATGGAGAGACGATGAGTTCTCTATCACATCGCGCTAAGAATGACGAAGAGCTCGTGAGGGGATAATAAAAGTGGTGACCACATGGTAGCAGCAAAGCCATAAATAGAGGCTTGCGGAGGACCATATGTACGCGGAGCGATGCCTGAGCCGTATCGGCGTTGGTTACGCGAAAGCAATCTATTTCTGGCGGCTGGCTGCTGTCGAACCCCCCAGAATCTGTAGCGCAGAAGACGACGCAGGTCCGCAAATTTTATCTCTACACCGTTTATTACTGACTCTTTCACGCGGCACTCATTATCTTCTCTGTCGTTATCCTTTCGATCCTTATTCTTATCCCCGCTTCTCTTCGATCACGAGTCTCCGTTCTCATCAACATGAACGACAACTCGATCCGGAAATCCTTTGATTATCCGATGAAGAAGAGTACCTCCTCGCGACGACTCACCAAGACGCAGCTCCATACTTCTTTACATTCCATACGTCACATTCACTATGGGAAGTAAGGAAGCACGGAACGGTCGCCCGGTATTTAGGCAAGCTTAGGTCATCCGAGTTCTCGAAGTAAGATCTTTCCTTTTTCGCTGCAAATGCTGCCGGATGTACGACACTTCTCGCAACAATCTCGCTTTGCGAATGCACCGCTGTTACGTAATTGATCGCGGATCCTAGAAGATCCCGAGGCACATTCCAAGGAGTACCTGGCGCGTCGGCAGCGCTGTACTCCCTCGTACCCCGGAAGATCCTTTCGGTTTAGCACCTGGTTCCCCCTGACAGGGAAATTATTACTCGAGCGATCATCGAGAAAGTTCCTGACTTCCTCGAGGCTTCGAATCCTGCCAACCCGGGTGACCGCTTCGGACTGAATGCTGCCAAAGCCTCTAGCACGGTCGCTTCAGAACGAGCCCTCTAAAAATGGCTGCACAGATCCCATTGGCCTTTCCTCTCGAGTGACGAGGAGCCGACACCCCCCTCGTCGTGTGCAGATGTAAGCTTACACTCGAGACGGCTACCATGCGACGGCTCGGTTCGGCTCGGCTCAGCTTCTCGGCTCCCTCGCGTAGCGCCTCGCCGCGCCAAATTTGTCTTTACCCGAAAATAGTCAGTCCCACGGCTGCCACCACATGGTGTGACTATTCCTGGTCCAGACTCGAGTGATAACTTACCCAAGCCCCTCTGTCTCATTCTTCTCCTTCGTCTTCTCCTTCTTCATCCTTCTTCATCCTTCTTTTCTTCCTACCCTTCGTCTTCTTCATCTTCGCGTTCTTCTCCGTTTTCTTCTGCCTCTGTGCCGTACAAAGGCGTGCACGTGATCTCTCGTGTCTCTTGATAGACGCAAACCAAAGCTAGACATTCAGAATGAAGTTGAAAGCTTCGTTGAATAACACAATATTAGTTTCGTAAGATTTCTCATTCATCCTATGAAGTCTTTAATAAAGTTAAAAATCCTTATAAAAGGTTGTCAGAGTTCCATTTTATAACTAACTTAAAATTAAAAATTCCTGCAAAAGAAGCGATTAATTTTATGAATTTCTCTTTGATGAAACACCTTCGCATAATTCAATATTTTTACTTACCTCTCGTAATCGAGGATGTGACACAAGAAAAGTTGTAAGCGGCAAAAATGAAAGTCTCAAGAGGAAGGCCATTTTAGAGTAGTTTTTTTTTACCTATTTGAAAAACATACTCCTCGTGTTTATTTCGCATTTTACAAATTAAAATCTTTTACAGTCTTTTTAGTAGCACTATTATGCTTGATATTTAGAGAGTTTTTAACCAAAAGACGAATTTTTGAAGATATCATTACGTCAGCAACCGTATTGACGTTAACTGTTCTCCTCGTCGTCACCGATTACACTCATTTACCATCGACTACCAGAAAGACTGTAAATCCGACGTAACGGTATGTCGCAATGTCGTTCGGGGGTGAAACATTTGGCAGCTCCCATTGGCGACCAGGCAGATGTCTAAATTCTGGTGAGCTTCCTCATGCGAAAACAAAGTTGGACCGCTGTCGACATTAATTCTCGAGGTGTCGCGCCGTCGATCGTTAACACACTCGTTATCGGCGACAATCAACGTCAATGACGATGTACTCTCGCCGGTGCTAACGGCGATTCGGTTCTGGGCACCGTTAACAATGATGATAAATACAGTATCGTAAATGCACGGCAGCTGAATTACAGGATCATACGTCTCGCGATATTATTTATAGAAAGATATGCGCGACGATAATGGCTGCTGGCGTGCGGCCAATGCCTCTGCGATTTTAGTATCGCGCACAGCGCGGCGATTAATATCAATTTTATACTTTGCGTCGTCGTCGTCGTCGTCGTCGTCGTTTATGTCACCGTTCGACCATACGACTACTTTGCAATCGCTTACCTCTTGCATTATACGATCGACGAAACTTCGCGTTGTAGCGCACCTCGAGCTTTGCCAGCGAAACGCGGAGCGTCGTCCGGAAATCAGATGACTCTCATGAATGAGACTCGCGAGCCACGGGATCAGCGAAAACTTGGTCCCACTGTTCGTGATATATCGTCTTCGTATCATCACGCTTCACATACATCGTTGCAATTCGGCCAAGAATGCTGTTGATGATGTGATACATCCCGAAATACATCCCGGCAAACATCATCGCCGAGCGACGTTGCGAATTCTCGGCTCCCAAGTGGCGCGAGTCCAATTTTCGCGATGCGGCAGAAAAACGTAACGATAATTCTTATTTTAAAATTCTCTTGACATTCCACTTTGGGATCTACGAATTCTGCGTATTCATTGCAATGAGAGAAAAATATAGTTACTTTTGGCCTCAATCATAATTTTATAATATTTCTAACACGAAATATGATTAATTTAACTATATGCATCGTTATGTTAAACATAACTATCGTTTATAGAAATATTATAAAATTGTGGTTGAGGCCAAAAGCAACTATATTTTTTCTCTCAGTGTGTGTTCACGTGAATGCCGATTTTGAGAATAATTTTCCTACAAGCTTTTGCGTTCTGTTAGAAATATCAAAGTACTTACATCACTTGACAATAAATTAATTGACTTCTTAAGGATAATTATTTTACATTTTCGACGACGAATGTACAACGGATTTTACGTCATCGGGATCGGCATCAATGCGGATAGCGGAGATTAGAAAACTTGTCACCTAGCTTGCCGACACGTTATAACACACATCTCGCTGCCTAACAGTCTGCGGAGACGCTCGTAGATACTCGCGCAAGTTGAACGTCCAACTTCTCTTCTCGGCATTAGCTGCTTGCGCGTCTGTCAATGACAGATTTCTCGGTGAATTCGGAATCCATTTTTCCCGGGGAGAAGTTTAACGGAGCGCTCGGGCTGCATATCTCGCACGTACGATATAAACTTACTGGTGTCACTTCTACCGGGCGACTTTTCGAGACGAAGAACTTGGTCGCGACGGCCGACTCTCTGGCGTCTAAAATTACTGGCAGCTGAAGACGTTGCACATCCGCGAAGTCGACGCGGTCCGGTGAGCCGTGCGAAACGAGTCTACGCGCTAATACCGTCCCTATTTTTGGGCGTCGTCGTCGTTGTCGTTGTCGTCGTTGTTGTCGTTGTCGACATCGTCTTCGTCGTCGTTGTCGTCGTCGGCGTTGGCGTCGGCGTCATGACGGAGACGGTTCTCAAAAGCACAAGAAGAAGAACAAACGAGAAAATGTCGTCTCTCTTTCTGACCTTGCACCCGCGGGAATAAGCAAGATCCATTTAAATAGATATTATAAGTTATAATCCCGAAATTTAATAAAGTAATGAAGCAAAGCACCTTTCAATCAAAAATAATATTCAAAGATATTTTTGCTTTTCAAAATTTCCTCGCGAATTGTAATAGCCCACAATGTTATAATTACTTTTTTATCATTTTTAAATAATATTATTTTAATTTCGATCCGAAGGGCAAAATGAATATTGAAATCTTACACAATCTTCCGCTCTTGTTGAATAATTCATCTTTTGAGTAAAATCTTATCCCGCGCGTTAGTTTCGACTTTATCAGAATTTTAATCTAAAACTTATTAATTAACATGTCTAATATGGGATCGAATAAGCTGTGAAAAGAATGACGTCCGATCGAATTTATTCTAAGGGAAAATTTACTTCAAATTTTTGTCAAGGAGCCACTCGACACTTGATACACCCTCGTATCTATCGCCGGAGCAATTTAATGATTTTAGCATGCGGCACATGGCGGAGAATAATTAAAGAGAACGTCGTTTCCTTCGTTCGCCGGGGAAGGAGGAAGACGGAGAGCTTTCCCTTAGCGGAGACGCCGCAGCCCCCGTCGCTCGTATATCGGGTTACGAGTTCGTCGTTGAAAATAGCCTTTACTTGCGTACTAATGGCGAAGACTCGAAGTAACCCCGCTGAGATACACGGCGCAGGTCGAAAGCCGCGTACTCTCTCTCCTGTCTTTCGGAAGAGTTGTCGGTTGGATCTCGCGCTAATGAAAGAAAACCGCGGGGAAACCCCGGGAAAAAGGAACGAGACCGCGACTCGCTAATTATCGTTAATTTAGTATAGGAAAAAGATGAAACATCGTCTCGTCTGGAGTGACGTGGTCTCCCTTGATTTTTCGTAACGGATTTCGCCACGGATTCACAACGTCCGAGAAGAAATCGCTTTCTGGAGATCGAACATACACACGAATAATTTACATGCCGAATTCGATACATTCTCCTTTCTTATGTCAAAAAGATGATACACACGTATACTTGCTCGATCTTGCTCTTTTCCTCGAGTAGAGACACTCGCTCTCTTTCTCTCCGCAATCTCTCTTGTTGCAATTTCATTCTCGTGGCATTGAAA
This sequence comes from Tetramorium bicarinatum, assembly GCA_928718305.1. Taxonomy (NCBI): domain Eukaryota; kingdom Metazoa; phylum Arthropoda; class Insecta; order Hymenoptera; family Formicidae; genus Tetramorium; species Tetramorium bicarinatum. The sequence continues at coordinate 13,824,660 of OV788320.1, forward strand.
CAGCCGCCGGCGCTTCTTCGCGAATAGACAAGACGATGGCGATAGCGCGAGTACCTAGGAGATTCTCAATGCCGTTGGAATTCTATGCGCGACCGAGGGGATGGTATTTACTTACATCGAATCATGCCCCGAAATTACTTTTGCCCCTTTTGGATACTCCACGAACGTTTCACTTACAATCTCTCAAGCCCGCAAGAATCAGCTTGTTACCGAGCGCATCTAAGCTTCTTCAGAATTATTTTCAAGTGTCTAGACGTTATTTAGGAAATTCTTGGCTTCTGATATCTCTATGGCTGAAAGAGCTCTATACGTGTATTGCTGGAATGTAGCAGAGCTCTTTTTCAATGTCCGGATCATTTCTATTTAACTTTTAACTTTTAACTTTTGCGATTAAAAAAAATTTAATGACATTGGAATCTCGTTATTTTTTTCAAATATCTAAGTTTTATTTATAACATTTTGTATCTTTGACATTTGTGATATTAAATAAATCTTCTGCGAATATATCGTGTAAAGATTTTTTTTTTATCAGAAATGAGAAAAAGCAAGTTATTATTATTTCAAAATATTTTTCGCATTGTTAAAGATATGAAGTTCCAAGTATCAAACGCGATTTCTCGTTTTTCACATATAATGAGACATTTTTATACAATTCTGTGACTCGTTCAACAAATCCTCATGAAATACGTCTCGCTTGTGGGTAAGACGAACGTGAAATTTTTTAAGATTCATATTATTATCGAAATCTAATACATTTCTTTCCTTGAAACTATTATTTCTACGTAACAAATATCTTAAAGCAACGATCGCGTATTCTATTCGGAGTCGAAAAAGTTTCACTTTGTATTTGTTACTTCGAGACATAAATGGGTCTCGGTTTCGATTCCGAGACGAAGAAAAAGCCCTTTCAAAATACTTCAGAAAATACTTTCTGGCTCACGTTATGTAGATTTTTTGGAACTTCCTATACGCGGGAAGAAGCGGAAGGCTGCGGCAGGAAGTTGGCGAAACGCTAGAGAGGAAAACATAAAGGGCCCGAAGGAAGCCACTTTTCAGGCGTCTAGGAAATCCGAATAAGAAACCTAGAAGCCACCCCCCTCGGTCATGAGGGCGGAACGTGCTCGCTTTTTGTCTTGTGACAAATCTGTGTAACTTTATTCGAGAGCGTCGCAAGAGAAGTTAATGCTGTTTGTCTCGCGGTAGCTCGGGGGAATGCGCGAATTGCGCTACCAAAAAGTTTACGAAACACCGAAAATAGGGTGAGAGCTATCCGACGTGCCCCGCTTTGCCACCGGAAGCAGACCAAGGACGGACGTTCTTTATTACGTTCATACGACGATCCTTGTTTGTATTTTCTGACCCTTTTATTTCTATATTATTTTCAGTTATTGATAAAAATGCTTCAGTCATTTCTCGCTTTTTATCGTACATTAATAATAACATTCTTCTATTTATTTTTCGCGAATTTATTAAATTCTGAAATTTAATACTTATTAAAAAGGGTAGCTATTACTAATCTCATAATATTATAGAAATGATATTATAAAAGCAAACTAGAGAAATAATTTTTTTATTTGTATACTTTTTTCTCGTGAATTCACATAGTGATTTTTTTAGAAACTAAATGGTTAATGGGGGTTAATAGGGGATGGATTGATCGACTCAGCAAAATAAAGCATTCACGCCGGCGGCAGTCCGCGCGAAGTTACAGGTATACATACGAGCAAAAAACGGGCGTTTACGCGGATAAATTCTCGAGTGTGTACCGTGCCGCAGAATTCGATATCGTCGGATGGAAATAAACGTTTTTTTTTTTTTTATACGGCACTTTCACGTTTATCCTTTTGAAAAGAGAACGCGATCCAGGTTGGCATTTGTTCGTGCCAGAATATGTGTATTCGAAAACGTTTAACATCACAAGAGAACACGGAATTAGATGAAATTACACGATTTTAATTACGGTGGATGCATGATAAAATTGTAATGAAATTTAATTTGATGTTAGGTAATTCATTGTGCGCACGCTGAGGAGAAGGAATTCTTGGTAGTAAGTAATTACCACGAGTAATTAATTACTTGTAGCAATTCTTAAGTAATTACGATGAAAACATGCCAAAATTCTTTCATATCTATAATAAAATTTGCTGAGCCTAGCAAACGTATTCGTCTTGTTTTTCATTTTCTTTTCTGGAGCTTCGCCAAAGCGCGAGAAACCGGAAGAGTTGCTCAAACTAACGACAAGAGCGATTCAAAACACCGGATTATTATGGCCATTAAGAGCCGATCGCAGCCTCTCTGTCGCTTTTACTTCATCGCTTTGAAACTCTGCACGCGCATCCGAGACAGCAATTTGACGATGCTGTAAAACTTTCGCGCATTACGAATTTAAGATGAGTATTAATGAGCGTATTAATTAAGCACATATTAATTCCGATATCACTGGATAAACTTTGCGCATGTCTGTATACGATCTCGTGTATTTTTTCGGATCTATCAAAAATAGACTCATTTTCAAGTCTGCTTAATACGTTCATTGTTAGCATGAACATTTTGAAAGAAAAAAAAAGTCCACAAAGATTTTGTCTGCACTGCAATCAAGCATAAAAGCACAATTAATTAAACAGAGTTTTCATTTCGATATGAAAAATTATTCTTTTATTAAAAATAGATAATAGCAAATTTTTATTTTAATGTTCGCTAATACTATACGATGTTGTTGCAAAATTACGCGAACGTGCGACATATGAAATTGCTAAATGCATTGATGTGCAAAAACATCCTGTTTAAATACTTTTTCGTATCAATGTCATCATAAAAAAAAATCACGTCCATAGCTGGCGGAAAAAGACAAGTTATAAATTTGCGAGAGGAATGCGGGCCGTGATTTTGCCGCCTCACATGCCACGACGCGGGAAAGAATTATTGCGAAACGATAAGGGACAAAAAAGAGAGTTGGATGCTCTCCCAGCTCGTATAACTGCACGGTGACGTAAGTCTTTAACGATGGTGATCGTGCGGAAAATTCTTTTATGCCCGCAAGACACGCTGTCACTAACGATCATCGATCGTCATCTCAGGGAGGACAATGAACCGAATTAATTAACGCTAAATTAATTATCAGATTCTACAAAGGTTTAATATATTTTAAAAGCGTTTGGCATGTAACTGTTAACGCGCCGTTGAATAAAGAAGGATTGAGATGTCGTGTCGTGAAAATGACGACAGATTCATTCGTAATCGAGTCGGACGGGCGAATCGCGAACTTACGAGGGCACGGGCGCGAGAGACGTAAACAGCCTCCAGCAGACGGGATATGTTTCAGAGCCAAAATATCTCTTCCTCCGCACCTAAGGCCGGCCGACTAAAGACGGATAGACGTGTTTTCGTCGGAGGAATCGAATAAGCAAAATAAACGGGACGGAATTCATTCAGGAAAAACGCGGCGTCGCCGACATCGCCATCCGTCGTGCTTCATCCCGGAATCATTTCATTCCTCTCTCGGCTGACAACTTTTCACTCTCGTTTCAGATATATTTTTTCCAGCGACAAACGGAATTACTCAATATTGAAATCGTATATTTCGAAAATGCAGATAATTTCTGTAATAAAGGATTTAAATATAATTAATATTATACCCAAATATAAAATTAGCAACAAGAATTGTGAATCGAGTCCATTTTTAATAAAGATGTGTTACTCGAAAGTCTCGAATTGTTGTCTCTTCTCCGCAATACTGATTGGTTTTTTTACTTGGCTCACTTTGTATTGCGAGAGTAACCAATAAGACATGAACATTATTTGCTATTGTTTGCTTCTAAAACTAATATTTTTGCTTTAGTTTTTATTTCATACATTTATTATTATTTTTAACAAATGCATACGAAAAGTTTATTTAGTGTAATATGATTTGAACATTATTGTAAAGATTAATAACAATATGTTCTTTCTCTCTCTAAAGTAAAAAAAAATTTTTTTTAGTAATAATGCCGCAACAATGCATTTTGAAAGTTAAGAGATTATGAATACACACAGTTTGGCAATTTTACCGAAAATCGAGTATCTCTGTTATGAGTGCTTTCACAAGAGGACAGAAAATCACATGATTAAAGAGATTTATTTGTTGCCAATTTATTCGTTTATTCGACCAGAAATACCATTTAAATGTGGCTACAGCTAATGGAAGTATTTAAACTCTTTCACAGTTTGTTAAGCTCTCTTTTTCCACCGCAAAAATTACGATTTCATGAGAATATGAGGATACCACCAGGTGCTTACTTTATGCAGTTAAAGAGTTTAATTACGCGTGTTTTCAACGTGAAATGCGGAATTTGGATAAAGATTAATTTTTATCGTAATTATGTATGAAGAAAATAAAGCTAATATAACGTATTAATTTGCGCTATATAACGAACGATATTAATAACGATAATACTAATAACATTCGCGGTAGGGTAAACAACGTTCATTAATAATTACAATATGGAAATACTGGACGAGAAGATGATCGTAATACTTGCCTCTACTCGATATAACATATCATATATTATGAAACTTTTGCACAGAGATATAAATAAATGCATTTCAAAAGCAATTAGCAAAGGCAGCAATTATTGTAAAAGTATCATCTAGAAAATATTGAAAGTAAATGCGATAATACTATAAATTAAAAAGCGCTAATGAAGGACTGTAGAATTAAAAGATAAAAACAAGCTTCTAATTGCAATCGTTAAATTTCGATCTCGAGATGTTTAGCGCTGGCACAGCTTTGGGTTCCGTCAATCCTTCGATCGCAATAAAATTTATATATTTGGGAATTCAATTTTCCACTTCGACAGGCACCTCCGTGGGAGTCCCCTAGATCCGTCCGTGGGCATGGGGAATGAGCTCGCCGCCCTATCCTCCCCAGCTCGAATTAAAATAGCCGACGAGTGCAGCTATCACGGGTGACCTACCCCGTGGTGCACCTGCGACTCGTCTGGCGGTGCCATCGCCGTCATATTTTATGCCGAAGTCATTTCCATCGCCGCGGAAAAGTTCCATCCGCCCCTGTCCGTCCCTTGCACCTTTTGCAATAACTTTTAAAGGAACTCAGAATTAATATATTTTTTTCAGGAAGACCGCTGGTACTTTCTCAACCGCGATCGCTGTCTTTCTCTCCTTTCCGCCTCTGTTCTTTTAGCTTTCTCGGCTAGGTATTGAACGCATAAATTATGCGACTTCACCGAACGCGCGCGATCGAAGTATTTTCTTCCTTTCTCTTTCGTTATTTTTTTCCCAGTTTTATCTCTTTTTTTTTTGTCCCGTGTAAGTTCTCTTTTATCGTGGATTTTTTTGATGTCATGTTTGTGTATGCGATTATTGTTCTGTTCCTTCTTACATCAATACTCTATCTTTCAGTTCATCTTTATACTTAATGTAAAGTTTCTCGTCTTAGCACGTGAAACGCGATCTACTTGCATAATATATTTGTGTACTTTATACACGTCATCGCATTTGCACTCCATATATATTTCCTGTGGCACAAAAAGCGCATTTAAAGAAATTACACATTAAATTTTAAAATAAATTTAAGTTAATTCTCCAATTATATTATTTATATCGTCATATCGCATATTCTGTCAGAATTATTTCCAGAATTAATAAAAATTAATGCATTGTGTTATTATACATATAACAATAGTGGCTAGCAATTAGCAAATTGTATTATGATTCAAAATGGATTCATTATTAATAGTTATTGATTAATTAATTAATTCGCTATTAATTGATATTAGAAATTGTTTTATAAAAGATATATGGTAAAAAATATTCGTTTCACGATTGCAATTGTGACACTTTAATCATTATCGTTTTCACTTCTTATATCGCGACACCTTTCTTTTTTTTCCTTTATCCCTCACCAGCATTTTTGTACTTTGATCGCGACACGGTCTATTCTGATACCAATCCAGGACGTTCCAACCCCGCGACGTCCAAACTTCACAGATAGAATTAGTTGGTAGTTGTGATTTAGTTTTGGTTCGATTACCTGTCTTCTCGGTGCTCGAAACCCCCCCGTTTCAACCCCCGCGGGCTCCGCCGACTAATCCTTTCATAGGTACTATCCTCTGAGAATTTCAATTTTCATCACGGCGGCGGCTGCGAGATTTCGTTAACCCTTAGCCCTTCCAAGATAAGCCATTTCACATATACGAATTTAGCAGATATACATACATGTACAGTAGATAACTTTCAAACGTAATATCTTCCTTTCAATAATATTTTTAATTCTGATCTTTAATTGGCGCGCAAAAAATAAGAAGAAATGTTAAGCTAAATTTACAATTTAATTTATATAGCTGTTGTATATTCTTGTCAAATACCTGCGTTACAGAAAATGTAACATTGTATATTAAAATAGTAATAGTGCTGAGAAAGAAACCAGAGGAAATTCCATTGCGAGGCATCTAAGAGAGTAAGTCAAATATAAACACGTAAGAAACACGGCGCGTAAATTCTGACATTCGTTTTTCTAACTCTTCGCGGAGACTTTACTCGGTTTGTTGGTATTTACGAGAATACGCTATTCGGGACATTCTCGCGAAAGAATTGGAAATGCCCGTCGAAGGAACATCACGAAGTGGCAGCTTCGGCAACGAGGCTGCCGGGGGAAAAATACGAGGAAAAGCGCTCCGGTAAGGAGAAACGAAATTAGAAGGACGCGGAAGCACTTTGAGAAGTTCCACCCTTAATCCGGATCTAACTTCCGGTATTCGGTACTCACGGCAAATTCCAATTTTCGTCGGACACTTTGCCGATGAAGTTTCGCGAGACGACGGCGCGGCGTGGATAGGAAGAAAACTCCCGCGCGCAAGAGATTTCGATTTTTCTCCCGTGGGTTCTACCTTTGGTTTTAATCCCGCCGCGTAAAAGGAGAAATAAGGCGAAAAGAATGAAAAAAAAAAGTGAGAAAGTAACGGGTCGAAGTATGAGGGGGAGGAGGGCGGGGTGGCGACGATATCGGGGGCACCGGCTCTTTTGCTGGGTGCGCCAACTCCGATAGAGGCGTCCGGAAATTGCGTCACGGTAGCGACCGACGTTCCTCGTGGTTTCTGCATATTAGAGCGCGTCCATCCTCTCTCCCCGCGATACCGTTCCGTCACCCACGAACGGACATCGCCGATTCGAACCGTGCGTTCCTTTCTGACTCACCGAATGGGCCGAATTTAAACTCGGAGAACCGATGCAGGGTCTGTCCCTGGAAGCTTATATAATCACGCGATGATTTACGCGTCTTGTATATAATTGAATTTCGAGATAATTTACTCTTAGAATTTCTGAGTCTCTTCGCAGTCTTGCAAGAGTGTCTTAAATTAGAATTCTGTTAACATGTAAAAATCCGCGCGAAATTATGTAATCAAACATGACTATCGAGCACTGTATATGTACTTGCATTTAATGCACCACAATGCTAATATGTGATATATTTTGTTTCATAAAAATAAAATGGGAAATTAATTCAGGAAGGGTATAAAGTGCAAATTTTTTGCATTGTTCATTGTTTTTTTTCCCCCTTTCATCAATTATTTCTATCAATGCAAATTAATTTGAACTTCGGTTTAATTTACTTTTCATATTTTTTTAAATTCTTAGAACTAAAATAAGATAAAATGTAAATTAAACTGAGGTTAAAGTTAATCTACATTGATAGAAATGGACAGAAGAAAAGGACATGCTGTCATGAATATTAGAAACTAACTTATCTCACGCGCGATCGAGAGAAGGGCGCGCCGCTAAAATTGGAGTCTTGTTTATTGCGCCAAGTTTTTGATCGAATCGGATGTCGCGCGGATGACTAAAAGAAAATTCGAATACTTCGAAACCATCGACCGAGAAGGGAGGAGTGCCGCCGTCGGGTAGGCAAACGAAAGGGAAGATAAATGGAATTCCGCCGGAATTCCGCGAGGCTGCGGCGGATAAATGTTTTAGGGACTGGAGGCCCTCTTGTGGTTTCCTAGTAATTCATCGGTGAATGCCACGAGAAGACTCTCGGTCGAAAGATCGCAGCTTCCGATTTTATCTTAGCGTTAAATGAACGCGAGTGAGCTATTATTCTATTGTGATCGAAGGTGCAATCGGTTGAAAGAATCGCACATCTGTATAGTACAGTGATTGTAGTATTTTAATCATTGTTTTATATCTTCAAATTGTGAAGAAATATTCAGATGTTTTATTCCTAGAGTATTATCGTGAATGATAAAATGCCGAATAATAATTTATTTATGGGAAAGCTAGTAGAAAATTATAAATTATGAAGAATAAAATATAATGTTACAGGCACATAATAAAATAAAAAGCAGTTAACTAAAAAGTAAACTAAGGAAGGAAAGAGGAGAATTCATCGAAAAATTTTGAAAAGACAATCTTTTAATATTGTAATTAATTGAGATACAATTTAAACAATAAACACGTGTCCGATATAGTATTATGTGCCGAATAAAAAGTGCACATTATCTGGAAATAAATTTCAGAGGAAAAAGAAAGAAAGCCAGCTCATATAAATAAAACTTGCTTTATTCTCGTTTTAGATTTCTATTCTGCGCTTTTCTTTTATATTACTCCCCGTTATATTCCAGTCTACCTTCTAATGCTCGGCTTCCTTTTTAATTACTAATGTCTATCGATAGAACGTACTTGACCAATGACATTGCATTCTCGTGGGCTATTAATCCGCTGGTAATTCCCTTCTCCTTCCTTCCTGAGTCGGACGCGAAACAATCCCGCGTTTCGACAATGACAAACCGAGCGGAATTATTTCTCGCCGCGGCTCGCCGACTCACTGTGGCCATTCTAGAGCATCCTCTTTCTCTGTCTCTCTCTCTTTCTCTCTCTCTCTACCTCTCTCTTTCTGCATTCGGCTTCAAAATCCTCTCGATATCACTCGCGACGGACGGATGGAGGAATCGCAGCTGCGGAGAATTCGCGACGGCGAAACGCAATACCGAAATAATCGCCAAGTCCGCGCTATATTTAGCGAAGCGTTCGCGCGCGAGCGGAACGATTCCGCGTGCGATCTCGCGCGTTTCGCTCATCCCAAGCGAGGCTGCTATCCCGCGATCGACGCAACGAAGAATTATGGTGGTATCGATCGACGAAGGAGCGTCTCTCTCTCTCTCCCACCCCCACGGGTCAACTGTGCTCGTGCTCTCATTGTCATTTTGCACACGCTCGTGTCAATTATATTTAGCGGGTCGCCGCGTGATCTCTCACTGACTCACTGCACGCCGCGGAACACACGGGAGAGACGGCCGCGCGAGCCTCGTCGGACGTTCGCACAGCCGTGTGGCATCGGGAGGAACAGAGGCACGCGTGTGCGTCGTCGGGGCCCCGTGGCATCGGGTTCTCGGTAGACTCTGCCGACGTTGCGCGATGATGCCACGGTCGTCGCTGACTCACTAAATGCCCCGATATATGCGTGCGCGAATCCCACGAGGCGAGCCCGTTTCGCAGCTCGCTCGCGAACGCTCGCGGCGAAATTTTACGTTCCGAGATTTTTCGTTCGAGTCTCCGCGGACTCCACAAAATTGCGCCCGATTTGTCAGGATTAATCTGCCACGCGTCTAATCTGTCAAACGAAAAAAAAAAAAAACGTCGAATAAAATTGAAAGAAAATCCAACGGAGAGACCCCTCGGCTAAGCTTCTGTTAAGACGTTGACGAAATTAAATTCACGAAGAGGTCGATAGCGGCGAGAGAACGCAGAAAATTCTTCACGCACGCAAATGCGGCGTGTATGTGAATCCCCCCGGCACGAATCGGTGTTTTGTATTCAGATCATTTCCATTTATGAGCTGCGGAATGACGTTGGTGTATCTAATCCCGATACGATGCGACAATAGACGGTGATTTCAAGTCGTAATGATCAGCCGCGAGCTTGGTGTGACGGCGTAACGATATTGAGTAGTACGTCGGGAGTGCCTAACGACGGTTCATTGATGCCAATAAAGGAATAGAGACGTCGACGAGGACTTTTGTCCGTCGTCGACGAGCACGACGGGAAATTAATCGCGGTAATAATATCGCGCGTCGCGATGTACGCCGCCTAACTGAGTATTTATGCGGGGCCGACGAGTTCCGTTCTTTGAGTGCGCGCACAGAAATGCGGCAGAAATGTTATTAAACCGGAGACTGACAGGAGAGCGCAATAACCGGAGCGTCGCCCGCTCGCTTATTTCTATTTATTACGACGCGCGCGCGCGAGGCTGCCGTTGTAATTGCGATAATTATCGGCGATCTTAAATCAACGTCGTGACGCCTTTCATTCACATGCGAGATTCCACGTGGAACTCGACGCGAATTTTGAGTGGAGAACAATAAATTCTCTCTCCGGCGCGCGGCGCGTTGTCAGCCACGCGGGAAAAGCCGGTTCTGTTAGAAAAAGATTATTGAACCTTGATTCTAGTAGACACGAAAGCCAAAATTGCTCTCTTTTACATCTTTCCAGCCGATATTTTGTAATTTTTATAATCTATATTTCACATATTGCAATAGATACACTGAACAAAAAAATTCTGGTTAAAAACGGACAAATCAAAAAAATCTTGAAGGCGTGATCAAATATTTTGATTATTATAATAGGAATTCTGGTTATTGTAAGTCGTGAAGTATTGAATTCTATTATAATAATCAGAATATTTGATCACGCCTGTAAGATTTCCTGATTTATCTGTTTTTAACCAGAATTTTTTTTTTTTTTAGTGTATCATTTGATTTTAATCAGTAAATATATATTTTTTCTTTTCTTAAGTCTATCACGATATAATTACGGTGTGAGAGTGGACTTTGCACTTAAACTTGATTGAAACGAATGCACAATATCTATTATTCAAGGTACAGACACATACATCTTTTTTTAATTGCTTTAGAAACAATGCCAGCGTGAACCAAGCGACCTTAATCGCCACATTATTCCTATCGTTCGCCCGTAATTATTTCGTCAAGCCGTGAAAATTGAGGAAGAGAAAAAAAAAAGAGCGCCAAGGTACGCCAACGAGAACGGAATGAAATCAACCGAGGCCGGTCAACGACGCAATAAAATCGCGCTCGCGCGTCGTCGATGCCGGGCACGAGTACGTACCCGGACATAATTGGCAAAGTAATCGATTTATGGTTATTAACGCGGTAACGGTAACACTCGCCATTATTTGCATATTCATGACAAGGAGAGTCGGCTGCGACTCGCGAGCCGGAGATGCCGCAATCGCACTTGGATGCAGAACGCGCATCCCTTAGACCGCATTAATGAAAAACGACGTCGCTTACGCGCCATAAAAATTTGATGGCCTCCCGCGGAGCGAGAGAACGACGGTCGGCATCTATAACAGCATCACGAATTTAACGCGAATATTATTACTCCCGTATGACTCCCGCAGGCAAGCGTACATTATAATTCAGTCAATATACATGTATTTGTGTGTACAATAATTATTTCACAGATCATTTCTCTTTACTCCTAAGATAGTAAAGTGAATAGGATTATTAGTTTGATCATCAAATTAAAATTCGTGCTTCGCTCATTTTTCTTAGCATCCTTCGTAATTTGATTTACGAAAAAAAATTTCTTTTTTATTTATAATAATTCTTACTTGTATTCTACAACAATATAAAAATATGTCCATGTTACTGAAATTTCCGCAAATTTCTGCAGTCAGATTTCTGATTCCGAAATTATTATGGCATGATTGACGGACGCATCTCTTTCAAGGATGGGAAAAAGAATGCGGGACGGCCTCCTGAGCCGTTTGCGAGATATTTTGAAACATATGCAGGAATCACATATGTGATGAGAGCCACACGTCTATCTCTCATGTCACAGCAATAGAAACCGCTTCGAAGAGGTCCCCTCGACGGAGGCCCCAAGGAACAGCTGTCCCTGTCTCTCTTCGCCACCTTACTATGGGGTCCCATCACTATCGTAGCGAGTTGTTTGAAATGTGCGCGAGATATACGGAAGAGTATCGTCTAACAAGAAAATTGGGAATTATGTCTTAAATAGGCGAAAATAAATGTATTGTATATTCTCAAAAAATTCCTTCTGTGGAACGAATGTATTGATGTCAAAATATTATTAGTTAAAAATAATAATGCACTGAAAAAAAATTCTGGTTAAAAAATGGACGAATCAGAAAAATCTTGTATGCTTGATGAAATATTCTTGTTATTATAATGGGAATTCTGGTTGTTATAAATTATAAAGTATTAAGTTCTATTATAATAATTAGAATATTTCATCAATCCTACAAAATTTTCTGATTCGCCCGTTTTTAACCAGAATTTTTTTTCAATATAAAGAGGATAATAAAATCGAGCGATAAGGAAAAAAACTCTTGTATACAAATAAAATAATTAAGTATATAAAATAAAATAAAAAATCTACATGCATTTTTTGATGTGATGTTTTGTGATGTTTTATTTAGAACGTTTCTAGAGAGACGTGACAGTTAATCAGGGCAACTCGTTAGAAGATAATTTGAACTGAAATTGCGAGAGTGGCGGGAAATGGATTTTCCGCTTTGAGAATGCAATCGCGAGTTTTTGTCTTAATGTCTTAAGCATGTATCGGAAATTGTTAGATAAAAGTGCATTAAATTCGAAATACTTGAGTACCTACACCTTACGCCTAGTAAATCTAGATGTAGGGAACTCAAACTATAATTGAAGTCTTATTTTTATTCCTAGAAAGGTATTTTCCATATTACAAATGTTTTTTCCAACATTATTTGTGATACTGATAGTATATTTTTGTCAGTTTATAATTAATTTTTTTAAAACGATGTAATGAAGATAATTGAAACTTGGTAGATAGTTTCATCTATCCGTATATTAGATGTATAAAAAAATTGAAAACATTGGTATCATTTCTTCAATATTTTTATTCTTCAAGAATACGTGGGAAATCAGTGAGAATTAAAATCGTTATTACTCAGCAACTGTTTAGTGGATTTGTTTAAAGTTTTTTTGCAGCACTTCAGAAAGGCTAAAGAACAATCTCACAAATTTTTATCGACTTGGTACTATTACGACTACGTTTTATTAAGTTATTATTAAGGTATTATTAAGACTACGAAGATAGCTCAGATATATCCTTAATTTCTCGCGTTTCGTTTGATTTCAGTGCGATGCGAGTGCTCCTGTCGAAACTACCGCGACCCTGGATCGTCGACGAGAAGAAGGACGACGGTTACACGGCCCTTCACTTGGCTGCTCTTAACAATCACGTAGAAGTTGCGGAACAACTGGCACGCGCCGGAAAGGCCGATCTGGACCTGCAAAATGTGAATCTGCAAACCGCCCTGCATCTGGCTGTCGAGCGACAACACACGCAGATCGTTCGGGTATGTATCTCGTTCTTGCGAATATTTGCGGAAACCGTTTACTCCAATTTTTCGACATTTGAAATAATCTTGTGAAAAAATTGTATTTAATAATAATCAAATTCTTAATAAACACTAGGATAAAATTTTTTTGGCTCGACATTCGATAATAGGATAATTCGAATCATTGCTCTTACTCCAAAGATCGATAGTTTATTTTGCGATAATTTATCCGATCGCAGCTGTTGGTTCGCGAAGGCGCGAATCTGAACGTCGCCGATAAGGATGGGGATACACCACTACACGAGGCCCTTCGACATCACACGCTGTCGCAATTGCGGCAGCTGCAGGACGTACAGGATGTCGGACGGCTGCTGATGGGCCTAGGCACTCAGGGCCAGGACAAGAAGAGCAGCTCCTTCATCGCGTGCTTCCTTGCGGCACACGGCGCCGACCTGGAACTGAAGAATAAAAAGGGCCAGACTCCTTTGGATCTTTGCCCGGATCCGAATCTTTGCAAGACTCTCACCACCTGTCACAAGGACAAAGAATCGTTAGTATTCCAGAAAAGAGGGTGTTTTCTACCTCCTTTGTCTCTTAATCTCAAATTGGATTTTATAAGAACGTTCATTTGATAAAAAAAATGTTTGATATAAAATTGATTTAAAATTTGAAACAAATTTGATATAAAAACAAAAATTTTTGAAAATTCTATTCAATATAATAATCTCTTAATGGAATTTGTAGAAAAAAAATTTTTTTTTTTTTCCCGTAAACTTGATTTATTCAATTCGATTTAATAAGAGAAAATGAAAGATTTGATCACATAGAATTAAAATGCGAATTTGTACAATCGATTGCCTCGTTACATATTCCACATGTAATTCCCTGTGCAATTACGCCATACGTCGTCGTATCTCTTAGGATAATGTTAACGTGTAACTATCCTTTGCAGACACGACATCGAAGTCATCGTCCCATCGGCGGCGATCGACGAGTGTCTCGTATGCTCCGATGGCAAACGAGAGATGCTGTTCAGTCCCTGTGGACATGTGGCTTGTTGTAACGCCTGTGCACCGAGGGTGAAGAAATGTCTGATTTGTCGTGAAAATGTTCTCTCTCGAGTGAAGGTAAAGTATTATTGACGCTCTTGTTGTATTTTTCTATCAGTCCATCATTTTCTGTCGTCAGAATATAATATATAATGCTATTTTTTTTTCAATTTTTAAACTTAACTAATTTTACATGAATATTAGATTTATAAATTCTCTGTCAATATTGTCTTTTTAATAATGTTCTTAATAATAACTATTTCTTCTCTCTTTCAACAGTTCCATGACTTTATTTCTCGGCAGAAAATGAACCTTTCTCTATTTTACCTTTATACATTAGTGCATTTCTACGCTTATGCAAACATATATTTTCAATGATCTTAATTTAATCTTTTGTAAACCATTAAATGGTTTAATCGCGAAATAATTTCCTTTCGTTGATCCGCCACGCTGTCGCTACGTAGACCAATTGTTGACCGAATAACCTCGCACTGTTCTGGAATAGATCCTCTACGCGCGTTCTATCAACCTCCAGCCTTTACGCAATAATGGACGTTTGTTCCCAGATCGAAGAATGCGTGGTGTGTTCGGACCGCAAGGCGGGCGTGCTGTTCCGCCCATGCGGACACATGTGCGCCTGCGAGAGCTGCGCGGCCCTGATGAAGAAGTGCGTGCAATGCCGGGCCCAGATACAGCACATGGTACCGCTCTCGGTCTGCTGCGGCGGCGGCGGTGATGTCACCTATGTGAAGGGGTGCAACACCTCAGGTATCCGACATTAGCTTCGCAGCGCGCTGTTTCACAACCTCTTGCCTATCTCGATCTATCTAATCGCGCGGAATATACTAAACGTAATGATTAGAGGAGCTTGCCTCTAATCTTGCGTGGAATATATCGGAATATTCCTAGACTGTATTCGAACAGTTTGCTCATGCACTTTCAATAATTAAGATGTTGACGAACGGGATCAAAGGATCAAAGATCATCTTTGAAATGTAATCGCAAAAGAACTTCCCAGCCAACATGTGTATATATGTGATACTTGGAATTATTAAACGTGTTATGAATTATATAAATTATTTGAAAAAAATGTAAAATATTTCTCTACATTTTTCTACATTTACTGACATTTCATAATGCTTTATGTTAATTATTGCTTAGCTGTTTTGTATGTGTTATAATTCCGATGTTCTTTTTGGTTAAAATATTCATTTTACTGATAATGTAATAACATTAATTTTATTACGAGTAAAAATACTTGAATGAAAGCTTCGCTTAGCGATGCTACCGTCGTCAAATATTGGCGACAAGAGTTTTTTCTTCTCCCCTTTTTATTTTATTATTTTTTTTTAACCAACTGTTATGCTTCGAAGGAACAATATCTGAAGTCAAGGCGGATCCGGAGGAAGAACCAGCGCCCTCGAACAACACCGTGGCTGGGGAAACTCTCTTAATGAACAACGGCAGCCGAGATACTTCCCACAGCGACATACAAAAACTACAGCAGCAATTGCAGGACATCAAGGAGCAGGTACGTGTCCCTTCCACGTCTCGCTTCGTTATGCGCCGCTTTAATGAAACGAATAATTTAATTTGTGTCGAAGAAAGAAGTCCGCACACCGCGCTCTGTACAATTACCTTTCGCTCTCGAAAAACCGGAATACGTTTTCTCGGACTGTATTTCAAGCCTTCTTGTCGCGAGTACCGCAACAACTTTAACTGTAGCTCTTTCTAGTTTTTACTTCATTAGCCTCAAGAAAGATTCAAGAAGTTAGATCATAAATGAATTAGAAGAATTTGATTAGAAGGAATTAATTTTCTTATTCGACTTTGAATAGAATTTTAAGGAAATCTAAAAGATATAAATTTACCGTTAAATATAAAAATAAGAAATACGTGAGAAAAATATATAATATCGACTTTAAATTAAAGAAGAATCATTTGGTGTAATAATGAGGGTTGTTGAATAAACTGATTTAGTTATTGGTGGCAGAATTCAGAACACCGCAAAATAATTTGCGAAAATCTTATTTTCTGATTGTTGCAGACTATGTGCCCGGTTTGTCTGGACCGTCTGAAAAACATGATCTTCCTGTGTGGACACGGCACTTGCCAAATGTGCGGCGACCGGATGTCGGAGTGTCCAATATGTCGCAAGGCAGTAGACAAACGTATTCTACTCTACTAAAAATAAAAGACTGTTACCGGCCGCATTGCGCGCTGAAATTTTCCGAGGGCGATTGTATGACGGACAAATTATAATCTGCGACGATCCACGACATTTCGCGAGGGAGAAAAAGTTTCCTCTTATTTCTGACAACAGCATTATGCCAGGCTGAATGGCAAAACAACGTTATTTTATAAATCATAATATTCAATGGCATAACATTGAAGAATAATGAAAATATGCCCATCTTTGATCTGCAGTTTATAGATAAAAATGTTAGCTGAATGATAAATGATTGCGATAAGTATAAGTACGCACAATTATTATTTATTATTCATATCTTTAATAAGAAAAACTCGTTGCATGATAGATAATATATTATGCTGTTGAAGTTGCATTCATATATATAGACGTATGGCTAATACATAGATGTAACATATTTCCAATATGTATAAGCTTCCTACAAAACCTTTATTTGCCATTTATAAATACTGTCGTCGAATACTTTCTGCATGATAAAAAATTCAGAAAATGCTCAGTAGACATTCAAAAAGTTCTTCCGAATATCTGTTATCGATAGGAATATTGATTTTATATTTATCTTGAATAATTTACACATAGATTGCCAAAATTAATAATAAGTAAAAAATTGTTTAATTTTTCGAAATATTAAAATAGAAGCTATCATAAGATGATTTATTATTGTTGATTAGCTATTATAATCTGCTAATATATGTGATATTGCATAAATTGTTAAAAATATTTTCAGTACAACGCAATGACGGATCTACATTAGTAAAATAATGAAGCTGTTTTTTATTTTTTTCTTAACTTCAAAATGGATATATTATTAACTTTAAAAAGTGTAGATTTGTCACTGATTCTATCGTATACTTATCAGTCTTATGAAGCTCTAAAGGCAATTATCCTCTTTTCGTTTTTATATCAATTTTAATGCATTTCTTATATATATATATATATATATATTTTACGTAACAGCACTTTGGTTATAAATAATTTTCATATACGAACGAGCGAAAGTTTTATACGATTCTCAATTGAATTGTGTTCAATTATTTGATGATTACCTAATTTCGAAAATTATTTGTAATTTGTTAATATATATTTTAACGATCGATAAGACGTAATCAGACGAAAAATATGAAATAAAATAAAATGATTTATATTTGAAAGCCATTCCTATTTTGACAGTGTTTCTGTTTGTTTTATTACTGTCTTTCTTGAGTTTTATTTCAATGTATATAATCATCACATTGTATGATCAACAATCTACAATGCGAATTATATATTATAAATAATAGAGATAAAAGTGACAACAGTTTCAGCTGCGATAATCATGTCGCAAATATGTCCCATACAGCGAAGATTATATTATTGTATTATCGATTGCTTCGATGTATTTTATCTAGTATAATGAAATAAAGGAATTTTGTATATACAAGTTCGCCATACAAATTCCTTTATTAAATGTCGCCCAATATAATTGTAAATTGTATGGTAAATTATTGCTCGGACTAAAAATAAGTGTAAAAGACGAGACGTACGAAAAATTATTTATTTTCATCGAGGATTTGAATTTCATATACATAGAGCCACATTTATGTTGATAACTGAATGTACATATCTCTGTTCACCTGCTTCCTTGAATCAGATAACATGTTCAGCTAGAAATCTACAAAGGAAGTATCGAATTTACATGCGCGATTTGGACATCTATCCCAGTCTCGTACCAATAGTAGTTATCCCTAAATCTGAAGACTGCACTGCGTCTCCCGTTGAAAGGATTCTCCCATTTTATTTTATAAACAATTCGTATAAAAGACTATCTCACGCATTCGCACAACACTTTCGCAACGCTAACGGCACTTACGTTGTCAAAATTAGACCGAATGCAGTGACGATTATGGAGATCTCGTAAAGAAAAACGACCGAGTGTACGAAACACAATTAGAGTATTCATTCACAATGAAGAGAAAGGAAATGTGCATTCATATGTAAATATATAGTGATAAAAAAAAAACCACGTTTCCGTTTCCACGTACACGGGCATCGCTAAATAATTTACTATGACCAGGCGCTAGGACATGTGCGTAAGCATATATATCTCGGTAATATTATTATATTAAATATTTTAATTACATTAATTTAATAGCTTTCTAATTGTTCTCTGCTTCGTTACTGATATTTAGTCGATTACGACATTCGAGGCTGTCACAGAGTTGCGAGACAGATAATATATATTTTTTCTTTTTTTTTTTAATTTTCCTCCTTTGCGGTGTGATCGAGTTAGATTATCAATGATTAGAGCTAAATTTTACCTCTTCGCGACTCTCATCTTACCATTATGTTATGATCGTTCCCATTATAACGAATGGGCTATGAGACATTTCAGATTTGTATTTGACGTCTAATGGCAACGAAGCTTCGACTATCACCTCCATCTTGGATCAATGGGTCGCGAAGAAAAAGCGCACTATCTTTAACATTCAGACGACGAGTTCAAGTTGGGTGGAGAAAGTTTCTTGGTCCGAGTAAGACGATCTAACTCCGCTGCTGCGTCATTACACATCGTTGCCTTGTCCACCGGTGTAGCATCTGAAGTGTGAAATGTCTCTTTCAGTATATTTTCATTATAAGTAAAAGTTATTATTACATACCAAGTTTCATGGGACTTGTTCCTACGCTGCCTGGCGCCCCCGGTGAACCGGGCTGCACTCCAGTCTTCTTATAGAGAAGAGAATTGAAGAAATTAGCTAAGACACCCTCTCCGGACGGTGTTGCGCCGCTACCCTTGGGATCCAGCTTTTTGTTCGGCGATGCAACCTATTCGCAAAATCGTTAGTGTCTGTCCATTGTTGAAAAAAAGGAAATTTACACTACTTGTAATGGACAGATCATACCACATAGATTAGAACATGCTTTCAAATGTTAACTGCAATAACCACACAAGATGACGGCTGGAATTGAAATTACGTGGAGTGTTAAACATGTACACAGTGAACTGTCGGGAATTTTTGTACATGATTTATCGGCTTCAGGATTAAATTATTGTATGTATATATTAAATGGAGCAAATGACTTTGCATATGATACAACACTATGTCGCTATGTTAATGTATTGCAACTACATTGTCGTTTTATGAAATGAATTCATTAGATACATTAAGCAGGTGTTCTAAAAGGCATAAAGCTCATAATACACGATAGGCAAAAATACATTTACTTTTAATGAAATAAATGGATCACTTGTACGAATGAACGAAACAATTATGTAACAATTGTATTGCACAATGAATGAAAGAACACAAACGTCAGGTTACAGACTGAACAATTCTGTATTAGACATAAGGGATGAGGTTAATGAATCACTCGCACAATTTTGCTATGAGAAATTTAGTGACAATGCTGTGGTTCTTTGATTTGATTTGATACGCAACATGAAGAAGCATGCTCCATTTATAAATGGTATAACCTGTATAACTGGTCCAGGGCTTGCCTGATTCCGAGTCGTTGGAGAACGAGTAGGGTCTTTCAGGCCCGATAGAGCTGCTTGCTGCCGTGCGAGAAAAGCTTGCTCCTCTTCCGCCTGAACCTCCATTTCTCTAGCAACGCACTATATCAATAATATTAACATAAAAATATTCAGCTAATACATTTGCATTATGTTAGAAAACTTGTATATATTAGGGGCGCAAAGCAGTAATACGAAGCGGTACGATAGCATACTTTTCGATTAGTTGCTGGCTGTGCGATAACATCGCGATAGTAATCGTTCGCCTTCATGGATTGCAAATTCTCGTGCAAAATACTAATCTTCTTCATGTTATCCCAACCAGCAGGTCTGTAAATAATACGCAATGCAAATAATTTTAACATATGCGCGCACGAAGAAAAAAAATTTGTTTTCAGTCGCGCCAAGTCTAATGTTCTTACATAAGTACTGCATCCTTTTCGACGACCAATGCCGGTGTTCGGAACGGTAAAGAGTAAATCCTATGCGTTAGATATTTATAAAGCAAATCACAGTTCTTATCCTCCTTCGCCGATGTATAGAAGAGTCCCGCACCATATTGTAAGCAAAACCGCCTGATCCATTGTTGCATGAAGTCGAAGTGCTCGTCTCTATGAACAAAAAGAAAATAATCGATATGAAATTATTAATTATTTGCATTATTACGAATTTTTCACTCGATACTCACTTATAATCCTGTTCCTTTTCAAGAGTCGACATATAATCAGTTTTCGTTATGACTACGACGACGTCTAGGCGACGACGTCTAGGCCCAAATTGGTTGTAAGTACTCCTTCCGGTAAGGGTAAGCCCTCGGCAGTATCGTCGTCCAGATTACGACTCGTACGTCGCAGAGGACTCCCAGGATCCAGCTCGTCTCCTGGCTCTGTATAATCCTGCCACTTCTTTATATCTGGCGAAATAAAATCATATATAGCAATTTCTCAAAGAGTTTAACATCTACTTTTTATTGGTAAAAATAGGCACTGCAAATCTTATAGTCTCATTTACTTTAAATTCACATACTAAAATGTTAACTATAAAAATCCAGCCCGACCGTCTTGGTACTTCTCATATTTATTGATTGCACATTATGATGACATTATTTAATCATATATTTTATTTGACTTTAATACTCATTAAATGTCTTTTTAGTCATTTCATTAAAAATCAAATGAGATGATAGTAACAATCAAAGTAATAAACGAATTTTGTATTAATGACATTCACAATGTTATAGCACTATATATCACATCATTATTTTATTCTACTTACTAAGCTGCCTGCACCGTTGCCTACTATCATTATCTAAAGGTAATTTGTCAATGTGATCGCCTAACAATGCTGCCCACGATTGAAGTTGATCTAGAATGGCCCACGGCGTGGTCATGGCAGCGACTAACATAACAAGCGTATGTGGAAACCTCTCTTTGTTCAAAGCAAATCTCAAAAGATTTGCGTGACCCGGGTCTCCATCTAGAACCCATACGGACAGTCTTGTGTGATCTGCAAAGAAATCGAACATCACAGCATTTCGGTTGAAATCAAGCCGCATCAAGCGATAATTTTAATCTCCATCTTAAATTTCACGCTAACCGTCTCTGTAATCATCTCTCACGTCGATATATGCGAATTCTAGCCCAGAACCTTTCTTTGGGTCCTCTACACCTTGTAGTTTAGCTATAAGCGTTGTCTTCCCACTCTCATTGTCACCTAAAGAAATACATATTAAGATTTTATTATTTCTACAATAATCGACTATAAGAAGAAACGTTACGTCGCTGTCCATTATATTTGCCATAAATTCATCGAAGGAGACAAATGTGTTTCTTTATACAGCGTGCTCCAAAGGCACGGGCATGCCTGCATGTAGACAGCGAAGGATGCATTTTGTCGATATAACCTTTCACGCTTTCGCTTCAAACGCCACGCGCGTGAAATAATCGCGATCAAAGAACGGATTTGTCTCCCACGAATGAGTGGCACGGGTATGACGAGGAAAAGTTTTTCTTCTGCCAATGACACACGCGTCAAGCGGCAGAGCAGCTACTTAATATGCATGCTACATAAGAGGTGCGATCGAGAGGGACCAGCGCGAGGTGTCTCGGTATTTACCTAAAACGAGGACATTTTTGTTCGACGGCAGCTTGTTGTTGCCGCTGTTTTGTACCTCCGACAGGATCGACGACCTGCAATGCATACGTATGTGATAACGTCGAGGGTGGCACGATCGAACGCGTAATTTTTCTCACGCAGCCGAGATGTGTCACGCGAAGCGGAAGGCATCTCACGCTCGCTCTCTTTCGCGAGACGCAAAAACGCACGTTTCACGCGGCGCGTCCCGACAAGTAGTTAACATCGCGCGGGCACGTACCACAAGTTGTCCTTATTTTCGATGTCCTCTTTCTTTTTCGTCTGAAAGCCATTGCTCTGCAACATCGTATCAACCATCGTCGCTGCCATTATTATCCATTTGACAGGCATAAGGATATCGATTGCGAGCGCGCGAGAGCGAGGCGGTGCGCGGGTGTGGTGGAGTCGCGAGGTCGATCGTATCGCGCCGCGACTTCGATTCGACCTCGCGATCGAGCTCGACTATCGAGGCGCGCGTTCGAAATTGCAGTCGTCGCGAGGTCCCGTAAAATTAAAAAAAAATATGACACGTCCATTTTGTATCAAATGTAGATTGATTTTTCTAATTAAATATGACTAGTCAAAAAGATGTTGAGTCAATTTAACGCATTCAGCATCTAATCGATGTCGATTCTTTTTTCACTTTAACTTACTGTTTATTTTCTTCTAATTTTAAGAACTTTTCTCACTGAGTATACTCTCGGTTTAACTTACTATTTTCTTCTAATTCTTAAGATCAGTTTTTCCAACTTCTTGGTAAGTTAGCTAATAGTTGAATCATACGTCTGTCTTTATTTTATCTTCAAATTTAACAAATTTAAGACATATGATTTAACTATATGATGTTGGAAAAAACCGACCCTTAGAAATAGAAAAAGATAAAAAATAAGTAAACTGACAAATTAAAGTTAATCTGCATTAATGGAGATGGACATGATTGCTGGCAGGCATTACTCTTGTTATCTTATTCTACCTAACGGTTAATTACATACCATATTTGATCGCATAATTTTAATAACGAAATACAAAATGATCGCATAAAGTACCGTTTATTAAATTAAATTTATTCACATTACATTTCCTGTATCTTCCTACATGCTTCGTCTCAACTTGCGTAAAACTCCTTTAGATATTCAGCTTTCGGTTTCAATATGACTTTATCTCTTAAATTGACCACCCAGCCTGGTGCCAGACCGAAAAATACCTGCCGCGGATCTTTGCGCTCGCACAACATCTCGTAATCAGGATCGTCCTCGATTTTCGGTAATTCATAGCCGTACTTTTGCGCCAGTACTAGCCGTTCATGAGAGACCTTCTCGGGATCGGCCAAATACCCTCTCGTAGCGGCGCTGGAATAATATTCTAAGCAATCCGTCGGCGGTGGAAGCCTCCGCGGTATCGGTTCACCTGTATATTATAGAAAAATTCATATATAAAAAAAATCTTGGAAAGCACATTTTATCTGCTAGATTAATTTCCAAGAATGACAGGTATTTCTTTAAAACTACCTCTGCAGAAGAAGTGTTCTGTATCCTTCATAGCATGAAGGCTCTGTACGTCATAGTAAGCGGTTGTAATTACACCACCATTTCTTTCAATCGCGGCGATTACATGCTCGCTCGCCCATTGTACCTCTATGTTTACTTTGGCTTTAAAGCAATGTGCCCCCTTGAAACAGAGATCCCTCGTTACACTCTCAAAATAGATTACAGTTAAAAAGTTCTAGTCCTATAATCTAAACATCTAAAGTTAAAAGATCTAAATTGTAAAATTGCAAGGCATTACCTCATCTGTCAACTGAACTCCGGCATGTCTCCAAAGCGGATTCATAAAGTACAGACCAGTGTTTACCAGTGATACAAGATCGATCGGTTTACTGACATCCAGTCGATTTGTGTCGATAAACATTTGCAGCATTTGTAAAGAAACCGGTGGATATTCTCGTCTCAAACTGAAACGCATAGGATTCTTTTTTTCTCTGCAGTCCAACACATATACTTTTTCTTATAAATCTACCTTACTTACTGATGTCCCTTATAGTAAGGTTCCTTGCTGAATCTCATGTAAAAGGGAGTATTTCCAGTCTCATAACCCACGCGCATGTAATTCTGTCTCTGACCAGAGCCTTTTTGTGGGGCACCATGCCTATTACCACCATGTTGACCTCTACCACGATGCTGTATGCAAGAGAGATTAAACGAAAATAGCAGATGCTAAGAATAGAGTTATATTAAGAGTATATAGACATAAATTGTAAATTGATAATTCATATTTTGTTGCTCAAAAAATATATATAATAATACATAAATATATAATATGTGAAATATTTATATTGACATAAATATTATATTTATAATATTTTTACTAGCGTAGAAATACTATAGACATTATATTAAATATTACAGTCAACGGATCACAGAAAATTAAATGTCTGATATCGCAGTGCCCAATTAATAATTGCACGTAAACTTTCGGGAACTGAGAAATTATTGCATCTTCTGCGTTATTATTATAACTTACATTCGGCTTCCTCGAGCCAGGATTATCACGGATATTTGCAATTGACAGTCTAGGCAACACTCTTAACATAGACAGCGCCAAATCTTTTCCTTGCTTCCCGGCCATGCCGTTATCAATAATTCGTCGTTAAGCAGTCCTTTGATAATAAATTCGTATTTAATTAATAAATCTGCGCCTCACTTGCAGCATCCGCTAGACTCCTAACCTTATAGCGTTTTCGATTTACCGACTCGACCCGACTCCGAGTCGGGTCGAGTCAGATCATAAAGCCGGGTCTACAATGAGTTGGTAGTCGGTAGTCGTTAATCTGAAGTTTTAAAGCCGGGTCTACAATGAGTTAGTAGTCGGTAGTCGTTAATCTGAAGTTCTAAATTTTAACCTGAATCGGTGAAGTTGGCCAATAGCCAACTCGTATTTCATCAATTCTGACTCACCGATAGCTCTTCCGACTTGCTTAAAACTACCGATTATCGACTACCGACTCATTGTAGACCCGGCTTAATACCTCGTCTACAATAGAGTCGTAATCGTAAAATCGTAAGTAAATCGACCAATCACAATCAAGTTTTCTTATATAACTTTACTATCGTTAGTTGATTTGCTGAACAACCTCATGACTACGACTCATTGTAGACGCCGTGTAAGTTTGATTTAAGTCTTATGTCCACGATCCGAGATTAAAATGTCTTTTTACTTTTGATAGTTACGAGCCAATAGATTTCCACATTACCCATGAGGTACTATTGTTAATGCGTTTTTTTTAAAGTGGTTTCCCCAGTAGGCCTAATCCACTTGGAGGGGTAGGAGGAGCGGGCGCGCGGCGGAGTTATCACACATCGAAGATACGTTGCAGCGGTACTAAGTACGCGCACGCGTCTTCGCAGGCATACCCGTTACGTACACCGAGGGAAATTAGGAAGGGTACGTTAGCTTCCCCCGAAGGGTACTGAGCCCTCCCACCACGTCAAGGTCGTACCCATGGGAGGGAATATTTTATTTTGTATTTTATTTTTGTACGATATGATCGTATTTCGGTACACGAAACTAGCCGCTACCTGCGTGCTCTACGGTCGGTCAACGCTCGGAACGCTTGGTACGCATTGGTACGTACGCAGCAGTTATGTCGCGCCGAGGGCGCGGCCGGCCGAGCCGCCTACCGCTGTGACGTCACAGCACTCTGCGGCGGCTCGAGGCGGCCAGCGGCGCGCCGGCGTATATACCATGTACGGCGCTGTGACGTCACAGCGCGCCTGCGGCGGCTCAAGTCGGTCGGCGGCGAGCGCGTACGCACGCAAAAAACATCTAAATAATTCGAATATGTACTCTCGCTTTGTTAATTGTTCGCTCGCTATAACTTCGCGGTCATCGGAGCCTTGTGAACGGCACATTAACTGCGCGTCACGGTGCGAACGTTCAATCAATATTACACGATAATTAAATATTATTACAAAGAATAAATGCAAGGTTGATATGAAATTAAATTTTAATATTGCATGTATAGTAAACAGTACGCGAACTCATTACGAACGTAAAAATATTTTATTTAAAATTATATTGTTAATAAATACTCAATAAATACTCAATCGATTATATTTTATTTGTTTCTGCACGTCGATTATTTCGGAAGCGATTTATCAACAGGGAATGTGGCTACGTAGTTCTACATTCACGTTTGGCGCAGATGCTTGGCCAACGATCGGTCTTACGAAAAAAACCGAGATGGTCGCTCTCAGGTTTCTCTCTGCTTGGGTGAAGGTGGAGATATTTCGAACTCTGAACTTCGGAGTCCGAAGTCCAGAGGATGGTGACTATTTTGAATGACTCCGACAGCGAGGACGAGCTACCGCCGGGTTGGGAGGAGAGGACGACATTAGATGGAAACGTCTATTATGTGAAGTAACTAGAAGACTTGACTTGTGCACTTACGTGTGAAACGATCTTTGACTTGTTGGTAGAAATCAAAGATCGTGTCTGACACGTTAGAATAGATAAGAATAAGAACGTAATTACGAAATACTGTGTTGCAGTCACTATACGAAAGGCACGCAGTGGACGCATCCTAGAACTGGCCGTAAAAAGATCGTCAACGGAGGTACATACATGCTCGATTTCTCTATTTTGCGCACTTAAAAATTGTGATGGATTCAATGACGACTTATAATTCTGTGTCATTTTCTAAGCACTTGTTATTTTAAATTTTATAAAATTGCATAAGGAAACTGTTTTGTCATTATCATGTTATTAAGCATTTACAAATATTCAGTTTTTACAAAAATATATCAAGAAAATGATTGGAAGATCTTAATAATGAAGAAACTCTTTATTATATTTAGATTTAATTAATGTATATTTTATTTTATATTGGATAGAATTGATAGTATTAAAATAAAAAGTAGAACGATATCTCTCTCTCGAGTATAATGCCAGGTTATATTTCTTAAGATTATTTGAGAATGTTAAAGGTTAACTGTAAGACTAAAACAGAATGTTAAATTTAAAAATTAAATAGATTTACCACCTGGATGGGAGAAATGCATATCGGATGACGGTAAAGTTTTATATATCGATCATACAAATCGTACAACAACCTACACCGATCCACGACTAGCATTCGCTACTGAATACAGAGAAATGTCTCAAGTAATGCGACAAAGATTTGATGGAAGTAGCACTGCCTTGGCAGTGTTACACGGCCGAGACCTGCGCAACAAAGTTGCTCTCGTTACAGGAGCTAATACAGGCATCGGTAAGTGAACATGATAACACTTATTCTTATAATTTAACTAATTATATAAAACTTTCCAGGATATGAAACAGCCAGATCATTAGCTTTACATGGCTGCGATGTAATATTAGCTTGTCGGGATGTAGAGAAAGCTAACGAGGCTATAAGATGTATTCAACAAGAGAAGGATACTGCAAATTGTGTAGCTTTGAAAATGGACTTAACATCACTGAGCAGCGTACGTGAAGCTGTCGAACAGTTCCAGCAGAAATTCAAGTGAGTTATTATGTATAATTGTAAATTATTTTGATATATTTTGATACTTGATTATTTTGATTTTATTGACTTTATTTTGATTATATTGAGAATTTTCTAATCTTTCAGGTCCCTGCATATTCTTATATTAAATGCCGGCGTGTTTGGAGTACCTTATCAACTTACAAAGGACGGTTACGAGACGACGTTTCAAGTCAATCACCTGTCACAGTTTTATTTGACGCTTCTGTTGAAAGAAACTATTTTGAGCTCCAATAATCCTAGAATCGTAATAGTTTCCAGCGAATCGCACAGGTTACACTTCGACATATTCGACATATTATGTAGTGTTAACTAAATTGAGAATATTTGTAATCAGATACACTTTCAATACAGATTTGCAACGATACGGACTGTAGAAGATCTACACCAGTCAACTTTGTCTCCGCCAGCGTACAAATATTGGGCGATGGGAGCATACAACGAATCCAAGCTCTGTAATATCTTATTCGCGCAAGAATTGGCACGCCAATGGCCCACCGTGAGCGTATTTGCTTGTCATCCCGGTAACATGGTGTCTACATCCATATCGCGACATTGGTGGTTATATCGCTTGTTGTTCGCTCTAGTACGGCCATTCACGAAATCATTGGTACGATATAAATATCACTTATATCATAGAAATTTAAACTCCGAAGAATAAATTTTAGAATAATTCAAAAAAGATTTGTTTGTGTAGGTTCATCTCTTAAATGTTTCATATTCTAATGAATTTATATTTATAAGAACTTAACAAAATCAATTTTCAAACTTCTAATCTTACTCAGAATCTTATTGCACTTTCCAATGTTTCACTCTTTATATTATATGCTTTTGATTTCACATTTGTAATATAATCTCGAAGAATGGACAGAATGACTTAAATAATATGCATTGCAGCAACAAGGAGCGAGCACAACAGTATTCTGCGCTACTGCACCTGAGTTAGAGGGTGTTACGGGTAGCTACTTCAACAACTGTTATCGTTGTCAGCCATCGAATGCCGCACAGGATCCTGCATTAGCCGCGCGATTTTGGACTTTCAGTCAGGAAATGATAACAGATGCTTTAAAAAGAGATAGAGATAATTGCAGAGAAAAGTAAGACTTATCATCTTAAGCAATCCGGTAATCATTAGCTTTATAAATCGAAAGAAATATTAATAATCTTATCTTACAATACAATTTGTATATTTGTATATTTATAAGGAATAATTGTTAATAATAATATATAAAAACTATAATATGTATAAACTGTGCATTTTATATAACTTTATTTTCAACATGCGTTTAATTCGCCATTTTTAGTCGTTAAATTGTTTACTTTTTCAAAAACTTAAATAGCATTACTAGATTGTTGCTTTTCGCGCGCATGTGTCATGACAGCGACGGTACGTATTCTGACACTCTATACATATATATATATATATATATATATATATATATATAGAAAATTAATATAGTAAAACGAGTCCATATTCCATATTTTGATATGAAAATCCTACGAAGACGATGTCTGAACAATATTATAGGAACGTCGTATCTTCGGAAAAGAATCCAGCTAATCGAATATGATCTCGTTTAAGGCAGACATAGAGCCGCTGCGGCTGCGACGTGGAAGCTGGCGAAGGTCGTGGCATTATCGCCCGCAAAATAAATTCTTTACATGACGGTTCGGGAAACGTTTTGTATCGACTATTTTCTGCGATAGTATTCTTATTGGTGTTACTGACAGATGTCATCATATGAGCAGCCTGAAACAAAACCGAAGTATTTTATGTTTGAACCGAAACTTTTCTTCTTCATATATGTAAACGAATATATATATATATATATATATATATATATATATATATATATATATATATATAGAGCTACCTTTTGAGCATCGCGAAACATCGTTGTTATTCGAGCTCCGATATCTCCTCTGGAACCACCGGGCACATTCACCTCCTTTCCTCGCATCAGTTGAATCAAAAAGGATGTAAATTCCTTTGAGTCATTGTTACCGCCCAACTTATGCTGTAACGAATTTACTTGCGCGACCAGCGCTTCCACGCTCTCGATATCACGCGTGATTTCCTAAAGAAATTGAAAATGAAAGTTAAAGTATCTATCTGTAAAAGTTCCTACTTATAGACGGTTTATATATTTTTTATTTTAATTATATATATTATATTTAAATGCGCCCATTAATATGTTATATATCTAAAAATTATATCAAACATTGATTAATTATAATCGAAATCAATTTAACAATTGATTATGATCAAAGATACGTAGAGCGTACCTCATACAATTGTAGCTTTTGATGAATTGGTTTTGTCGCGTATTGCAATTTATTAAGTATGCTTTGTGCTACATCGGGAAGGCTCGGTAGAACTTCCTGTTTCTGTGAACTCAAAGTACAGAGCGCGGCGTGTGTCAGAGTCGGCAGCAGGAGCTGTGCGACCTGGCCTATTCGCTTCGAGCATAGATAATGCAGAGCCTTTTCCGCCTCTCGCGTGTCATCGAACAGTCGTTTCTGCCGGTGTGCGGGAACTGGCTGCGCCGATGCCCATGTCGTTGACCACGGATTATCAGGGATCATCATCCGCGGCGACAAGTGACCTACGTTTTAAGACTTAGTATAAAAAAATATTACAATCACTGAAAATAGAAAATTATATTTCTCTTTTAATTACAAATTGAAATTTCTCAACATTTTTGAGAACATTGCTGAGAAAAAATCAACTTTGTTAAAGCAAATGTTAAACCAGAAAATCTATCATTAAAAATATATTCAGTTTTAAGACAGCTTGTCTGTGCTTTTGGCTTGCAAATAAATATTCTTAAAAATAATATGTATGTACAACCTTTCACCACTTTCATCGCTATCAGTCTTAACGTAGAACTTGATTGAGACAAATAAGATTTTCTGTGATATCATAAAAAAAGAGAGACTTATAATATTTCTTACAAGTTTTCTCGATTATTTGACTGAAATAAGCAAGGTAAATTAATTATGGATAACGAAGCGGTGATATCGAAATTTAAAAAAAATTTGGAATATTCTTTATAATTTTATGTGATTATTACAAAAAAATACTAACCCTTTCCTTGTCCCCATTCGTCAACACCTTCATCATCAATCCAATCTCTTGGAGAATACCATCGAATGAAGTCCTCCAACACTGCACCAGGATTTGCCGCCTGCATTATATTATCATAATAAAAATGGATAAACCTGTAAAACACGTTGCTAAATTTAGAATCAATGCAATATGCGCACCTTGAAGGACTCCATGTCTGATAATAGGGACGCGCTCATCATTCGCGCCCGCATCTCGGAGGCATATTTGTCAGTACCGAGCTGCATCATCACCTGCGCGTCCTCCTCCAACTGATCCTCCGTCTTCGGTACGGGATCCTGCGTGATTGGTAGATAAAGAGGGTCTCCAGTTTGAATCAACCTACGCATCATCAATTCCCATCCCGTTAAGACACAAATCATGCACTTTTCAAACTTACTCCGCCAACAAAAAATCTTTAATTTTCAGCTTAAAAAGACGGGAATGCTAGCGTATTTATGCAATACTTTCTGTATCAGCAGTTAGTGTATTAGTCAATAGAAAAATCTCATAAAATATTATATATTCTAAGATATTATGATACTATTTTATTTTATCTGTCTTTAGTTGATAAAATTGAAATACTTCTACTTTATAAATCAGGAAAAAATGTCTCCTTAATAATATCGTATAATTCTAGGTTTTAACTGACGCAAATCTCGGCCAATTCGCAGTCATTACTTGTGAAGAAAAATCAACCTGAGCGAAGGGTGTTTGGCCAATCTTCCCGCGGGTTTGTTCCACAGCAAGTGTTTCGCCTTCAGTTGCGGCTTCGTTGACGAAACCTCGTCACTCGCCAGTTCCTCGCTCGTGCATTCAAAGAATTCCTCATCCTCGGACTCTGCGA
Organism: Tetramorium bicarinatum; assembly: GCA_928718305.1. NCBI lineage: Eukaryota > Metazoa > Arthropoda > Insecta > Hymenoptera > Formicidae > Tetramorium > Tetramorium bicarinatum. Next base: position 13,856,390 of record OV788320.1, read on the forward strand.
CAGCCAAATCGAGAATTTTAAAATTTCTCCGTCAACGGCATTGTGTAAAGCATAATTAAAGCGCAAACGCTACCTGTCTCCTCCACATCGTCGATCTCCATACTCTGAGATCTATGCGCGTTCTCCTCCCTCGCCTTTTTCCTCATTATACAGCAGTTCATCATCTGCACGCACGTAAGAACAAAGCCAATGGGATTTTTACCCAAGGTAAGTACGTAAGTTATATAAACGTTACATAAAATATTTGGCAATTCACGTCACCTGTAACTTTTGATGCAGCAAGCACGTGCGAACGGAATCTGGAAAGCCGGGCCCGACACTGAAATGAGATATGAAAACCGATTGTATATCATGAAATAACGAGAGATTGTTCTTCGGAGAGAGAGAGTCTTTCATTTCATTGTCTCTCATTTTGGAGCCTATCGCACGATCCCACGCGTCTGTATTTTCCTGCAAGATGAACTTTCTAAACGCTATCGACATGAAGGCTATAATTATAAATCCCGATGTACACGAAAATGTTTTACACGTAAATTGATCGATCGGGGGCGCATCTACAAATGCAGGGCAAAGGATCACCGTGGTCGCGTGACGGAGAGATGTTGGACGCTGAAATCAAACGGGTAGGTTTATGGTGCCGGTCGTTGATTTAGTAATCACTTGCCTCCCGCAAGTATAATTCAACATTTTAACATGCATACGCATAACGGTATTCCGTATTTCTGTATTCGACGAGTTCTACTGCATATCCGGTGATAAACATTTGCCGTGCCAATTTCATCATCGAATCAATAATATTAGAATAGTAGCTATTAGAATTATTAAAATTGATTCCTGTGCATTAATAGAGAAGTAGAAATAATTAATTTTACGGCTTTACAGTCTATTTTTGTTTTTAATTTTATATTTAAACTTGTTTTATTTTTAAAAAATTTAATTTAATTAAGTTTCTATTCTGTGATTGACACTTTAATCACATGATGTTAATTCAAATTAAAGAACCAATTATTTTTTTTAAACTTTTTTTCGAAGATTAGGTATCCAATTTTTTACAAATTCATTTTGACTATCCTTATATTATTTTACAGTCATGGCCGTTTATGAACCAAATCGAAAAATTTATATAAATTTCTTTTGAGAAATGAAGATTTGGTCGAATGTGTTGATTACATCAAATCCTGTGACAGAAAATCAGACTGCGACAATAACAACGCATGCGAAGCTAAAGACACAACTGCATCGGCCATTGGAGCATACGCAATACGCTTACAAAATCTTGTCGCGTATAGCTGGCTTGACGACACGATAGCCAAGTGGAAGCAACAGGTGAGCGACAAGAGAAGAGTACTCGTCCCCTTCGTTTTATTGCCTAAAAGAAAACGCGGGGAGATGCATTTACACGCTTGGTTAGATTTAAAGAATTTAACATTTGTGTATTGCAATAATGAAAAATCTCAAGTCTTTACTTCGAAGAATTAAATACCATTCTAAAGGAAAGGAAAGAAAAGAACTTGAAATCTTTTAAACCGTACTTATTACATAATAATTTGTATAATTCTGTCTTTTTCTTTCTGTTTATCGAATACAATCAAAACAATATTAAATAAACACAAAACTATAATATAAAAATTAGAATATTTTCTCGAAACATAAATTGAAGTTATTAATGAATAGCGTTAGTAGATAATTATAATTGAAGATGTCTAAGTATCCAATTACGATAATTTTCGATTAAGATGCAAAACACTTTCTTTTTCTCTCATTATTCCTCAGAATATTTTTATAATAGTACAGAATATATACTGTAAATGTAAATTAATCATGTTATATTATCACTTTACAGAATACATTCTTCGACGTGGATATACAGAATGATTTAAACGTCGGATGGATACCCGGTACTGGAAACCTGAACATGGCAGGACCGCCGTCAAGGGTCAACTCCGCCCTCAACAAGATTTTTCCACCGGCAGCAAATCTCGTCAAGAGGCTTATATCCTATCGAGCCTACAGGTAAGCCTACCGCCGAAGACTCGGCCGCCCTACCACAGGCTCCCGCGGTACTGGCACGAGACAGGATTTCTACGGGGGCCGAGGACGGACGCGGCCGTACCGCTTGGTTCTTGCAGTCGACTTTAAGACCGCGATGCGACGGTCGAGCTAACGGTCAAGAGAAGCCGGAGCAGTCTTCCACGTCCGCGCCCGCGCTACTCGCAAGGTCCGCCGACTTCAAGTGCAAAATCGGACTTCCGTTTTCCTCTTTTTCCTCCTTGCGTCTCTCTCGCGCGGGATATGATCGACTCGTAAGACAATTCCGACTCGCGTTTCGTGCATTCCGATTACGCCTACGACCTCGAAGGGTTGAAGGGAACGCCCGTTCGTGCGAGCGTTGCGTTTACACGCGGCAGTCAGGTGAATTCCCAGCGAGGTGCGGCCGGACTTCCTCTTCGGCACCATGGCCCAGACTGTTCGTTGGTAGAGAAAAATATAAAGCAACTATGAGTGAGTAATGGATATTCTTTTTTTAATAAAAGCTCACGTGCTCGAAGTGTTTCGTGCTGGAGATGAGAATCTTCTCTCATTTATAATATCAGAATTTAATAGCTTTACATCCGGTTCTGTATAAGAAGATATAAAACCGGAATTCTCTTTACAACGCCCAGTGTACTTTCAGAGCCCGTTTTATGTTAGGCATTACAGCGCAGCGTTTACGAAAATATTCAAATTCTGGAGGAAGGTTTGCCGTATTTTTACACGAATTTACATGAATTTACGCGAAGTTGTTGAACTAGGGACTAGTGATTTCGTAGGGAGGGATCTCTTTGCAAATATGAAAAGAAAGAAATTAAAAATATGTCACGGTGACGTAAACATTTATCATTCTTAATTTTACTTAATTAATACTTTAGATATTATTTTCAAACCAAATGAAAGTTAAAGTACGCAGTCGAGGAATTAAATACATCGCTCATTTGTATCCCGAATTTTCTTGGCTCGTTAATAGTCACGTAACGGTATTATTAGTTCGCTCACGGTACCGCGAGAATTACCTCGAGGCACCGGGCCAAATGAGCTTGTATTGAGAAGCGGGACGATTAGTCCGAAAACCCAGTTTTTCACAAAGGAGACTTACAAAGATCCAAATCTACATAAATACACTCACGTACTCAAATCGAGGCAAACAAGCGCGGATTCATGTTAAAACGTATGCGTCTGTACTTGTCTGCTGTGTGCTCCATTTAGACAAGTATTCTCTATCGCAACGCAGACTTTTCTTCGTTGCAGAAAATTAGTCGTAAAATCTTTTTCTCATGACAAATATCATGAAAGTGAGTATACAATAGAATATAAATTTACTTTCTTTTGCTTTTCTATTATAAAAACATTCGTTTTGCTCCGGTTTATTCTTTTGCGCGCCAATGTTATACTATTCTTCATGAAAGTACAGCTGCATCGCATGGCGGCGTACTCTTCGAAGGGTTAATGCACCTACGCGCGTATCTTACGGCTATCGTCTTCAACGTACACCGTCCGACCTTGAACCGCACTATAGATACACGACGTACGCGCTGGGTTCCTCCCATATCCAGACAGGATACCGAATAATTTACGCTCAAAAAGTTACGCGCTCGCATCCTGCATTTAACTCTTTACGAGGCGCGAAAGATTTTTTCAAGACCGAGTTGGCTAATCCAAGTAACATTATTGGAGAAACATAAAATGTAGATTTTTTTTAGCAAAAAATCCAAATATATTGAAGAATATTGTACTTTTATATCAATTACACTGTCTAGCTAATTTGTGCACAAATTACAAGGAATAATATTAGACAGTATACAATGTCATGGAATTCATCAAGGAATTAATGTTAAACTAAAAATTGTTTATTTAAGTTTGTTTAATTTAATAATTGAAGACTTCAGTTTAGAAGGAAGTAAATTGATAATTCATAAAGTCTGAGCCACTGAAAGTGGATTCTATACAACTTTATAATTTTATTTCTCTCTCTTAATTCTCTTCGATATCTTTCATCGGTTGAGAATTCATACAATCATATTTAATATTTAAAACGTGGCAAAAACGAGCACGAAGTCGTGAATAAGCCGCGGATTATCAATCACGATCTTCGGAGATCGCTAAACTAAAGTTACGTTGTGTTGCAACAAATCGAGAAGCCGATTGAAATTTATAGGCAGCTGCGTTGAAGTATTAAAATTTTTACGAAGCCACGAGGAACGCGTGGAATTCCTTAACATTTAGAATAACATAGGTTTATCATGGATCGCGACATTATCGCGAGATACTTTGCATAAAGCGAATGAAGCGATCTGGACCTGGAATAGGCGAGCGTCTTCGTGATTTCATTTCCGCTCGATCGGTCGACCAAGTGATCGGGAACGATATCGCGAATCTGCGTCTTCGGATGTGATATCAAGAAAAAGATGCGAAATTTATATATGCGCGATATAAAAGGGATCGGACGGGTATAAAAGGACGAGGACGAGAAGTAAGATAAAACAACGAGAATAGAAAAAATTGAATAGTGTTTCTTACGAGTTGCATATATCCTCTACGTGATATTACTAAATTATCACGTGTGTTGTGTCGATCGTTCTGCGCGAGTAATAACATTACGTAAACGTTGCATAAGTGGATCGGGAAATATTTTTATATAATAACAAGTTGCAGTGAAATATATATACGATAAAAAAATGTATAGTAATCTCTCCGATGATATTGTTCGGAGAATTAGAAGAGTATTTTAATACAACCATGGCCAGTATTATTGTCCTCGCAATTTCTAAGTTTCGACAAATAAAGTAATTAAATTAATTACAGTAATTAAATATTAATATAAAAATATATTAATTTATAAAATATTTTTAAAAACAGTTAACTAAAAGATTGCGGAGTATTTGATTATTGCGGAATAAGACGTTCAATTAAACTTAACATAATCATAGTGCTTGACGAGAATATTTAAAAATGAAATGTATGTGAGTAAACACTCTATTTATTATTACTTGATTGTAACTTTGAAGAAATAATTTGTCTAATGCAAAAGCGAAAGTGATGAAATACGCGATCATACAATATATTCAAGAAAATAATCAATAAGCGATTACCCTCTGCTTTAGTATTCGCGCATTCGCGTGTATTCTCTTCCGCGAAATGTTCGAGGAAGATATATTGTGAGTTATTTACGGATATTACTTTTAGCGGGAAACGTTTATTGAAATGTCTCGACACTTTCACATGCTAAACGACCGAACGTTTGAATTTTCGCGAAAGCTCACCAGGTTCAATGTACCGAGCGACTTTTGGGATTGCATGCGAGCGCAAGCAACGTTAACCGTCACGGTCGGTCTGACGAGAAAAATCAGGGCGTATGGTAATGGCGTCCAGTCTGGCAACCATTACAGAGAAATTGCTGAGATTTACTCGCGAACTGGTGGACGAGCATGGCGATGGTGGTCCGTTTGTCCGCGAGCCATGACCATCGGACCATGATGCTCTCCTGCCTCGATTCCTGCATCATCCCTTTTCCATTACTTGCACTTCCTACAGTCGCCAAGACTCGTTTAAGGCACTATATGTTAATTGAATTGTTCACACTAGCAAAATGTCTTTCATCAATCATTTCTTATAAATAGAATAAATAGGCCGTATTCTCTCAATGTAATTATGTTAACATAATTAAAAGAATGTAAATAATTTAATTAAATTATATGATTGAAGCTGATTTAAATTATCGTTCAATTAAAGAATTTATTTTTAAAACATAATTGAATATCTCTGAATGTATGCCAATTTCTATTGCGTGTAAAATTTTATTATGAAAAGTATAATGAAACACACTTTCAGGTCAAAATACACACAAATCTAATGCCCTAGTAGAAATCGTAAATTGTCACAATGAAATGGTTGTCATAATCGCGATAACAGATGTCAACCCGTTTTGTCTCTTTAACGAACCGTGCCGCTCTTTTGCTACCAATTGTAATTAATGAGCGTCTTTGTTCGTGTCTACCATTTAAACGTTAGAATATACACGTCAATGTAACGTGCTAACTTATCTTTAGATCCAATTTTGACACTTTGTGATATTAGCAACATTCAAATTAATACGAATCAAGTATTTTAATTAATATTCAATTCCATATAAATAATTGTAATCAGATATTAGAAAAAATATTATATATATATATAATCATTGTAAAATATTTTTAAAACTGGTGCGTCTCAAAAAACTATATATAATTGAATTATACATATTGTAGTCAGCCATATTTAAAATCAATTTCCAAGAATATTGCGATATTTCGATTTTATATTGTGGAAAAAAATCCAAAATGGTCAAAGGATTCTTAGTTAAACTAGTCTCTAGTTGGTGTCTATTTAAAGTTAAGAAAACCACCAGTTCTATAATGCCATGTGTAATATGAGGGAACGCACGTTTCGCTACGCTTTACGATTGCGTAGCAAGAGCCAACGGCTTTTCTATTGCGGTCTTCGTGAGTTTTATCCATGGAAGAACCCTTCGAACGGCCGCCGCAAGCCGCCTGCGATCGGGTTTGCGTTTTAGAAAGGCACGTGCACCGGTGCACGGCACGACAGAGTGCCGTGGTCGCGTTTCTCGCATACTTCGTTTCGAAGGAAACCACAAAGAGCTAAATTGTTTAACGCGAAGCCCTCGTAGGGATTTCTCCGTCGCGGAGAAGCCAACAGTAGCGTGAAATTCCGCTGGAAACTTCTTGATTATTGTGTATATGATTAAAGTATCGTAAGATCTCAATGTTATTACCATTATCGTATCCTCCGGACGGTAACCATCTCATCAAATTTTCATATTTATTTTCCATTTCATCGGAAACTTGTTTGAGAAATAAAATCGTGGATGCGTGACGAGAAATATCGTCGGCGAAATATCGCGCAGGTTATCATCATCGAGATTGTCCCGTATCCTCGAAGAAAAAAGAGTGTAACTCCAGCGCGACCTAACCCACATCCCAGAGGCCGAGGGAAACCGAGTTAACGCCGTAGCTCTCATTTCCGGAACCGCTTCTCGACTTCCGTCGCGGGCACCTGCCACCCAATATAACTATTCCGGTCACGAATCGATCGATCGAACGTTCACCCGATCGTAATTTCTCCTGATTATACATTCTCGAGGGTCAATTTAGCGAATAAACCCCATATCTCTCGAGAATACATAAGATATTTGCTTTAATAGAATTTTAAATCAAAGTTTAAACATGAAATGTGTGATAAGAATGTTAAGAATTGAAAGAAGCGAATGCAAAACCATCGTCGACGAAGGGCAAATCTTTTCCACATCGATCGAAAAAAAAAAAAATGGAAATTAAATGTCCGGTGGTTTATGCAACGCGAACGTGCGACGCATGCCCCGGAGATTTCAATGCCTGGTTAACGACTGGGGGACAAACTCGACAAGCGCGTTCTGGTTCGCAGTTCTGCGTGAACGGACGATTGCCTCTGTGCCGCGGCGGCGTCAGATTTTGAAGTCGGCAATTAACCGTACGACGGGCTAATTCATGTTTCCTTGTTATTGTGTCGGTCGGGCCACCCTCGAGCCCAGCATTGTGCGACAATTCTCACGGCCCGCGGCATAAAGTGAAGCGTCGCGTAACCCGGTGCAATTCGGCTGACGAATTCTTTTTCCACGACAAGGAGTGCGAAAGGCGTATTTATCTTTCGCGGTAGATTTACATCAGGTCAGTAGGGGAGTAAGAGCAGAGTAAATCAGTCGTTTTGCAAGCTATCATTGTTAGTCCAAGAAATCGCGAGTTACGCATTGTTCGCACGTCGCCTTTCTTAAAAACGTAACGCGCTTTCTTTCAGGATAGGATGTTCTTAGGACATGTAGAATTTTTTAACTACAGACACTTTAGAAGATTCATTCTAAACTTTCAACATTAAATATTTCGAATTAAAATCTCCAATTATTCAATATAATATGACTAACAATTTTCATTTTAATGTAAAAAGAGAAATATTATTCTATAAAATAACATAATAAATTAACCAAAATATTCAATCTTATAAAGTATAATTTGCCAAAAAGGACGATTATTAACGTAGATCTCATATAAATGCTCATAGAAACTTCTAAACCAAAAATATTAAAAATAATTCCGAAATTTTTACATATAAGATTATTTCTAATGTTTCAAATTAAAAACAATCAACAATCAGACACTAATTTTGGCATAATCGTATCTGCTATCAACATTCATTGTCATTGACATTATGCAAGTCTTAGCTATCGGCGGTTAACTTATCGATCAATCAATTATTCGAGATATCTTCAATTCCATTTGAATGTAATAGTTTTGTATGAGAATTGAGTATGGTTGTCACGAAATCATCAAAAGACGGTAAAGTGTTGAAATCCTCGGGAGACGTTCTGGACGACGACGCCTCAGAAAGAGAAAGAGAGAAAAAGAGAGGAGACCCCCACCGATGAACCCCCATTCATATGTCACTGTTTTTGATGTCGAAGCCACGTATGTACCTGTGCGTTTCGGCGTTATGAAATTAAGCAACGCTTGAGAAATACAACGAGCGAATGTCATTCTGTTGTGCCCCAGGGTATCTCTCGTATCTTGCGAAAGTCTACGGTGGAATAATGAATCGAAAATGGCGTTTACATCCTTGTATACATAGTTAGTCGTGACATTACACGGTTCTATAATTAAGTAGCAAAGTTAAATAGCGGCATGTGTATACATTGTCATAAATATTATTACAGTAATACAATATATTGTATATATTAATATTTTATTTTTAATGTAATTTAAAACGTTGAAAAAATTGCGAAAGTGTCGCTGATTTATTAATTCATATATGATAGCATTACACAAGATATAAATTTTCATAATTTTTATTTACCTTGCCTATATCTTCGTAATAATATTATATGCTGATATAGTCTCTTCCCTTTCTTTTTACGTTAATAGAAACATTACAAGCTCAAGTCCCCAAGTCTTCACGTACCACTGTCGATCGAAGGTCGAAACGCGTCAGTAGAAAAATATGCCAGATTTCGATGAAGCGCGAAGGCGGCGAGAAAGCCAATCAAATCTCTTCTTCTCGCGGATCAACGATCGCGGGGAAAAACGCGCGACGAAAAGGGAGCACAAGGTTCGAGACAGGCCGGGACATTCTCGAGTGAAAAGCGAGCGTCGATCGTGCGCGGCCGGCCGTAACGCGATGATCATCGGAGTACGATGATCGATGGATCAAGCAGATATGTCCTGCCGAGCATAACGAACCGAGCTACATAACGTAATTCCCTCCATTGCGTCGTTTGCTCGAATCTGCATAATGCGTGCATATTTTTTCCTCAGTAATGGAGCCTCATTGCGTTGCAATTGTCGTTTTAGTTACTTAGATACAATCCAATTAGAGTAATCATGGTCGCAAATAAAAAAATGAACTATTTTTAATTTGCCATTGTGGGCAGAATTATCTAATAACTTATAACTCAATACCTCGATATCTTCGGGAAGAAGAAATTATCGCATTTATTGAAGAAATCTTCAAGCACTGAAAGTAGCAAAAGGCAATATCTTTGCGCAACTCTCTCTAGCTCGCTATTTTTTAATATTTTTCCTTATTTATTTTTGCATGGCTCGCCTCTAAGCTCCATTAATCTTCGGGAAAAAATTTATTAACTCAAGCATAAATTTTTTAATGTACCGTTTTCTACATGTAGTTTAAAAATATAAACTGACATACCGACATTAACCAGGGTTGAGAACCTTCCGGAGATCGATCCGGAGTCGTTTCTTCGCCGGTATGTTTTCGCTTTTTGTGCGCGAAACAATAGTTGATGGAAAAAGAAAAATCGCTTTGCCTTCTTCCGAGCCGGAGGCCATGAAATGTTAATTGTCGCGGTCGACAGTGATCAGCCACGATTTCGAGAGCCGCTCGCTCTTTTTACGAGGCATTCGGAGAAGAGACAGCCACGACGATTCGTACCTTCGCAAATGAGATATGTCAGCTACGGCGAATTCGTCATTAATTTGCGGAACGCGAGGAGAACGCGCGCCGAATCGGCGACGAGTCCGACATCGGCTTCTTAACTCGCGGATTAATCGCCGGTGAGCGAGTCACACCACACCTAGAATACCACGGGTTTACGGAAGCGAAACTGAGAAACGTAGATAATTCCTTAATTGCCCGCCGACAACGCACTCGAGATGCATCCGTAAAAATTGGGAGCTTTCGCCGCGATATGTATAATTGAGACGGTTAAGATAAAGGAAGGTACTACTTATTGTCGAGAATCACGTCGCTTCGGTTACAAACCGGGTCGAGAGTTTCACGAGAGTCGCTCTGAAAATAGAATCGCCAGTCGAGACTCGTTCTGTGAAATTAAGGACTTAATTGCATTCATCGTGAACGTGCGTTATTTATTTCGCAATATAAATTTAGCGCAAAGTGGAGGAAAATTTTAATTCTCGCATCTTGCATTCAAATTACGATTTAACGAAATACTTGATGTAACATTACATATCCTAGACATATGATACTTTGAAATTAATATAAATTCACTGGATTATTATCAAGCGATCGATTAATCTCGGCGCGGGGTGCCATTGATGAGGAATGGCATGCGTTACAGTCGCGGCGCGATTCGCTCGAGGGAGCTCCTCGTTGTTCGCCGGTCCGTTGGCCGCGTATATGCGTGTCCTGCGAGATGGAGCAGGTAACAGTACTTAGATAGTCGGTTGGCATACTGTGCCGACTGGTAGCGCGGACCGTTACAGGCATATGGAAAGTTCGGCGGGTCGTAAAGCAGCCGCGGCGGAGTGCATGAGCCACGTAAAAATTCTGCGAGGAAGCACGAGGAAGACCGCGAGGATAAGCTCCCGCGGAACTTCTTTCAAAACTGAATCCAACGACGTGTGTTGCATCCAAGATAAATTGCCCCGGGAATCCCAGTTAATCCTTAATTAACGTTACCTCGTGGGATTTCATATCCTTTTCATACGTTACTTTCTTATTTTTATTCTTATCGAACACTATTTGTGGGAACTCTCGATTAGCTTCAAGTTGTCTGTCTATTAAATATAGGTAGCTAATGGTTGGATTAAATATAGACAGATAGACTGGCTGTTTTACTATCTGAGAACAACTGTTAGATCTCAGAAGTGAACATTTCAGTCTCAGATAGTCACAGGTAGAAGCGACAAACAGAATAATGTTGCGGCTTGCTCGGAATCTTGTGTACGCTTGTAAAATGTAAATGGCGAAAACTTACGAGGGAAGATACAGTGGAAGGCGCGAAATGCCATTAACAGGATTCTATATAACCGGAGTTTAAGTTTCGCGAAGTTTCTGTGTCAACGAAGGATGTATCGCTTGTAAATGTCGAATGATCGTAAACAACGATCTCTCTATTCGAGAAAATTGCACATGAACATATTTGCATCATACATGTACACAATTATAATCTTGGGTTTCATATCGATTGAATATTCCTTTCTAAAAAAAATATAGTGAATTGACTTCAACATCGTTCAAAAATTAAAGATTGATAGATTCTTTAGTTTTTTTTTCTGATAAAGTAGATGGAAGATCGATAAATTCCAATTAATTTTAATTAATGCTTCTTAAGGAACGGGAACTTGTAGAAGCTCCGTTCCGGATATCACATTTGCCACATGAAAAATTTTTAGTTGCTCTATTATTGCGAAATGATTACGATGCGTAAGGATGATATCATCTTACGCATCTATTTACATGAAAAAAAAAAACCCGCGAACGCTTTCTGCTTTCGCGAGATAAGGCGCGAGATGTGAGAGAAACGGCTTCAATGTATTTACAGACGATTGCAGCAATCTAAATTAGAGCAGATGTAAAGTAGGCGCACTTTCTCCGTATTTGCTTAATTCGATGCGATTCAGCGATAACGCCGCTAGTAGTTAGTCGAAGTACAGCTCTTAAAATCGATTTCGCTTATACGCACTTTCTTACTCTTCTCACTCCCCGCACATAGCTATGGTTCATAAAAATTTTAGTTCAAAATAATTAAACAATTTCCTATAAACTTGATAAAATTGGCTTCTCTAAATGTACATTTCAAATCTCTGTTAGAATCGTATCACTTCTCTCTAATTAAGATATTAGATAATAATTCAACAAAGTGAAATAATTAAAAAAATATATTGTTGAATGAACTATCTATAAAATTATCAATGAATATGTATTCTATAAAACCTAGGAAATTATAAATAATATTGTTTAACGTCATATTAATGTGGAAGGTAGACCGGATGTGATACAATGATTAATTTTTGCCACTTTATAAAAGAGGACATTAGATTGCAGATCGCAATTGTTCGCTACTTTGAATGTTAGAGGAGATATGCATCGCATTTTAGAGAAAGTGTTATATGCATTGTCCAATACATGAAAAAATGCGCCGCATTAATCGTGGGAACCTATCGTTGATCGTTGGACTAAACATTGACACGAGCGTTCACCGGCCTTTGATCACTATAATATAATGTAATTTTCTAATCTGCAACTCGCATAAATTTCAGCTAATATCCGTCGTGTAAAATGAGGGAAAGGGAGGAGGGGGAGGGAGAGATAAGGAGAACTAGAAACGAATAGAAAGAGGGAGAGGGATGGAGAGTGGCAGAAACGGAAAGCCGAAAGAGAACGAAAGTGAAAGGTTCGGATTCCATAGCAAGTATAGGTGCATGCGGCCGTTGCACGTGCGCCTTGCACACGTTTGCACATTGCCACGTGCGAGTCGCCGGAAATTCCGGTTTACGGAAAACCATACTGATCCAGAATCATTGAGAACGCGAATCGGTTCGAAGAAACGTATACTAGTAACAAGTGGCGAGAGAACTTTGCGCGTGGCATCCGATACGCATCAGCAAATATTTCGTAATCAGATTCATTCGCGCGCGTATCTAGGTGTATCAATCGGATAGATTTTGTAATTATTATAACTAATTAGTTGAGTGTATAGCTAAGGCAATTAATAACAATTATATTGCTATAATTATAAATATCATAAATAGATATTTATAATTTGAAATTTTGAAATTAGAAGGTAAATGTTTTATGTTAATAATCAATAATTGAAATAATTAATATAGTTTAAATTCCTCAACCAATGTTAAATTAATTGGATTTAACTATTCTATCTTTGTTAAATTGACATGATAATTGAGGATGTAGCTCCTTGCCGATTCGCGCACAGGCGTATGTACATCGCGATTCGTCGTGAACGGCGATTTCTCTGCGTGATCGGTCGCATTCTTCGGTGAAAGGTTATTCAATCGGCCAGTCAGTCTCGCCCGAAAGATGTCGTAACGCCGTACAATTGGCCGACAGGTTTTCCAGGGACAACCGCGAGAATTCTTCCACTCAATGAGTAATCATGCTGTCATGCTAAAAGGAAGCCTCGCCATTTAGGGGGATCTGGTCCGTTAAAACCCATCATCATCAAATTAATCATTCTGATTCGAAGGAATATTATTGCGTACTTTCGCAAGACGTATACAATAATGCATTCTATTATATTTCTTAAGGATTAATATATCTCGATGAAAAATGTTTCAGTCAATCGCACACTGAAAATACGATTTTGTTGTATGAACTAAAGATTGGAACGTATCCAAACAAGAGATTTAGTTCAACCAAATTTTATTTTATTCAACAAAATAGGTACACAATAAGAGCCCCATTTTATTAAAATTTAGTACAACAAAATCGTATTTTCAGTGCATTCAACTGGCCAGCTTTTGCATTTTTAAATCAGGTAATAATAATTGTATATCTTTAACTTGAAAACATCGTAAGACGTTTGATGTACTTAGAATCCTGTCAGATGATTGACAACAAATTGACGATTTAGCACAGTCAAGGTCCCCAACGAAGTAGATGCCGGTAATCCCGCATTGTTACAGTCTAATAATCTTCCGCGTGCACGCGATCGCGATCAGTGACTCACTCGAGTCTTCCAGGATGATAATGTCTACATACTCTGTATATTTTTATAATGCAATTGAAAGAATTATGGGATCTAACGAGCTAATTTAATTTATTATTATCTATTTATAAGAAATATCAATTCATATAATAAAAAATATTAAATTGGTATAAAGCCCTTGAAAGTCAAATACGGTTACTGGTGCGTATTAAAAAACATTATTTAATAAATAATAAAATTACATACAGATCAGATGTCGGCATTTTAAACCATCTTTTTACATTTTTATTTCAATTAGCTAACTACAATATATGATACTTGTTTATCGATTTATATTTATTTTAATATAATATTTATACTCCTCTATAGACATACCTTTCAATTTTATGTGTTTTCTGTTTTCTTTATTTATATCCCACTTTTTAATTTTTGAGAAGTAACATCTTTTGACCTCGCGCAATATTGTTGTTTAACTTTGACTTTAGTCTTTTATTGTCTATTGTATATGTTCATATATCGCATCGATTCTTCTTTTGATTTTAATTTACATGACGATTTTATTAACTTTTAATCATTCTATCGTTCTTCGATTTACGGGAATATTGGATTTACGTTTCTCATGCTTTCTTGACTAATTGGCAAATTATTTGTTACTCTTTTTCTTATTAGTGGCTTGTTATCGTTCTTATTAAAATGTATTACAGATTGAAATTTTTTAGTCAACTGCATTTTCTGTTGGAAAAATATGACGATTTATTATTCGCCTATGATCCAACGAAGCAAGTGAAAATTTTTTTTAAGAACATTGTTGAAAATGATTAAAAATGAGTCAAAATGTTCGCTCTGTAACATGTAATTTTATTATTTATTAAATAATACCTTTTAACAACTTTTAATAACCGCGTTTAACTATCAAGGCTTTTATATCAATTCAATTAGTTTCAATATTGAGAGTCCGTTTATAAGTAAAATTTTTTACTTTCACAATTATCATAAATAAAAAAACCCTGTGAGAACCCATGAACTTAATCGCATATTCTCTCAATAACTTTCTTCAGGGATAGAAAACTTTTTCCATCGTAGAGAAAAAGTTTTCGAGAGAATAATGCGATTAAAATCTCGGATTGCCATTTGATTATAACTGATAAATATCAGATGACTAAGCATTTGTATGTACAATTGTCATTGATGCACGAGGTCACTAGCATCAGGAAGAGAAAGATGATCGTTCAGTCATACTCTGATAATGTTCACGCACCAATCACCGATCGCTGGAGTGATGGAAGCACTAATTGCGTTCATTACAAGTTAATTATTTCAGCGGCTTGACCGCATAATTAAGTGATGCTCTCGAGATTATCTCTCTCAATATTAAGAAAAAGTGCACTGTACGCAGAGTGTATATCATTAAAATATATTAAATTAAATTAAAATCATGTTCCAATAATTTCACAATTTAGTTATTAAAATTAAATTTCTACGAGATTAATAAAATTAGGTACAAGGATGTTCTTCGGTTAATTATACTTTTTCTTTCTGGATTATAGAATTAAATTGAGCCGGAAACTCTCTTCGGAGATCGCTTTTCAATGTTCCATAATATATTATATACATCAGAATAATCTCTTCACGCGAATCGTTCATGATAGCGAATAATAATCAATAATGAGCCACGCGCGCTATAATTAACAATATAGTACAGCGCGCTAACTAGCAACCTGTTCCCATTAACAAGTGTTCCGGTGCCGTAACGATGGCCAGTTTAATTAATTCATTACTCGCACTCGCGCATTCTCGATTCTTATTTTTCTTTCTTTTTTTTTTCTAGTCACTAAAGAGACCCAAATTGCCTACTGCGCTCTGAAAATTCTTTACTACTATGAGTATCCGCGTTCCGGATATTTAATATTACAAGCACAATTGAAATCTGCTAACCAAAATTTAAATTTAAATTTCAATTTCAATCTCGTTACATATGTAGAATAATATATTACATCATTTAACATATTAGTCACATAAATATTTTGTAAGATAAAGAAATCTCTCTATAATTAGTTTAATGATGAAGATATAGGTACAAAAAAGTAAAGACCGTGAATAAAAAAAAACTTATTATTGGTTGATTATTTGAATTAATGAAAGAGAGAAATGAGGTTATTAAATCAATTCTATGAGTGCAGGTTATTACAGAATGCAGGATATCAGGAAGAAACTTGAATGATCATTGTGCTTTTTGCTTGATATAATAAAAATGATTCAATTTTTTTGAAATTATTTTCTGAACGAGAAATATATGCACGACTTATAATTCTGTAACTTGTAATTCTCTCTCTTCCAGTTATCAAAATTTGCAGACTATCGCAAAAGATATCCTTCATATAACGAAGAACAACAGGAATAAATTAATTAGATTAATTAGATAATTCATTAGATAAATTAATTCACACTGGCATCCTACATTCCGACACCACAATGGCCTGCCTTCGTAGAGTTGCTGCTTACTTTTGCATAAATTAATCCTCTTTGGAATTTGTACACCAAGCATTCCCTGACTTACGCTCGTACAAGTATAATGATGTTTTACTTTAAGCTACTTAAGACATCGTGTTTCTCATAATATTTTCCCAGGCCGGCTCGCCAGCGTTTTTTTTTTTCTTCTCGCGGCGGAGGAAGGAAAAGAGCGTTCAAGTGGCGCGATATCCGCGTCTATCGGAAAAGAGCACGTTTACGTATTTGCACGGAAATAATCAGATCGTGAGTGAAAGGTCCGCAATATTCCTTTCGTCGACCTCGAGATCGGGAATGTGTATTATAGCTACACACTTGCGATCTAGGTGACTCCGCTGCCACACGAACTCTTTTTAATCCGGAAGTCGATCGCCGAGATATCACCGCGCGAAAAATGTGAA
Source organism: Tetramorium bicarinatum (assembly GCA_928718305.1). Taxonomy (NCBI): domain Eukaryota; kingdom Metazoa; phylum Arthropoda; class Insecta; order Hymenoptera; family Formicidae; genus Tetramorium; species Tetramorium bicarinatum. Next base: position 13,873,280 of record OV788320.1, read on the forward strand.
AGGTGAGCCGTTTTCCCAGATTTTTACGCCTGGCCATAATTGTTGCACGCGTTTATCGCGAGAACGCACAGTCGGAAGTCGATCCCGTGAAACGGCGAAGAATATCTATTCGCTAATTACTCGCGAGCCTAAATGGCTTGTGCAATTAAAACTGGGCTAAATAGTTCCGCGAAACTTGAATAGATTGATGGACGCTCTCGACGTGGCGTGAAGGGGAAAGAAAAAAAAATTCGCAAGCGACAACAATTAAAATCTCTCAGAGGAAGCCACTTTTGTAAGCATTTTATTCATAATGTGGGAATATATCGCAGAAGATTCCTTAATACTCATTACGATCGCCTCGTCCCTCTTAATAAATATTCTTGCGAACGTCACCCGTGTTGTCTTTCGCAATGTTATCGGCCTTGACACACACCGTGGCTTTCTCGAAAGGGATTTTCGAGTTCTTCTCTCTCTCTCTCTCTCTCTCTTCAGCTGCTTCCGCGATTAACGTCGCACGCGAACGACATTTCTTCCGCACGACGATGAAGTAATGTGTCTCTCAGGTGGAAGACGCAACCTACTTTACTCCTACCTGCCCGCGTTCCTGTCCGCGGTTACAGATGCATTACCGCAATCACGCACGGGGTGCACGATATGCGCTCGCGGGAATTCATGGGCGTGTGTAACGTGGGCAACGTGAGACCGGGAAAAACTCGAAAGTCCGGCCGCGATGCTACAGAATGCTGAAACGGAAATGCGGCGTAACGTGTAATAGTCCAACAGTCATTATTGTGCGTGCGCGCAGAATGGTGCATCGACCTGCTGAGAAAAGCACGCGTAGCGCGAGAAGAAAAATCAATCTTCGGCCGACAGGAAAAGTCAACGCTCGCGTATCGCGAAGATTAGAAAAAGAGCTGCAAACCGGAAACCATAAATAAGTATGATGTTTCTCCTTCTTCATTTTTTCCCTTTGAGATTATCTTGCAGAATAGAAGGTTTGCAGAATTTATGCTTTATTTTAAAAAAATCAGGAATAGTATAACTTTAAAAAATTAAATAGTTCAGAGGCGCCACATGTCGCAAGGTCATTAGGCCACTTGTGGCGATACGCGAGGCACGATAACCATGGAAAATCGCGTCGGAGTAAGAAAAGCCAGCGTGACCACCGCTTGAGAACGCCTCGTTGAACGAACCCGAGCCCATAGACCGAACCCGTTACGAGTCAACGGCCGGAGCGTTACGCGTGATACGTGTCCTCGGCCCGATCTCGCTATCGATAGCCACGCACCTTACGGTGCACGAATTCCTGTGGGTTTCGATCGCGACAGCTATTCCAGCTGACGTTACCTGAATCAAATTTACCGTTCATCACCGACAGAGATTCATCTGTCGAAATTATCGGTCGTCTGAACCAAGAGTCCAGAAACCAGACACGCGAAAGAAAGCTGCGTAAAATAGTGAAATTTATAGTATTTCTAGATTTAAGTATAATAATATAGAATATAAAAAAAATAAAGAAAGAGAGAAGGCTCTAGAATTTTTACATAGCTTTGCTCAGAAATACAAAAAGAACTGTACATGTTTTATGATTGAGAGACATTATTTTTCAATTTTTAATGATGCATCGAGTTTCTTTCGCTTGCTTGACCTTTTCGAACGTGTCTCTATTTGCTGCGTCGCAAGAAATAATCTTTTGTAGTTACTATTACGTGGTTATTACACCAAGTTATCATTTAAGAATTGAATTGCTCGATTTCTCTCGTGAAAGTTCAATTACGCGCAACATTTTTAATCAAAATCTAATGTAACAGAGGGATAATACAATTGATTTCTATTTACGTGAAACGCAATCATTGAACCCTTCAATTCTGTAATTGTACTCAGACATTTATTGAATAGAATTAATTTATATAAAACTTAAATTAAAAATTTAATAGCAGATCAAATTTAAATCGCTCGAATAATGAATAGAATCTATGCATTTAAATGTTAAGTATCCTCCAACATCGATTACAGCACGAATCTTTGTCTTTTCGCCCGCGGCTCTGCAATTATTCTTCGACACGCACTTGGCAGATTAGTTGTCGCTTTAATGAATAGTTTCGTTCGCTCGTATATGGGGAGAAATGGATCATTCTCGTCGTTACCGTAACAAACAGCCGTGTATGGCATAACAAACTCGCAGTACCTTACAGGAAATTCAACTGCTCTACACGATCTCTGACGATTGTATGTATAATTTAGGAAAGAACGTTTTCGCGATATTTACAGAAGAAAACGGAAGATTTCCCGATGCGAACGTGCCGTGAATTTTCACCGGCACAGGTTAATAGAACGTTACGCGAAAAAAAAAAGGAAAACACGGAATCGCATGCTCCGTTTCGTCAATATCCGCGAGAGATGAGAATAATGTCGTAGAATAATGCTCGATGAAAATGACCGAATAGCATTTTGCAGAATGGTTTGTCCCAAGGCTCCGCGAAGGGAGGGCGCGAAAGGCATCATAATGAAAAGCGACATAATTGCGAGAATGCACAAGCCGACAATGTTGCGACATGTTTCGAAATCACGCGTGTACCCACGTGTGCCCAAAGGAATTGGCGCTTTCTCTAAGATGATGCGATCCCTACATCTGTGTTACGACATTACAATGCTATTCGAAGAATTTCAGAGTGCGACTCACATAACAGCTAATATCACCTTTTGTTTAATAAAACACTATAACAGTGATTATTCTATAAATTTTCAAAATTTATCGTACCTAATTCGATCGTGCTCTTTTACATCTTGGAATCAATAATCTAAATCTTCATTGCATCGCGCAAATATATTTTCGTACTAATACATAATGTAAAAAATGACATTAATTTAAAATCCAAAATATGCATTTTCGATTTAATAATTATTTGTTTTATCCTTTTGTATTTTTTTTATAAACCTGCAAATAATTGTATATTTTGATTTTTGCAAAAGAGGAATTCAAATATATTCTATAGACGTTTTTATTATCATCATTTTATCATTTTCTAAATTGTTTTTATATCCTGATTTTCAGATGCAATTCCAAAGGAGTTGTTACTGCTGCTAGCGGGCACGTTTGTCGTCGCAGCGACGACGTCGGCCTGTCCATGGTCGCAACACGCGGTGGATCTCGAGAGTTCGTGCATCTGCGACTACAATCTAGCTGGCGAGCTCTCGGTGCAATGTGACATCGTCGACTATGAACAGTTGCTGTCGGCGGTGCGGCGTTATGCTACCAAAACGCCGATTGATCTCTTCTATATAAATAATAGCACGATTGGTGCTCTAAAAAATGGCTCGTTCGCCACCCTGAAGATCAACAATATACAGCTGTCTGGATGCCGCATCAGGAGCATCGAACCAGAGGCCTTCAAGGGCCAGGAGAATCACCTGAAGAGCTTGAATCTCAAAGATAACGAGCTCACGGAAATCCCCGGTGTCAACTTGAAGACTCTGAAGAACCTCACTGTGCTCGATCTCTCAATGAACAAAATCACCAGAGTCAACGACACCGCCTTCGCCGGCACCAAACTGATCACGTTGAAACTTTCTGACAACGAGGTCACTCTCGCCTCGGGATCGTTCCGTGGCCTGGAGAGAACTCTGAAGAATCTCAATCTCAAAGGAACGCGACAGAAGAAAGTGCCGGAAGCGCTCAGAGGGCTGAGGACTCTGGCCTTCCTCGACCTCTCGCAGAACAGCATACGCGAACTACCCGGCACATCCGGAACCAAAGCTTTCGAGGGTCTCGATTCCCTCACAGGATTAAACCTCGAGCGAAACCTGATCCAGAATATCGGCCCGGACGCGTTCCACGGAATCAGGAATACCCTGAGCTCCCTCAGCCTGCTGAACAATCTCATCCCGGATTTCCCTACGGCGGCTATCAACAGCGTCCATGATCTTAGAGTATGTAATAAAAACTTAATTAAAAATCAATAAACCATCAATTTATCATTTTAAAGACGAATACTCGGAAAAAATTATAATTCGTTAGTGATATTTAGTATTCTGCTATGTAATTCTTCAACTTAATTTTTTACAGAAAAATCCCGTTAGATTAAGACGCGTTTTTTCTCGATCAGTTATTTCATCGACTAATTTTTTGACGATTGAACAAGTCGCGTTATTTCTAGGTACTGGATATCGGATTTAATCTGATCACTGAACTACCGGTCAACGCGTTTCAAGAAAACCCGTCGATCACGCTGCTAGCAATTGACGGTAACCCATTGTCCACGGTACCGGAAGAGGCGCTCGCCCAACTGAACGGTACCCTGCGCGGTCTGAGTCTGGGCGGACGATTCCTCGTCTGTGATTGCCGCTTACGCTGGATCGTCGAATGGATTAAGACGCGAGACCTGCAGGTCACCAGCCGCGAGCGTAAGCCGCAGTTCTGCGGCAGTCCGCAACGATTGCAGGACAAGAGTTTCTACAACATCGATCCCGACGGTAATTTCTACGCGCACCGACAGATTTCTTCAAACTTAGAAAATTAGATTTTTTTTCTCAAATAAGAAAATTAATATTTATTTGAACAAAAAAGTTAATTAGTCTAACCTTGAAAATTAGTTTGTAGAGAAAATGTAATTTTTCCTTATTGCGAAAAAAATTGAAAAATTTAATATTCTTATTGTTAGTTGAAGAAAATTGTAATTCTTTTAGGAAATTAAGGAAAAATTTTCTTAACTTTAAAAAAAAAAGATTATCTAGAGTGGCATTTAAAATTCAATACTGAAATATTATATAATATTATAAAAATTAATCGCAGATATGAATTGCGAGCGACCGTCGGAGATAGTCGGAATCGGAACGGTGGAGAGCGTGGACACCAGAGAACCGACGGAGACGGCAGTTGGAGATATCGGTACTCATCTTCCGACCTTACGACCTACAACTTCCACAACCGAACTAGTCACCAGTACAACACTGTCCACGACCACGGTGACGGTATCGTCGACGACCGAGCAAAGAAGAACAGCACCGCCGATATCATCTTCGACCTACGTTCCAACAACTCGTCCAACCACCGCGCGAACTGGAAACGTCGTAGTGGTGAGGACCACTCCGTCGCCGCCAAAGCAATTGCAGGAGCATGTGCAACAGCATCAACCAAGACCGCCGTTGGTCCTGGGATCGCCATTGTATAAATCGAAATCGAACGAAAAGGATATCATCGTGAAGGATGTGCTCCGACAAGATAACGCGGTTATCATATACTGGGACACGGAAGCGACTAACATTCTGGGCTTCAGAGTGATTTATCGTCTATTCGGAGATAATAGTTTCAAGCAAGCGCCGCCGCTCGAGGCTAGCGAACGAGAATTCAAGATAAAAAATGTGCCTTCGCAGGTAAAAAATTTGTTTTTCTTCAGCAATAATTAAAAAATTAAAAATAAAGAGAAAAGAAATTAGTGGAAAAACTTGGAATTTCATTAAAAATTTGTTTGTAGAGTTACTTCGATTTGTTTTATTAACTCTTTATTTTAAAAATAACTAGTTTTTTTCTTTCTTTTGTTAATTTTAATCAAAAGCATACATAAAGTAATTTTAGTAATCGCGATGAATCAAATAAATCAGGTTTGCTAATTAAAAAGCACTCTAAATTAGAGTTAAAATTAATTTAAAATTTACATTAAAGCCAAAAAACTTTAAAAGATAAATTGCTAATTTGAATTATAATGAATAATAAGATTTATAACATCCTTTAATAATAATTTGTAAATGCTAACTAGTTTACATATACTTTATCTGACACAGAAATTAATCCAAGCTTTTCACCTTTATTAGACTCTTTAATTAATTTTTTTATCAATTTATTCATCTGATGTTAATCAATTGCAGGAATGCATGGTGGTTTGTGTGGTCTCTTTGGAGGAGACCAACATCACACCGGCAAATGTGCCGTACAACCAGTGCCGCGAGGTCAGAACGGAGAACTCACCGACTTCGAACATGGACAAGATCACGATCGCCGCGAGCGCAGCGATTTGCGCCACGATCGTCGTCGCGGTGATCATCTTCGTGGTCGCGAATCGACGTCGCGCCCGTAAGCTACATACTTTGCATAGCATCGATCAAACGAAGATGGGCGGTCCGATCGCTGGGCTACCGGTCAATTGTTGCTCGAACGTGGGTCCGACACCCAGCCCCGGCGGGCCCTTATCGTCGATGGCTACATTGAGCGCCTACAACGCTCAAAAGGAGTGGGACCAAGTGTCGGCCTACAGCAATAGGAGCATACCACGGCCGAGAATTTTCCCTATTGATCGACAAGGTGGATTATTGTCTCCATTTTTTTCTAAAAATTTTCTAAAAAAAAAAAACAGCCATAGAATTTACAACTTTCCTTAATTTATATTTCAAGTAATTTTATTTTAAATTTTCAAACTGAGTCACCAATTGTATCTCTGATTTAATCCTATCTTTAAAACAAAAAATCTTTTAAAGATTTTTATTATTACTTTTTTATCATTTTTGAGAAATATGTATAAATATTGAGTGGATAAATACTTATAAGCAATAGTATCTTTGTCAAGTGACTTGTATAGCATTGTAAATTATGCGAAATGGATTTCAGGATCGATCACCAGGGCATCCTGCATCGACGATGTGCGCTCTCAGGCCGGACACTACAGCAGCAAGGTGTCTGCCCGATCAATCGCCGACGGCCAATCTCAGCACAGTTTCTCCAACAATTCCACGCGGTACTTTTCCAACACCGCGCTAGCTTCCAATCTCGTCAGCACGAGACCAGGTCGGTTATCAGCAGTATCGTTTACGTAGTATTTGTCACGATTTTTAATCATCCAGTTTTCTATATTATTTAACGCATTTGTATCCTATTTTAGAATTACGACAATCGCGCCAGTCGCTGGCGGCCGCTTCGGACCGGATGTCGCGGTCGAACTTCAGCAACAATCACCTACCACCGCACTCATCGGCCCGACGGCAAAGACCGCGATCGCGTAACCGCAATCTGGAGGCAAATCCACCGCGACCTGGCAGCCGGTACAGTCTGGCCGACTCCACGCATACTCTCAACAACTACGACGAAAACAATTGGACCGATCACGACATGGATATTTACATGGCCCGCAACCCTACCACGAGGAGTGGTCTCGTGCCGCTCTAAATATCCGTGTCTCATCGTTCATTCTTGCTCAAGCGTGTTCAGTAGAGTTCAGTTTCATCCTTAATAGACTCACTCGTGCGGCGCGCTTTTAAATCTAGATAATCTTGAGAGAGTTCTGATCGAGAAAAGCTGAATCCTGAACGCGTCAAACGCTCCTTTCAGGAAAAATGTTCGTCACGATGATGTAGTAATTAATATACTTTGCAGAACTTCATATCAAATATTGAAGGAGTGACTGAATCTATTATCAGAGTTCTGATGTGTTTAGTGCGATAGGAAAACATTTCTTCGGCACGTTCGAAACTTACTCGGTTTCGATCATGACATTAACACAACGCGACAGGCATTACCATGTAATGCTTGCGCAAAACGCGTGCAATCAGTTAGAATTACAAGTGTTAGGTTGAGAAGCGGTTTTAATATATCCCTGTGTAGCTCTAAGCAACCTTATGTAAGAATACTCTTAATTACCAAATTGAAGCGAGCGAACCGAGAGTATTCTTTCGGACGGTTCGAGCGCACGCACTTCCGAATGTTTATTTTTATCGATATTTCGCACGACGGACCTTGCAATTATGTTATCCAAAGACTGCAATCAAAGTGTCTGTCTAAAGAGAAATGCTATCGCGACCAAGTGAATTGACATGTTGAGATAACGTCGATGAGAACAACGTCGTTCTCGATCGTTCTGAATGAGAGACGAAAATGTAATAAGAGACTCTGCAAGTTTTCTCCATTGACTCTATCTTATTTTGTAACGCGTGTATTTGCACGTGCGTTTCGCATGCACGCGTATTAATGACGAGAACGACTCGTCGTTTGACGTATGACAAATAAAGAGATTACTTTACTACTCACCCAGGTATCAGGATACTCTTCTCCCAGCGAAATCTGATCTCCTGCACAAACTCATGCCACAGCTGGGCCAATGCGGTAGCTCCGCCAAGATTGTGTGTGCAGTGTGCCGCGACGACCGATAGACGCCATACCAAACTGTCCATCGAGCAAGTTTTTACGCCCTTCCACTGGTCATCTTCTACAGCTGCAGTGATATCGTTGTAGGGGAACTTCTGCAAGAATTTCGAATCAATGATTACTAATTGCGTCTATTTATTCAAATGAATTTCATCTTTCAAGAAATCAATTATCAATTTTAATTCAAAAAACATTTTATTTTATATATTTTATATATTTGTATATTCTTTCAGAGTTTTGAAAAGACTCTATTTATTACATGAAACGTAATTAATTAATCAATAATCTTTTACATTTCAAAAATAATAATTAAACAAATTAAAAACTTAATTATTTTATACATTTTTTTATATTTATGATAGTTCTATCAAAATATTTGTTAACTATTGTGAAATTTGGTTTAGATGTGCTTGATTTTTTTTATAATAGAATATAATTATAAGAATTGTTCATCTACAAAACCAAGCAGAGATTTAATAAAACTTAAGCATACCGAGTTTTCATCTGCATCCGGAAAAAGAAAGTAAAGTATAGGTAGTAATATCTCCTCCGAGATTGGACCTTCGATGTTCTTAGTCTTTTTTGTGTTTGATCTGCCCACAACAGTCGAAATCGTGGGTATTCTGGACTCGGTGAGTATATTGAAAACCGAACTCAGCATCTGTTCGTCATCGTGAATGTAAGATGCGCTCTCACCCAGCAATTCCACCATGGTCTTCTGATTGTTGCATAGGTGCAGAAAGTCCGTCATATATTCGCCAAGTAAACAAGCCGGCAGAGCTACCATTTTCACTTGCACAGACCATTCAGGAGCAAGTTGCGGCTCCAGATCAGAATATCCTTCGCTATCTACTACTACATTATCTGGCATTTGCGGCCATGTGACAAAAAGGTGAAGTTCTCTGAAAGTATTTTGAAATAATATACATCTCACAGATTGTTAGAATTTTTTATAATAATCAGAGGCATAGCATAGTTGATTTAAAAAATAATTTTATAATGGATCTTTTATTTTAAAAATTGAACAATTTATAGCAACCTTACATTTATAGAACCTTTTATCTAATCTAAAATCAAGAAAAAAAATGCTTTCTCTATTGCTATGCTCCTAATATATTCAATCTAAGTACCCAACGGGATCGAAAGTCGCTCCAAAGGGAAGTTTACCCAATTCGGCCACACCTAATGTTTCTCCCTGCATAAAATCGAAATCCGGAGGTTCTTGCGTCCATGTACTATTAGTCCAGTCTTTTAATAAGTAAGAAAATCTAACAGACACCATTATGGAGTCGATCTTTACTCCGCAGCCCTCTCCGATTTTCTGTTTGAAAAGAGCAAGTAAACCTGTAAATAATTTGTAACTTGTCTGTAAAATATTTTCGCTTTGTACGAAAATTGCAACTAGAGAGGTTATTTAAAAATAGATTAGACAATGCATACCAGTGAGATATCGGCAATGTGGTGGAACTTTCTTTAAATGTACCATGTCAAGATTCGCGCAGGTTCCTTTACCAGCACAGCATCCGAGATACATTTTTTGCCAAGGTTCTTGTATCTGTACCAATGCCGGTATGTTACTAAAATGCGTAAAAAGAATTACAACAAAGATTCTTTAGTGTCAAAAATACAATTCAATCATATCACAAATTAGCTATCTACCAATTTGCATTGTTAGTTGCAATTGTCAATGAACTAAGTACAATCTTGATTCGCGTTTCATCTGTTAAGCTAGCTTTTCGAGCTGGTATTAAAACAAGGAATTCTCTAACTCCATAATAACGTGCTATTTCCAGACAATTATCATTGAGCTTTACGAAATCATTGGATATGTCCAAAGCATCCTTTTGACACTGTATCCATTCTTCTTCGCTTTCCTCCTTTGCCACGTCCTCCTCTTCATCTTCCTTTTCTAGCTTATAGTGTTTCAGCATAAATTCTACATCTGAAATATTATATATATGTAACATATGGTTTTTTAATACAAATCTCAAATTAGGATTCACGATTCATATAACAAGTATCTGATGCTTTCTTGTAAAAAATCTCTTTCACTGTCAAAAACCTTTTGCTTTTATTGCACATAGGCTTTTAACGTTCAGGCGTCTATAAAATTTCTTATGAAACGTATGTCAAACTGTGTCAACACAGACACGCACCTGCAAAGTTCAACTTCTCCGAGGCCTCATGCCACTGGCAGTTGACGAAATCTCCCGGTTTGAGGGGGCTCGCGATCTTCGTATGTGGCAGCCTCCATTCGTGCATGATCTCCTCGAGTCGCGCGATGAACACTTCCCATTCAGAGACGGTGGTGAAGTCGTGATGATAAAAGTCCTCGATCTCCACGTGATTCATTTTTGACAGCGCAACTTTCAATCCGAGGTTACAATGTTTACATCTGTCAATCCGCGAGCCTTCGCTTTCTCCTTTCTTTATGGATGACGACCCCTATTGGGGCACAGTACTCTTCTTTTATGCAATATAAATTTCAATTTTATATAAAAATATCATGTAGTGATCCTTCAATCTTCTTTCTATTAGGTAAAAAGTCCTCCAAGTTTCGTACAAGCGCATATGACGTTGTTTGACGTTTCTATGGGAAAGTGGAGACCACAGCTGATTGCCTTCTTGTTTAATAGTTTTCCCCCTAGATGACGTTCAAATCTATCTCCAGGACGTGGCGACATCTTGCGTTTCCTAATTAAAAAATTTTTAATGATAGGAGAAATGCAAAATAGATCAGAATGATAGGAAAATGGAAAATACATACAAATAGGATGCATATAATTATAATATTAAAAAAAAAATAGTAACACAACAAGAAAATTTACATTTATCAGGAACTTCAACAATGTAAAATCATCAGCTGATTGAAAGATGGTGTATAATTAATCTCTCATTTATTTTGTAATAATGACGAAAAGATATATGATATCTTATTCCTGAACAATATAACTTTTGTGACGACGCAATTTCTCGCGAGAAAGTCACGGTGGAAAGTGAGGAAGGTTGACGATAAGAATAGAGCGCGATTATACGAAATTACATATTCAAGAAAGTTTATGATCAATTTGTCTTTTCGAGTGAAGCGATGCACATGAATCGCAAGTCACATTTAATTATCAGTTACGTAATACGTCTCCCCTAGTCGACGATACCGTCGTACTTCGTCGCCGTTGTCTGCGTCGCAACGGCGGAATCCCCGTGTCGATTTCTGTGACGCTCGAGGCTCCGCGGTACCTGTCGACCATCCACCGAGGAAAAAGGCCCCGCGTCGTCCGTCGCTCGCTTCGCCAACTAAAGGGGGATCGGGACGGCTCTAATTAAGCCGCCGCTTTCGTCGGTCGTGCATCTCGCGCGCTGGCGTCAAAATTTATTTTTATATGGCCACGGGGACCCGCGGCGAGGATTAAAAAGGGGAGAAACACGAGAGCGCGCGCGGCGGAAGCCTGCCGCGCAGTGGCGCTCAAATGGCGGGCTCTCCAGAGGAACGAACGACGCGATGGACTCGCGATCGCTGACGCTGACGTCCGATTTTTCCAAAGGGAAGAAAGGCTTCCACGCTCGCCACTGCATCCCGCTGCTTGAAGAACCGCTATCTGTCCCTTATCAGCCGATGATATGAAGAGAAGAAAGTCATTGAACTTGTATAATATAATATGAGAACTGTGTAAATCGACGGGAACTAGATATTACTTACGAACAAGTTGCACTGTGAAGTTGGACGCGAGTCAAATTCCAATTTGAAACAGTGACTTTTTTTTAAAGTTAATAAAACTAAAAATGTCTAGAGACTTTCTTCGCGCACGATATGTAAATTTATATCAAATATATTATATTAAATATCTTTTTTATTTGCATGTTTGTTGCTTGAAAAAAATATATGCATATATGAGACTTAAACGGATAGAAAGAAAAGTGTTAACATTTCGAAAAAGATTGCGATTTAGTTTAAAAAGTGAAGTTATCTAATTTTAAATATTTGTTATATAAAGAGATAAAAAGATATGTATATATTAAAAAATTATAAAAATGTTTAATGCTATTTCATTTAAATCTGAGTTATTATATATATATATATTATTTTCCAGATTTCTTTCGATTATACATTTTATAAATATAAACTGCAGAAAAAATAGATATAAATACAAATAAAAACGTGATTGAAAGCTTGACTCAATTGTCACGGCTGTTCGTTCGTATTTAAATAGCACGATACGCGATCACGCATACAAATAGGCTACGCAAATGATAATGCGATGATAATGACGAGAAGGTTGCGTAGCACTGACGAAACGGACACGGTGTCATTGGCGTAGAACGTTTTGCAACTAAGATACAATATTGCATGTATGGAACACGTTGTATGGAAACACCGATGATCTGGAAAAAGAAAAAAAGGAGTACCACTTCACAGTAATAGAATCGTATCTATAATCTTTTTTCGCACAGTTGTCGCGAACGTCACTTACATACAACTTCACGTCGCGCCTCTTTCTACGTTTTCTCTTTTCCATTCGCATCTTTTACGTCTATTTTTACCAATGTAGATTAACTATCTCGGTTTAACTTACCTTTTAACCTCCTCTTAGAACAAATTCTTAGATAAAAGAATAAAAATATGAAACTAAGCCGAGTTAATTCTTTAAGGACCTCTGAAAACTTTCTTCGCCAAGAGGAAAAATTTTCAATGAACTATGATTAAACAAAATTCAAAAACTTGATAAAATAAATATCCTCCCAGTGAAAAAAGATGATCGAAAATATATCGAATCGATACCTTTTCGATGCGATCATCGATTTGACATCGATTTGACCAATCATTTCTCTGGGCTAGTTCTTTGAAGAGCCATCGATTTTCAAAAGGTTAATCCGTGGATCGCTGGAAACGGGCAGAACTTTCTCGAGAAGAGTTGTCTTCGACTCGCTCGCGGCTACATTCGCGCGTTTTCGAGCAGCGGCCGAGGCCGTGTCGCGCCAATGGCGAGGGTGATGCGCGCTCCCGGCGAGCGAGAGGGCTCGCTTGGACGCGGGAGACGCACTTTAGTACACCGCCAGCCTCCCGGTATCACGCGCCCACGTCTCGCCCCCGATCGTGCGTTTCTCACGGGGAAGATAATGATCCTTCGTACGCGGCGGCGCGTGCCGCGACTCGCGAACGGCGTGAAGATCGCCGCGAGATGCTGCGCGCCGAGACGCGCCGGTCTTCACGCGACTCGCGCCCGCCGAATGTTCCTCGCGACGCGATTATTCGCCGATCGGCACGCTTGATTAACGTGACGCGATCAACAGCGGGTCGAGAGAGCGGCAGAAAAACCCTCGTAGGTGAATGTTCACGGCGAGATGACATAGCGTTGCGATGCTTGCAGTGTAGTATTGCAAATAATACAGGAATGAAAAATGAAACGTGACGGAAATTTGACCGCTCGCCGTAAAATTCACCATACTCTGCAAACTTTCCGCAGTAATACGATACATTGATTTTGGTTTTTGTAAACTGGTATTCTCGATTTGCAAAGAAAGGAGAATGTGCAAATCTATAAAATCTTATTCCTCGGAAATAGACGAAGTCTATTTCTGAAGTCTCGTTATTGTTAAATTTTTAATCAACACTCTGACACTTCCACCGAGGAAGAATTGAGCCTTTTTCAGTCTTGCAGTTTGCATTTTTTTTCAATTTTTATTGTGTATATAATATATCGTAAATTTCAAAGAGTCACGTATTGCTTTGTAGTTTGTGCATACGAAACGCAGATCACAATTCATTTAACATACATATATAAAAAATGTCTTTAAAACGTTTTTAATATATCTCATAGACATCTTAAAGATATCTTAAGACGTTATATATTAGACTTATTAATATTATATGTATAATATGTATTAATATTATATGCATTCTATGTAATTTATTAATTATTAATATATTTGATTATGTATATTACATATACATACATTACATATTACTTATTAATAAGTCTAGTTCGATTTATTACCTTATTATGTCCATATGATAATAAGTCTATTATAATCTCATCGATTCTCCTTTATTTCACGGAGAAGTACCGCGTGACGTGCTCCGAGTGACGTGAACGTAATCATCAATAATTTCATTGTTTGTAGACGCACTATGCCATTCTTTTTACATATACCTAGAATGAAACCCGTAATTAAATGTCAAGGAGGAAAAGGAGAAAGGTGAAGAGTTGCAAAACACGTGTAATTATAAAAGTGAACGTTACATTTGCATTTCATTGATATGTCAAGTTTGAGAGATTTCAGCAACCCTTTTTGCGGAAATTCTTGTCTGATTATCGCTCGGTTATCGCCTATATTATGTTTTATCGTGAAATGTCAACGCCTTCATTCATGTCATGCCTGAACAGATACATTATCAGTTCGCAGGTGTGCTAAATTCCACTTTTCGCCGAATTCATGATGCAATACGGATGGGAACACCTGTAAGACGCAGGAGGTGAGGGCACTGGCGCAGAAACGGCGGATATTCGCTGACAAAATTAAAGAAAAAAAAGACGTTGCTTATATTGTATATAGTATCTCAAGTGTCCTAGTTACTATGGAGAAACTGTGAAGCTGTGTTTTTTAAGTCACGAGAATCTACACGTGACTCATGTTTGTTATCTAAGTGAACATCGCTGAACGTGTATATTTCTTGAAGCGGCAGCAAAAACCGAGGACGAGTGGCAAAAGAATTTCGCAGACAATGCTGAGTTTCAGCGCGATCAGTTTCAACGTCGCCTTGAGATTATTTGTCGAGAGACGGAAAGAACCATGAAGAATCGAAACGTGGCAAAAATTTACAAGTGAATCTCTTTTTACTTCCATCGCGTTCGGTCTCGACTTTTCGCCGTACTTTCGGGAGAAGGCAGGCTCGCTGTTTCGCGAATTTCGGATGCCCATGCCGGCCTGACACTCCGGCGAAATTTCGAGGCGCACGTGTCCGCGCCAATGGACGCGCGCGCGTTCGCGCGCGGCCGCCGCTAGCGTCGCGCCAGTTCGATCGCCGAGGCGGCGAATCACGTCGCTGTCAAAGGGTAGGAGACGGTGGTGAGCGTACCGTTACCGGCGAGCGCGAAGTAGCGAGCGGCAGTCCGACAATCGCGGCCCGGCGTGTAAGTCACGCACGTGCGTTTATCGCGCGAAAGACGCTCCTTGCCACGTGGTAGGCGACCGCGCGCTCGCAGGCGCGCGAGACATTTCTCTTTCTGTCTCTGTTTTCTCTCTCTCTCTCTCTCTCTCTTTCTCTCTCGGTTTGTTTTTCTGTTTTTTTTTTTCGCTTATCTTCCTGAGCTTCCGGTTTCCCACCGCCTTGGCCACGTGTGTCAACGCGTCGCACGCACTCGCGGTAATGCCCGCGCGGCACGCCGCGGCCACCGTCGCCCGAATACACCGAGCCGTCGCGTGGAAACGCGCGTGACGTTCGAGTGCGCGCGCGCCCGCACGCGCGCGCCTGCTCCGCTTTCGAAAAGGACTCTTGGGCCCGCGACACGATGCCGGACAAGGTAGCGCCGGCGGAGAAGTCGATCCTGCGGCCCGCCGCTGCCACCGCGGGGACCGACGGCGACGGCGAGGGCGTCAAGCTGAAGAAGGAGCTGGGTCTGTGGGACGGCGTAGCGATCATCGTCGGCATCATCGTCGGCGCCGGTATCTTCGTGTCGCCGAAAGGCGTGCTTAGGAACAGCGGCAGCGTCGGCCTGGCGCTCATCGTCTGGATCTTCTCTGGGATTCTGTCGCTCATCGGAGCCCTATGCTATGCCGAGCTAGGTAAGCTGATGAAACCTTTTCGGACGGTTGCTCCTTCCCGCGTCCTCCATTCAAATCGACGCGCTCGACAAAAGAAGGGAAGGCGCGGTACAGGACCGGTTCGATATCCCAGTGTGTCTGACGTAAAATGAATGTCTGACTGCTCATCCTGAAAGAAAGATACATCTGCCTGCAAAAATAAACGTATCAAATATTAATACCATAAAAGGGATGAATATATTACATTTTTAACATTTTATCGTAAAACATATGTGATACGCAATGTACATATATGGGTTGTTACAATAAAAAATCTATGAGAGTTTTTAAAACTAATTATGTCGTTAATATATTATTAATGATAAAATATCAATTTAAAATATAGTAATTAAATAAATTTAATTTTTAAAAGTATTTCATTTTTTATATTATAAATTTATACATTATCATATATATCGTCTTAGATATATGTTGATACATGTATTTCTTTCATGTACATGGGGAGAAACGGAGTAATTTAAAATACAAGTCAGAAAGTTACAATCTTTTTCGAATCAAAGTTGGCATTCAGAATTTTTATGTTTTTTTTTTAATTATATGAATTAAAATGTTCGGGTAAATTATTAAATTTAAAGTTATTTTGAATTAAAATTACCATTTATTTACTATACTAAATGTAACTCAAAGGTACAGTACATTATTATCAAATAAAACGATATTTTGCGTTTAGAATAAAGTATTGTTATTTTTTTAAAAACAACAATTTTTTACATAAAGTAGTTTAAAATTGTCTAACAAAATTAATCTAAAATAAAAAATTCTTTACTTTTTGTACTTATAAAATGGAATCTTTTTTTTTCATTTCAATTCATGTTTGAAATTCGAGATATTTTTCTTTTCAAGAGGCAAATGTTCTTTTAATTACTTTGTATTCTGTTTGGTATATAATTTCATTGTCCCTTAGTCAATGATATTATTACGACAACGATACTATTTGTATGCGCACGTGTCGTTATTGTATTGCACGGACGGTCATATGCTGATACATACATTCTCATGTGATATCTTTATCACGAAGATTCGTTGACAATGACTTTGTTAAAACAGGACGAATACGAATTTTACACAGCTGTTGCTCGAATGAGAGAGAGAGAAAGATAATGAAAGAGATAACGTCTTTGAGAAGATATAAAAGAAATATTTCGTTTTGCGAAATTATAATCTAAAATTTTACAATAAATATAAAAAGAGAGAAAATGTTTTAATCGTTTTCAAATGGGATATATTTCTTTAATAATTATAAGTTATATTAAGAAATCAATATAAATTAATAACTTATATTTTGTTGAAATATTCTCGTGATAATGAAAAACTTTAAAATGAAAATTAACATAAAAACGTGACACATATTTTATATATTCTTTTAGCAATAATTCTTAATCGCAAAATTATAGATATACCATACAGTGCAAAGTTTGATTTTTGTTTGGAAGACTAAAATTGATCAAGATTCGTTATAAAGTTGAATTTTGTTTAACGAATGTTTAACAAATATTTAATGACTTTTTTGCAAGTCGCGCAATTTTTTGTTATCTCATGTCACTTTTTATCTGCTGATAAAAAATAATGTAATTAGAAAATATCCTTGAAGCTCTAGCACTAGCACGAGCGACATAACTAATTGTAAGAAAATTTTATCTGCTGATAAAAAATAATGTAATTAGAAAATATCCTTGAAGCTCTAGCACTAGCACGAGCGACATAACTAATTGTAAGAAAATTTATATTGCACATTTCTTATGTAATTTTGTATAAGTGTAATAAGCTTAAAATAAGAATTATTGAGTTTAATCGTATGTTATGACGTATTACTCAATATTTCATTTCCTATAATGATACATGTTGTATTTACATTCCTAACAATATATTAATTCGTATCTCTCGATTAAACGACGGACGGCAAGTCATCTACTTATTATTATTTTTCGTGACTGAATTTAAATCCGTGATCTTACGTTAATAGTGCAATAATACGTAACAATATTTGAGAAATATTGAAAGTCGGTTATGAAACCAATCTGTCGCGTTCCGAGAAACCGAAATTTATCAAAGAACGACATAATTATCGACGATGTACCGAAATATCTTGAATAAAAATATATCACTCTATCGATACTTCATTTTCGACGCCGCGTATTTTTAATATTGCTATTTTATCTCTGATATCAGCTTGATATCGCTCTCCAAACTGCTAGTTCGATTTCAGGCATTCTCAAAGCGCTCTTAGAATTAAAAAAGAAAATTGAGTTACATATTATAGGGCATTAGCCAGAACATTTGTAAACTCCATAAAAATCAATGTTAAATAGTATTTTTGCGATTTTTAATTAAGCTACAAATTAACGATTAAGAGAGAAAAGTGAAATAGAAAATATAAGAAAAGTTAAATAAAATATAAGCAAGTAAAGACCAAATCGACCGTAAAATTCGGGCGGATTCGATAAACGAGAGAAGATGAGTAAGAGAGATATCACAAAACCGCAGAATGGAATGGACGTACGATAAGGCGCATTGTATATCATTGCAGAGTTGATTTACGAGGGAACAAAGTCGATTTGCGTGCATGCTGCGTGTTGGGACTCGACGAATGTAATAACGTAGTGAGATACACGCACGCGACTTGACCCCTGACCTGATAATAATTAAACAATGTTACACGCATTATTACGTGAACTGACTATCGATGATGGATAATAACGGATGGTAATATTTTCTGTCCGAGTGATCTCTGACATGTCGAGATTTTCCCACAGCTTTTGAGACAGGAATCGATTCAACTTGACATCTCTCCGTTCATCGAGTTAATTAACAAAAAATTTTATCAAATTCATAATACATTAATAATTATATGGGATAAAGCAAACGACTGCATTATTTTTATATTTTCCTTAAATGTATCTTCTTTTTGAATTTATTTTTATATTAATTTTTATCTTGTCAATTTATTTTTATTTCATATTTTCTCTTAGATATATCTTCCTTTAATGCACATCTTAATTATATCTGCTCTTTAATCCCATCTAATTTTAATCTCTTTTTAATGGATTACTTTTTCTTAAGTGAGAATTCGTCACTCGAAATGATTTCTCTTATCAGTTTCTCTATGATTTTCTTTCATTTCTAAAAGGATTAGTCGACTAAATTAATAAAAAGAATAAATAAGATCTCTTTTTGCATCCATACAGGTACGATGATTCCCAAGTCCGGTGGCGATTACGCGTACATCAGTGATGCCTTCGGACCTTTGCCGGCTTTTCTTTATCTCTGGGTGGCCTTGTTCATCCTGGTACCAACGGGGAATGCGATCACGGCCCTCACGTTCGCGCAATACATATTGCAGCCTGTATGGCCCGGATGCGAACCACCGTATGCAGCGGTGCGATTGCTCGCTGCTGTAATCACATGTAAGATGAATAAATATATTTTTTATTTCATTTATAGTCTATAATAAAATATAGAAATATATAATATGACTTGATAAAGTAAGCATCAAATAACTTCAAGTTTTCAGTTAATTACGTCTTAATACAATTGATTACACACAATTTCAGTTTTTCTTCCTATTCAATTGATCGATATCTCTTTCAGAAATTGTAAACGTTCGCGTCAATTGCTGTAAATATTGCAAGATGTATGAGATATATGAGTGAGTAAATGTTTGTCGGACCGGCCAAAAATCTTGACACACGTGTGCAGTGAAATGTAACGATCGCGCGAAAGATTCGCGTGAAAATACGATGCAAATGTATGCATCGCGACTTTTAAATATAGCTCAGAGAAACGTTATTCACGCTTTCATCAGATTGTTTTCGCGCACGCGGTGAATGTAGCGAGCGTAATAACAGCATATGGTAATCTTACTGTTCTGTTCTGTCGCGTTCGCAGGTCTATTGACCGTCATTAACTGCTACAATGTCAAATGGGCGACCAGAGTACAAGACATCTTCACCGGCACCAAGATCTTCGCTCTGATTATCATCATGGTGGCCGGTTTCTGGTGGCTTTGCATGGGCCATACGGAGAACTTTCAGTATCCGATGGCTGGCACTAACACCCAGCCTGGTTACATTGCTCTGGCAGTTTATTCCGGATTGTTCTCCTACTCGGGCTGGAATTATCTCAACTTCGTAACGGAGGAACTCAAAGATCCCTACAAGTAATTTTCATAAATGTGTTGGGATTAAACTCTTCTCTCTTTGCCGTCCCTATCGTCATTCTTTTAATCTATAATAAGACAGAAGGATAATGTCAGATTATATTGAGCATTTGCTTATTTTCAACAGAAAATAATACGTTGCGTTATTAATTTATATAAAATTAATATTTGATAAAATTATTATTCATTTTTAGAACTTTGTCTTATATTTTATTAGAAATTCATACGATATTTGTATTTTATCGAAACGTGTTTATATCTACGAAGATGATAACGTACGTAAAATTTTAATAGAGATTTGTGGAAACTTTTATATTGATTGTTGTTTCTATCACTTTTATAGGAATCTTCCAAAGGCGATTTGTATATCGCTACCACTCGTAACAGTGATTTATGTTTTCGCGAATGTCGCCTACTTCGTTGTACTCACACAGGATGAAATACTCGCATCGAATGCCGTCGCTGTTGTAAGTATGCTTTTAAATGATAATAACAATTGCAGATACATGAGATATCGATCCATGATTGTTTTGTTATCTGCTAAGTGATTGAACTTGTATGTACGAATGTTCTATCGTTAAAAGAGAATAATAGAAATTTTAATGTAATAAAAATAATACATATAATTTTTGAAGAATAAAGTTTAGAAATTTTAAAAAAGAAAAAATTAATAATTTACGCAATTTCCTTCTATTAAATTAATCAATTAGCAATATACATGTTGAGCAATAAATAGAGGTGTATACGCCCACAGCATAGTTTCTTGCATGTTTTTTGTACACTACTGCTTTTTATCGAAGCAAAAAACTCGATAAAAATCAATAAATTATACGGTATCGCAAGAAGTGAAATCGATCTGATTCAATCTATTTGATATAGAGAAAAAATTATCTTACAGTTGCTTTCCGCTATAATCAAGATGCTGTTCCACTTTCGCTAGTCTAGTATTAAATCAGAATTTCCTTTCTAGACCTTTGGCGATAAGTTATTAGGCGTTATGTCGTGGATCATGCCGTTCTTCGTAGCATGTTCGACTTTCGGAGCATTGAACGGCGCGATCTTCGCATCATCCAGGTTGTTCTTCGTTGGTGCCCGAAACGGACACCTCCCTACTGCCATTGCCCTCATTAATGTTCGCAACTTGACGCCGATGCCATCCCTCATCTTCCTCGTAAGTATTACTTCGTGAAATGCAAAACTAAAAAGGTGAATTAAAAAAATTTAATTAGATTATTAGGACAGTAAAAAATTAATTCTTGCTTTTTTATTTTTGAGACATTTTACATAATTTATATTTTGATCAATAATTTTCTAGCGAATAGAACTTGAGTAAAGTAAATAAATGTTGCGAACACTTGTTCAATTTTACAGCAATTGATTATAAGTCGATCACCTTGAAAGTCATGACATCTTAATAGTGAACGTATTTATTTTGCATGTCATTTTAATCACCACTGATAATTTCTTGTCAATTTTTTCATTATGTCATGTAGAAGTTCTTCAGTATGTTATCGTCATGTAGAAGAGTATGCATGTTTGTTTGTTCAGTCTTTGTCTAGTCGAATGCTTGTCAACAACTATAGCATTCTGGCGATAACGGAAATATAACAATGATTCATGTAGATAAACGACAGACATTAATTGATGTATCAAGATTAAGTTACAATACTTAATGTATTATGAAATTTGCTTGTTCGAATTAATACATTTATACATTTAATGACACTAAATTCAAATATTTATTATGTTATTTTACGAGATCATATTATGAGAAATTATGCTTATATGAAATATTTTATAAAAACTTTAATAATAATTTAATAATAATAATCAGCTGAGATATCCATTTTTTTCGGAAATTTGTTAAACTCTTTAGTAAGAATATCAAAAGAAAAGATGATATATTCTGTGCAGCTTAGATATTTCGCTAGAGAAAATATCTCTAATGCAAAAACTCAAAAGAAGGCCATTTTGCGTCTTATTTTACTTGAAATCAAAGTAATCTGCGCTTTACGTACGATTATTCGGTCCATTCAATTGCCGTAAATAGAATTAATTGACGTATATAAATTGGACCCCGCGAAATTACATTAAAGCCGGCGTCTTAATGAAATAAACGAAGCCAGCCGGATCAGAGCGACATAGCGGCACGTTATTGTGCAGCTCGAAATCTTGATTTGCAGCTCGTTAATTAAGCGCGATAAATTGATCCTTTCATATCACTCTCTGGCCCCGTATCTCTTTGATGATTGGTAGCGGAAGTCTGTTCGCGATCTCTATTCCTTTCTACGTATGAATTAAAAGGATCGACTGCGTTTAAAGTCATACCGTGACGAGTAATGCCGTGTGAATAGGATTAATTGAGAACATATTAGCATTTTAAACATATTTTTAATTTCAAATAGAAAAATAATAATTCATTGTATGAGATTTAATAGAGATTATAATTAATTTCGAAATATCAGTCATTTTAAAAATTTCTCAACGATAGCTTTTGAGATACAAGAGATTCAGATAATCTAAATCTTTGTAGGTTACACATTTTTAAATCTGTCTCACTTGATTTTTAAAAAATTCGAATTTTTATTTCTTTAAACGGAATATTAATTTTAGATTATGTCACTTCATTATCTCACAAATTATCGAAAATGTTAAAAAGTTTTAATTGTCGTAATTTGCGATTAGTTCTAAAAGCGCCGATACGCACGCGGAGCAATTTTTCTATTCTTGTAGTCGGACTCCAATTCCGAGCGTTAAACTATAATTTCCGTTTCTAGTGCATTATCACCCTGGTACTCCTCATCATAGAGGATGTCTACGTACTAATAAATTATGTCAGCTTCGTTGAGGCTCTATTTACCACACTCTCCGTGTCTGGTCTGTTGTGGCTGCGTTACAAAAAGCCCGATCTCCATCGTCCAATAAAGGTAGGAGTAATTTTGCCATTTAATTTTTCGAAATTATCTATGCGTTTTCCACGTCTTTTGATTTAATTGCAAGTGAAATCTCACTTCGCATATTTTATCCTTCAGGTTTCTATAGTTTTGCCAATCATCTTCTTCATAATCTGCGCATTCTTGGTCACCTTCCCGTGCTACGTTTCACCGTGGGAAGTAGGCATAGGCATAATTATAATCCTATCTGGCATTCCCGTGTACTGTATTTTTATCGATTGGAAAAAGAAGCCCGCCTGGCTTATCAATGGATCCCGTAAGTTATATGCGAGCTTTAGAAGCTTGTTAAAATACGATATGCTTCATATCGTTCGTGTTTACGTAATACACTATTAATATGTATTTTATATGTTGTATATTATATATGTATTTTTATATGCCATTATTAAATTTTTTTGTGCAGATAATTTCAACATGGTATGTGCGAAACTATTCATGTGCGTGGAAGAAGACAAGACGGAATGAGTGCGCGAGACTCGCAATAATTATGAAAAATTTCAAACTGTGACACCCGAATTAAGAGTGCATTCCGCACGCGTCGTACTTTTTCTTAGATAGGTGAAATATAATTGTGAATAGATAAAACGCCGATGATTATAGTCTATCGAACAGTCGTATGATTGCATAAGTATTAACGATAATGTGTGACCGAACGATATAGCATCGATATAGAGATTCATAATTTTTATATTTTATATATATATATATATATATATATATATATATATATATATGTATGTGCAAATAATTTTTATACATATATATTCGTGATTATTTATTGTTTAATAAATTCCTGTACGCGTTATTGCTAGTTTATTAGCATGTCAATTACAATTCGAGTGCCAATTCTTGACACTGCCTGACGTATTTGAAATATATGTTTCAAAGATACATTTAGGATAAATATTTTTTGATTATGTAATCCACACATGCTACATTTTCATTGGCCATGTTGGATTACACAGGCATAATATAAAATAATAGAGTTATATTTATAAAGGCATAATATAAAGGTATCTAACAAGATTATTAAATATCAAGAGAAACGATATAATTTCGATGAGTCAAATTTTTTAAGGACTTTATATCAACTATAGCGTTTTATTTATTCGCATTTATGAAGACTGTCATCGCATAATGTAATCTGAATTAAAAAATATACTGATTTCGATTGCCAAATTGTATATATAATGGAATAATGTAAAATTTGTACACTGCACGTATAGTCTCGATAAAAAGTTTACAAGTTTATAAATTACAAGTTACAATATATAAAGTTTTTGCTTTGATTATTAATTATACGTACAATGTTGTGTAACTTTGATAATCATTGAATAATTAACTCAAATTTTTTCTCCAATGAAAAAAAAGAGATTCTAAAGAAGTAGACTTTTACTTATTTTCAATCACCTAACGAATATGTATATATAGATCTTGTGTTTTAAATGAATTAATCATCTGTACAATGTTGTAATCATTAACACGTTTATAATTTATTGATCCTTAAAATTAAATATTTCATGGATAAAAAAAGCATTTCTTAAAATATTTAAAAAAAGGCAGAATGTTTATTGTCTAGAAAACCTTATCGCCTCTCGAAACATGCGAATGACATTCACACATTCGAATGCGTCAAGTATCATTGCAAAAATGATATTTATATTTTAATCAGATAATTAGTCAAGTAGAGGGTCACCGTGGAATAAATTGCATTCGAGAATGACTGATCATGTGCCTTACACATGTAAGCAGGTCATACATTCTGTGAAACAGAATAGGGAATGCTGTACAAAACGCGCAATAATTAAGACTAATATTAATGGCAAATCATGAATAGGAACAGACACATACGTACACTTAAAGGAACTTATAGAGACAAATATCTTTGAATAGCAACTTTATTCCAACAGATTTGATAAAACGGCATTGTAAATCGCTTTTAAATATAACTTGCAATTAGTTTATAAGCTGTTAACGGAGATAGGAAAGATTAGCACTCTTTCGTGCTGTATACTTTTATTCGTCATTCCTAGATTTTAAACGTAGAATGTGATGTGTGGTGGAAAAGACATATACATATATGTAGATATATACATATGTATGTATGCCTGCCGTCAAACTACTGTCACTACGGCGAATAGGCCAAAAGTACTGTTAATATGCGCCGAAAGAAGACTAATAATGGTTTTTCGGTATTTGTAAATATTTTATTTATATTTAATCTTTCTCTCTCATCTTTATTTTTAAAAATCTTGTACAGATATTACTTCTCGGCGTCATATTAAAGTCAATCATTTGAATAATTAATTGGGTCTCTTATTAATCTAAATACGCTTCGTGATACGTTCATTCATGATGAGTTATAGCGTCTACAGTCGTGCGAATTTTCGCGATTAAATGTCAATCTGAAGTTTTGCAAAGTTTTGCAAAAAGATGTTAATACTTCAAACTTGTGTTTATTTGGCACATACAAATATATGTCCAACATAATGACTGTATGTACAAATACTTCTGCGAATAGTCGATCACGTTGAGAAAACATATAGAAAATCGTCTATGTGTGATAAGTAGTTTTAAAAAATTGTTTAAAATATTCTTTTAAAAAAAGAACTATTATAGAAGCTCATAATCAAGACTTCCGTTTTCACGAAAGAATTTTGGACGCAAATATTTTTTTCTTTAATATATTGATATTAAACTAAAACTTTACAAAATGAGTCATACTGTTTAGTTATATTTTCGTTGTTCGATATTTACATATTCCATCAGTTCTTCAATTATTTAACAGCAACAGTTCAGTATGATTGAGCAACTTCTCTTCTTTATTCAGTTATTAAATATTTATTTAATGAAATAGAATACTTTGTTATGAGCTTCTTGTTCAACGGGTAGGTTTTACAACTTCTGCCGAAAAAGAATGATTCCATATTTATCTTAATAACTAATTTGGCATAATGATATAGATGTAAGAAAACTTCGAGATCTTTAAGAAATATTCTTTTAATATGCAATAAATTAAAAAAATCACGTCTTCGGCACAAATATGATCAAAGTTAATCTTTGTACTCGTTTCGTCTCACACTGCAAAAGGGACGAGTAATTAAACAAAAATTGAGAAATTTGTATAAAGATCTTGAAATTCTCTTTTTTATAGATTCTCACGTATTTTTATTACAAGAATTAAAAAATGACTAAAAAAACTTCCACACAAATTGTGTTTACCTGACAAGCTCGGTGCTCTTCTTGGCTACATCTGCTTGTGCATTCTTCTTGCTGCAATTAGGCAACAAAATTACACTTTAGTTTTCCTAACGCAACAAAGAAATCATTGCCGGCGCCTCCGCGAAAATCGGAAAAAATCACGTCGGTTCGGGCGTTTCTTTTTAAGCAAGAAACGCAGATCTTTTCCAGCTTTCTACGATGAAATATTCTGCAGTCAGCCTTCAGCAAGCGGTGGCGTCACCCAGCCGTACTTCTCATGCGTTCTCACCAGATTCTTGAATGTCTCCTCGGCCAATTGCCGATTGTATTCTTTGTTCGGCTTTGGCACTCTCGCCACTTGTGCCTGTCGAATTAAAGTCGCATAAATTGTAGAAAGTATATTGTGGTGAGTATAAACACTCTAGTGATATAATTCGATCTTTATTTTCTTTAATCACAAACGATAAAATAACACTGAATTTTTAAAAATGGATTGAAAAATCTTATATTGAATTAACATATTCTTCGTGTGTGATTGAAAATATTAATTATTTGCAGATCAAACTAATGCTCACCTGTCCCTTTACAACACTGGCCGCAAATTGCATAATCATTGATTCGACGCTATACGCGCAGCACCAGCCTCTCGGCGTGAGAAGCTCCATGCAAATAGCACCGCCATGCATCACGAAGCCCTGATCGATCCTCGGCGAGATTACCCTCATAAAAGGCGGCGCAAATGGAAACTCCTTTGGAAAAATCACGTGCAACAATATATGAGGTATCTTTAGCTCGCGCATATCGGCCGCCAGCTTGCTGTCCGGGTCGATCTTGTGTAATCGAACAAACCATTCGAAAACATTGTCATTGACGAGCTCTACAGTAAAGGCAGAGTCACCGCGCTGTGCTCTTTGGATCCTGTTAAATTCCTTCATTAGTCGACGCAAACCGATATCCTTGTCACAGGGAGCTTTGCATTCGTTGTTGTCCTGCATGAGTAAAGTCCAGTTTGAAATTCTCAGAATATCCAAAGTTTAATTACAGAACTATAGATAAAGAAGCTATTCTATTGTGTTTGTGCATTAAAGAATACACAGCGAGTAGAGCTTCTTTGTGATTTTTTTAACTGAATGAGAATTGAATCGAGAATTCTCAGTTACCTTTGCAGACTTCTTTGCCTTGAAGAAACAACTGCGATCGGCATGAGTGGAATCTGGATTTTCCAATATCGGTCCATCTACTGGGGTGACGGCATCTGGACGGTGATGGCGATTTAGAAGTCTCCTCGATGGCGAATTGGTCGAGCTGCTGGCTCCCTCCGGCTCAGCTATCTTATCGGAAGACCGGAATAGCTTCCGGATGGCGGCCACCACTTTCTCCTTGGATTTCGTGGACATGGTGAAAGTACCGTGTCGCTACTTTACTTTTCTCGCTCTGTGTCCAAAACATTTTTATTTGAGGACATTTTCAGGATTATATCACGCATAAAATGGTTTAGTTATTAATATGCTTGGTTAAGAAAAAGAATTAAAGGAATTCCATAGGATATTCCATAGGAAAGAAATTAAAGACATTTGCAGGAAAAATTATCAATGTGAAGGGTACAGTGTTTAGGTTATAATGGGAAATACATAATAAGGTAAATAAAAAAATTATTAAGTTTGAGTATACAATATTACTCATCATAAAGAGTGATTCTCTCAATTCGATATTGATTATATCAACTCTGAGATTTATTCCAATTAATTCCTTTAAATCAAATGCGTACAAATTACTATAAATATTATACATCATCAAATATCATTATTCGAATCATAACAAATTCTCAAAAATTTAATATTTTGTCTAAATATTTTATACTTAAAAAATATCTTATAAATTCTTGATAACAACTTATCTCACTCGACATTTAATTTGCCAAAGTAGAAACATGTTTTTGAAAATGTTTATAAACTATCTTTGATTTTTCAGATGATGAAATTTTACATTACTCCGGCTGATTTCTCAGCAATTGATTGGGAAAGTTTTATCTATTTATCGTCAACTCCAGTCATCAAATTATCTATTTTCACAAGAAAATCTGTTGACGATATCAGAAAATTTGTTTTAAAGTCGCGTGAGGGTGTGGAGTGTGTAGGGTGTCGGAGCCTCTCTCACGGAATGTTGGCTACTCAGAACGAACCGAATACTACCGATTCACTGACTTGTAGTCTAATGTCAGACTCACCCATTCTATCATCGGTCCTGTATTGCTTACGGCTGACAAATTGTCAGCGTGCGGCTATTGTGTACTACGTAGGTACACGCGAGAACGGTGAAGATGCGACCGTCGAACATGGCGCAGTCTCCACCCTCATCGAGCCGCCAATCGACGTCAGCCACGGGAACGAACGAAGGGATAGACGCCGACGTCAACCGACACAGATATACCGGCGCTACCGTCGTGAATGGCATAGTCAGCTCCCTTTTATCGATCCAATTTGCATGACCGATAACGCGGCTGATAGCGCGCAAACAGCAAACGCTGTTTTTTTTCCCACCGATAAAGGCCGGCTTCTGATAAATTTTATCAGAATTGAAAAATATTTATATTTTCTGATTTTTTAAATTACAATCGTTATTACGTTAAAACTTCGAGATTGTTTTCAATAAATGAATGATGACTATACTCCGAACTTTTACCAAAAGAATATCTGCAAATTTGTCGAAGAACATATTGTTACAATTTGCAATAGGAACGGAACAATTTACGTAACATGAGAAATAAAAGAAAAATCTATGATCGTGCGCGCGCAAGATGTAGGTTGATTTACCGGACAGATTTATTCTCCGTTTATTTTTATGTATTCGCCCACGGTCTTACAATATACGTGTTCAGGTATCTATTGGTAAATAGAAACACCAGGATATGCTTAGCCACATATGCAAACACGAGCAGGCACGACAGATATTGGATCCATGCCCATTTCAATTCTTCCCACATGCTTGGCTGATAATAAATAAAATTCTCCGCGTAGAACAATTCGCCGATGACGACCACCGGTTCATCGTTACAGAAGCCTGTTCTCCACGTTGCTCGCTGGTTTGTAATTCTAGCAGAAACTACAAAGCAAATATGCTGTCAGTAATCCTTCTATATATTTATGGCACATCGCTTTTCAAAAAATATGAATATACATACACTTGCGGTTGTAATTGTGCAACAGCAATTCGGGTAGAGAATAATCGGACAGCTCTATGCTGTGATTGTATGTCTCGTAGAGGCCTTCGCTGCGCAAAAGTCCCTTCTGCCGTAATTCCAGATCTCCGAAGAATCGTATCTCCTGAGCCTCCTGACTTAAAATCTGATCAAACACACCGATAGATTCTATTGTCGCTTGGATGAGATGCTATAAAATACAGAAAATTCCTTAAATAAAAAGCAAATTTACGAAATAAGTTGCAAATCTACCTTTAATTGAAAATTGAAGAATAGCAATAGTCGTAAAGATTTCACTGGCTTATCCGTATAAAAATGAGCTTCAAATCTTAGCGAGTCCTTTTGCCCATTGTTGTTTAGATCGTTCTCTCGTACCTGAATAAAAAAAAATATAAATGTAGAATGGTTAAGTGATAATTAATCGAAATCAAAGATTTGTGTTTAACATTAAATATATGTAAGACATGACAAGATCGAATAAAATACTGATATAAGTTATTAACAAAAATTTAAATTTCATATTTTTAGAATCATTAATATATCCTAATAAATAACCTTGATTAGTGTGCAATAATCTTTGACATCATTTTCCTTGTATGTCGTGAAAGTGGAACATATAATGGGCTCGTTAAAAGAATCGACTTCCGCGATTAACAGGTATTTGTATATAAAATGCACGTCAGGTGTTTCCGCGTGCATTCGATTTCTCATCCAAACATCTGAAATTTAAGAAAATATTAAATATAAACTATCGTAAATTCTCATCATTATCTAAATTTGGTAATACGAAAGTCGGGTCGATTCTTACCTCCCGCATTGTAAATTATAAACAGCGGCGTGATTAGGGATAACACAATGAATAGGAAAACAACAATCGTAGCGCAAGAATGTATCCTACTTTTATACTTATAAGTGACGGAACTTGAAAATATCTCGATCGCTGCCATTGTAATGTCACGTTTGTTACCGCAGCAACGTCCACAGGTGCAAAAGCGTGTAGACGCAAGTGAACGCAGCTGTCGTTGCATGTGGCGATACATCTCATCTGTGCGTTTTCCCTTCCAAAGGACACGGCTTGGGGAAAAAAGGCACTTTATTGTAAAATATTTATGTTTATGACGATTTGCATTTTAATGTGTCGATGATTTACGAAATTTGCAAAGTTAGGCGATTATGAGAATATTTGAAATTATTAGATAATATTAGACATCTTATATCTTTAACAGTAACAAATAAATAAATTTTATTTTTCTTCAGAAGGAAAAAAATTAATATAATTAATTCGTTTTTTCTACAATTTTCAACGCGGAGGTATTCACGTGTCTTTTCTGAAAATTCGAGTCGCACCTCGGAAACAGCATGTTCAAAAGTCGCGTTCGTACGCTGAGGTCTAATGGTGATTCGCCACCTGACAGCTGTGTTCGATCCCAAATCGCGATCTTTCTCAGTTGACTCTAAAAGTTTATCTTCGAGAGATTCTTCGATGTACGTTAATGATTTGCCATCAACGCCGTGATCTCCGACGCCCTTCGATTTCGCGAGATCGAAAGAACCTCTTTGCACTCGAAACGGCGACACTATGTATTTCCGGTTTCGTCCAGACATAAATATATCTCGCTCTTGCCCAGAAGATGCATCTCGTTTTACCTCGTCACTCTTTGTGTGCGACTTCCTTTCATTTTCAAATCCGAAGAAAGGATCAGAAGATCCATGAGTAGAATCGTCCCGAGTTGGAACATCATTCTGAACGGTTACGGAGGATGTCGTTTGAGAGGAAACATCGGTTCTCGTACTGGATGTTATTTCAGAGATATTCTCCGTGAACGATTGTCTGTTCCGTGAAAATTTCAGAGGATCCTCAAGTGAACATTCGGATTTCTTCAAGTTTGGATGTAGAGCGTTAAATCTACTCGAGATCCCTTCTCGCCAGACTAAAGACTTTGCTCGATCATCCAATCTAAAAACAATAATAAAATTCAAATATCGCAAATAAATCAAATTTTTAATCTTTCTTTTTTTAATCATCAAAATTAAATATTAATCCATTCAAATCAAATTATTCTATCAAAAAAAAGGAATAAAATGGAATAACACTCGTGCATTGAGAAATAAAATTAAGGAATTTTAAATACAACTTATATGTGCAATCATAGTCTGCTGGCATAATTTTACGAGTTATATTTAATATTTCACGTTATGTATTAACTTTTATAATCATGAGCATCTAACTATGATTACAAAAGTCCATTTAATGTTATTATCATTTTCATTCCTTATTCTTTATTGAAGAAATAAACCAAACTAAATTATGTATCCCTTTGATCTTCCTGCGAATTTATTTCGCAAATGGACTTGCCTTCCGCCAACCGAATCTCGACGTTCGTCTGCGAAGCGCAGGGTCTCGTCCGTCGCGGTTCTGTCAGTCCCGAGCTTCGTAGACGCTTCTTGCGTAGCATTCGCGACACTGCCGGCTCCGCCGAGCGCAGACGAGGACGTCGATCGCGAGGCGTTATCCGCGAAATCGGCCGGGATCGCGAAGAGCGCGAGCGGCACGCGCCTCACGATGAGCTTCTCGACGACGTAGTCGCATTCGTCGGGATCGTACTCGACGGCGCCCTCCGCGCGTGGCTCGTGTCTGAGGCAGCAGAACAGCGCCTTCAACCGCCTCATCATTCCGTCCGTTCTGTCATCGCGAGCCCTCCGTTCCTCTTCCTTTTCGTCGTCGACGGTGGAGTCGGCGGATATTTTCAAACTCTTTGAAACACGTGCGCGAGCGCGCGCGCACGTTTTCGTAAACTGTGTTACCGTTCGTCGATAATTTGCTGTAATTGAAAAAAAAAACCTTTTTATAAAGCCAATTCGATAATTTACTCAATAGGGAGAGTTTGTTCTATGAAATGTCCATTTCTACTAATGTAGATTAACTTTAATCTCGGTTTAACTTACTTTTTACCGCTTTCTAATGACCGTTTCTACCATATTTAATTTAACTTATTTAATCTCGGTTCAACTTACTTTCTATCTTCGTTTCCTAAGAATGAGAAAAAGTGCATTAATAGAAACGGCCGTAATTCTTATGATTAAAAAAAATAGAAAGTAAGTTAAACCAAGATTAAAGTTAAAGTAAAGTAATGTCCATTTCTACCAATGCAGATTAACTTTAATCTCGGTTTAACTTACTTTTCATCTTTTTTTTAATTCTTAGGACTAAAAAAAGATATAAAGTAAGTTAAACCAAGATTAAAGTTAACCTACATTGGTAGAAACAGACATAAATTGTGGAATTGGCCCTAAGAGATTTGTAATTTTAGTTTCTTAACTTTTTAAATCGCGCGAAGAAGACTTTCCGAGCTGGCATTTTCGTCCGGATGTTTATGATATTGATATATCTGGCTGATAACTCCACGGAGGCGCGAAAGAGACGGCCAGCAACGAATAGATACAACGCGCCAACGCAGAACGTCTTCACCAATGAAATTCTCAGAATAAATTCTGTAGGGGAATGTAGCGAGTATCCGATTGGACGAAGCGTTCAGCCTCGAATGTTGGACAAGTTTGTCCACTTTAGCTGGATTTCTTATATTTTTCATTTTTTTCTTTCCTTCGCATCTAATATAATATTAATTTATTCCATTTTGTATTGAACGCAATATGACGCAGCTACGCAGAGCGGATTCGATTGGGACTCTCGGCCAACAATTATTTGGCGCGATCTCGAGTTGTCCAAACTGGTCGGCGCACGTCGTCCATGCGAGTTGTCGCGACGGCCATCGTCACGTTTCGGCTAGCCTCGGTTTCCTCGATCCGCTTCGTTCTTCGTGATCTCCGGCCGCGAGGTTGCGGCACGCAGTGTGCCATCGGCGTCTTCAGCGATTGTTGACGCATTAATTGTCGTTGAACGTCGTCCGGTCGCGTCGTCCACGCTATTCGACGAAACGAGCGAGGGACTTCGAGCCGAGGTGAGCCGCGTGGTCAGTGGTGTGGTTTCCAACCCGCTGCCGACTCACCGTCCCGACGAGGGGATAGCAATGGCTGCAGTACGACGCCCGATGCGTGTTTGACGTTGTCGCGCGGCAAACTCTCGTCGAGCTGGACCGGAGGCGATCGAGAAATA
This sequence comes from Tetramorium bicarinatum, assembly GCA_928718305.1. Lineage (NCBI taxonomy): Eukaryota > Metazoa > Arthropoda > Insecta > Hymenoptera > Formicidae > Tetramorium > Tetramorium bicarinatum. The sequence continues at coordinate 13,906,838 of OV788320.1, forward strand.
GAGCTCGCGGTTCCTAACGCTTGCCTTGAGCAAGATCTCGTCAGGAAACGGTCTTTTCTCACTTACGGACTCGTCTCGTCCCCGCGACCCTTCCGTTCCCGTCGCGATAAATATTGAAGCAAGGAGATAATAGGAAGATAAAACCCGCGTTTTATCGCCTTCGTGCGGAGCCCGACGAGCGAGTGACGTCATAGGGAGCCAAACGCGTGTATCTTTGATTTGTCTCAAGTATAAAGTTGTAAATTGTAATGCTGGTCTCTTCAAGTCTGTATCAAACAATGGAGTTTGAGGATCGCAAATCAAAAATTAAAATGGATTAAAAATGAACTTATCTGATTCATCGAATTCTAATCTTCAGTTTGCGATTCTTAATTTTCAATGCTTAATTTGATACAAGTTTCATGAATAGTAAAATTATTGTATTAATTTATCTTGTCACTGAATTTTTTTACTCTTTATTATTGCTGTACAATGAATATTTCTATTGTTTAGAGAACTTGAAACAAGCAATGGAATCTGAGTCCAGGCGCAAGGGCCCTAGGAGCCCCAGCGCTGATTCGGACGATTCCTCGCATGCTAGAAGAAGAAGGAAGTACGATCGATCGCCGTCTCCAAGACGAAACCGCTACCGCAGGTCTCGCTCTAGAGACAGAAGATCTCGATCGAGTTCGCGAGATAGGAGAAGGAAGGACTCCAGATCGCAAGACTGGAAGCCACAAGCTCCTCCAGCCCAGACTCAAAGTTCTGTACCCAATCCGAGCAATTCTGCTGGCTACGTTTCAGCGGTTCATAATCAGTACCAGGTACAAACAGTTTTGTAAATTTGACAGCTTTATGAATAAGATTGAAAATTGTGTGTTCTATTAGTTATATTATCGATTGACTTTATTACGTATTTTGTGTATTGCGTTTTGTCTGTATAGGCTCCTCCACCAAACACCAGTCAACCACCACCACCTATTTCTGCCTACAACCAGGGGTATAACAATTACGGTTACAACTATGGTCCGGGTTATGACTACAGTTATCAACAACCCGCTGGCTATCGAAGTGTAAGTTGAACTTAAAAAGTGATCAATACATTCTTAGTTCTACTTACAATTGGAAGAAAGTTTGAGTGACTCTGGTGTCGAAACAATGTGAATGTTGGAAAACGATACATATTCTAATACTGGAGCATGTACTCATGATCTCTTAAAACTATTGCGCACTTTTGCAAAGCATTTCAGAAATAGTTGTACCACTACGTTACCGATTATGACTTTATATTCGGTAGCGTATTTGTTTCCGCTCTCTCGGAGCGTTACACTTATACTTCTCTGTATCACAAATATTGTGAATCTCTCAGTAAGTATAACATTCGCGTTATGTATTTTACTGGCACTGATATTGGAAATCCATAATATTGACTACACCGTTACATCGTCAAGACTTCCATGTATTAGCCAAAGTCCTCATTTGAATATCGTCTGATAAAGGTAAGGGTCGATAAGAATGCTGTTGAACGATTTGACATTGATTGGATGTATTAATTCTGTTAGGATTACCCACCACCTAACTGGCAAGGAAATCAAGTGCCGTATAACAACCAGCAAGCACCACCACCTCCTTCATTGACATCGCAACAAGAATCATCAAGGCCGATTGACAGCAGTTCTTCCAGCTTAGTGACATCCCTGACAACAAGACCTGATGATGTTAAAAAAGAAGGTAAACAGTTATCTATTTAGCTACAATACATAAAGAAATTAATATTAATGTTTAGTTAATTAACATAGTTTCTGTATATTTAATAATAAGAATCAATGCTTCTTTATACTTTGATACGATTTTTATCAAACTCTTCAAATTGAACGTTTAACAGCAATCGCAGCTGAGGTGAAACAGCAGAAAGCGACATTGGCTAAACAACGAGAGGAATATGTTAAGAAATCTGCCACGTTGCAACGCGAACTGGAAATTCTGCGTCAGCAATGTGATGAGATAGGCAAGGAAGGTGGCCGCGAAAATAATCGAATTTTAAAAGAAAATCAGAAATTGCAGGTAATTAATTAATATGGTTTTATAATACATTTTCTCGTGATTAACATTTATCTAAATGTAATGCGTTTGCAGATTGAAATACAAAACAAAATGAAGTCCATTCATAATGTCATCGATATGCTCACTGGTATTATTGGTGACAAGGTTACCGTGGATGATCTGAAGAGCAAGTTTAAGTTAGAATTGAGTAAGCGTTCGAGAAGTCCAAAGGAAGACTTTCCGAAAGGGAAGTCTCCTTCTCCGGACAGATCGTCGGCTTCCGATTCAGATAAGGAATCCAAAGCAGAAAGAGATATTAGGGAGAGAAGATCATCGGAGGATAAGCCAATGTACAATTTCGTTCATTACGACCCTGAAATGCATTGGTGTAAAGTCTGCGATATCTTTCCTAAAACAGCAAAGGAATATTTAAATCATCTGCATAGCAATGAACACAAAGAAGCTTGTTTAGTAAGTAATATTTTCGAGTACAATCGTTATAAAGCAGATGGAGATGCTGAAGTAATCAGAATGTTAGAAAAAATAGATCTAGAGACTTTTGTGCAAATAATACAAATTGTTAGTTGCTAGAGAAAGAACAGGTAGAAAAAACATACACATACATGTATATATTACTTAGTATAATAAAAAAAACACGGGGTTTATAATTAAGGCTATGTATGTATTTGTAGTTCAAACTATATTTGTAACTGGATGATATATTATACAGTAACAATCACAACAAGCAGGTACTTGGTACATAATGTAATTTTTAATGTACCATATATATCAATACTTTATTCAAGAAGAAAAAAGTACCGAGTTTCTTGCACATGATATAAAATCCATTTTTACTAACATTCTATTTTATATGACAGGAACGCAAGATTGTTGATATGCCATGGCATGAGCGAAATGGCGAAGGGACAGAAAAAGAAGTACCCTATTATCACGGACTACCGACGAAAAGAACGCCTATTAAAGGTAAGGTCAATTACAGTGGGCAATTACTAATAGAATATAATTCCGTAGCTTGTGCACAGATAACTGTGGTGTTCGGTATGTATTGAAGAAGTCAACAATCATGAGTTGCTCGAAAATTTGTCTATCCTGAATAAATCGGAACGTTCGTGACACTGTTGAGCATGATGTCGATCAAATATTAAAACTAATAATTCTAATTTATATCATATGTCAGAAGTATATGATAAAGTATATGATAAATCAAGACGATCTTGACAGTAACAAATTTTCTAGCAATGTCGTAAACACCACAGCGATGCATTGGATTTTATCTGGATTCAAGAAGCGCACTTTCTGAGCCGACTTTCTGGCAATATCACTTTATTGTGATCACATATCTAATTTCATTTTCCACAATACTATGTTTTACACAATTTAGGGTGATCAGCTATCTTCTGGATTAGATCTATTAAGATCTTATCATCGTGGAGTGCATTACTTAGTAGAAAGTAATGACGTATAAGATAATGTATATAAATCATTTTGTGTTGTTGCTTGAACTGAAATATATATACATATGTATATACATATATATGCGTATGTGTAAGTTTTGGTGAAGTTACGCGAAGAAAGTTACGAGTATAATTTATATTAAAATTGTGTATTATCTTTTCAATATTAATTTATTTAAAAAACTATTGTACTAACTATTTGTAAAATATACTGCAAGTGCCCATACATATAAACTTTGATCTATAACTATCACATTACAAATGATACAATCAATGGAGGAAAAATCTTAAATCTTGGGATTATTTAAAAATTAGCAGTTGCAATATATTCATATAAAAATATAATGTATTTTTAATTTATATACATATATTTATATGCATTATTATTTGTATCCTGTATAGATAACATTTCTGAGAAATAAACTTGATTCTTTCTTTCCTTTCCTCCCATTCTGTTTTTCTACAGATCATCATCGTGGGAATACACAAGGAAATTTAATATAATCGACCATTTATATCAAACATCTTTTAATATATTATTTTTGTTTTCAGTGACATGAATGTGTCGTGGCAGAATATAAGGTCATTCTTTATGAACTTATAATGTTTACCTGCTTCGAAGCTTAAATAATGCTAATTGCAGGATTGTTTGATTATAGGACTGCAGTTCTTCAGCGCAGCAACGGCCTGGTACTGTAAACTTTGCGACTCCTGGATAGGGGACCTTCATTGTGCCAGTCTGCATCTGAAATCTAAACGTCATTCTGAAAATTTTTCCGTAAGTAATTTTTTCATAAATAACGCTTAATAATAATTCAATTAGAGCAAAAAATTTACCTGGTAAAATAAAATTAAAAATAGAATTACAATTACATTGATTTTTTAAGTAATTTTTTAAATGAAGATAGTTAAAGCAATTATTTTAAAAATGTGTTTAGTAAAAAGATGATTTTTGCATAATTTCTTTTTTTTTTTTCATAAATTCCATATGCTTGATGCAAATAATTTAATTAAATAATGTTATTGTTTAGCGCTTCGTGGAGCAAAATCCGCATTGGGAAACTGATTGGATGGCTGATAGAGAAAAGGCATTCTCTGAGGACAAACACAAGCAGATACAGTTAGAATTGCAGAAACAGAAAGATGACGATCCTCCGATAAAATCGAAGAAATCGAAAAAGAATAAGAAGAAATCAAAGAAAGCTAAGAAACGCAGAAATAGAAGCAGCGCTAGTGATACGTCGAGCGAATCAGAGGATTCGGGTACAGAATCCGATCAGGATACCACCAAGAGTATACGTGTGGCAATGCGAAACAAGATGAAAGCATCCACACAGGCGATTCTGAATGAGGAGATAGATTATCAGCGTATAAAATTGAAAGGACATAACTGGTCGAAGGCACCGTCGCAGATGAATCAATCACCGCTGCCCGAGCAACATCCGTCAGAGGCGGATGACAGACAACTCCTAAATTCGATCAGGGACAAACTGAAAGCCAAACAAGAGGAAGAGATGAAATGTCGCAAAGTGAGTCAAGACAAGATGGAAGAAGAGGAAGAGGACATGCAGCAAGATAGCTATTCGAAGAAATCAGAGGATTTGGAGGCTTGGGGTCCGAAGGAACCGCCTAAGCCTTTTTGGATAAAGAAGGAAGAGGAGAAGCAGTCACAACCAATGACGACGAATAAACCGATCGAGTTGCCAAAACCGGAAGAAATGCCGAAGCCGCACATGGGATTCTGGACTAAGCAGCAAGTAAACATGACAGTAAAGCCACCCGAAAGCAAATCAGTGGAGAAAGAAGAAGAAAGGGACCGTGATAGAGATCGTTATAAGGATGATCGCGATCGCAAGTATAGCAGATACGAGAGAAGAAGCCGACGCGATAGAGATCGAGATAGGGATAGAGACAGGGATAGGGATAGGGATCGTGATTACTACGATGACCGCCGAAAGAGGGATAGGGATAGAGACGGCAATGATTCTCCAAGACGTGATAGAAATTGGCGCGACAGCAGTCCCAAGAGAGGCTACGACAAGTACAGCAAAGACAGGCGAGGAGATGACAATTCATCAAATGACGAATCCAAATTCGACAAGAAGTCAAGCGAGTCGAAGTCGAAGAAAGGTGCCGTCCCGAGTAAGAAATCTGCACCGCAGGTAGCTGCCAAGGGCAAGTTACCGTTCATTGGCAGATTACCTTTATTCAAGAAGAAGGCTGAAGAGCCGAAGTTGCCAGAGAAGGACATTACTCCACTGCCCTATCAACAAAGTAAGTTTGAGGATACGCCGAAGGTACCTAATGAAATCATCAATCCACCTGGAGTTGTGCATATCACTAAATTAGCTACTCCGATAAACCTGAATAACAGCAACACTACGACTCCGCTGGCAAATAAAACTAATAATCAGCCTATGAAGATTTTAGTGGCACCGCCACCGCCCGTACTGAATGAGAGTAAACCGACCCCACAGGTGGTTGATATGGAGATAGATGATCAGTCCGAAGAAACAGTCATAGAGGAGCAACCGATAGTGGAGCAGCAACAAAAACAACAGCAGCAAACTTCGAGCGTATCGAAACTACCATTACCTCCACATCCACCGCCGCCGCTGAATAGACCACCGCCCAGTTTCACTCCGAGCCAACAACAGCAATCTGCAGTGCAGAATAGACCGCCGCCAGCGCAGAGTACATTACCGACCCCGCATTTTACGCCAAATCGGCCACCTCCACCATTCATGTCGAATCCACCGCCATTCGTTCAGGCACCACCGAGATTCCCGCCTCGTCAGCCTGTGCCGCCTGCTGCTTTCATAACGCAGCCGCCACCGATACCTAACACGGGCTTCGTGCAGAATCATCAGAATCCGCCGCCGCCGCCGATGCCGACTGTAGTAGATTCGAGTGCTGTGGTACCACCGCATTCCGACGTAGCCGATATACCGGAACCATCGGAGAAGCGTCCGACAGATCCGAGCATTCCATTGCCGGATGATTTACAAGAGGCTCTCAATATAATCTTTCCGAAGGAGGAGACAGCAGAGACCAAACAGCAACAGCAACAACAAAGCCAACAGGAGTCTAACATCATGTACTCTTCGATGTATAGTATGTTGGGATGTGTGGGATATGGTCCGGAATATATGGATCAACCACCACCTGAAATTATGCAAGAGGCAGAAGCGGACACACAACCCGGACCTGACGATCTTCGCATGTTGGGCATCGACGAGGGAGATACGATTTTGTAAATCGTTCTCGCAATCTATGGGTTTATATCGATGTGTATTGACGCTCCTGTTAATGATTCATATGCAGGAAAATTTATGTCGCGATAGGAAAGATTGATCTGTTTGTGATCCTTTATCATTTATTTTGATGCTATTTGATAAGTATTTCATCGGTATCTATCTTTCACATATTTTGAAATCGAATATGTAATTAAAAAAAAAGGAAAAAAAAAGGAGTAACTACGATAGATGATACTGAAATGCTGTGAATATAAAACCAGCGCCATGAACCGCGAATCGCGCATAAATCTGACACCAGCTTAAGTGGTGTGTATGATCTGTAAAGATTACTTAACGGTATACAGTAGAATTTACAAATTGTCCGATAGATTGTAATGTTTGTTATCTCGTTAACACAGTAATTTCTTCGTTTGGTAAGATACTTTCGCCAATTTTGTTTTGGAATTCATAATATTCTATTGCACAATCAACATCACATTCTGAACATCAGCGATAGCAACGATTGATGTATAATAGTTTTAAAGATAAACTTCGTCTATCTCTTAACAAAAGTTATAAAAAGCATTTGTTGAAAATCGCTAAATCTGAATGACATTGTGGAATGACGTTATGAAATGTTATCAATGTATAAGTCAAGAAGTAAAACGAGACGTGTGTGTGCGCGTATGTATGTGTGTGCGTGTAATATCAATAAAAAGAAAACGCAAATTTCATATTGTATCAACATTGATATTGCATATCTTTGATATTGCAAATCTGTAACTTTCAAGCTTACGCTGTATATACAATACACTTTCAATTGTAAAAGAAATGTTCATGTCAACTTTTTATATATAAGGATAGTAGACTTGAACAATGGAATGTTAAATCGTAGCATTGGAGACATTTACAGTGCGACATTTCCCGAGATTAAAGAATTCTTTTTCTTTTTTTTAAAGAACCACTATGTCTCTTTAATCTTTCTGTTTCTTTAAGTTTAATCTTATGATCGATTTCTAAAGATAATATATTGCCTCTGCTTTTCGAAGTTAATACAACTACGAATCTATTGCTGCAAAATTGTTGAAACAATCACTATTGAAATATAGGTCGTGGCACTGTTCAATTCTTAAATATCCATTTTTACTTAAGCTTTCAGTACTCAGGAAATCTCACGATTTTCGATTTCGTTAATTGTGTTCGTGTAAAAATGCTTATTCTACCACAGCATCGATTAGCTTACGTAATATAATATCGGAATGAATCGGAACTCTTCGATTAAAATCTACAAATGCGAGAGTAACAATGTAATATATCGCAAACATTGACGTTAGTACCAAATTACGATAATAGTACCTTAGGCAGAGCGTCATACTTTGATAAAACGCACCCGAGTGCATAAAAGAATTAAATTCGTGCTTTATATAGTTTAGAGATGCATAATTAGTCCTATGTGTCCAGTCTCTATCTTTCTTAAAGTGGAATGTAAAAACCAATGTAGATTCTCACGTGCTACAAACATGATCAAAGGCCTACTTTAAGATTTCTGTTCGTCGTCTACGTATATGGATGGGAAATATAATTCGTAATGCGAACACGGCGGTGTAGTAAAATGATTCCGTCGTATCGATGACTCCATTTAGATCTGAAGTACTAGGCCTGCGCTGGAAATGTTGTCCCCGCCGCCCGCCGTCTGACTAGCTTGCGTGCAAACCAACACGGGAGCAACGCACACCTGAATCGAAATATCTTCTTGTTCCACCTTCAATATCTCATCCCAACAAGACACTGGTTTGTCGATGTTCAATGCTATTCGAGTACCGTCAACGATAGACGTCGAGAAGCTATCGTCCATAATCAACGTCGCTTTCTTCACATCGACCTGCACAAAAGACGAAATAATTTTAAAATCATTCAATCAACGTAGGATGACCAATTGTATGGAACATTTCAATATCAAAAATTAAATAAGTGCCATATATGTATTCTAATAATTTCTAATAATTCATTTGAAAAAAAGTTGCGGATTTGTAATTATAATTTATCAAACATCAATCAATCAAGTTATTCATATATGACTGAATGACTTACGTTACTCGATGCGCATACGTGTCTATGTGCAGTCAGCGACGCTTTAGCTGCAGCGGCCATAGTGTTCTTCCAAACGGAATCCTTGACAGTGAATATGGCCTGATACGCCAGCGTGTGCACGTGAATTCTCGTGAGCTCTCTAGAATTCGCGATCGATTTGCCTCGCAGACGTATGAGCTTGAACAACGTTCTCATCTGATCCAACACCGTTGCGACACGTGGAGTCGAGTTGGCCACTAACGAGATATTACCGTAGTACATGGTATTGTACAAATTCGCTATTTCCTGTTCGTTCATTCCCAAACTATCGGCAAAGGGAACCACCAAGTCGCACAGCTCGAAGAGCAATTTATCCTCGGCGAACGAGGCCATCTCGAAATGAATTCTGGTAGAGCTCGGACGTTCCACCATCTGCTTCTTTACGTTTATCAACAGATTCTTGCGTGTGTCTGTAAAATTACAGGAACATGAGGATATTTCAATTAACATATAATCGTGGATATGTTCAGCGATGAAAAAAACTACCTTCTCGAAAAGGATAATTGTCCATCATCTGGAGACCGCTGACTACTAACAAATCGGGATCATGAGTCCCCAGGGCTTTATCGAAGGCATTGAATGAGCTAATCATTGGATTATTTACGTCGTTGTGAACGATATATCTGAAAAAAGACACGAAAGAATGCAGTTTCCTATCGGTTTGCATTATTTATTTGATCATGCGCTTATTTCTTTATTTTACATATTTTTTTATTATTATTACTGTCAGTACCTGTTTGCCCTCGCGCTGGAATAAGGGCCCCACACTTCACCGTGCTTGTATTCCATGATGAGGTGAATGTCATCGCGTTTCACCTCGCCGCCCACTATTTTTATCACCTGCGGAAACATCTGGTGCAAGGATCTCGTCATTTTAGCTGCGAGAGTCACGTCGCATCCCTCTCGCAAGAATCGCATCGCCATAACTGCCGCATTTCCCCCGATTGTCGAGTACGACGAAGGAAACGAGCGTGCTTTCGCCACCAATTCGTCGAATAAAGTTCTGTTTGCCATGTAGCGCCTGCAGAGAAAAGTTTCTGTTACTCTATGTAAGATAAACTATAAAAATTACAATTGTGTGATTCTAATATATGTTATAGGATGATTTCAAAATATAATAAACCGTCAGTCATGTAAAATGTTTCCAAGTAAATTGAAACATCCATGATTGAGCCGAAAAAAGCTAGTTGCAATTTTAATATATTTACTCAATGAAATATTCAAATTATTCTTAGTAGAATTATTTGGAAATAAATAGAAGATGTGCCAATAATCGAGCTGGATCTTTTGTAGCCAATAATAATTTTCCGTGTGAATTTATGTAAGAATAATTTTGTCAATCAAATGACATTTATGATCCAGACTCTCTAAAACTATCTTAAACATCTTTCTGCAATGTGTCTCAATATCATTGTCAAAGTTTGACAAATATAACTGATTTATAGAGCTGTAATTAACATATTGTAAGAATTACTCTACTTAATTATCAAATAATGTATTTTCTGCTACGTGTGAAACATTTTACGTTAAAATTTTGACAAAATTCAAATAAATCTCACTCGGCCGCGGCTCCATGGCGAAAATAATAGGCGAAGCTCTTGAGCAGTTCAAGTTCAGTGTTGATCTCGTCGAAGTGCTCGGGTCGGCCGATCTCGTCCGAGTATCTCAGCAAGTGTTTCGCGTCGATGAAGACATCGGTGCACACGCCATAACCTATGGCGACTTTCGGCCTGCTGGTGATGACGTACTTGTTCTCGAGCCTTTCGAGGCCGTGCAGCAGGGTCAGCAGTCGTTTCTGCAGGACATCGTCGGTGTTGCGGTAATAGATCGCCGCCAGAACGATCAGCACGGTGAGAAACGTCCCGAATCCTAACCTCCTTTTATACCCCATATTGTCGCTGCACAATCGGCCCCCGTGAGCGGTGAGCTCCGTTCCGAATCCTAACCTCTTCTCGTGCCCGACCTCTCCTCCCTCCCGGGTTAAACGTTGAACGCGCAAATGCCACACAATTGACCGCACGAAATCTGCATACGTGGATAAATTGTGTAGAAGGCGTCATCGGTGACTTGCCACTCGAGATTTCTTCCGATTGACCATATCACATCTAGATATCCGTAAATGATTGTTAAGAAAGTCCAATTGGAGTTGTATAACATATATACAGTATTGTTAGTGTATATTAATTATATAATTTATTATTATTATTAGTATTAAAAGTATTAAAATGTAATATTGCGATTAATATCAAATACTGAGAATTCATTGATACTTTCCTCAATATATGCAGATTATCCATCTAGATATATATTTTTGGGATATCGAGTGAATATCCATTAAATTTTGACATTTTTTAAATAATTTATTGAGCGATGAGCATTCATATATATTATGTTATAAAATACTATTTAAAAAAGTCTTTTCTTCGTACAAATGTCTCTTCAATGATAGGACAATAAATTTTGTGACTTGTTTAGAAAAAGGTGATTTATATAATTAATTATTCTGTTATACATTCGTTTGCCTGCTTTAAGTACATGCAATATATAAAAAAACAATCTACATTATAAAAATTCACTTGCATGTATTGCATGCATGTAAATGTTTCGATCGAAGATATTTTATATCTACCCAAGTATAAAATTTAAAAGCTTACATCACTACAAGTCGAACAGTCTGCATTCTGTAAATCGTACAAAAAAGAGAAAATATTTTACACTTACATATTGCGCGATATGTAAAAAATATTATTGAAGTACTTATACTATACGGTGCATAAAAAATTGTGACAATTACATATGAACCTAATTAAAGCGATTAAAATATAAATTATAATATCTTTCGTATCATATATCTGGATCAAATTGGAAGCAACAAGCGAATAAAAGGGAAAATACTGTATACAATTTTGTAATTTATCCGCAGCGACATTCCTCGTTACTCCAATTGTCCAATTATCTCAGATCTCGCTGTGTATAAGTTTTTGTCAGGAACTTGCATGAAACTAGTAAAAAAGACGGAACTTAAAACAATCCGACAATGTTTCAAATTTGACATCAATACTTGCAAAGTGTTCATTCAGAAGATACAGATTCAGTTCTGCGTCAAAAGAATTTGACAATATTTCATTCGTGATTGTTACAGTTTGTAATTTTTTATTAGACATCTGAACTTCGTTCAGATGTCTCGGATGAGATATTAATTTGCCAAGAGTATTTCTTTCACTCCTTGTTCTTCGTATGAAGGCGCATATGCTTCTTCAGATTGTCGAGCCGATTGCACCGGCGGTCGCAGTAATCGCACTTGTAGGGCATCAGATTGCTGTGCACGACCACGTGGCCGTTGAGATGACTGATCTGTTTGAAGCGCTTGCCGCAGATGTTGCAGGTATACGGACGCTCGTTCATGTGCGCGGACGAGATGTGCGTCTGTAGATTCGTCTTCCTGACGAACGTCGCCTTGCACACGTCGCACTCGAACGGCCGTACGTTCGCGTGGATCGCCAGGTGCGACTTGAGCACGTTCTTGTGCTTGAAGTTCTTCTCGCACAGGTGACACTGGAACGGCCGCTCATCGTTGTGCACCTTCTTGTGGACCGACAGATGTGCCAGTTGCTTGAACATCTTGGCACAGATCTCGCACTGATACGTACGACCGTCCTCGTGCGCGGCGCTCACATGACGGCGCAGAGTGTCCGCCAGGGTGTACCGCTTGCCGCAGATCTTGCAGCAGTACGGACGCTCGTTGGTGTGCGTCAGTAAGTGGCCGTTGAGGTTGCGCTTCTCGAGGAAACGCGCGCCGCACACGTCGCACTGATACGGCTTCTCGCCGTTGTGCACGTACATGTGCTTCTTCAGCGAGTTCGACAGGCTGAAGCGTTTCAAGCACACGGTGCACTGGAAGCGACGCTCACCCGTGTGAACCAGCATGTGCGACTTGACGTGGCCGGCCTGCTTGAACCGCTTGCCGCATACCTTGCAGTCGTACTGGCGTTCCTGCGTGTGCGTGAATATGTGCCGCTCCAGCACGCTCTTCGTCGTGAACACCTTCTTACAACTGTCGCACTCGAACAGACGATAGACGTCGCGTATCTTGGACGATGACGTCGTCTTCGTCGTCTCACCTTTATGTGAGTGAGCATGTTGCTTCAGCAAATCCAGCGAGTCGAACTTCACGCCGCATACTGTGCACTGGAACGAACGGTAGTCGTGATGGGTCAGCGAGTGCTGACTGAGATGGCCCAATTGTTTGAAGCTCTTGTTACACACCTCGCACACGTACGGCCGTTCGTTCGTGTGCGAGCGCATGTGTCTCTCCAGCACGCTCGGGAAGCTGAACTTCTGCTTGCAATATGTACACTGTAGAGCTTGTATCTTCGACACACGATTCTCCGCAGGCAGCTTCCGTCTACCAGTTTGATTCGAGCTCTTACTGATTTTGCCAGAGAGTTCCTTCGTGTCCAGTGACGAATCGCAATCTTTGTTTATTGTCTCGGGATCGGATGTCTCGGGTGTCGTTTGAATCACAGATTTTTCCTTGTTAGGTAATGCATTGGCGTTGTTTCTCGTATTTCTACTGACCGGTATCTCTCTCTCCTCATCAGTTAATTTATCTTGTCCATGCGATTGTTTCATATGCTTCGAGTAGAATCTTGGAAAGTTAAACGTTTTATTGCACAACTTACAATGGAGAACTTGCTTCGCTTTGTGCGTTCTCATGTGGTTCTTCAAATGCCCTATTTTCATATACTGCTTTTGACAGTACTTGCATTTGAGGGACTGAGTATCTTCGTTGTCTTTCATTTCTTTCTTCGCGTCTACTTCATCTGTAGACGAATCCATTGCGCGCGCGTTACTCGCCAGAGATTCATTCTTCACGTTGACGTAACTGAAGACATTTACATCGTCGGCTTTCGCAAATGTCTTTTGACTCTGCGTATCTCGTACATTTTCGTTTTCTTCGCACTGCTGAAACATTTGAAATAGAATAGTTTCGATAATTATGTTACGTTTACAATACTGAGATACAATTGTATGTAATATTGCATTATTACATTGATACTATTTGATGTACTCTGCGTGTCTTCCGTCATTGTCGCCGCATCGCCATCCTTCTTATCTGACAAATGTTTGAGCCATTCTTCTTCCGTCCTCAGACCTTCCACCTCTTTTTCTACATTTCGAAAATTCTCGCGTACGCTCTGTCTGAACAGTATGTTATATGGAACTTTGCCGTTCTGGCAGCAATACGTCGCGTTGTGAGCGATCTGTATGAAGTTCAGTCCTTCGCACCAGGTCTTAGCTGGATTCTTTCTCATCCAGGATTCGAGCGAGCTCTTAAAATCCCTATAGCTAACTTCACACTTAGACGTGTCCCCGTGCAGAATGAACAAATCATTCCACAGCAAACGTAGCTCATGTACAATTTGTTCAGCAAACTTACGTCCATTGCCGCTCTGCAGCACTCGCGGTGCTCCTATAATCCCCAATATATCTAACAGGTTCGCCGCGACCTCTTTGGCTGTATCGTTACGGAGAGCCTTTAGCACAACAAACTTGGAAAACTGATCTTCGTAAACGAAAAAGTATTTATAATTAAACGTTGGGTCTATTGTCATCTCTATTACATCAATGCGACCTTTATTATATAATTTCTCCGATACGTCGGTCAATCTTTTAGGCGGCGGATTTACAGAGTCCGTTTGACAGGCCTGCAGACAAATATATATGGAATAGTTTTAATTAGATTTATATATAAAATACATTAAATTATATTCAGTAACAATATTTATTTTTAAACATTTTTTAAACAATTTTAATTCCAGTGCCAATAGCATTTCGATAATTTATTTGTCATAGTAAAGATTGAATAAAGGACACTTACTGTTGCATCCGAATAGCTATCCTTGATTTCCTTGTCCTTCTCTTTGGACAAGACTGGCAGGTGCACGACTTTGTTTTGCGCAGACTGCGAACTTAGGGTGCTTTGAAAGAATTCTGTTTCCTGCTTTATGATTAAGAAGTCCTGATTCCTGTCTCCCGGCAGCAAGTGATCCAAAGAGTTATGCACGTATGCGTTTTGTGGTATCCATTCCACACTTAACGGCATTTCCTTATTCATTATTATTTTTGTCATGTGTCCTGCCTAACGCTGCGTCTCTGTTCAATACCGCAGTGCTCTCCTTATCATTCTCTATAATCAATTAATATAATTTTATTATACAATTATTAAATAAATTGCTAAAGAAATTAGTGTCTTCGTCACAGTTTTTTCTCGGAATGAAAAATAGATGCCTGACAGAATCAGTATAAGTTTGTCCGACAATGATTATCTTTATTGTGACTTATAAGGATTAATTCGAAAGCTTTTACTCTTTCGCACATAATTTATGTACTTCTTGCGTGTCAAAAATCAAGCCGGCATAATGGGACACGCAATCTTTTCTCGATTGAATAATTAACCTATAATTCATACAAATTCAACGTGCATCAATTCCCAGTTGTTGCGCTCGAAAAAAAATTTAGGTAATTGCGATCTGTGTACCATGTTAGAATGCCCAACATCCTCCCACGCATTTTTCCCGTATCGCTTTGACAAATAAATCACCGTAAGTCCAGTTCCGCTCCTGGCTGAGATATGTCAACTTCTCAGCGTTTCTTGGCACACTGTGGAGATGTATTGTCGATGTCAAGGCAAATTTTCATCGATATCTCCCGTGACGAGGGTTGGAAACCGCTGGAAGTTACCAGATTTACGAAATCGACGAGAGGATAGGAAAAAAGAAGTCACATTTCTAAAAAGCAGAAATTATTAGATTCATAAAATCAAAGGCACACGAGAGACTCACTCGCGCATTGTATGGCACTGTGCACGGGTAGGAACATTCAGGTATGACGCATGCTCCGAGGATACCAACAATTGATGTGATTGCGTTAAGACATGCGTAACATGATGTAGTAAATACATAACTTACACCTTATCTCGCCCTCGTTAATCTCTCTCTAGCTCTTATCATGCACAGGTGATTGTAAATTTTAAGTAAAAACCGTAGTATTTTGTTTCAATAGGGACGGACGTTCGCCAACGGAGAGAGAAGAAAGGGAGATTTAAATCGCATGGAATCCGGAGCACGGCAATTCGCCGTCGAATGAACCTGGATCAGTGTTTCTGTTGCTCGCATTGAAATGGCGCAAAACTTGGATGACGCGCGACTCGCTGCTCGTAGAGCGGTGCAATTCGACAGTAATGGTCGATACGAGCAGGCCCTGTATTATTATGACATCGCTATTAAGCTTCTTAATAGATTGCAGTCGGATGGTATATATGAAGACAAGCTTGCGGAGTATCGTGAGAGGATTTCATCGATACAGCGTCTTAGTAAGCACTGCGAAATTTTCTGTAAACACAGTTTGTACAAACGGTGCTTTTGACAGAGAGTCTCATTTCTGAAACTTTTAGTTCGCGAGGAGGAACAGAAGAGTCATAATCCAGAGCTTTCACATCAGTCCGAGTTACAGAGATGTAAATTTCTCATGAATCAAGCTTTAGACGCAGATGAAGCAGGTCTGAAGGACGTTGCACTAAAGTTATATACCGATGCTGCTGAACTTGGTCTTAGCACAGTAAGTACAATTTCTCCTGCTAATAATATTATACATAAAATCCTTTTTATTTAATCTATACGATACATTACAGAAAACTGCTGACGCAGAAGTAAAAGCAAAGTTAACAAACCTTGTTAGAGTTGCTGTTGAACGGGCAGAGACTTTAAAAGGAATCAAAAGGAATGTTGAGGATAATGGCGTTATGAAAACTCTTGCTAAACTACCGTCTGTACCAGAAAGCAGTTTTCCCGATATTGAACAGTCAATACAATCGGAACAGCCAGTAAATACGCCATCAGTTGCTCCAGGTAGTAAATATAATTTAAAGACAAAAAATAAAACAGCAAAATATTCATTGAATAAATTTCAGCGAGAGATCCCAGAGCCTCACTTCATCGTGGAAGCAGTGGGCATCTGAAAGTAACTGGTGGTAGTGGCAATTATACCGAAGAAGAAAAGAAAGTACTACTTTACGGCTCTCACATTAATGATAACGAATTTGTACCATTTATGAGTATCGATCTTGCCGAAAAATTTCAATATGCCTTTCCATTTACTGATAAAGATGGATTATTAGAGCTAGCGCCGAAGCAAAAGCCTGACTTCGCTGGATGGCGCCGACCAGAGGAATTATATTCTGATCCTAAAATGGTCATTGGCCATCATGTTGATTACTTCAGCATAAAACAGACTGTTAGTAGAACATATTAATGTAACAGATATTAAAAACATCTTAAATTAGTTTATCAGACTTAAAATTGCAAGAATAAAACTGCTGTACACTTGAGAAATATCTAATTGATTCTTTTGTATTTCAGGTAGTTTCTGATTGTTCGTTTGTCGCTTCTCTGGCTGTGAGTGCTCAATATGAGAAGAAGTTTGGACGAAGATTCATAACATCCATTATTTATCCAAAAAATAAATACAAGGAACCTATATACAATCCATTCGGTAATTATTTAATTATATAATTTAATTTAATTGATATATTATATAACATAAGTATTTTTAATTATATATATTCTATATAATATACTTAGAGAATGTGTATATTAAGCTACATGGAAGAAGTATATTTTATACGAGCACTATCTGGTGCTTATATTTTTGTTCGTGACTGGCTTTTTACACAAATACAATTTTAAGCATTTACACCTCATGGCTTTTTTAAAATTGAAATTATTGAAAGATACAAATAGCACACACATTTATCCAATCATTCTTCATATAAGAATTCATTTTGCATATATTTTATGCGTATATTTTAATATGCAATATTATATATTAGAAATGATGAACATGTAATATTAGGAAAATACATGGTGAAACTACACATCAATGGCATTCCACGTAAAGTAATAATAGATGACCTTCTGCCTGTAAGCCGATACAACCAATTACTCTGTTCCTACTCTAGCAATCGTGGGGAGCTATGGATTTCTTTACTCGAGAAGGCTTATATGAAAGTAATGGGTGGTTATGATTTTCCTGGATCAAATAGTGTAAGTTTGTGTTTTCTTGCAATATTGCTAACCGTAATTTATTTTTTTCTATTTTTTAAATATATCACATTTGTCTCTACAGAATATAGATTTACATGCCTTAACTGGCTGGATACCTGAGAGATGGGCGATAAGACCAAATGAGCCAGATTTTAACAAGGATAATTTATTTGAAGTATTACTATTACGACTTCATAAGGGAGACGTTCTAGTCACTGTAGCCACAGGAGAGTTATCAGATTCGGATGCAGATCGTACTGGCCTTGTACCGAGTCATGCATACGCTGTTCTTGATGTGAGGAAGGTTAATGTAAGGAACACAAAAGAATTATTCGTTTAATATTTGTTTAAAATTCTAATATAAATATAAACAAGATTTTTTATTTTTTAAATATGTTAATAAATTTTTTATTTTATTAAAGAGAATGAAATTATATTTAACTTAAATTATATTAATGCACATGTAGGGAGAAAGATTATTACAATTGAAAAATCCATGGTCCCACTTGCGATGGAGAGGCAATTATTCTGAACTTGATACAAAACATTGGACTCAGGATTTGAAGGAAACATTAAATTATGATCCAGAATCTGCTTCGGTATTTGATAACGGTGTTTTTTGGATTGATTATGACAGTATATGTCGGTTCTTTGACGTATTTTATTTAAACTGGAATCCAGGATTATTTAATTATACTTATTGCATACATCAGTATGTAATTCTTATTATATCTGCATTATGTAATTGCCGTTTCTTTTCTTATAATAGTACATTCAAAGTAATTCCATTTTGTTACAGAATGTGGAAAGCTGGCATTGGACCTGTGAGAGATGCATACAATATTGGTGACAATCCACAATTCTCATTAGAAGTACAGAGTAAAGGATCTGGTGCTGTTTGGATACTTCTTACAAGGCATATTACAGACATAGCAGATTTTCGACAAAATCAAGAATATATCACAGTTTTAATTTATCGTAATGATGGAAAAAGAGTATATTATCCACGTAAGTGTATAATACATTTTTAAAATTTTGTATTGTTTATCTTCAATTACTAATATTATTAAAAACCTATTCAGACGATCCACCACCGTACATCGATGGTGTGAGAATAAACAGCCCACACTATTTATGCAAAATCAAACTCAATGAGCAAAGTGATGCAAAATATACTTTGGTCATATCTCAATATGAGAAAACAAATACTATCTATTACACACTCCGGGCATATGGAACATGTCCATTTATATTACGAAAAATACCTCAACTTTATAAATATGAAAAAGAGGTATACTATTTACAAAATTATACCTTTCTAAATTCTTTCAGAAATCATTTTTTTAGATTGTTCTGATGTATTTATATATTAATGTGATCTTTTATATAGGTCACAGGTCAATGGAAGAATGCGACAGCAGGAGGATGTGGCAATCATCCCACTTATATGAATAATCCACGATATCAAATAGTGCTCGAAAGTGCTAATAATAATAATTACTTATTAATTATTTTGAAAGGACCTAAACAGTATCAAATAGGTTTTGATATTAACACTGTTATACTGAACGATGCAAATGCAGCAACTGCATTTAAAACAAAAAGTTCTGGACCATTTAGGTCTGTTACTTTACCTAGATTATTTCACCCGTAAATGATGTTCTATTTATATATATGTATATACTTTATATTTACCTTTTATCTTTATTTCTGTTTGTAGATCCGGATTTGTATATTTGGAATTGGAAGATGTACCCGCAGGAACATACCATATTATTCCTTCAACATATGTAGCTGGTCAAGAGGGACCATTCTTTTTAATTTGTAAATCTTCTTGTAACTTGCAGCTACAACTTCTTTAACAAATTAAATAAATTGCTGGATTGTAATTGCAAATATTTTAAGCTGCTTGTACATGTAGTTGTATATACGCGCATACATCGATTTATGTTAGCTTTTCTTTAATCAAGCATTAATTGTTTTTGCCATTGTTATTGTTTAATTAAAATTAACATTTTTTAAGTCCGTTTTTTATTAAAAAATAATTTTTCTTATACTATTTAGCAATCATTGAGACAGAAATATAACATCTGTTTTAATATGTACATAATTACTTCCATAAAATCTGCACAGTTGCAAAATGTGTTGACCATTTATAATATACATTATATAATTACAAATAATTGTAAAACAGAGAATTTGGGAAAAAGTAATTTACAGAGAATTCTCTCATAATAGTTTTATTTTATATTTCAAAAGTACTGTATATGTGAACGAGACTGACATTTATAAATTTTATTACCATCAAGATTTCTAAGGCTTGCATATTTATGGTTGTTTATGTTATTTGAAAGGAAAATTTTACAATACAAGCAACACATAAATAAAATATTTTAGTTCACATTTAACAT
Source organism: Tetramorium bicarinatum (assembly GCA_928718305.1). Classification (NCBI taxonomy): domain Eukaryota; kingdom Metazoa; phylum Arthropoda; class Insecta; order Hymenoptera; family Formicidae; genus Tetramorium; species Tetramorium bicarinatum. The sequence goes on from OV788320.1 coordinate 13,927,216, forward strand.
GACTACGTTCGGGGAGAATATGTACAAGGCACTACAGTCTAATATTTTGACTGATTATGGTATATAAATATATCTAAAATAAATTGACAAAGTATTTTTATTACTTATTTCTATATATAATCGACATGCACAATATATCGAATAAATATTTTGGAAAAATATTTTAATGTAGTATGTTATATATTGCAAAGTGTAAAGACATTGATATAATATATTTAATTAAAAATATTTTCATTTGCATTGAGACAAAAAATATCTAAAGAATTGCATATCATGTTTACACAGACAATTGTACAATTATCTTAAGTTAAACAATAAGTGGACCTGTGATGCATAACTCTTGAGGTACATCTGTAAATATTAAATCCATTACACATTGCTTTTAGCTTCTTTACTCTATGTATTGAAATTCTTTCTCCACCTGCACATCCTTTGCACCTTTTTATGGCATCAGTTTTTTATAATATATTAGTAATTGGTTTATATTATTTGTATGTGTTTATGTGTGTTTGATTTATACATGTACAAAATGTTAATTTTTGTATACACTGTATAATAAAATATAGATAGTAAAAATATTACACAATGAACCATAAAACAAACAGGGAAAGGTAATTCACATTCATATACATACACGATAAATTTGTTGTCTAATATGTACATACTTTATGATATATATTAGTGGCATTTTTTAATTCTTTTCTCATATATTAAAATAATTCTCAGTAATTTTGTTTGTTTTACCAAATTAGATTTATCGTGTATCAACTATATTGACAGATATTTTTTAACTTTTCCATTTTTTCATGCATTGTAAAAAGAATACAAGTTAGTCTTGATCGATGGTAAGTTTTACAAAAGAGAAAGAACGAGTGAATGAAGTAGAAAAGTAACTGTATCTATTCATATAATTTAAAGACAGATAACTTCTATCCTTTTGACCACGCATGAAAGATTATAGATTATTGTTCTAATAATGTTTATTGTAGTACGAGTTTGTATTAATACAAAAATAGATTATAAAATGCTGGTGTTAATACATACGATGAGGTATTATATTAGAAGAGTCCAGTAAGTATATTGAAAAGAACTCGTGAGATTCGTGAAATTAACTAGAAGATTGCTTCATACAAAGAGATATGTATGTTAGTACATTCATCTGATTACTGTAAAAAATAAATAAAGTGCATAAATATCTATTAGATAATACAGAGCCGCACATTTATAATAAACATTTGATAATAAGAAAAGAATTATGAACTTGTAATTTTAATAGTATCTAGGAAAACCTATCTAGAGAAACCAGTTACATATATTTTGATCAATATGCATTTTTCAAAGAATGTAAAAGTTCTTAGTTAAAAATGACATTTGAAATTGTTTGACTGCTTAATATCATATAATAAAAAGAAGTTGAAATAACTTTCACATAACTTTTTGATTCATTTCGGATACAACCACATGTTCTCTATGTATACAAAATAGCTATAGTTTGCCTGCAAGCTGCCAATATTGAAGATTGTTCTTCGCCCTCCTTTTATATAATAACTTCTGTATGATTATTTCTTTACGTAGGATGGACAAAGTTTCGCAATTACAAAAATCGTAAAATTTTTATCACGTCAATCGTTAATAGCTTCTTTGACAAATTTGGAGTTGATGCATAGCATCAAATTTTTTTTAAATACGAGAACATCGATTGCACTTTTCATTTTCGATAACTTCATACTTCATACCAGTAAGAAATGGTTGGTCAAGTTGATGTCGAATCAATATCGATTCGATGTCTTTTGCGTCGAAAAGACATCAATTCGACGTTGATACGATGTTTTTTCGATCATCATTTCTCACTGGATAGTTAATTTATCATTAAATTTTTGTGTTGTAGAAAAATTACCTCCAAATTCATTCAACTCCATTGACAATTAACATGATAACTGAATACCTAGTATTTAATTTATTTATTTTATATATTTTGTTAATATCATGTGCAATATTTTTTTATTTATGTCATTGTTGTCTAAACTTTTTATCCATTATTTTTATAATTGTACTTCAAATTTGTAATATAAATTTATGCATTAATATTATTTTTTCTTTTGTTGATCTCATGACTTTTTTCAATATATCTAATGAAAATTTAGAAAATTTTCAATAAATGATAAATGCGCGCACCAAATTTTCACAAAAAAAGAGATCAATCTTAAATTATTTAAATAAGTTAATATTAAAATATATGCAGATATTTGTGCATGATATAATATATACTAGCAGTTTTTGTTAATTAATAGCAACTTCTACTTAATGTATTGAAATTTAATTAATTAAAATTTAAAATATTTCTATAAGATACAATATCCAAAAGGACAAAATACAAGGCGATATATGCAAATATATATATATGTAGATATATATTAATTTTTTATGTAGATATTTAATGTAGATATAAATTAATTACGATTCATTTTAATCTACGATACTTTCGTAGATGTATATCTTACAATTTTTGTTATATATATATAATTAAATCTATTTTTATATTACAAATTTAGTAATAATATATCATAGTACATATCATTTTTTAAGGCTTTCTAAATATGAGTCTCATAGAAATATTTTAAATTATTATAAAGCATTAATACTCGCGACAAAAAAATAGGATCACATTTTGTGCAAAACAATGTTTTGCATAAAAGAAATGAAATAAATCACTAAAATACTAAATAGATCTTCTGTAGATAGTAAAATTAAAAAAAAATTGTACAATAGTGAACGAGAACTGGACGTCAGTTATGTATAAATGAGATATACATTTTACGCAGTAAATATCTGCTCTTTTTTTTACTAGGATATGCTATATTAAATATATATTATACGTTATTGTCAAAGTACAAAACTACTTTCTAATGGCATGATGTTTGATGCAAGATGCGAGAGAAAAAATGGTATAATTACAAAATGCTGCCCATCTTGAATTTTTATTTTCATCTACTAAACTCTGGAAGTGGCTTGGCTATCCCTTCGCTATAGGCTTTATGAACTGCTTCACACACAAATCTATATTGACTCTGAAAAGAATATCACATTTAAATAAACAGGAGAATATTTTATATTATCTAAATAAATAAATGTAAATCAGTAACAATAAAACTTACAGCATTCTGTATCATCATTGCTCTCTGATCTCTCATAGAGCGTACAATATCTAATGGATATACTGGTTGATTAGCTTCAATTAAACACAATGCTGTTTCCATTAAAACTAATACACCGGTTCGTCCTATTCCAGCAGAACAATGCACAACCGCAGGTTCGACTATTCCAGTACGAGCTGCTCTAACACGTTCTGTAAACGTAGTAAATTGTCGCCAATCACTGGGTACTCCGTGATCGGGCCAGCTGCAATACTGCATATGTGTTATATCTCTTTCCTCTCCAGTCTGCAAAGATATATATATATAGATAGCATGTAAAAATGTGCACATTATAATATATTATCAGTTATATCTCATATATGTGTATTATGAAATACAATAAATTGTTATAGTACAAAGTTTTACTCACATTAACATCGCGAAGTATGAATTCTCTAAAAATAAATGTATCCTCGATATTTTCTGCAGTCGATGTAAGTGTGAGATTCCTTAACGTGAGAGTCTCGTTATATGCCGGCCAGTATTGATGACATTTTGCACGACCACGTTCAACTAGTGTTGTGAGCATAACGACAAGTGTACTACCCGCTTCTAAAACCATTTGCCAAAAATCGGCAACGGTGGAAGACAAGGGACCCTGCGTAGCAATATACCTATTAATAATGCCTGAACCTGGTATTTCCATGTTCACATAATTGGCATTGATGTAATCTCCATTCACAGATCCCATCAAGATTACACGAGTAACGTCATCTACAAAAAAATATACATATATTTTATACAAATCTCAATAATTATTACTCTATCTCACATGGATGAATCTCTTGAGTAATTTATTGATATTAATAATTTTTTTGTTATAGAGAAAACTTCAACTTACACGGCGAAATATCCCGATAGCGATTTTTTGATTGATTTTCTGGCTTTTTCGATTCGAGTGACGTAAGTTCCGGATTTTTTCTATATAACTGCTCATACTGCGCGATAAGAGCACCGCTTGCTAGACCGTCCGCAAGCAGTAACATAGATTGGGCCAGTGCGTCAGATCCAATAGCTGCATGAGGCGCATCAGGTACATACCTTGCAATTTATTATAATAAATTAGGTTTAGCTCAGTTTACAATACACATAACAAAATATAACTATAATTTGGAGTTACATACCTATAAGGCGGTTCTTCTTCGGATGTCTCATCAGTACCAGCCAATGCGTTATACAAGGCATTAGGTCTGACAGTTAAAGTAAGTTCACCAGATCCACGATCACGTGATTGTCGTATTAAATTTACCACGCGTTCATGCAATAAACCACTCACATCGATTCCATTGATGTAAACAACCTGTATAATGAGAAATTATATATCAGGATGTAAAAAGATATCATACAGACTATTGATAGAGATAAAGGATTATAGTAAATGTATGTGGTACCTGATCTCCTTCATTTAATTTTGGATAACAACGATCGGCAGGTGTATTCGGGGCTACTCGTGATACTAAGATTGGCATATCCAAATCTAATCCACCTTTTACATTGAAACCAAAACGTCCTTGTTCGTCTGGCGTTAAAGATATGGTTACTAAACCGTCTTCTAATATCTAAAATAATAAAAAGTATAGTTATTGAATTTCTTTACTTTTATTTGTTAATTATTATATGTATTTTCGATAGATATACGTACTTGTGGAGCCGGTGAACTAGTAGGCTCGCTATAATCTGGTAAATCGTAAATATTTCTTTCTCCAGTTGTATCATCGTCTGCATAACTGAACACTCGCGATCCTAATGCTGGAGAAAACGCTCCACCTTGCGTATAGCTGCCTGTTATTTCTTCCCTCAAAGATAAAAAACCACCTTCACTATAAGAGGAGATAAATGAAACTAAAGATGCTAAATAAAAATAAATGTTAAAATACATGTTACTGTTCACGTAATGTGTTTTAAAAGTTATATAAATCATAATAAAAAATCATAATCAACAAAATAAATATTATATATTTTAGAACAATTGTAATTTCTTTCATCTAATTTCGTAAATAAAATTTTTATCATTCACTTAATTTTCTGTTAATTATATACAATTAAGAGGAGAGTAATTATAGTTTTGAAATATTTTAAATATTTTTATATGTAACTAACTCATCACTTGGATTTCCTTCACCCCAAGCTTGACGAGGTTCACGAGCACCGAGGGATTGAACCTTATTGTCATAAGATCGTGGAGGTCTTCCAGGAGGTATTGTCAGTTTTCCCTTCTCCTCAATAACAGGTGCCGGTGTAATAGTATGAGCAATTTTTTTACTAGGTGATCTAAATGATAAAAACTTGATAAGAAAAATTCAAAAAACCAAACAAAATATAGATTTGATAATATTCAACTATTGCAAATAGTTACCGTATAAATGTTCTTTCTACACGTGCTCTGTGCTTCCCATCTTCAACCGTTTGAAATTCAGTACGTCCTGAATAAGTAAATCTACTACTTAAAGTAAGAGGAAATCGTTTTGGTCGCATTTTCGGACTGTGAAGTCTGAAGAAAGTATGATGTTCAACACAAGCTTTCCACAAATTTTTAGAACTGCGATAAGTTTGCATGTTAAAACCCAATAATGTATCATAGTTTTCAGACTGCAACATAAATTAGTCAATTTGTAAAAATGGCAAGATATATTTGCGCATATTAAATTGATGAATAATGAAACCCACTTGTTCTCGTCGAAGCTGTATAAAAAATTGTTTTCTTTTAAAAGAGATTTTAACTATTTTTGACCATGAAAATACATTGATTTTTATGCCATTCTGAAATACAACCAGACCAATCGATGTAACACCTAAATGTATTTCTTTATTTGTTGAATCCTGAAAGTTAAGATAAGTATCTATATATATATTCGTTTATTTTACTTCAGAAATATCTTTCAATTTTATGTATATTATGTACCCTTGCTTTATGTAATTCCACTCCATACATGTCTAAACGTTTGGCATGATCTAAGAAGTTAAATTCTGCATCAGCTGGCAACTGTCCTCTGTAAATAAAAAAAATATATATTCAATATTAAAGTAAATTACGAGATACAAGTTACGATTACAAGGTATTGGATATAAAGATATATGTACTTGTGCAGTTTATGCAGCTCTGATATCTTCTTTTCCATTTCTTCTGTTTGACCAGGTATCAATTGCAATTGTGAAAGATACCCTGGTCCATGTTCCTCTGGATGATAATCTCCTAATTCGGCTACATATGTAAAAATAAAAAAATGTAATGTATTATTTCGTTTCATTGATTTGTATTCTAATATAAAAATTATTACATTATCTTTAATACTAATACACTTACATTGAACTGTATAACTAGCAATTAAGCAGGCTGTACTAGGTGGCAACTGAAGTTTTCCTTGAAGAATATCTCTACGTATTTGTAAATAGAATTGATATCTGGTATACTCCTCCTGCAGTTTACTAGGGTCGGATACATAAAATTTTACTCGAAAAAAGAAATGTCCACCTGAAACAAACAAATATATATTATATATTTGGAGTTCCATAATATGTAACATAAGTTGACTAGAAAATATAGTTTAGTCTTCATAAAATTACAGATATTTTGTTAAGGAAATAGGATCTTTACCCTTACTTCTTATCTGCTTTTTCACAGGTTTAGAGGGATCCAGCCATCTCTGAAAATATTAAAAATTAATCATTTTTTAACTACTTTTAATATTGTATTATTTACTGATAAAAAAAATATATGTATATTAATATTAAAAAAGAAATGTTACAATAAAATAATTTTATACAACTTTTTAAAATATATTACCATTGCATCAGATGTAGGAATAGTTGTGCTAACTCCATTTTCGGCATATTGTAAACCAAAATAATCCTTTTCAATAAGTTCTAAATGTTGAAACACCAAGTCCAATAGAACTTGTCCTTTTGCTCGTTTCTGTAATACATTTTTTAATTGACTCTGTTTTTATTTGAATACAATTGTTAGATCTATGAAGAAATGTTATAGACTTACGTCTAATTGAAATGTATGCTGCGTATCATCTAGGAAAGTAACAGTGGCTGATAAAGATTTTAGTCTGCGATTTCTCGCTAATTCAGCACCACGAACGTGGTAGCTCCCGCTGGAGCCACTCAACGCTCTACGCGATACACTCTCGATCATCTCAAATATATGAAGGCGTGTCAACCACCTTCTCGACACCACCTCTCTGCTATGCTGACCACCTGCGTTTAAAATTAAATAGATCATATGTTACATCAGCGTTTTAATTAATCGATAACAATTTTATACACACAATGATTTGCTAACAATTGTTTAATATGATTTAATTAATACAAAAATTGTGAAGAATTCAATATAATTTATTCATATACAGAATTTACTATAATTTATTCATATATTTTATAAACACAAAAAATGAAAATTAATGTCAAAATCATTCATTATTATATCCAAAAATAATTCAAGCATTCAATTATATAATCAAGGATTACAGATTAGTATAATTAAGTTGAAATAAATATAAAAAGCACACAGTGATTTTATTTTTCTGAACATAATAATTATAATAATAAGTATAATTGAATTGATAAAGGTAAATTCTATATAAATCATGCTATAAAACTAATATGATTGAAATATTGGTATCAATTTTATTTTTATTGGTACCAAAATATTTTCAATTAGCGATTCAATCAGCAATTCAAAAATTCAACATTTCATGTGTCAACTTAATATTTACGAGTATGAGATTATTATCATCAAGATAAGCTTTAAAGTTTGCTTGCTTATTAGTAATAAATATTAATGAAGGCATTTCTCTTTCTTGCACTCAAATTATTAATAGACATTTTTAAATGTAAAATAAGTAAAGTTTTTGTTAAAAAATATATATATATCATAGAGAAAGTCTATATTTTTCAGCTGTACTTTTTAAAATTCCTACATGTATTTTTCTTTTCTTTACCTGTCCCTTATTCTTTGAAACTTATGCTCCAATTGAAGTATAAGAAAGTATAGCTAAAAAGTTTTTTTTATACAGTGTTATGCTCATTAGCACTTTAAATCACATCAATATATCATAACATATAATGTTAAATTAAAAATATATATACATGAGATTTAAACAACAATGTACAATGATACCACAAAAATATTAATGTATTGTCAGAATGCAAAGTCACTCATCGACCAGTCATAATAAAATATTCCATGAATAATTTCATATGAAATTTAATTCGATGTTAGATTCAAAATTTTTTACATGTATTTCTCTTCTCTTATTTAAAAAAAAAATCTAAACTATACATGTGCCAGTTAAAGTATAAAAAAAGTACAACTAAAAAGTTTTCTTTTATGTAAAAACAGCCTTGTGTTAATTAGCACTTCAAATCTCAAATAGATATGAAAGTATAATTACATTCCAGAAATGTCATACTGTTAAAAACAAGTTTACGAAGAATTTGGGCCACGAATGCAACATGTGAGTTACATAATCAAATTGCCAGAATAATGCAGAGCAGGAATATTCTGAAAATAATTTAGATACAAAAAAGAGATAGAGCAAGACTACGCGCTTAATTAGATTCTGCAATTTTTCCAAGACTCGCGCATTAAAAGCATTATACATTTAGATAGATACATTTACATGTTTACATATAACCGCTATAAATACCATAAATGTATACACATGAGATTTAAACAATGGGGTACAACAATACTGGGAGAATAGTATTGTACCGTCGGCATGCAGAAAAATCATTTCTCGAGATCAGAGAGACACACGAGCGAGTCGCGGCAAGATGCTCGGCGAATAATTTAATTTGAGACTTCGGCAAGCTGAGCCGACTAAATATACTCACATTCATGATACGAGCGACACGTTTCACTCGCGATCGCCGTGAAACCCAGTACGCGGGACACGAGAAATTGTTCCAAGCGTACATACGAGCCCGGGAGCCGCGCTCCCCTCAGAACGGCCGTGGACTCTCGGGCGAGACGGGCGCAGGCAGCAGCTTCTCATAATTGCGCGGACCCAGGCGCGGCGGCGGCGGCGGCGGCGGTGGTCCGCACAGCGTGGAAGTGCGACATGGGGGTCTCGGGGCGCGGAGCGAACGGTCAGCCCTTGTCGCGCGCGACTTTCGCACACACCTCGCCAAATTCGCACCTCTCGCGACGCCCCGCCGACGGAGTTTTTTTCTAGTTCACCACTTTCCACGACCCCGCTTCTCTCATTCTTGCCAACGTATAAGGTAACGCGGTCGGGACGGCGCGCCGCGACGTTTTTCCAATCAATCGCGGATAAAGGGAATTCCGGCGATTCCGCGACCCCGGGGCTTACAAAAATATATGCGCATAAATGCGGGGATCTATTCAGGTGCAGGCGTTGTACGTGTATACACGCATACATATATATGCATACACATGTATATATGTATGCATACGTATGCGCATGAAATGAAAGCTAAGTAGCGCACGCGAAACGGCGGCGTTTTGCGAGTTCTGTCGGCGGAACGAAGGCCCTAATCGGCCCCTACATCCCGATTACGCGAGAGACGTTTGACGCCTAGTAGTAATACGCGGTTGTACAGGTTACTTTGTGTATGTACGTGCGCGTGCGCGCGTATACGTGCGCGTGTACGCGATGCATATGTAGGGCGCACGCACGAGTACGCATGTGTACGCAGCAGAAGGAGATCAAGCATGTATATAGCGAAAATGCTAGTTCAAGGATACACGAAACAATCTTGTAGAGTGTGCCGTCGTCGGCGGCACTAGTAATTTTTAGGTTATGATCTTGCCAGTCTTCTCTTATTCGCATTGGCTATTGCCTAGGAGTTTTCCGGTAAGCTGCCAATCAGAAATTTTATATTAAATTAGCCAATTGGCGTTGCGGGCTATCGGATCGCTCTCGGGCGTGCGCAGAAGCGGTCGTGACATATGCGCGTCGGACTTCCTTCCAGCCACTTCGGGATTCCGAGAGAGCCGGCGCGCGATTGGTTGTCGCTAGAGTTACGCCGTGTTCCCTAGGCGTTTGCGCGTGGGGAGTGGCGGCGCCTCGGCCAATCGACGCCTCTCGCTTTCACGGCGGTATTGCGTGGTATTGCGCGGGACGCGTTCTGTACGCGAGCGTCACGATTCGCGGCATCGAAGCAGCGTTGCGTGTGTTCGCGGGTTTGGTTATAATCCCGCCATCTCCGCCAATCTCCGCGCCCGTGGTCTTCGCACGCGAGCTAACGGTCGATGCCCGTCGCGTCGTCGGCGGTGGAATTCGCGAAATAGATCGATTTGTGTACCGGCACGCGGAATCACGAGGAACCGGGTGGGAAGATGTGATAACGCCGCGGCTACGCGTCTTCTGAATGTTTTGTTCCCCCCCCGCCCGCTTACGACGCAGGCGTTGATTATAATTTCGCGTTGGAAGCAGGAGGATTTTCAGATCAGCGTGCGTGAGTAAAAATCCAAGCGCCAAACCATGGCGAACGTGTCGCTCGACAAGGATATGTTTTTTCGGCGCATGAAGCGCCTGTACGCCGCGTGGAAGGTGAGCGTGCCGGAAATCGCGTGCCGCCCGATCCCGGCGAGCCGAACTGTTGCGTCTTCTTACACAATCTTTTATTTTCGACAGGATGGCGAGGTCGGCAACGATGACAGTTTCGGTAAAATGGATTGTCTCGTTTCCGCCGTCGGCACCGACGAAGACATCGTTTACAGCAAGTCCATAGCGTTGCAGGTATGTGCATTTTAGAATCGAAAATTTTAACTGAAAACGTACTCGCTGAGTTTCTTGTAAAAGAGGTGCGATATGTGTTAATTTTTCCAAGACTGAACTTTTGCCATCCTTTGTATATCGTGGATTGTTTATTCACTCAAAAAAGAAATATGAAATAAGATATGTTTAATGTTTCTAGAATTATTAATTTTCTATATTTATATTTGTCAAAGACATATTAATGATTAAAAATCGATTTACTAAGAATATTTAATATAAGAAATTATTTTATTTTTATTAATACAGAAATGAATGTGCTTTGTTTTAGACATGGCTGCTTAGTTACGAACTCACGGATACCATAATGATATTAGCAGAAGAGTCCATCAACTTCTTGGCCAGTAAAAAGAAAATTGAATTTCTGAGAAAGGTGGAAAATCAGAATTCCGAAGATACGGGAGTACCGTCTGTAAAGTTATTTGTGAGAGACAGGGTATGTATATGTATATTGTATAGTACATGTGAGAACAATTTTATTATCAAACACGTCAATAGCACACTAACGAATACTTGATATCTTCTTACAGAGTGATGAAGACAAGGCGAATTTTGCAAAACTCATTGACGTGATGAAGCAAAGTAAAAAGGGCAAAACTTTGGGAGTATTTTCAAAAGAAAATTATCCAGGTGCTTTCATGGATGCATGGAGAGCAGCTTTAAAGAACGAATCTTTTGATACAGTAAGTAGGCAAAATGAGAAAGTTATACTTTACGAATACACATATATGTTGAACAAATGTAAAGTCTTTATTTTTGTGGAATTATGTAGGTTGATGTAAGTGCAGCATCTGCTTATGTCATGTGCCCGAAAGAAGACAGCGAGATAATCACTATAAAGAAAGCTTGTTTGATATCTGTGGATGTTTTCACCAAGTATCTTAAAGATCAGATAATGGAAATCATAGACTCAGACAAGGTATGTTTTCTTCAATTCTACGTGAGATTGTAGCTGTAAAGGAAAATGGAATGCGCGAGAAAGAAACATTACAATTATATATTTCGATTTCAGAAAGTTAAACATTCAAAACTGGCAGAAGGTGTAGATGCGGCTATCACAAATAAGAAGTATGTAACTGGAGTAGATACCACGCAGGTAGATATGTGTTACCCTGCAATTATACAAAGCGGTGGAAATTATTCGCTTAAATTTAGCGCTGTTAGTGACAAAAATACTACTCTTCACTTTGGTGTTATTGTCTGTTCATTGGGAGCACGTTACAAATCTTATTGTTCAAACATTGTGAGAACTTTATTGGTTAACCCCACAAAAGTAATTGAGGTACGTAGAAAATAGAGAAATAAAAAAAATATTTTACTAAAATAAAATTAAAGAAATTTTCGTTTGCATTTTTAGTAACTTATAATATATTGTTATAGGAAAATTATAATTTTTTGTTACAACTAGAAGAGGAGATCTTGAAAAAATTAACTGCGGGAACAAAAATAAGTGAAGTATACGAGGCTGGTATTAAATTCGTGAAAGATGAGAAACCAGCAATGTTAAATCATTTAACCAAGAATTTTGGATTTGCTATGGGCATTGAATTTAAAGAAAGTTCTTTGCTATTGGGTCCGAAAATTCATGCAATAGTTAAGAAGGGCATGGTATTTAACATTAATGTTGGTCTTGCAAATCTTGCCAATCCAGATGCAACGGACAAGGAGGGAAAAACATATGCTCTTTTCATAGGCGATACAGTTATAGTGAATGAAGGCCAACCCGCTTCTAATTTAACGCCATCGAAGAAGAAGGTGAAAAATATAGGTATATATGTAAAGGATGAGGAAGATGACGAAGAGGAGGGAAGCGGAAAAGAAAATGAACCAAAGCCAGAGATCTTGGGACGTGGGAAAAGAACAGCTGTAATAGAATCTAAATTGAGAACAGAGCATAGTTCAGAAGAGAAAAGAAAGCAACATCAAAAAGAGTTAGCTCAACAATTAAATGAAATTGCTAAGGCTCGATTGGCCCAACAGTCTGGTGGTAAAGAACAGGAGAAGATACGTAAATCAACAGTATCCTACAAAAGTTTGAGTCATATGCCACGCGAACCGGAAGTCAAGGAGTTGAAATTATATGTGGATAAGAAATATGAAACTGTGATCTTACCTATTGCTGGTATTCCAGTACCTTTCCACATATCAACGATTAAGAACATTTCACAATCAGTAGAAGGAGATTATACGTATCTTAGAATAAACTTCTTTCACCCTGGCGCAACTATGGGTCGAAATGAAGGTGGATCTTACCCTCAGCCTGATGCAACATTTGTTAAGGAGGTAACATATCGAAGCACAAATACCAAAGAGCCCGGCGAGATCTCTGCACCATCGTCAAACTTGAATACAGCCTTTAGGCTAATTAAAGAAGTCCAGAAAAAGTTCAAAAATCGAGAGGCAGAAGAAAGAGAAAAGGAGGATCTTGTAAAACAAGATACCTTAATATTATCACAGAATAAAGGCAATCCAAAATTAAAGGATTTGTACATTCGGCCGAATATTGTTACAAAAAGAATGACTGGTGGTTTAGAAGCGCACACAAATGGATTCCGCTATACTTCAGTCCGTGGCGATAAAGTGGACATTCTTTATAATAATATTAAGAATGCTTTCTTCCAGCCGTGCGATGGTGAAATGATTATACTTCTTCATTTCCACTTAAAAGTACGTAACATATTGTTATCTTAAATATTTTTTTAATACCATGATTAATTTTTAACGAAGAATATGAATTGTACATATCATCAATCTGTAAGTACATATCTATAAATATTTGTATATTTTCAGCATGCTATTATGTTTGGTAAAAAGAAACATGTGGATGTGCAGTTCTATACCGAAGTTGGAGAAATTACTACAGATTTAGGTAAACATCAACACATGCATGATCGCGATGATCTTGCAGCTGAACAGTCGGAACGAGAACTGAGACATAAATTAAAAACTGCTTTTAGAAGCTTTTGTGAAAAGGTGTGTAAAAATTTAACTTATTGCTTATTAACTTTACGTTTTTTGTATTACGTAATGATATCTGTTTATATTATACAATACCTGTTTATATTTTATATACATGATGATATCTGTTTACATTATAAAGGTCGAAGGTATGACGAAGCAAGAGATAGAATTTGACACACCGTTTCGGGACTTGGGCTTTCCTGGTGCACCATACAGGAGTACTGTTTTACTTCAACCAACCAGTGGATGTTTAGTTAATCTCACAGAATGGGTAATGAATCCTTATGAAACAAATATAATATTTCAAGGCAAAGAATGTTACATTAATATTATCTTCAATTTTAGCCTCCATTTGTCATTACCTTGGAAGATGTTGAATTGGTTCATTTTGAAAGAGTACAATTTCATTTGAAGAACTTTGACATGATTTTTGTTTTTAAAGATTATCATAGAAAAGTAGCTATGGTAAATGCCATTCCTATGAATATGCTAGATCATGTCAAGGAATGGTTAAAGTAAGTGACATTATTTAATATACAAAGTTTTTATATTAAATAATATAATTCACATAATTATTAAATTTATAAATTTCTTGTTTAGTTCATGTGACATTCGATATTCGGAAGGGGTTCAGTCTTTGAATTGGACAAAGATTATGAAGACTATAACAGATGATCCTGAAGGATTTTTTGATAGTGGAGGATGGACATTCTTGGATCCAGAAAGTGATGCTGAAAATGAAGAAGTTGAAGATGAAGAAGAGGAAGAAGATGATGCATATGAGGTTCGAGATTTAAACAAATTAGGTTTTTTGAAAATATAAGATAACAATTATATTTTATGTGTATTTAATTTATTTATAGCCATCCGATATAGAAAGCGAGGAAGAATCTGATGATGATTCTGAGTATTCCGAGGCTTCTGAGGATACTGATAGTGAAGGTATTGTGTCCACAATTATTGTATTATAGTTCGTTTTTATATTTTCTAATTTATTTCATTTTACTTATAAATTTTTTGTAGAGGAAGAATTAGGCAGTTCTGAAGAATCGGGAAAAGATTGGTCAGATTTGGAGAGAGAAGCGGCTGAGGAAGACAAAGAGAGGGGAGAAGATCGTTACCGTGATGATTATAGTTCCAGTAAAAAGAAGAAAGCAAGCCGAAGACAATCTCCGTCTCCTTCAAAAGATAGGTATGCATAGATGTATTTAATATTTTAATGTTTTTATTGAATCTTTTGATTTTAAATATTTATTTTTTGTTTCATATAAGACATAATTCTAAACACAAGAGTTCCACGAACTCAAAGAGTAAAAGTTCATCCAACAGTAAGGATAAACGATCGTCGGACAAACACAGGTAAACATGATCTCTTATAATTTACAAATAGCAAATATATCTCCCTACATAAAATAAATTTTCTCTTTGCGAAATTATATCGAGTTTTATGCTTGATAATTAAAGAATGGATCGATCACGGAGTGGGGGCTCACACAAGAAGTCTCCTTCCAAATCATCCAAACACAGGTGATTACTGAGAAATTTTACATTTTTGGTGTTGCTATAATTAAAATTTGTTTGTTTAGTCCCAAAAAGAGCGATAAACACGATAAAAGTAAGTCGTCGCATTCTTCGTCCAGCAGTAAGAAACGTCCTCGTGAACGGAGCTCGGAAAGAAGCGACAGAGGATCTAAGAGATCTAAGTAAGTAATAATTAGTAAATAGTAATAAATAGTATTCGTGATGATTTTAAATTGAAAAATGCTTATTATTATTAAATTTTTCCAGGAAATAAATGAAAGGGATTTGCACACTGAAAAAAGAGCACACAGGAAATTACAGCAAAAGTCACGCTGATTCCAAGTAAAGCTTTCTTTAAGATATAGCAATTTGTAAGAATAGTACATTTTCTTGCATTGAGTGCAAAGCAAAAACGAATCAATTAGTGTTATATTTTAATCATTTTTTTGGCGTTCGAGTATTTCAAGTTCGTACACATTTAGTTGTAGTATATAAAAATTTTACTTAATTTACAATAATAAATTAACATCCTCTGTATTAATATTCTCATATTTCTCTATACTTGAATTTTCAAATGTACATAATAAAATTTTGTACCAAGTCAAAATATATAGGAATGTATACGTATTATATATTAATTTTCTTTTTCTTCATCAAAGTATCAAGAAGGATATATGGCTTTTCATTTTTTGTCATTTTTGCGTAATATTAATATAGTTTCTAAGATTAAGTATATCTCATTCCATTTCTTATTTGATAATATAAGAAGACTTGCAAAATATTTTTTTCTAAGTTTTCCGTGACACACATACGAGGTGTAAAGACAAATGAATTAATGAAATAAATTTGAAATATCTCTTTATCTAGAAGCATTGGTTTAGAAAATCTGTCTCACATGGCTTGCTATGATATTTAGAATATATGAAAGATACTCAAATTTACATCTGATTGATAAGAAATATAATATAGAACATTAATATATAAGCATATTTGATGGAGTTTAATTATTATGGGTGGTAAAGAAAATACTAATAGAAATGCAAGACAATGTACTACTAATAAATGCGATTCATCATGTTATGAGTCCTAGTTTTTTCTTGATGTTTACTCAAAAATTGAAATCTCTGCGTACTTTAAAAGTATTTTTGACATTGGATTTGGTATTATAATACTTAATATTACTTGAGAAAAAAATGTCATAATTTTTTTATATGCTTTGGTTACCTCAAAGAGGTGGAAATACACATGCAATTCCCCTCATCGAGCCTACGCATTATGTGTACGCTGAGAAACGAAAAAATAATTGATTCGAAAATGAAGAAAGCTAGAATCGGAAATTGTTCAAAACTCATTTACATAGTTCTCAGATTTGTACCTTAACATAATAAAACCGTTTTTAAGTTATTTAATATTAATGTACAAATGTCATTTGTGGTTTTTATATTCCAAAATGTATGTAATGTTGATACATGAAAATGATTGTTTTTATTAAAAAGCCCCACTTGCTCGTGAGCACAATTCACCATTATTAATCGATAGTATTGTAGATTTCTAGAAAAAATATATGATCTGAGTACAATGTATGTGCGACAAATTACGAAAAAAAAGAAATAAGACAAACATTAATTATAGTAACTATTTTTTATTAAACTTTTGTAACGGATAGCATAAGATGATCAAACTGTATATTGTTATATAACGATTTTTCTGATAGATTTAATCCATCTACATACGCACGGCTGTATATATGAAAGAAAGTGAAAGTTTCACGAAAAGTATGAATTGAGACCTTCCGTTCTCGATATAGATATGTATTATAATAATAAGAGACAATAAAATTAGCAGAGCAGAAAACGGAAAACATGATCTCATAACCCCGTCGTATCTTGATTATGCTGAAATTTAGCTGTGTCATGTAATAAATGGCAGAACAGAAAAGCCACGTTCAGTAACACGGTGAATAGAAGTGAAAGTACGCTTCTTCGATGAGTAGTTCTGCAACTTTCTCTATAATATATCGCTAGCAGCATACATAATTCAAACTAAGGGATCCTTACAAGAATACGTGATTAATTTCACGATCTGCAAACTGTGCATTTTGAACTTTAGCTGCGAATAGACATGAAGTGATATATCGCAGGCACAAGATGATACACATACAAGCTATTTTCTCATACATTTATTTATGAAAAGTGAAAACTTTCTACATCATAAAAAGAATTTTGTCAAATATAAAAGCAAAATAGAAAGAAAACAGCTGTTCATAAATACTTTTCTACTAAAGGCACTTAGAATATGATTATTTTTTACACGACAGCAAAAGATGACAACGACAAGAGGAAACGATTTAATTTCGACCTATTTGATCAATCTGAGTCTGAAGATTGTTCACCACTTCGGGTGGCACGTGATCCCCCAAGATCTCGAAGAGATTGATCCTTTGGTCTCCAGGGATTGATTCGTAAGCGGCCAGTTCGATGCCCTCTTGGACCTTTTGTATGGTTGCATCCTTGGGGATAAGATAGGTGTTTTGAGCTTGCCGTATCGCCTCATTGCTAAAGATTTGCCCGTCTTTCTGTGGATACGCCGCAATCACACCCACCAGAAGTAACGTGGCCAAAACTACAGTGTGAAATCCCATCTGGAGACAAATAAGAGAGAAAATTATTAAACAGCATAATGAATAATTCGAGAACATAAAACTTACAGGCTTCGAAATATACGCAAATGATTAAGAGATGAAGACTTCAAATAGACTATATTTTATACATATAATCTTTTGCAGAGAGTTTCGTAACACTATGCATAATTCATCAGCTTCGCGTCACGTTCGGAACAAAAATTATGAAGCCATTTAAATATTACGTCAACATAGAATTATCATCGTGTAAAATGCAAAGAGGAACAAGATGCCAGTTATTGGCGAGAGTTTTGTACGTATATCGAAAGCGATGAGCTGGTCCGATCTCTCCTTAATGGTCGAGGTCGCGAAATTGGAGCAACGGAGAATTTCGTTGCGTCGTAACAAAATAAAAACTTGCTCCGATATAACGATATTCCGCCGCAAAAATATTTTTGTAGAAATTTATACGCGTATATACTGCGCGATACTGAAATTGATATTTCTGACTGATTTGGAGTTATAAAAAAATACTAATATGTGTGAAAATATGATATGTTAAAACTTTGTACGCTTATTTTCATTTTCCTTCACGAAACTTGTGCATATATTTTGCACTTTAAACACAAAGAAGCTTAAAAAAATAGGTGGAACTCTAATTCAGAAGCAACGAAATACACATGTACACAAAATTTGGTCGAAAATTAAGTTCGTTGTTTTTTTCTGAACAAGGAAATAACGTGGGTTCTCTACTGTGTAGATTGTGGTACTCACGTTGAACTGTGTTTAACAATCGGCCACTTCGAAACGAAACTAAGCGCGCTGCAACGCTGGTTGCTTTTATACCGCAGATGCGTGGTGGCAGAAGAGCGGTGAATGCCACTCCCATCCTCCTCAAGGAAGACTTACCGTCCAAGTGCGCTTCAAACTATACAAATACTCGTTACATATCATATATACTTCAAATAACGGAAATAAGTCTTACAAGTCGTAAAAATTACAAGAAATATAAGAGAGAAAAAGGAATGAAAGAAGAAAAGAAAATAAGAATACAATGAAGAAAATATCATAGATAATTATAGATATAAATATTTTCACTTGTATTTTCACTTATGTCATACGCGGATATCTCAGATAAAGGAAATATATAGTAATATATTATACATTTAATATTCTACTTATAATTCAATCTTTTTGCGATACATTTGCAATAATTTTTTGGATGTCACACTGAGAAAGTTTCGCAGTTTATGTAAATTAAACTAGAATAAATGTCGAGGAAACAATCGCCACGAAAAATCGGCGACGCAAATCTTCGCCGAGCCATTTCACTTGGTACGTCGTGCGACCTGCTACGAATATCGGTGCCCCATTGACCAATATACGACAGAGACAAGATTTGCTGTTACCTGTATTGGTTGAAGAGTTTCACTTTTATGAATATGCTCCTTTCTTGAATTTTGAAACTGTTTCGCAACGTCATCATTAGCTATTTCTAATACTAGTCGAGCAATATTTGTGTCTATAAATATCAATACCTTCGACGATTAGAAGAATCGAAGAGAAAGAGTTTGATTATATCAATAATGTAAAACAAAAGTTAATAATATTTAAAAAATGTTCATCATTTGCTGAAATGAATAAAAAAAATTGTGAGTTACAAAACGAAATTAAGTTTATTGGGTTTCTATTGTTTGCAAGATATTTGCATTTAGCAGTAATTTCCCCGTAGGTTTATCGCAAATCTTTCCTTCTTTGAAAACAAATCGTCCCCTAAGAACAGTTGCGATTACTTTTCCAAACAGGACCTTTCTTTGATACGGTGTCAGCTGTAAAGTTAAATAATTTTGTAGACTTGGCGAGATCTTTCCTGAGAATTGTTATCATGAATCTTATATTTTTAATTAGTAGCTTATGCCATATTTATTTACTTTGTTCTTGTGGTGAATGTCATCTGCCTCGATCTGCGAAAATACGATACAATTTTCTGATGATACCCATGTGGAGTACTCTTTTTTTCAAAATTAATACGTACACAGCAGAACTGACCTTAATAGACTCTTCTGGATCCCAAATAACGAAATCCGCGTCCTTTCCAACTGATAAATCACCTTTACGGTCTTCGAGACCGCATAATCTTGCAGGTTGACTGCTTAATAGCTTTGAAACATCGGAAAGTAGTATACCTCTCGTTCTTGCGGTTGTCCATATCAGCGGTAATCCTATTGGAATTTTTCAAGAAACTCTTATATATAATATATACTCTCTCTTTCTCTCTTAGATATCTTCTTATGTTCTTATTCTTTAATAAATTTCACGTAAATATATACCGAATTGCAATGAGGAGATTCCACCCCAAGCGGTTAGAAAATTTCCGCAAGTTTTCAATTCTGGCACGCAGGGAGAGTGATCCGAAACGATCATATCTAATGTTCCGTTTTTAATACCGTGCCACAATTGTTCCTGTAAATGTATATGTAAAGATTGAGAATTGAATATAAAAATTCGAGTTTTATAATATTAAATACCGAATTGAAAGTTTATGAAAAACATTTGTTCAATTGAAAAAGATGTGTAGCGAATCTTTTCAAATACTGTTTCAGAATATCTGATTATCGAAAGAAAGACATATTACGATTGAAATCGTTAAAAGAACTTATATAGCTTATAGGAAAAAAAAATATTTGTCTAATTACTTGATTACTTTTTCTCCTGATCGGCGGGCAACATTTGAATTCAGTAGAACCTGTCGGAATCTCTTCCGCGGTCAATGTTAGATAGTGATAACATGTTTCCACGGTTAAAGGTGCACCACGTGCCTTGGCATCATTTATTAGCGTCAAACATTCCGCGCTTGACAAATGCACTATGTGGCATCGAAAGCTTGAAAGTTTTATGTAACATTATTTTTATACAAAACATTGAAACATTGAATCAAGTTTCTCTCTGACTTACTTATATTTTATGCACCAATCACAAATTAATTTAATCGCATCAAGTTCCATGCGATCAGGACGAGTACGCAAGAAAGTATCGTACAAGCCTGGATTGTCTGAAAGTACGCGAAACGAAAAGAAAAATTGATGTTGCGAAAGGACGGAAGTGTTACTCTCGTACGTACCGGTTAATAGATTCGGCTTTTCATTTTCCTCGTATTCCGCGTGAAACTGCAAATACATTTGCGATTAGTCGCGAATAGATCTAACGAGAACGTAAGCACAGTGTGATGTAATAAATACCGCCAGCACAGTCTTTGTAGGCAGCAGCTCCAAAAGAGTTTCCCTCACATCGTCCACAGAGACGTGTGGAAATTCGTCGACTCCGCTCGGGCACAAGAAGCACTTGAAACCGACTACACCTGCGTTTATTAACGATCGCAGCTCGTGCTAAAAATTGCAAAAGAAGAGGGAGAGATTAATAAAGAATATAAAGTATAGGAGAGACACGGTTTCTCCCTCTTGCTGTTTTGTTACACTTTTATGATATTTTCAATTACTACCTGTCCGTCTCGCCACGTCATGCAGTGTTACTGCATCACTGTTGTAGAAAAGATATTCCCGAAATGCTATTTTTCATAATCACTAGTGAACCGAGAGCGGAATTACAGGTTTGTCTATAGAACAGCTATCTTTTTACATTGGCAAGGGTAATTGGTACACGTCAAGAATTTTTAACATTTTGCAAATTTATACTTCCTCCCTCAACTCGCGTAGCAAAATTGTGGAGAAGTAGTGAAGATCGACACGCATTTATATCATAGCTTTCAAACGTGAACAGACGCCGAGTCATGCTAGCGCATATTCAGCGAGAATATAATATTAATAAAATATTCTTGTCGTGCTTAGGTATCTGGCCATTTCAAAGTAAACTCGTGAGGAGACTGATACCGATGTGCTATCTCGCGGTTGAATTCAGTTACTGTCCGTTCGAGGTAACAAGTACCAGTTAATACATTTTATTCTGCAAGTCTGATTAGCGTTTAAGAAGTATTGTTACGCTAAATATAATTTTTTATTGCATAATGCATTTTACGGATCGCTATTGTACCAATACTGCGCACAGATAATAGCGTTATATGATCATATGAAGGATACCCAAGTAATCTTCGAAACCTGCTATCAGCTTATTTTGATAACTACTTTTGTCGCAAAGTTATTGAACGAGTTCTTGAATCACGATAAGGTAAGTTTACGAAATAATTTTGCCTTATCTACATCTTTTAGTTATTATTATTATTTCAGTAAGATTTTTTTACAACTCGTCTTCAACTTAAAGCCAAGAAATGGGGCTCGGTTTAATCAATATTTAATTACACTCATTCATCCATATATTTCTCTTAACAATACATTTTCTATTATATCTTTTTCTCATTATTCTGAGATATTGTATAACTTATCTATTTTACTTATTTATTTATCTTTATATGTAACTTATTCTTAATTATTTTTGTAATAATTATTATTACAATGGTCAGATTCAACATTTATACGAGATCATGGACAATCATTGGAATATATTTACAAATGAATTTGAAATGCGTATCCTTAAGGATTATTCTCTCATATCGCGAAAATTTACAATAATGTACGCGAGTGAGTATATCATTCAAAATAAATGCAAACTTTTATATATTAGTAATTTCATTCACTGACACATAACCGTTTAACAAAGGAATTTCGCATGAAGCGAGTTTCTCGTGTATATGTATACATGTATAAAACTATTATTCAGAAATTAACAATAAGAATATACGTCTTACTAATTTCGTAGTGATGATGTACACCATGGTAACGATTTTTACATTAATCCCATTAACACCGGTTTTCCTCGACATTATACGGCCTCTTAATGAATCACGTCCACGAATCTTCGCGGTCTCTGTAGGACTTAAAGTAGATAAGGAGAAATACTATGCACCAATCTTTTGTTACTCTATCAGCATAGTAATATTCGGTGTGATTATCATGGTTGGGGTCGATACCATGTACGTCGCTTGCACTACTCATGCTTGCAGTTTATTCTCGATCATCAGGTACGTCCATTTACACGATTCTTTAAATCTTGTGAAATACGAATGGAAATCCTACTTCACAGTCAGCAACTCGAGGTAATATCAAAGTTGGATATCACAAAACAAGTTTGTAAAAACGAAAGTTGCTTAAACGAGAAATTCGAATTGTTGAATGAGAAAAAAATATATCAACGGTACATAATATGCTTGAAAAAATATCAGCTTGCTCTAGAGTAAGCTTTTCCAAATAATCTTTACAACCATTGTTCTATACGCAACATTAATCTACATTAAAATATTTATACAAATGTTGTCTCTCATAGGTTTGTCAATAAATTCAATGCAACATATCAAGTCATTGCATTATTTCTATTATTGTTGAATAGTATAACTATAAGTCTAGTTGGAATTCGAGTAAGTATTATATAATTATTTATATGTTATTTATATACGTAAGGAAATAGAACATCATTTTTACATGTTACAAGAATACAAGACTATAAAAAAAAATTAATATTTCAACCAAAAATAAAAGTTCTTCATAAGGAATGTTTCTATTTATCCACTATTTTATCGATGTCATAAAATCATTATTGCTTTCATTTGAAATCTTAACTGTAATATATAATAAGAATTTTAATCGTATGCACGAAATTATTATATCATCATATAAATTGAAACATTATATTTTACATAAAAATGTATTGATTTATTATAGATTGTTTATACATTAGATCAAATGAAAGAAGTAATGAGATTTGGTTTTGTAATTATTGGAATGTTAATACAACTTATGATCGTATGTTATTCTGGTCAAAAGCTAATGGACGAGAGTCAGAATGTATTCTATCGAGTGTAAGAATAATTTTATTTTAATTAATTTTTCGCATATATATATATATATATATATATATATATATACATATATATATGCGATATATAATTATATCTATAGTCTATTTTAATTTATAAATATCTATTATTTGGCTTTTAAGATTTATTTCAATTTTTATTTATGTTCAATTTTCTAATCATTAATCTTACAATACTTTTAATACTTTTAATACTTTAATGTCATCAATAAATATAAATAAGATTGTTTTGGAAACATAATATAATAAATTTTTACTTCATTTTATAAAGTTAGATCGCAATTTATAATATTTATTTGTCTGCATAGTATTAAAAATATATAAATAATAATTTTTCATAAAGAATCTTTCTGTCTTTTGAATATAAATAAATTTTTACATTTATTCTTCCAGATATGCTGCGAAATGGTATAAATTCTCTCCGAGACTAAAGTCACTCTTAATTATAACTCTTTATAGAAGTGTTATTCCTTCTGGTTTAACAGCAGGCAACATAGTTCCATTGTCGATGACAACTTACGCTACGGTAAGAAAGAAAATCTACAAATTGATGTTGCGATGTAAATTAATTTACGCATTTGTATATGATTAAAGGTGGTTCGAGCGGCCTTATCTTACTTCATGGCATTCTTATCCTTCAAAGATTAGTTATTTTGTATTATGCGTTGTATTTCATATTATTACATCGTGTTGTGAAACCGACTATATAAACTTCACTTTTAGGCACTTAAAACTAATTGCATCTGCGCCTACTAGAAGTTATAGCTCACTAAAAAAATTGTACACGAAAAATGAAATTGATCAATAAAACGATAAGACAAGCACACAATGTGTCTGTTCTCATTCTCACTATTATTATTCATGAATCATCTTTACTGCATTGTACGATGCCATCATTTTGTATATGTAAGCGTTATGTTGAACAAGATATGTTAGAAATGCTATCTACATATAAAATGAGGGGATGGCAACTTAGTTAAAAAATAGATACGCCGCCGCGATAGAAATAACTAGTTCGTGCTGACGATACTTGACATCTTGTAATTTTATATTTCTGGAAATTTGACACAGGATCGATGGTACGTGCAGCACATGTCAGTTCTATTTTAGCACTCAAACGGAAAGTAAGATATCATGCTGGGGCATGTTTTACAAGAGTATAATCTCAATAAGATATTATTGTCGTACTTGGGTCTTTGGCCATTTCAGAATAAATACGCAAGACGTTTCTTACCGATTTCTTATCTTGTGCTTCAAATGACTAACTATCCCTTGGTGGTAATTCATTAATACAATTTCATGTGCACGAATACGATAATATTTAAAAAAGTGTTATCATTTTTAAATATATTTTAACATATAATGTACCTTACGAATTGTAATTAACGTTACGCTTAGATAATAATGTTGTATGATCATTGGGAAAACTCACGATTGGTTTTCGAATGTTGCTCTCAAATTATCTTATTAACCACTTTTGTCGCAAAGTTACTTAATAACTTTTGGAACCACGAGAAGGTACGTGTACGAAGAAAAGTACTCACTTATTTATGCTTTTTTAAATTATCATTACAATAAGATTCTTTGATTTTTTTTTTGTCAGATTCGACAATTATGCGAAGCCATGGAGAATCATTGGAATATATTTACAAGTGAATTTGAAATACGTATCCTTAAAGATTATTCTCTCATATCGCGAAAATTTACAATATTATACTCGAGTGAGTAATTGCAAAAATAATAAACTATCATGTAGATAAATTAGCGCTATATACTATAAGATAGATGCAAATCTCTAATAAAAAAACTTTCTAAAAATTTTAATTAAATCCTATTGATAAATTTTGAATAATTCTATCAAGAAAACAAAGAATTAATTTCAATCTTTTTAATTATTAGTATATTAATTATATATTAAATAAAAGTATAAATATATACAAAATATATCTTTCTTAAAATTGCAGTAATAATGTTCTCCATGATAGCGATATTTATAATGATTCCGTTAACACCAGTATTACTTGATATCATACGACCTCTTAATGAATCACGGCCGCGAATTTTCGCAGTTTCTATAGAATGGAGAATAGATAAGGACAAGTATTTTGTACCCATTTTTTGTTATAACACGAGTATAATCATAACAGGTACAATTATCATGGTTGGCATCGATACTATGCATGTCACCTGGACTGTTCACGCTTGCAGTTTATTCTCAATCATTAGGTATACAAAATAATTTTCTTACGATTCTTTATCACAAAAGATGAAAAATCGCTATAAAAATTTTATTTCACAGTCAGCGACTCGAGAAGATAATATCAAAGCTGGACATTAACAAATCAAGCGAGCAAGTGACATACCAAGAATATGTCATATGTTTAAGGAAATATCAACTCGCTTTAAAGTAAATAATTTCTTTCGATCTTTCCATAATCTGTAAAAAATTTATTGTTTATAATAATATTATCGTTTCATTAGGTTTGTCGACGTACTGAATTCAATGTGTCGAACAGTGGCATTAATTATGCTATTGATGACTGGTGCGATTATAAGTTTAGTTGGAGTTCGAGTAAGCATTTATATGCATTTTTATAGAGAAAAATTAACATTATAAAAAAATAAAAATTTTACATATGTAAAATTCTGTGTAATATATGCTGTGTATTGTAGATCGTATATGTATTACATCAATTAGAAGAAGTAATGAGATTTGCTCTTGTAATCATAGGGATGTTAATGCAGCTTCTGATCCTATGTTATTCTGGTCAACAGTTAATAGATGAAAGTCAGAATATATTTTACCGAGCGTAAGAATTTTTATATTTTGATACTTTGAGCTAAAAGTTTATTAGATAAATGCAGGTAATTATAAATTCTCGTGGAATGTTGATCGATAAATATATATTTTTACATATAAATTTATAATATTGCTGAAGAAGATATTTAATAATCTTTTTATAAATCTCTTATAATCTATCATATTTTAAAATTGAGATATTGTATATATACATAAATATAACATTATTTTAAAAATACTAATTTTATATAATAAATTTTTCTTTAAAATTTAATTTATAATTTGCAATACTTACTTGGTTCCATTATAAAAAAAAATTTATTTTTTAAATATAATTATTGAAAAAACTCTTATATGTATAAATTTTTCGAATTCTTAAATTTATATCTCCTAGATATGCTGCGAAATGGTATAAATTCTCACCGAAATTAAAAGCACTGTTGATAATAACTCTTCACAGAAGCTTAATACCGTGCAATTTAACAGCTGGTAACATATTTTCATTATCAATGACGACATATGCTGCAGTAAGTAACGAAAATTTTCAATTTTTTTATTTATGATATACCAAAGATAATTTATGCTTACATCTGTACATGATTTAAGGTGATACGGACGGGATTATCCTACTTCACGACATTCTTATCACTGAAAGATTAATTAGTTTTATACATTTTGTAGTCTTTCCTTAATTCTAGAATTAAGATGTTTGAGCGGTTCTGTTATAATTTCCATTCGAGTTCCAATTGAAAACATTTTAGATTTCGCTTAGACACAAAAACATTTTAAAACCGATCGCATCTATATTTAATTACCCACATTTGCACATTTCATACTAATAATATAAATAAAGTATGTAATTGAAATATGAGTTCTCGAAACGGATTTTTCCTCCTTCATTTCCTTCATATATTTAACTTATTAATTTTCTAATCATCTTTTCTAAAACGGACATATGAGATGAGAATGAGAATCTTGGGAATCGAAGTTAACAATAATTAATGACTATGTATCGATCACATCATTCCATAATTTTACACTTGTGACCTGTTAGAATTGATCAATAAAATGACAAATACAAGATACCAAACGTTCGTTTCCATCATGCTCATAAATATTTAATGGTACTATTATAGTGTCACGCAGTGTTATTATTTTGTATATGTAAGTATTCAGCTGGAAAGGCTATTTTCCAGGCTTTTTGAAACACAAAAATAGGGAATGGAAGAATGACAGTTTAGTGCTTTAAGATAGTTATATATCGCTATAGTAGATAGCTTGACATCCTATAATTTCATACTGCTGGATACTTGGTCTTAAAAAATGCGTTAACACATGCGGTATCGTTCGTACTATTTCAACAAAATTATTTGTTATGGTTAGATACGACGTTTATACGAAGCCATGGAAAATCATTGGAATATATTTACAAGCGAATTTGAAATACATATTCTTAAAGGTTATTCTACCCTAATGCGAAAATTTGTATTAACGTATTCGAGTGAGTACATACAAAAAAAAAATAAATTACCATGTATAAGTATAAATATAGATATAAATGTAAAAAAATATCTCGTAAAAGCTTTCTTTTATTGATACAATTAATAAAATGTTCATAAAACTTTTGCCAATCAATATTCATACAAATTTTTGCAGATCAATTTAAATATCTTAAATACATTTACAAATTTATAAATTATGACTATACATTTAATATATTCATAAATTGAATGTATAATTCATAAATACATACATATTGTATAATTTGTAAATATATACAATATATTTTTAATAAAATTATAGTTTCAGTATACTCCATGACAGTATTATTTTTTATGATTTCATTTAAATCGATATTTCTTAATATTATACAACCGCTTAATGAGTCACGTCCGTTAACTTTTGCAATTTCTATGGAATGGAGAATAGATAAGGACAAATATATCATGCCGCTTTTTTGCTATAACTGTGCTACAATTGTGACATCTGTAATTATTACAATTGGTATCGACAGCATATATATTATTCGTACCATTCATGCTTGTAGTTTATTTTCAATCATTAGGTATATATACAAATATATATACAAATAACTTTCTTCTTTTGATTTTATCGCGGAAAACTGTAAGAATTTTACTTTACTTTATTTTGTTTATAAATTTATTATATTTTAAAATCAGTATAGGATTAAGTTTCATTTCTTAATGGCAGAATCTTAATGTGAAATTTTTGCTTCTTTATATTACACATGAACTATTTCGTAACATACGTAAATATATGTATGTACATACTCTTAGAATATTTTTAGTATGTGTTACCTACTATTTATGTAAATAATTTTCTATGATAGATTTTTCCTTGAAAAATTGATTTGTAAGTAGTAACCATTTATTTCTAAGAGACATGTAAAAATTTTATATTTTTAATCGGATATAATTATTCATTGACAGATATGCTGTGGAATGGTATACATTTTCATCGAGAATAAAATCCCTGATAATTATAACTCTTCATAGAAGTTTTGTACCTTGCAGTTTAACGGCTGGTAACATGATTCTATTATCAATGATAACTTTTGGTGCAGTAAGTATGAGATCTTGAATTTTTACATTTCTGACGCATAGAAGACAACGTATATGTATATGTATCTGTATTTTATTTAAGATGATACGAGCAGGCCTATCCTACTTCACGACATTCTTGTCACTTAAAAATTAGCTGATTCCGTACATTTTGCAGTCTTTTGTAATCTTGTAAAAATCTCTGAGCGATCGTATTAATAGGAAAGTACTTAGATTCTGTTTGGCAAGCACTTTAAAATCCACATTTACGGCCGCATTTGCGACTTTAACAGTTGCGATCTGTGCTAACAATTGTGAGCGTAACAGGTATCCGATCAATAAAACAATAAGACAGGGCATAGGATGCGTTCTCACTCTCGCGCTATTATTCGCGTCTTTACCGCGTCACGCGATATCAATTCTACTATATTATATTCTGAAAAAAATATGTGAATGTCAATTGATATAATAGTATAATATTATGCTATACGGAGCAGCTACTTCGCGCTGACGATTCCTGACATTCTATAATTTCTGGCAGTTTGGACTTGACAAAAGAATTGTTGGCGCATGTAGCACGGGTCATTGATATCGTAGCTGCTAAACAGGAAACGAAGTATCATGTTGGTGCACGTTTTACGGGAGTACAATGTTAATAAAATATTTTTGTCACGCTTAGGCCTTTGGCCGTTCCAAAGTAAGCTCGTGAGAAATTCGTTACCGATATTTTATCTCATATTTGAAATAAGTTATTATCCGTTCGAGGTAATGTGTATCGACCAATGTTCAGATCTCAATCTCATGCAATATAACTGTTTTTGCCACATGTGTTTCGGTTAAAAAAAATTGACGTTACACGTAGATTTTAATGTTGTATGATCATCGAGACAATGCGCAAATGGTTTTTGAAGGTTGCTATCAATTTGTCATAACATCCGCCTTTATAGTAAGGTTGTGGAATGAGATTTGGAATCGCGACAAGGTATGTTTTCTAATGACAATATGAGCGTTATTCCTTTAACTGTGTCGATATGATTTTATTGATATACTATTGCGATCAGTTCCGTCATTTATACGAAGCCATGAACGATCATTGGGATATATTCACAAACGAATTAGAAGTGCGTATTCTAAAACATTATTCTGTCATATCGCGGAAATTTACGATATTTTACTCGAGTGAGTACCTAATAGTATTACACAATTTTTGGAATAAGCGGCAATAGCGAGAATAGCGATAATTACGAATTGTGGTGTTTTTAAGATAATTAATGCGGAAAATGTGTGTCATTTCATAAAATTGCAGCTATGATGTACCTTTTAAGTTCGATGTTTATAATAATCCCGTTGACTCCGACGTTCCTAGATATTATATTGCCTCTTAACGAATCGCGTCCACGAATATTAGCGATCGACGTTGATTTTAAAGTAGATACAGACGAGTATTTCGTGCCGATTTTTTGTTACACTACTGCTATAATCGTGGTGGGTATAAGCATAATGGTGGGTGCCGATACAATGCACTTCACGTGTACCACTCATGCATGTAGTTTATTCTCAATTATCGGGTAAGTGTATCGCAGGCAACGCATACGATAGGTCATTTTGAGAAATACTTCATAAGAATCACAAGTATTACGCAGTGAGCAAATTGAACACATTACGACGCAATGTAAGCGAAAATGCGAATGTGGCTCGAAGGAGCATGAATTGTCGAAAGAGGAAGTGATATACCAGCAATACGTTATGTGTTTAAGAAAGTATCAACTTGCATTAAAGTAAGCTAAATTTTCCCGAGCCATTTCTTTAAGATTTAGTGTCAGAAATTTACATTTTGTTATACAATGCAATAAGTCACTAAAATAAAATTGCTTTACTATCATTGTGATTCTCAGGTTTGTCGATATATTGAATTCGACGCATCAAACGGTTGCAGTATTCTTCTTGTTATTGATTGGTGCGACTTTAAGTCTAATTGGAGTTCGAGTAAGAATTAAATAATTGCTTTTCAACAAAACGTATCATAGAAGGCAAAAATAAATAGTACAGATTTATTTTATGTAAAATGTATTAGTTGTATAAAATTATATTCTAACGGTAAAATTATTATATCATCATGAAAATTTCTTAAAAATACCTTTTATATGTTGTAGATTGTCTACGTGTTAAATCAACTCGAAGAAATGATCAGATTTACGTTTATAATTATGGGAGCGTTATTGCAACTGATGATCATGTGTTATTCTGGTCAGAAATTAATGGACGAAAGCCAGCATGTATTTCATCGAGCGTAATTATTCTACATATTTAAATATGCACTTATAAATGGGCACTTCAGAATATATAATTTTGTTAAAACGAGATTTCAAATAATATTTCAATTTTAATAAATCAAACTTTAATTGTTAGTATTTCTCCGGAAACGAGAGAAGACGGAATAATTTTAAAGTAAAATTCGCCGAAATCTCAGCGCCTATTTTGAAATTCAAATTTTCAGATACGCAGCAGAGTGGTATTTATTCTCGCCGAGATTAAAATCGCTGCTAATTATAACTCTTTACAGAAGTACCGTACCGTGCAGTTTAACTGCAGGTAAATTATTGCCGTTATCAATGTCGACTTATGCCGCGGTAAGTGCGAGATTCGTTAATTTATGGAATATGCAATTTATGGAAAACGACTTATTTGCGCTACATGCGTTTTTCTATTCGATTCAAGGTGGTAAAAACGGGCATGTCTTATTTCACGGCGTTTCTGTCGTTTAAAGAATAATTTACTCGAATTTCCATTCGAAGACAGGACAACTCTATGTCAATTCCTGTTATTCTTTGAAGAATAGTTTTATACATGTTTATGTGTATTTTGCGTAAATATATTTATTTAAAAATTTACGAAAAAAAAAACGTACTTGATTCCCTGGGACCACCCCGCCCCAGAACGCAACGTCCACAAACGTCTTCGCGTACGCTTCCCTCGCTTTAGCTTTGAGATTATCCAAAGTGGTAGTGGGCGGAATAGAATTTCTACAACATGGGATAGATACGTACGTATGTATGAAGATAATTTCACCGTTCGGACGATCGTTATAGGAGAACATAGATTATTACAAAGGCATATCCGCGATCGTGGTGACACCGCCAGCCGCGGCCGCACGTGTGGCGGTGTGAAATCCTTCCCATTCGGTTCTTCCGGGCTCATTTACATGCACGTGGGAGTCTATTATTCCAGGCATTAACACTAACGAGCCGCAATCGTTAAACAGAATGCCGGGATACTTCTGAAACGCACGTCGATTTGCATTTTCGTTCTGTGCCTCGAACGATTTATGTGAAGAGTTACCTGTGACAAATATCGTACAACGTCTTCACCGGTGTCGTATGATATTTCCTGGATTTTTTCATCGCTCACGACCACCGTGGCCGGTTGGACGCTGTTTGCGAAGACTACTCTTTGAGATATGAAAGCGCATATTCGTGAATCTTCTTGGAAGCGCATGTTTGAGCGTGCACCGTCGAGAAATAACTGTGACTGCAACACGCGTAATTCGTGTCTATAAATAGTTTAGATTGAATGTCTTATCAAGGCAGAGACACGGCAGAGCACACGGATCTGCATGAAAATACAATGATATATGACACTGTAAAATAAGATTTAGCGATTAAATAAACAGACTTGTTTTATAGATTTTTAATATTTACTGACTATTTTAACAGTAACGAACACAATATTAATATTGGCCAAACATTAATAAATATAAGTAACTATGTACAAAAATATATCGTTTCATCTCGAACACTTGAAACCAACTGAATTAGTGTCTATTGATGTTGCAGCTTGAGCTAGAAAGTGTAGAGGAATAAAAAAAAATTCATTGATCAATTTAAAACAAGGCAAAGCAGGAGAGACCGTTTTTCATTGATATTATTCTTATATTCTCGACTATATGTCGTGTCATGCGACAATTTAAAACAAGGCAAAGCAGGAGAGACCGTTTTTCATTGATATTATTCTTATATTCTCGACTATATGTCGTGTCATGCGACATCAGCAGGCGGGTGTTCGAAGAGCATGAAATTACGGTCTACGATAAGTGACGTCTAATTCTTGAGATACAAGTAACGTGACTCGCGCTGGGTCGATAGATGACATCTTGTAATTTTACAATTCTGCGGTCGTTGCAACTCACGTCGAAATCGATCGATACAGCGGATTATACCATGGACTCTCATTTTCATCGCGGTCTCTCTTATAAGCAGAAGCAAATCATGCTAGTGAACATACTTCGAGAACATAATGTCAATAGAATACTTTTGATGTGTTTGGGTCTTTGGCCGTTCCAATGTAAGCTCACGAAACGTTTGTTACCAATATTCTGCTTTGTACTCCAAATAAGTTACTTGCGATTCGAGGTAATATTCATTTCAATTTTTAAATGCATGCAATTAAAACGTCCATCATGCCAAAAGATGTATTATTGTTTTTCTACGTATTTGACGGATTGTTATATAATTTATCTATAGATATTAACATTGTACATACATAGACACAGTAGGCAAATGATTTTTGAATGTCTGTATCAAATGGTTGTAACGATGGCTTTTCTTGTAAAGTTATTAAATCAGCTCTGGAACCGCGACAAGGTAAGTTTCTAAAACATCAATCCGAGTTGTAGACTTTCTCATTTTCTTACTGTTTATTTAAATAAATTTCTTGTACATATATTTAATCACTTTGACATGTGCTTTTTTTTACGAATAGTTTCGCCATTTATACGAAAGTATGGAGGATCACTGGAATATATTTACAAATGATGTGGAAGTCCGAATTTTGAAAAGTTATTCTCATATATCGCAGAAATTTACAGTATCTTATTCGAGTGGGTAGATTATATTAAAAAGAAAAAGATTATAAATTATTAATAGTAACAAACGTAAACAAAAAATATAAAAAGTATTATTGCAAGGATAAAAAAATATGTACTTCACAAATTTGCAGTACTAATATACTTCATGTTGTCGTTGTTTATAACGATACCTTCATTAGGACCGATGCTTTTCGATATCGTACTACCTCTTAATAAATCGCGCCCGCGATATATTGCAATATATAGCGAATACGGAGTAGATCAAGATAAATATTTTGTACCGATTTTTTTGTACACCTCTGTTATGATAACAGTGGGCACATCCATTATGATAGCTGTCGATACCATGCATATAGTGTGTACCGCGCACGCATGCAGCTTATTCCATCTTATTGGGTAAGTAAAATATGTCCGCGAGATTTTTTCGTAAAATATCACGAAACTCATATTGTAGTCACCAAATCGAGAATATAATATCGAACGTGCATATTGACGATAAAGTCAACGAAATCGAACGTTACGCGAATGTGGAATATGAAATGTTCAGCGAGGAAGTGATATATCGGGAATACATCATGTGTTTAAAAAAACATCAGCTTGCTTTGGAGTAAGAGACTTTTCTTTCAAGATTGTTTTGAAAATACAATTGAATTAATGACTTTAGAAAGGGAACATGTGATATTTTGGCTGAAATTGAGTTGAAACAATGGCTCCTTGTTTTACGTGGATCTTTCTTTCAAATTTTTTAAAATTACTTATTTTAAAGAGTTGCCACTTCAAAATAAAGTAGCATAAAATCTACTGAAAAATTTATATTGCTAATAAAAGTTTTGTTATTCTCAAATATACGATTTTGTCACATATACTCTTTCTGTTCTAACCGATTCAATTATGAAAATATTTAACGAAAACATGTAATAAATTAAAATCATCATTATTAGGTATGTCAATATATTGAACGACACGCATAAAATTGTCGGCATTAGCTTCTCATTATTTATAGCTGCAGTTTTCAGTTTACTTGGGGTTCGAGTAAGCATTAGTCATTATAAATAATTATTGATATACATTGTTCTTAAATATCTAACTTTCCGTAATTAATTAACATTAATGTATGTATTAGATTTTAAAATCTCGCGATTTTGTAAATTTCGTGAAAATGTGACAATTATATTTCAGATGGCGTATGGATACATAATTCCTTTGATGTATTATAGATCGTGTATGTGTTAGACCAACTAGAAGAATTAATTAGATTTATGTTTATAATCACGGGAGCGTTGCTGCAATTGATGATTATGTGTTATTCCGGCCAGAAATTAATGGATGAAAGTCAAAATATATTCCATCGAGCGTAATAATTATTTTATAATCTCTATATAAATTCCCGTTATTTTTAACATGTTTCGAAATCTGTAAATCAATTTTAGGATATTTTAAATTTTAAAATTCAAAATATTTAAAAAAATTTATTTTACATACATTATGCAGAGTAAAATGTATTATGCGAAGCGCAGAAAAATATAAAGTTTCTGATATATTAAAATTTATTACATATGAAACTTTAATTAAAAGAGTCAAATTTTTCAATTTATAATATTTTTCCTAGAGTTTGCATGATACAAATTGATGAAATCTAAATAAAAATGAATTTTGAAAATTATATTCTTTCAGATACGCAGCGGAATGGTACAAATTCTCATCAAGATTAAAATCATTGTTAATCATAACTCTTTACAGAAGTGTTACGCCATGTAAATTGACAGCAGGTAATTTGTTTCCATTGTCAATGGCGGTTTTCGCCGCGGTAAGTACGAGAGAATCTGTAAAAATAATTTATAGCCTGCAAAAAAGTATTTATACATTTATAATTGTTTTAAGGTGATACGGATGAGCATATCTTACTTCACGGCGTTTTTATCGTTTCAAAATTAATTAGATTTAAAAATGCTTAGCTAATTTTTTATTAAATATATATTTTTTATTATATATCATTAAATATACGTCTTCGATTTAACAAGCTGTAGATAAAAATTCAAAGATTAGTACATTGTACTTTATAAGATAAGTATAAAGTATTTGATTGAAAGAAGAAAGTTTGTTAAATATGCTTTTATTGAACAAAATCACATTTATTATTAAATATACAACTCATATATCAGCCGATGCGACTACAATCATTATCACAGCATTTTGCAGGTAGACATTCGTAATGTCAGTCTCTTAACAAAATAACTTAACGAGAATTATTAATTATTGTAATAATATTACGCAGTTGACTTTCGTGCTTTCAGGCGTAACTAACTAGCTTTTTAATCTTATCAATCTTGTAGGTCGATTTATACAAGAATACATTTTTAAATAAAAACATTTTTGTTAAATCCCACAATGCTATTAAGTTAAACCATATTCCAAGCTGTTAGCGTACCACATCTAACAGGACATGGTTATAAAGCTGCACAATATCGTTATTGTAAACTAATTCTACTTCTTTACTTAACATTTCTTTAATGTTAAATGTTAACGTTTATATCTAAATAGATATGCCCCAAATAAAAAAATGCAAATATTTCAATAGCAATATAAATTTAATAATCGTTCTGCAAAATTTATCTGTATTTTCTTTCTTTTTTTTTAAGTAAAGTAATTGTATATGAAAGCGTAAATAAATACGGATTGCTCTTATTTCAGAGATCTTATTTAGATAGAATTCAAACTCTATATTATATATATTACATAATGTAAAATGTTCTTATTTACCAAAAAGATCTATTAGAAAAAAAGTTGAGTACGAATATTATTTGTTAGTGAAAGTAATTGATATCACAATTAGAGTTCAATTATGATCTATACATACATACATATATATATATATATATATATATATATATCCCTCTGCATACAAAATATTATTGAAAGCACGTTAAGATGTTAACTGAAATGCATGAAATATTTAGAACGTAAGATATCGATAGTTCAATTTTTTAAAGTAAATTTTGTAATATTTAGATGTAAATTTTTGATTTAATAAATTCAGCGGTTTTGGGAAATTATATCTAATAGAAAATTTAATAACTTCTCGAAGTAATTAATTATGTTTTTAGAAACGATTAATAATATATATAATTAATGACTAATGGCAATAGATTCATTCGTCGGCAGATTTCGTTAATTTGTCGAGGCAATCATATGACTTTGATTGTGTGACATATCTGTAACATAGAAAAGATTTTCGTTAGAGACATTTCATATACTTATGACAATTAATCTTAATCATTTAACGATGCTGAAAGCAAGAGGCAAACAAAGATTGTAAATAGGGTCAGTGATCGTTAATAGAGAGCAAAGCAAAAACTAACCGTGTTAATAATTAAATATTAATTTAAGCAGCATGGTTTGCGTGACACAACCGTTTATGCGTTGGATCTCTTCGGGCGACGTGAAGTATCAAGTTCCCAGCTTTGGCGCTCTTGAACATCTGTAACGCTTTGGCGTGCGTCAGTCCATCCAACGAAGAGCCATTGATTGCTAAAATTTCGTCTCCCACTCTCAGAGTACCTTTAACATTACAGATAAACTGCTGCAGACATTGTTTCTCTCTTATATCATTACATTATATCTTTTCTCTTCTTTTTAATGTTTTAATTTATTAATTTCATATAATAAAGTAGCACTGTTTCGCTGCAAAAAATACGATACCTTCTTCCGCAGCTTGTCCACCGGGCATAATATCCTTTACGAAGATACCCATGCGTCCTTTATTGCTGTCCACGCCGCCGA
Organism: Tetramorium bicarinatum; assembly: GCA_928718305.1. NCBI lineage: Eukaryota > Metazoa > Arthropoda > Insecta > Hymenoptera > Formicidae > Tetramorium > Tetramorium bicarinatum. The sequence goes on from OV788320.1 coordinate 13,965,148, forward strand.
CGATGGAAAAACCCAATTTCTTCGGCGCACCCTTTTCCAATATGATCGTTAACAGATCAATAGATAAACTGGACCCTCGTCGAACGTTGGGCGCCTCGGCGCTTCGTTTCCTCACGACCTGGAACTTCTTCATCCCCGTCATCTTTTGAAGACTGACAGTCGCGTCGTCAATGGCGCAGGGCATTCCGATGCTCGTCGAAGATAGCATATCGTCGGACGGAACTGACAGTTCGATTCTCTTGTTCTTCGAGATCCACGCGTCGGGATCGCTTCGCGTTCGCGTCAAGGCGGTACCCCACGTGTCGCCGATTTCCTCGCCGAAGGCCGAATTCGGTTCTCTCGCGATTTGCAGCTCGACCGTGCCGACGCAGCTCCGCAGGGCGTTCCGTGCCTCCGTCATTGACATGCCGCGTATTCTACGTCCACAGACACGGACGATCTCGTCACCGATGCGGAACTGCTTCGATTTAGCTGCCTCGCCGTTGGGCTCCATCCTGGCGATCACATAGAATGGCCTGGCCGCCTCGCACCGTTCGACTGAGATACCGAGGCCCGCCGCGCGGTTCACTGTCAGCTTCATCGTCTTCAATTCACGTCGTATTAGAATTTTGCTTGCGGCAGTGATGGGCTTAGTAACAATAGGAACCGAGGAGATGTCGATTGTTAACACCTTCTTCGTCGCGTTTCTTGTCACGCCTAACATATCCAGTTCTAGGGTGGAACGTGATCTCTTTGGGCTGTAGTATCGTAAAGGATTAGCCTTTGCGTCAGATAAGGAATGGATTTTGTTAGCCGGTGGACTATCTTTGCACGGAGACGCAGCGTGCTCCAACAGGTGTAATACACTAGGACTTGAGCATTTTCGATTTTTGGACTTTTTGTCCTTCAGTAAATTCTGAAATTTAGCCATCTGAGATACGTTAACGTGATTTTCCGGCGTCACACAAAGTCTCTTCTCGTCGAAATCGACTTTCATTTTGGCATCATCGATGTCAGGCGCATCAGCATCGTCACAGCGAAGTGTAACGTCGAGATCGTTACAATCTGTCACTTGGAGTTTCGTTAAATCCTCGCCGAGCAGACCGGAGGATGCCATCGCTGCCTTTATTCGACTCTCGCAAGATTTTGGCAAGAGATCTGCTTCCGTCTTGGAATAAACTCTCGTTAAATCCGGTTGGTACTCTAGAAAATCGGCAAAAGTATTCTCGTCACAGCTGTCCGTATCGTCATCCTCTTCCTCCAACGTTAGCACAGTGGATTGGGTCGCGGCCGAATCATTGAAGGAAGTATTGTTCGTTGCGGCATCAATAACAGGATCAGGGGCGTTTACCTTCTCGATCTTCGAGCCGCACGGTTCCGATGAATGTGATTCGGTCGCTGCGCTTGTGCCCTTTTTTCTCGAAGTATCACCGATCAGCGACAAGTCAATTCCGCGATAATCGTCCGACGTTATCGAGAAGCTGCGTGTCTTCAACAGGGAGGGAGGCACCGCCGATTTTTCGCTGTCCGGTGAATCCGCGCCGGCTCGCGTACTATCTGAATCGTAGCCGCTTTCGTCGCAACCTATGCGCAGATTGTTCAGCAGATCTTCCAGACCAGTTAACGAGCCGGCAGATAATCCTTGGGGATACGAACTGCCTTTAGCTTCATTGACATTCGCGTTATTGGCAGACCGACGATCAGGCGTTCGCGTCGATGTCTCACTCTTCGTTTCCTCCGAAGATCTCGGATTCGCGCTGGTACCAACGTTCTCCGACGTTTCTCTCGCGAATACGTCACCCTGACGCGTCTTCAAAACCTCATTCTTGATAATATAATCCAACACTCGCTGTTGCTCTTGAAGATCCTGTATACTGCGACTCAGCTGCAATTTCTTTTGGCGGAGGAACGTTTCCCGGTTGCTTCCAGCGAACTCGCGATCGTCGAAATTCTCCGGGCAGATACCTCGAAATGGAAGCTTTCTGATCGCTCCTTCGCTGAGAGTTTTCTCCATCGGGCAATGGCTAACATCGACGACTGCATCCTCCTCCTGTATCGTCGCACTTCTCATAGAATTCTTGCCGTTGAGAGAATGATCGCCGCCGGTCCTAAAGAGATTTCTCAACGATTCTACTCTGGGAATTCTTTTTTGCCTCGGGAGTTCGCTATTTCCCTAAAAAGTATTGATTATTTAAGATAAGAAATGTCTCTCGGGAAGAAAGAGCTTTATTCGGCGCGTCTTAGCGGAAGCTAATGCGGCGCGTGTTAAACTACTGTTATGTTACGTTGTCTTTCTCGTTCGAGATTTCGTCGCAGCCGCTCTTCCGATGTGGGCTCCATCGTCGTCGCCGTCGCGGCACCGACAGCAATTCGGAGCTGTCCGACCTCTTCATTTGATCCCATCGCCGGCCCATCTTTCGCCCCCACGTTGAGATTCCTTTCGAGCGGGGGCAAAGGTGCAATCAATTTTAAGATGTCAATCAAGATTAATCTTAACTTTGTTACTACTTATTACGAACAAGAACGAAATGATACATGTATCGATGTTATATAACGTTCGTTATGTGCGATGTCATAAGTATTTTATTACAGACTTACCTTTACGAGTCAAAATAGAAGAGTCCGTCGATTCTTTTGGCGTGTCGGTGTCTTCTTTGATAGGAAGAGTATCTTCCAATCTGTCGTCTGCCTTCGATTTCTTCTCCGATCTCTCAGACGTATTGCTTTCGGCATTATTCGCAGCCGCGACGTCTTGAGATATGGGTACAGCCGAAACGAGCTGCGGACTCGTATCGGCCGTATAACGTTTGAATAGACGCATCGTGAAAATATGCTGCAAGTAAAATTACTAACTATAACACAATATGATCGGAAGATGATTCAAATAGGCGAAAATGCAAGCAATGAATGTTGCAGTTAATGATTACGTATTTCTGATAGCTGTATAATAATTATTTTTTTCTTTTAGCTTATTTCATTTAGAGTTAGTGCTTATAATGTTGAAAGTTAAACCGAGAGAAATGCCTTTCAAATTTGAAGATCCTACGGTATCGGCTACGGTAATTTCTATGGAACACCCTGTACATATAGAGTAAGAAAAGTAAAGAAAGGAGACAAACGTGGAAGGGAAAGGTGGAGGCTTCGCGAGACAACCTCGGACTTCCTTGAAAGGTTTGTCGTCGGGTGACGTCAGCCCTCGTCCACAAAACGGTCGCCATCGCGTATGTACATCTGTCGCTCGCCCATATGTGTGTTCCGCGTTTTTGAATAAAAAAGGAGCAAAATGAGCCGCGAGGAGAGCATCGCAGATAGGTAATCGGACAATGAACCCGTTTACACGTTTTCTTCCTCCTTCTTTACTTTTTCTTTTCGCGTCACGTTTGCACCATGTTTCCTCCTCCACGTGATTTGTTTCATTAAGAGTTGTCTCTCACGTCTATTAAATTAATGTAATTATATTTATACATTTTAATATTGCTCGGCGGAAGAACTAGGGATAAAAAAAATGAAGAAGAATATGACGACGATATTTGGTAGTTGATAAAATTTATAGTGTGTAACAGAAGTTAAAGAAAAACGTTATTGTGTGATTATCGCGCTATTGTTTAAGAGAGAATGCGTAAACTCAAGCTACGAGGAAACTTAAGCTGAGAGCATTGGTCGAGAGTATATCTGGAAGAGACTGAGGTAACGGTTGATATCTTCGATACGATCTATGCGATTACAAATTCGATGAGTACGGATAGGAAGAATCTACCTGGCTTTACGAACAGGTCGAACAAAATTCTTTGTCCTAATAAAATTAGTATATTTGTATTTGTGTTTATAATTGTAAAAAATGTAAGCTAAGTTTTCCGTTATTAAGTTAGGCAAATAGATATAATCGTCTCACGCTTTTATCCGATTTTATTTCGTAATCCTCGCAAATAAGATAATATTATATTTCTTTCCACAATTTTATTTATGCGAAAGTATTATGTACACCGAACTGTTACCGAGTAACAGTGAGTCAAAGCTGTTAGCATAGCGGAGCCAGAGCGAAGTCCTAATTTGGACTTGGATTACGACACAGCCTCTTCATTTTCCGATGAACTCGATGCTACCAAATATGGAGAATGTAAAATTAACGGCCGTACAAATACATATTTTTTGCCAATAAACGCGAAATAATCCGTGCACTCTAACAGAAACTGGCCATTAGAAAACTATATTTTCCATCAATGCAGACGGTTTAACGGTTCTGCATCGCCGTAGCCTGAAAGTCTACGGTATTTGTTTAAATGCGGAATTTGTATAAAGTCAGTTATGTACAAAACGTATAAACAGAAATAGAGAGAGATGCGGGTGTCTGATATGCTCTTTGCAGAGTTCGCGCTTTCACGTCTGCGCTGTTAGGCACACCTGACTCTCAACCAGCCATGGGAACCTGCCGTGCCTTTCGGGAAGCACAGTACGTGCCAGGGAGCAGATGTCCATTGTCCTTGCGAACGAGGGACAACAGCTACCCATCGCCCTCATCATTTCATCGATTATTATACGTATGGCTCTGTATAATAGCGAGAGACCGCTAACTACAGCGTTTTTTTTTTTTTTTATTATATATGCACGTCTAGAGTCTGTGGTTCAAAATCCGGTTCTCAATATGGTTCTCGGACTAAGTTCTCGGATCTGAAAAATACAAGTTCGATTCGACGGAGCCGGCCGAAGGAGGTACGAAAAACGGTGTCACGCACCAGCGTAAAATGCGGCAAATATCTCGGTCGTTCGACAGATCTCTTTCTCTCTTTTCTCTCCTCTCCCTAAAATTGCCGTATCCCTCCCATACATTTTTTTTGCTCTTCACCGAACAGCGTCCCGTAGAAAGTAAAACTATCGGGCCCAAGGCGGCGTGTCCTCGAACACGCCGGTCTGGCACACATTCGCTACGTGAATAACGCAAACAGGTCTCTACCCGAACAGCTTGCGGATTTGATAAAAACAAAAAATGTTGACGGTCGATCGATAACGATAACCATCACGGTCAAAGAGAGTCAATTTATTTCATTAGCAAGGACAGCCGTATATCCTTGCCGGCTATATTTTTATGCATTTTCTCTCCGCGTTTAAATTATAAGTGGAGAAAAATTAGTTCGAGAAGCCGACTGTGCAATATTCAATTTCTCCTCGCGGCGCATGAAAATGATAGGTTGATATAACTGCATATAATCATGAGTACTGTGCGGAGGGTAAAAATGGGTGCACCTGCACACCCTTGTGTCTTCGCACGAGGGGTGGAAAACTCATTTGAAAGCGGCATTATCTTCCCGATTAAAATTTTACAGAGCATTACGTGATACCGAATTTCAGAATATATTCGCCGATCGTACGCACGAGTACGATCCTTTTACAAATACTTATTCAATATCGCGTTTCCCGGCTGTCCGTCAAGGCGTTAAAGGGGGCGTGTTTAATCCGGCGGGATAAACCGGGCGTACTGCATAACTGTAATGCATCTCGCGCATCGCTTACGATCTTATACCGTTATCTTGAAATAGGTGAGTTCGCGGTGCATACACAGTGCGCGCCGCGTACATCTGACAGTTAATTACGTTGTTTGTATTAACATTGTCGATATGGTCGAGCGAAATGGGTTACGCATGACTTGCGACATTAAAGTTCGCCGCAAATGATGCGCTCGGTGCTGCTAGAAAAAAAATATTTCCGATATACCTCACACTGCGTTTATTATATACGATTCGAACGTTATCACATTGATGTATATCGCTTTGCAGGATGCGGTGCTCGATTTGTGGAATATTTATCGTTTGAAGGCGCGAATATGTAATATCGTTGCACGCAACGTAACGATATTAACGATATTGCGCGCAGTGCACAGCACATGGCGTTAGTAACGCGATTTATTCGCGTATATGCACTTGGCGTACGTACTCGACATACCGTGAACATCAAGGTATCGCCGCTTCTCGGTCACGGATCATTGCCACAGTGAAAGGGTTAACGTTATTCAGATATTCGCTCAAGTATTATGAGAAAAATATAATGATATATAGTTAATAATGCCTAGGGATGCCTAGGATGGCCTAGAAAACCTTGACCTTCGTCAGTAATGTATGACATTAACGCAAATAATCGTTAAAGAAAATTGCATACTTATTTATCATATGGTTTTTAACTACGAAGATATATACTCGCATATAAATTTAGATTTATGCATCGCGGCTATCGCGGCTATCTTGATAAAACATTTGTTTACGTCGTGTTTTATTAAAGATATTAAACCCTCCGCAAAATGGAGTAAAGTACGTAAATAACCAGTTAGCGGCTATTATCGAGTGGAAACTAACTTTAATTCAAATAAGTGTATAAATAACTAAGGATTTTCTCGACAATGAAATTAAAAAGCGAAATAAAAAGTAGGTTTGGAGAGTACAATGAAATTAACATAAATTAACTTATTTACTTTTACTTTACTTATTTTTAATTTATTCTACTTTTCAAGAATTGAATTAAACGAATTATAATTTAAGATGATCGTGAAAAGCTTCGGCATGTTTCTCTATAAAACAGCTGTATAAATTAAAAACTGCGGTGCTCTAAATTTTTGCACCTTCTTTTTCAGCGTTTTGCAATTTGTAATTTTTACAGACAGACGAGAATGTCGCGACAATAACAGATGTATTCTAATTATTTAATTCTTACCTAAGCATTGCAGGGAGATACAATTTAGCACAGTAGAGATAATTCAATAACGAAATATCTCAAATCATAAAAGCCGGCAGTTTCTAGTATAGCATCACATAGACACGTGACTATACATACACCGTGCTGCAAGATTAATGTGTCGGGGCTCTAAATTATGCGGAACTGACTGTGTATATAACGTTTGTGTACGTTCAATGTCCTCTGAGGAAGCATGTGTTGATATCTAGCAAGCGTTAAGTACGGCTGAATGTAAACCAATGAAGCGCAGATGGAAGCCACATTTGTACAGTTCCACAAGCGATTAATTTTCCGCATACTTATACAATTGTAAAAATTGTATAAGTACACGGACAAAGCGGAAGCTTTGTTAGTCAATTATCAACGTTATCTATCGAAATTGGAGAACGCAGAGGTGCGCGTGTGCAACTATTAATTACCAAGGGCGGGGATAAAAAAAAGTGAAGCGAAGACAAAGCGACAGGGGACTTGCCTTCGATCAGAGGACGTTACTGTTCCTCGACCGCGCGAACGTGGTCTCGCGGATGAGACGGTGCGTCATCGGCTGCTGCGGGATCCCGCGATCTCGGCTCCTGAATTCTGAATTTTACCGCGCGACCCCGCGAACCCGGAAACGAGCAAAACGGTCGACGACACTGCCGGTCGCGTATCGCACGCTCCGCTTCGGAGGCAATCCGAGGCGGCTCGAGGAACGATGCACCGATATCTGCCACCGGTCTCGTCGACGAGAGGGAAGAAGCCCCGCTCCCGCTCGTGCCCGTACGAACGCTCACCGGCAGGACTCGCTCGAAACTGCCGGTATCACAAGAGCACCGATTGCCTGTGGCGCTACCTGCACGGGAATACAATCCCCTTACCTCTCTTTTCCCACTCTCTTTATTCGTCCCTTTGTTTGATAATTCCCTTCCCTCTGATAATTGTATTAACGATAACGCTCCGCGATAATGGTAGCATCGATGATAAAAGCGCCGCTCCTATCCTTTGTCTAACCGATCTTGGGCTCCGATAACTCCGCAGCCTGTTTCGACAGAGCTGATAACAGCTCCATGTCCGCGCGTTCGATGAAAATGAAAGAAGAAAGGTTTCGGCGCCCTAAAATCATTGACGGAACCGCGCCGCGCTACAATGCGGATACTGAATCCGGACGGCAAACGCGGCAAAAAGCGCCCCGGTAACGCTATTTTCAGTAAAATTATCGCGTATCGCTGGACTCCGCGCAAAGAAGTCGGGCAAGTGCGAGAAGAACCTGTGGGGAGAAACAGGTTCTAGATTCATTCACATCTCTCGCGCCGAGGCCTTGAGCCGAGCAAAAAGCGCTCTCTCTCTATGCGATTCCTCTACACCATAGACTCATCTTGTAATCCGCCATGGCTACTGGCGGAGCTGAGAAAACGTGCGAACGGCGATACGGCCGGGAGGAAAAAAAAAAAAAGTCTGGTTTCTCTCGTTACAGAGGAAGCCGGCGACTCGAACGCGTCCGGGACATTCCGCGTCCGTCCAGAAGCGCTGATCTAAAAACGTAGGCCGCGCGGGTAGACTACGAAACCCTGGCGTTTAAGGAACACCTCGCGCGGCCCACGCCTTTCTCTAATCTCACATATGATCGGGGCGATAAATTAATCCGCTGAAAGCACGGACACGCCGTGTACCTCAATGTCGCGCGCGATATAGAGCGTTGAGTCATGAGATGACCAAAAAGGTGCTGAACCGCTCACGGCGCGGTAAGCCGATTTGGAAGGCTTACTTTTGAGAAAGGCATTCTCTTCGGGAAGCCGTTCCGAAAGTATACGTATGAAGATCGAAAGCCGCTCTTTCCGTTTGCCGTATACGTTGAAGCGCCGAGTTACCTCACTGGAAAAGCGTATGCGTACCGGATCCTACGAGCGATTCTGCTCGAGTGAAATTAACAATAGTGCCGGACTCGGGACACGTTGGCCGCATCCGTGGGCTACCCTTCTGAATAAATTAAAATCGACATCGAAAAGGAAAAAAACGTCCCCGCCGACGTCGACGCCGACTTATTTAGCAATCGGCGAGCGATAAGCAATGTAAAACCAGTATCTGTAAAGCAACCGTTTCCCCCCCTCCCTCTGCTGTAATATCCAGCAGCAATTATATCCCGCTGTTGCGCGCGGTTGTTGTTCTCATCGGCTCAATCAGAAAGCTAATTAAATGTACCGTCGCGCCGTGCAATTAAGGAAAATGAGCGACCCACCGAGACGCAAATAGTTAAAACGGACAACGACAAATGAAGTTGGCCGTTTCGCAAAACGATCACGACGGATCCGTAATAGCCTCGTAACTAAATGCATTTTTCAACGAGCAAGTGCCTTAATGATCGCCTGCACCTCATCGTAAATTCGAAAATATACGCATTTGTCCGTGTGAAGCTCACGTTCCTGATTTAACACGTCTACTGCCCGTTCATTCCAGCCCTTTGTCCGCGTCCCTCGTATCGCCTCGATGCCTTCCACTTGAATGCGACGTATCACATTCACTTTTGACTTTTAAATTTCCTAGAGAGTATTTTTAAATAATGCGATCACACGTGACTCATCGACATGTAAATAATATTAATTAATACGTATATAAGAATGTTCGTGAGTCACAGATAGCTCGTGGACAGTAATAAGATGTTAAAGATTATCAGAATTTCGCAGTTTTGCAGGCACTTTGTACTTCGCTCACGCTCATCATTTGTATCGCCTGGAAGAGAGATCGCATGTTTGAAAATTTCGATTGCATCGAGATGCGGCACGCGTGTGTTCATGTGCGTGTACCATACCGTTCAAATCGATTACCGGTCATTCCGTCAATGTTTCCCCGCGTGCTCGACTGAACGATTGCTTCAAGGAATAACTGTAACGGACTTTTGCTAACCCTTGACTGTGGGCCGTCCCCAACGAACTTCCACTCGCTCTCGACGATGCCCACGGTGGTAGTCATTTTACGGGCCAGTGACTCCTCGAATTATTCAACCGATGACGATCTTAATGACGCGACCACCGACGGTCCTGTGTAAATAATCGATTAGCTATCGGATGCGCTACATTCAGCCTTATAGAAAGATTACAGATATAACTGTTTTTACGTAGAGTTCCGCGCAAAAGATCAGAAACGCGAAGATGTTAAAGTGTGATAAGCTTACAAGGATCTTTATAGTTTTGTCTTTGTCTCGCACGCTCCACTAATTTCACATTTTGCCAAGTGTTCCAAACAAAAACTCTTAACCGCAGGAAGTCGACGCGCGCGGACTGGCATGTGCTCGAGCTAATTGGGAGCCTCATTCGAACTCGATGGCACGCGCCGCGCGACTTCGGGGGGGCGTCTTCGGGCACCCTAGGGGTCTTGCAGGGAAATAAGTTCACAAACCGTGAAAATTTAATGTTCTTTATAAAAGGGGGAGGGGGGATGGGAAGGAAGAGGAGCTATGTATTGTCGGCGCAATATCATGCAGCGTACCCTTCAATCCTTTTACGCAAAGTACACACAGAGAATAGGCGGAGAATTATAAAAAAAATATATATTGTATAGAGCGAAACTTGACAGCTTGACAGTAGTATGACTTTTTGATACACCGACCAACGAATGTTAGCGGTCTGGTATACGCGCCGATCTTTCGCTCTAATGATTCCACCTGGGATCCGATACATGTATCCATGGGTGGTCCGTCATGCGCTTGATAAGCCTCACACGCCAGGTGTAGATCGAAAAAAAGAAAGGAAGCGAAGAGAGTATACTTCCGCAGTATACTTGGTGACAATATCGACTATGAAGTGTCTTTACAACATATATTCTACAACTTTTATCTTTTCTGTGCACGTGATACTAATTATTTTATTTAAGAACAAACAAATTGGAGACCTTGCATAAAGAGATTGTTTTCAAAAGAATTAACGAAGACGAAAGAAGGAATTGATTGGCGGGCGCTCGCGCGCCGGAGTGGGCTGAAATAACAGGAACAATCCTCTGCGCTCGCAGTAAATTTGATTGTTCGGAGGCAGGACGGCCCACGCTGTCCGGCCCGTGAGTTCGCCATAGGGAAACATTCTTATCATTCGAGAAGCCGGCGTGGCATAACGTAGCGTATACGGTGACGGCGTGTGTACGTGCCGGCTAAGGCTGTCTCTTCTAACAATACAATAACGATGGAAGGCGTCGCTTAAAGGCAAGTCCGCCTAGCGTAGTTGTTCGAGTTGTATATGTACCTATCGATGCCGGTAAAATATTGCGTTTACACGTTTCTCGCGCGAAGTACTCCCTCGTAGAACGCTGCTTCCGGGTCTTCTCGATATGACGTTTCCAACGCCGATCAGTAAACGTGAACGCTTATAACAATGCGATATCGCAATACGATATATCCCATTATATATTCTATACGAAAGAGTCAACTGTGACATATTCATAATTAATTTTGTGCCTGTATCTTCTTGCAACTTTCTATGTTGCAACGTTGCCTTTACGCCGACTTTTACTTTACGTCTTTGCAGGTGCGCTTTGAAGGAACGGGCTACATTTAACGCGCGCTAAAATCGATGACCAATGGAAAACTGTTTTCCTTTCGCTTGGTGGATTTTAATTTTTACCTTCGTCGTGTTATCCGCAAGAGTACACGGCAAGAGCCGCCGCTAACGACGCACTTAACTCTGTTAGAAAGGGATCCATCCACGCCTCGGAATTGAGAGAAAGATGGTAGTAGGAGAAACAAGTTGCGCTATTCCCACGCTGTGCCTGTTCGGGATGCTACAAGCACTTTCGCTATCCAACCTTATCGAAGCTGATGCATTGCGAAAGGCAGGTAATAGGTTCACGACTGCAAGTATTTTTTCTTTTTGGGCGGCTCGGATTCACGCTGGAATCTCCTCTCGAAGTAACGTGCGAACGCGATAATGGTAAAGTGATCAAGTAATTATCGTAAACACGGATCGCTCTCAAGTTGTTATTTCGGCTCATAGAAAAAATGTTAAATGATTCTCTGGGAGAAACAAAAAAAAATTAAATTACTATTGCCACTTACTCATACCTTGTATTTCGCTTAACAGATCGAGAAAATTATTTAACATTTTTATCTACCCATACAGGTGTCTGTAGCAAGGTAATGCTCTATAGAAAATTACTTTGAATCTTTCTTGTTTTCGTATCGTTGATCGTCTCGGAGAAAATCTCTTTCGACATCTCGCTTTGACGGCACGATGAAAATTGCGCATGAAAGACAGTTCCGTTCGTTTTGTGCTGAGCCTTCTCGTAAACGTCGTAATGTCACACTCTTTCGCCACGGTGCACCTGAATGTTGCAGCTCTACGTTTCCAGCACCTGTTCCCACCTTGACACCTGACGGAGCCGTCTCGCACTCGCTTGTCCGTAGGGGTTCGAAGGCACATCGTCCACGCAACGCAATCGATGCCGGCGACTAGCGCGCTAACGGCAGCGCCGATGCGTTATGCATAACGCAAGACGAATTTTGCAATCGCGTCTAGGTGGTTGTAATTCGACCATTTATCTAATCACATGCATCATAAACATCACGTTCTAACGCTACCTCCAGTCACATGTCGAAATAGATCTGTCAACAATTTTTTCAACTGTTTCACATTGTTACAGATTTTCGATCATTATAATTCTACATTCGGCTAAGGACACATAATTTAATTTATTTCTAAATAATTTTAATGATTATTGTTTGATTACGATGAAAGTCTTTATATTGCGCCAGGAGATTGACAACCATATCTACATGGCTGCATTCTTCATCAACTGACCATAGTTTACCAATGGTATTTCAACGTGATTAAAACAAGGTCTTTATAAAAGAAAAATAATATTGTTTTTATTTCATAAATTAATGTCAGGAAACTGATTGTTACACAAGTAATTATTTCAGCGAATATTATATGAGGGATTGTTTTATGATAAATCTAGGGCTATTTCACGGCTACAATCTCTTATCAAGTCCACCACTGTTAGCATGAGCTATAGCTTGCATAAATATAAACAATATGAATCGATAAAATATTCTCCATTCTTAATAGCTGTCTTTGGTAGATCGATATTTCTACGTGGAACCTAAAATAATAATATTGCTTAATGCACGCGCGAATAAAATTAGAGACGCGCTGATTGCAGACAAGCAAAGGAAATCGCGCTAAATTTGAGATCAATTTGCGATAATGGATTAAGGAGTCAATAACAAACGCTCACCACCAACGCATTCTTGCGGGGTCTTGCAAGGTAATTTAGTTGCCGTGTTGGTGTAAGTTGCGTAACAGTTTACATCACACTTGTAGCGCAAGACGGGATTGCCGCATCCAGAGCAGTCAGGCTGCACACTTGGAAGCTACGATTACATTGTCTTTTAATATATAAAGAATATCTCTGGCTCGATGCACGATGTCTACCTGTGCTCCCTGGACGCCTGATTGTTGAATGCAGAGCCACTGATTGGACGCGCATCCACCGGCAGCGCCGAATCCTACTCCGTACGTAATTTGCGGTACTAACGAGATTTGAGGGACTATAGGGAGCGATGGTACGGACCCTCCGTACGGGGGGTACGGGGGATACCCCCCGTATGGAGGATACGGGGGATACCCGGTACAGGGGGGAACACCAGGGTAGCAGGAACCAGGGATTCCGGGCTCTGTCGGAAATGGGCCCAATTTTATTAAAATGCTCCTCGTCTGTTAAGTTCCATTTCACAGGAATTATTAAATTCTATATTAATAAATAGATGCTTTTTTTAACTCACGACAGCAACTGCCATTTCCAAACCACTTCCATCCACCACTACCATTAATGTTCGCGAAAGGATTAATGACATTGTTAATGCCGATGTTCGTTGTTATATTAGTGGTCCGTAGCCCGTCGTTGGCTGAACTGCAGCTCCCCGAATCGCATTCCGTCTCGTATTCCGTAATGATCTGATGCCTGTGCCTGGTTCTCTTCGTGCAGTAGCTGCACTTTTTTTCGCAATCATGATCCAAGTGATGATCGCACTTTTTCAGACACGTTTCCAGGCAGTGAGCGGGATCTGCGGAATGTTATGGCTTATCGCTTTAGCAGCAAGTACGGCATAATTTTCTTTGTAACGCGAGCAAAATAAATGGCACTTAGATAGTGCGGCATGTCAGCTAATTAGGTATAATCAAATATATAACAAAGGCCGTCGCGATATCGCTTATACTTATCCGTCGTACTTGAAAGTCGCGCTAATGACCAACCGCGTTGCGCAACCGCGCTGTCTGTTACGTTATAAAAGATCCAGTAATTTTAATTTAATACGACGCTTTATCTCACTAAGTGATCGTGCAACAGCTGCAGTTGCATAATATGTTTGAACGGAGGCTTCCGAGCGGCACGCGAATTCCCATGTTTATCTCGATTGTTAAAGCGATTGATGATGTACCAGTTTCCGGCAGCCCGTCTCCGTGACTCGTGTGATGACCGTGCCTCTTCGGCCGCATTAAACACTTGACGTACTTTTTGTAGTCCGGATTCCGGCATTCATCGTACACCTTTTGTTGATCCTCGGTGATCGCTGCCTCGGTGACGCCCCCGGCTTCGGCGTTCCTCTCGCCGTGCGCCAGCAGGGCGCCCAAACCGACGAGGAGATGCACGATGACGAGCAAGTGCGTCACTTCCATAGCGGCGAGTTCTCGTAACGGAGTAATCGGGCGGGATGAGCGACGCAACCCTTTATAGCTTAAGCCCGTTTACCCGGGGCTGCGGGGTTAATGACCATCATCGAGAGAGCGTTTGCGCTGTCAAAGTCTTAGTTGGAAATGTTTGCGCCGCACGCCCTCGTAAAGATACGTCGACGCACGTCGGCTAATATATTAACGCGTAAATTGTTATCTGCCTCTCGGCAACGGAGTGCAACGTTCAAATTTGCACTGCTTATCGCGAACGCCGGCCGCCGCGAAGCGGCTGTCGCCCGGCCGTCCGCAGCAGCTCCTCTCCGAATGCGCGGCGTAACGAAGGCAGGGGTTGCAAAGTGCTAAAACACACTTTCTCTAATGATAATATTGGCCGCACTACCTGCGGACGCACGTTACTCGCGAGATGCGATCGTGGATACGCGTGACTCAAGAAACGTTTGAGAAACCACACGAGGAAATTAATAAATGTTAAAAATAGAAGGATCGTCTATTTCGCGGCGACGCGCACCGCAGCAAATTATGCCGGTTAAATGCATCTCCATTTTTAGCTGTCCGCGCTAAGACGTCTCGGGTTTACTACTTGCACCTTTCTTCCTCGTAATATTCCTCGAGCGCTATCTCGTAACTCGTTTGTTCCGCAAACACGTTTATTCAAAACGTGTCATTATCGCATCCCGCGATGTGTACTACCGCGCGAATTTTTCTCAAGAGCGCTCGAAGAAATTACGTCGGCTAGTTGCGACGTGATACAGCACAGTCTCCGTTTTACTCGCGGAACGTCCGTTTTATTTACGATCGGACGGAATTAAATAATTTTCCAATTACACCGTTTTATCACGGCCCAGATTGAATTTAATATTTCGAAGGTGGATAATTGATCTGCCAGGTGCAAATATTGAACGATGAGATCGCAGCTTCGTATAGGTCAGCGACACCCGTTCTTATCGCATTCTTGGTGGGTTATAGAACAGGAAACATCCTATCGTTTCCTTTATTTACGTTACTCATCGATAAAGTCGCTCGCAAATAAACATTTTTAGAATTTTAATTTGCTCTCACACTCTTGAGAACGGAATGTTATTTGAACAATCTGAGATTGCAGCTGAAAACTGCATTATCAACTTGACTTTTTTTTCGATGTACTCCGTTTTCTTTTCATTTCGATGCTTTAGTACAGTTATTTATTGTACCTGATTCGTGGCAATCATCGCGAGCCGCTTTAATAGGTCATACATTATAAAATCTTTCACGCTCGTGATCCACGTACGTGATTTATCGCAATTTATAAGGTCTCTTCCGGCCATGGAAGTCTCCATTCAAGGGAGAGTACCGCTACCAGCTACGTGTACAAAGCTGTTGACGAAAGGCTTGTCAAAGGGTGGCGATAAAATAGGAATTAGTCCACTCGATCTCTGGCATTTGTATCCTCGATACTCCGACTTTTTATTGTCAAATTACGTTAGTATTGGACTGCGTTTCGAGTGTGATGTACACTCGCAACTTTGAAGCTTACGATCTGCCAAGATACAATATGATCATTAGCGGATATATGCACGTATCGCGGATCTTCCGTTTAACCGTGGCCTCGAGCGAACTAAAGGCAGGTTGGTGAGCACGATACGGACTTTCTAAACGCCCTGTATACGAACGACTTCCCTACCGATGGTAGGGGAACCGCAGGCCTCGCTCTCTCTCGAACGTACTGGCCCCATCCGTGTGTTCGAGACTTACAATGGCCGCCGTGTAAGCCGACGTGCTGCGTGCCTTAAGTATTAATCGTCCTCAATTTTCCCGACTTAATTTGCCGGCTGAGAAACGCCCACGAAAAAAAAATGCGCGATGCCCCGCCGCGGTGGTACCATTCGACGCGAGTCCGCGCGACCGCCAACTCCGACGGACGACGCCCGCGTCCTGACGTACCGTCATCCTTCTCCTCCTCATCATCAGCATCATCATCATCATCGCGTGTGTCGTTGACGCTTCTCGGCGAAAACACAGTGGTCAACAGGTTGCGACCGATCGTGCACGGGCGCAGGGCGGCGTTGCAGGGCAGTTGTTAAACTCTCGCGAGGACCTCGACAACCGAAGCGAACGCTTTTACCTGTTGTGCTACTCAGTGTTATCTTTGATACTCAGTGTTGTGAAGTAGCATTCATTAGATACTAGTATAATGCGATGTTGTTATGCACATGCTGCCCCCCTTGAGAAAGGTAATTGATTTCTGCACAGCAGCCTTGGTGGATCCCTTGGTGATTTTTTTAGGAATTTAATGTATCTGTAGAAAAATGTTCCATTCGCGGTTTCTTACGGGAAAAGATGGTATTGTCGAAAATAATCGGCTTGTCATAAATCTTTGAAAGTGTCAAAGTCTAATGAGATTCAAGTATGCGTCGATAATTTTGAAGATATGATAGTAAACAATTTTACATAAAAATTTATTCCAAATAGCTTCTACGTAGATATTGTCTAATTTTAATTAAATTAATATGCTCCAGAATGGACGATATAGTCATTATGTATCACTTCTCGCTGAAGCTATTAAAAAGCGAGAAACATATTTCAATAGCACACATTTCTAAGAAAAAAAAGTGAAATCATTGAATTATACGCGCATTATACACTCTGACTGTACTTTTCCTGGTATATACGGTTAAATAGGAGATTGTTCCGATAGATAGGCACTTACGTCGTCGTAAAAGAATGTACAATTAGTTCTTCGGTTAAATTCCTTCTGTGTAAAGTACGAGCATAAATTACACCTCGTACTTTGCACTTGTTTTCAAAGCCTCATTGTCATAAAAATATTATGACTCGAAACTCGTTTTTAAAAACGAGCTAAAATTCGTGAGTATATTAGAATTTCACTTTTCAAAAATAATATGCCTTCGAAGTCGTTCCGAGTTATTCGACCGTGGTAACGACGCTTTCGTTTTTTTACGGGGGAAATTTTATCGCTCGAATACGGGGAACAGGCAGGAAAAGCGTTGCAAATTGAGAAAGTCGCTCTTTGCGCAATAAAAACACGTCGATCCATAATTATAACACCGGCGATCCGAACGGAATGTATTGAGTGATATTTGGAACAACTAGCAGCAATTTTACTGATAATTAATTAATTAACTCGAGATCAATGATTTTTAATTCATCTCTGTTTAACTGATTTATTCAATTCCGTGGAAAGTTTCATATTCAGCTCGTCTTATGAGCTGACGGAGTGGGGCTGAATATGAAACTTTCCATGGAATGAATCACTGAAAAAATACACAAAAATACTTTATACTTGCTTAGCTTAGGCAATTATAAGGAATTACAAATCTCGACTTGAGTCGAGATGACTAAATAAAATTAAAATATAAATATAGTCAATAAATCATTGATATTATTCATTTCATAGGCAGCGATTTAGGAAATACATGTATGCCGGTGCTATGGCAGTTGCATATTCGACTGTTCGAAAATTAGCTACGCTAGTGTATTTATGATTCGACCGCGAGTCTCGAAGGAGAAACGATGGCAACGGAGGTAGAGGAGACTCCAGTGGGGTCTCCTTGGTACGGCAAGGTTTTCGAGTGCTGGAGGAATCGGAATCGAGTCAGTCCCGGCAGAATCGAGCTGCCCGACTGCGATTTTTTCATCGTGGCACCGCGACGAACGCTGCGCGTTCTCAGGCCGGCCCTGAGGAGCGGCTGGTACTACGAGAGTACGGCGATCGACCGGCCGGAATCGATCAACGACAATTTCTTCAATCGATGGGCCAGGAGACCGCATCCGTCCGGAAACTGCAGGTGCTCCTTCCGCCAGTCCGCGTTGAGCACCACCAATGAGCGAAAATCCGCGGAATTAAATCGCATCCGAACGAGCCTGTGCGAGGCCGAAAAAAACGCGCGCGGTATCGAGAAACTGGAGCAGAGGCTTTCCGTGAATCTGCAAAAAGGATTACGGAACAACTCAGTGCTTGATGATCACGCGAACGAGACGACGCCTTCGACATTAATAACTGATCGTCATCCGTTTGAACAGAGCGCGAAGCAACAAATTGTCAAGGATTTAGAAAGGTAAGTTTCTCGATTTAATAGAGATGATAGATAAAAATAAAAAAATTTAATTATTCTCAAACAAATATTTCTAATAAAATAATAATATCGCATAAATATATGTATTTTAAACATAGTAGACTCTCTGTCATTTTTTCTTTTTATATTTATATATTATATGTATATTTTATGTTTGATAAAGATTAAGAAGGTGCATTCTAAAAATAAAAAATAAATTTTATTAGGTACATCAATACACTTCTGGAAGAGGTGCTTGACGATACTGTCAAATATATAACTAGTGTAGAAAAGACTAGTGTTCAACATTCTTGGCAGCGAACAAAAAGTAATTTGATGAAATCACAGCCTGACAAATCCAAAGAGAAAATTTTGACAAAGAAGGACGAAGATGATTCCTTTCGAATTGATATTAATCCTCGTCTCCTAGCGAATAAGACGCAAGAGCAATGGACTACAGAAAATGACTGTAAAAGGCAATTCGCAAGAGTTTCGATGGGCGAGGGATACGTGAATCCCGCTTTCGTTGGTTCGACGGATGAACTAGCTTCTCTAGATTTCGATTGTTCTGCAAGAAAACACAGTAAGCAAAACATGTTTAAGAAAAATGGGATTACTTATCATTTTATTAATAGATATCCTCTTCGCGAATTTTTTTCTTATACTTAATATTTTTTATTATTTTTGTATTTTTTTGTGGAATAGCAGGTTTGTATCTTGGAATACCATCGGAAAACATTTCTTCAGAAAAATTGGATTGCGTGGATTCCGGAATAAATAGCGTCGAGACTATCGAGTTTCAGCTACCGGATCAAGAACCCAGTTTCGAGCAGTCTCTTTTACGAATCATCGACGAAAAGTTGGGAAGAGGTCCCTCGACGAATAACTCGGAGGAGAATAATCTCGAGAAAAATTCGCAAAAAGTGATTCCAATAAAGGAAAAATGCAGGACTGATTCCGGGGAAATTAAACTAACTTCGTCTAAACTTGAGACATCATCGACTGATTCTGACTGGAAAGCGGAGCGACTGGAAGATATCAATACGGAGGTCGATTTCGAGAAATTACGTCTGGAATTCCAAAACAACAACAGAGATTCGTCTCCAAACGAAACTCTATCAAAAATCGACGTGAAATTAACGGAAAGTCCTCCCATCGAGCTCAAGGATTACAAGAAATGGATGGAGTTCGATGAAATCTCCTCGCAGAAAAACATTGAACGAAGTCCTTGCGATTCGGTGACGCTTCGGAGGAACAGAAAACCAACCATAGTTTTCCTACACGGCTTCGGTTCCTCGGCAGAAATCTTCGAGCATCAATTACAGTATTTTTCTTCCCTCGGTTATCCCTGCATCGCTCCCGATATGCTCGGGCACGGTATGAGCTCAGCGCCCGGACGTTCTAGAGATTATCATTTTAACAAGTTACTCAAGGATTTGGACGCAGTTCTGCATCATTACGCTTTTAAATCTGGGGAAAAGTGCGTCCTAGTCGCACATAATTACGGGTAAGATGCTGTTTGTTTAAGCCGTGCTTCATAAAATCTTTTTCTCTGAATAATTTATCTCGAATGATTATTTTCGTTAAAGAAAATTAATTCTTTTATGTTATGACAACATTAATAAAATTGATATCTGCAAATATCTCGTACAAATTTCAGATGCAGCTTTGCTACAGCGTTAGCTTGTAAATATGATAGCAATATTCATCAGCTCGTGCTAATATCGGGCGGCGGTCCGACTCCTCTTGCGCCGCCGAGCAGGGAATGCGCGGGTCATTGTTGTCTCAGGGCGATTCTCGCACCTCTGCTAATGTGCGGTTTTCATCGAGATATTCTCTATTCTGCGCGAGGCCGACAGCATCCTTATTGCGGTCAAGAATCGACAGAACAGTGGCCCTCGCACATGAAATACGTATTGAACGGCATGAACTGGCCGCAGGGTGACTATGCCTTCCACAGGAAGATATGCACACCAACGCTTCTAGTGCATGGACTGAAAGACAACAAAGTGTCGCTAGTACAGGAGTGTCAAATGGAAAGGGTGAGTTTATATCGTGACTAGTTATCCAATTAAAAATTATTCAAATAAAAATTAAGCCATCTAAAACTATATATGTCTACATAACTTGTTACAAAAACAAAATCTAATTATTTTAATCCGAATTTTTTAGACAATGGTGAAGGCTTTCCTCGAAGCTATTCCAATGGCTGGTCACAATCCAATGACTGACTGTCCCCAACAATTGAATCACATGATACATTGTTTTATAGATTTGTGGAAGAACAAGAAATGGCAGTAGTAACATTCTGACTCTAGAAATAATGTCTAAAATGCTGTATTATATCAAAATTGACTCAACCGATTAACAAACTGCTTATCAATTAGTTTAATTATCAATCAGATATAATATTTAACTAAAAAAAAATATGATGCTTTATAATTCAAGAAGATTCAATTTAATCGAATGATAAGATAAATCAATGAAGTTCGTGTGGCCTCGTAAAAATGTGCCAAGTTTTATACAGACATTCGAAAAAAATGTACAGATAAAATAAATACAAAATGTCTCATTTGTCTAGGTCACTTGAAATAATTTTTATATTTCAAAATTTTATCTTTTTATTACTTGATATATACTGTACTAAGTATCAAGTACATATCATAAGATATTCGACTCTGTTTTAAACCTAAATCTTTAGTATCAGAGAACTCTTGTCAGTACAAATATTACGAGTAAACCGAAGGCATAAAATATACGAAATGCTTATGTTATCCCATTTAAAATAGATAAATAATTCTTAAAGTTATTTTGTTCATTCAAGCTAGATAAAAAAAAGTTATTTCAAGGTAATCCGGCAAATATTGAACAGAGGCTATGGAACAGCATATAGATTTTACCAAAGATGATTTATATACCGTTATTTTTCATATACAGTACTTTTTAATATAAGTTATACGTTTTACAAATAAAATTGTATACAGATTAATTGATTATATCGCAATGATTATTTATTCATTTATTTTAACAAAATTAAACAATTAATCAGTCAGTGATGCGCAAGTATTCCGTCGCGCTCGTTTGATATCACGATGATCGTTAGCGATTCATTAACGTTTGATTAAGCGGATTCTCAGCCGATTTCATCCATTCTTTCCTAAGTATTTGCTTCAACTGACTTAATCTCAAAGTAGGATTTTGTTCTTTAATCATCGGCATCATTCGTTCTTCGAAGCTCGCGTACGCGGCTTTCATCCGTTTCTCCGGGTGCCGATCAATTTCAGGATCCTTTGTGCTAAAAAAAAAAAGATACAACAAATCGAGATGACGAAAAGGAATTAAATATAATTGTTATATTCTCAGGGACGTAAAAATCGGCATTTTTCAAAGTTTAATCGATTATCGCTGTAATCGAGCATAGATTTTACATAAATTGCTCCCTAATGTCTTGAACGTAATTACCTTAAAACAGATATAGCCTCCTCTACACTGTGAGCCGTTTCACCTTCCAGAATCAATCTGTTTAAGTTTTCCTCAAGCGGTTTGTCCTCCTCTTTCTTCTTCATAGCCACTTGATTTCGCTTCTCAGTGATAGAAACGATCTCGGCTCTCGTAATTTTCGACGCTGGCTGCTTACCACCGACTTTTATATTTGCCATTTCCTTTTCGAGCAAAGCTTTCGCCTCCGCCTTCTTTTCTAATTGCTGCTGACGCCTCTTCTCGACTTCTTCCTGCATACAATAAAATGTGCATTACGGCTCTCGTTCCGACTACCGACGCCGTTGCCTTTTCGATATTTTGTTGACGATTAATTTACAGATGCGTACTTGTTTCTGCTTCTTCTTCAATACTTGTTTATCGTTATCCTCCCATGCCTTATCCTCCGCCTCCTTCACTTTTTTTATAGTTTCGGCTTCCTTGACCGCTGCTTTTCTAGCTCGGGCGGCAACCGCCTTGCTATTCTCACCCGCAAATTTCTTCGGCATATTGATCTGTGGTGCATAAATCTCGATTGTTATTCGCTTTATTTGCATTATCGCATGTTTTTCTGTATCCGAAAATAGTGAGCATGTGTTTCACGATATTACTACATTTGAGTTGGCAACAGTCCGGCATGCGCGGAATCGTTGTGAAAGCTATTAGGTGATCCAGGTTAAGAGACTTCAAAATAATCGACATTTCAAGGCCAATAATAAATACGAAGGGAATCGCACGTGGGTGTGTTTTCAATCTCGTGGGAGCGGACGACAAGCGGTTTGCACGGGGAGCACATGGTTACGCGGTTTGCAGGCGGCTGTAGGCATTTAATCAACACGCGCGAGATGTCGAAACAGCGGTCCGCGAAGGGCGCGAAGGCGCCGAAGGCGGCGAGCACCGACGTGAGTGATCGTCTTGACGCTCTGGCACTTACCGACTCTCTCGCTCGCGCGACGCTCGATCACCTGTCGCGAAAGTAACGTGACATTTTCTGTTATGTACACTTTGCCATCTCCGGCCAGACTCCGGAGTATATCGGACAGAAGTGACTAGCCACGTCTGCCAACTTCACCACTGCTCCTTGTCGCGGCCGCGATATTGCGAATTTATCGCACGGAGTATTTGCACGTGGTGGAAGCGTGGCGACTGTCACTTAGCACGTGGCAAGATGTTTAGCGCGGCAGGAAGCAGCACGCGTCGAAAGATCTCACCTCCTATTTAATATTTAATCCTCTGTTGGTCGCAATATTTAATAGATATACAGAGAAAAACGTTTCTTTACATTTACTATTCGTTTGACTTGTATTTGTTTCGCTAAAAAATTATTTTACATTATTTTGTACAAAACGTTATTTTATTGAATAAAAACTTGATCGTTTCGTTGCATTAAATCATATTGTTTGACGAAAAAAATTCAATAATTAAATTTTTTTACTTCAAATTTATTAAATCCAAAGAAACATTCTACAATCATTGTTAGTATATGGCCTATTTCAAATTAAGACCGATATAATTTTCTCCATTTTAACACTTGTCAAATTTATTCTTTATTGTTTTTTATATACTTTAGTGCCTGGTCTGTTAGCCAAATGCGAATGAAAGAAAAAAATTGTTTCAAACAGTAGAGAAAAATAATGGAAAAATTAGTAAGATACATTGCGGTCATATTTTCTAAGTGAAATATATTGCGACTAACTGGAGAATTAATATTGCCTCTATATGAATACATTCTATATGAATTATTTACAGATTATGCATATATTTCAAATAAATATCTCTCGATCTAATATTTCGAATTATTGAGTCATAAAAATAAAAATACTTATATCGAAATGCCGAGGCAACAACGTATAAGTATTTATCGAGGAATATGTATGTCTGATTCATTAACTTGTTGCTAAAAGTTTGTGTGATGCTAATGAAGACTTATGGTTCTTGCACACAAGGACTTAACAATCCTAAGAAACAGCACATAATTTATGCGGTGATCACTCAACCTCTCGGTTTTCCGCGAATAATGATAGATAACCCAACGGGACGTTAATTGTTTGCCCGCGCTTTTACACGCCGAGTATGTCGAGAAATTGCCTCCATTAACGCATTGTTTGCAGAATTCGTCTACGGGACCTGTGGTCTTAAATAAAGATGGAAACGTTACGATTAAAATTCAGGCTAAACCCGGAGCGAAATGTAACAATGTAACCGGTAATAAGAAATATTATTTGATAAATTTTCTTTTCAATACAAATAAAAAAGAAAATGTTCCAACGTTATTGTAAACTTTGTAAGAGAAAGAAGAGAATTTCTTTGACGGAATTGCATAATTATTGTTAAAGAAACGCAAACGAATCCGTAGATATTTCTGACGAAGCAGTAGGCATTGCAATCTCCGCCCCGCCAACGGAAGGCGAAGCTAATGCCGAACTCGTCAAGTATCTGGCTTCGATTTTTGGAGTGAGAAAATCCGATGTATCCTTGGACCGGGTTAGTATCTCGTTGTCAGTTAATTTCCATTATTTCATTAATTCGTACATATTTTAAACTTTCCCTTTTTTTTTGCAGGGATCTCGAAGTCGGCAGAAGGTAGTTGTAGTGTCGGGAATTACAACAGATCAGGTTTTGGCGAAATTGAAAGGAGAGATGGATAATTAAATGTTCTTTAAAAATAAAGTTTTTTAAAGTCATTAATTTTTCCCAATTTATATATATAGTTCTTTCCTTATAAATATAGCTTAGTTCGTCCTATCTTTATACTTATTTTCCGCGTTATACGTATTTTTGTGTGAAAGATGTTATTCCATTATTTTATATTATACAGTATTATACAATTTATACATCTGTTTCTTCATGAACGCAATTATCCAAGTTAGCATATTGTCAGTATTTGTGAGATGTCATGTACATTAAATTTTTTTAGCTACATATAATTGCACCAGATACTTTCAAAAATTTTTTAGCTACATATAAATTGCACCAGATATTTTCAAAGATCGCCACCGATTCTTCGGAATTTTATACGAGCGTTGCTGTGACTAGCAATACAAGAATCGATGAAGATTTTTGGCGGAATAATCATAAATGCATGCGGGCGCAGCTGCAATCGTAATCTTCTATGATTATAGAAAATTAGTACCTTTTTACAAAGGCACTAATTCTGTAATAATCCAATAATAGATACGTAATTAAGCTTTCACTCTTGTATCTCGAAGGCCTTGTCGTCGAGCCAAGGTCGGAAGATGGGTAGCGTCGATGGGTAATGGGCGCCCCGTTTGGACGGCGCAGTACCAGCTGGTGCACCCTCCGGCCTCAAGGGATACGTGGCCAACACGATCGGTATTTGTAACTTGATTTCTTTGTCCAAGCTCTTCGGACTTATGACGAACTGGGGAAACGTGCGAGATAAATTTCAAAAAATTCCGTCGCGCTCAGAAATAAAATACAAATCCTCCTGACACTCACGTAAACGTGGTACAGAACGTTGATCAAGTGGCACCCTCTCAGATTCGTCGGCGGCAAGGGTGGAACGTACATTTGTTCGTTTAGCCACTCCTCGCCCTCGCCCGGCCGAATCTTCCCCCTGGAAACGCTAGCCAGCTCGCGAGTCTCGCTGGCCAGCACCTTACCCCGACACAGGTACTGTATCGTTTCGGTGAGTGACGCCTTGGTCGACTTCATCGTCACCTGTTAATTCGAATTCTCAAATTGTTCGCACCTTAACGCCACGACTATATTGAAAGCCTACCACCTATTAAAAGCATTGAAATTACATCTATTAAGTACTTATCAATTATTATGTACCTTGCTGCGATTGCTGACAGTCGCAGAAATACCGATCGTTTCCCCAGGAACGTATCCACCCCGATCCAGACTCACTCTGCAGAATACAGGACCACCCGATACGCACGAGACACCCACGCGCTGTTCGATCTCTTGTCTCGCAGGTTGCTATCGGTTCAATCACGAAGGCGTTTTATTTACACGATTGTTGTTTCCGAATGATTCAAGTTAATTTCGAAATCAAAATTAAACGATATCTCAGAAAGCAGGACGCGTAGAAAATATCGATAATTAGTATTCCCCAAGGGATACGTTTATCCATCTGCGATTGAACAATGTTCTTCGCTGTCCGCCAACGCGAAAATATTCTCATGCGTTTTTCTAGAGATGCAAATACATCGCTGACCGGCGTATATGGGCGGCGATTCCATCACGTTCTAGCGAGTATGTTGCAACTGGTGCAGAACACAATACGAATATCGCGCAAGTGGAACGCGCCTCGCGTTTCTTTATTGAGTCTTGGAGATTTATTTGTTTGAAAAATGCATCAACTATACCAATCTCTTTAAGTTCTTTGTCTCACGTGAGGATATTTGCAACGCTTTCCACACGGGTCGGTGACCAGTATTTGGGTCCCGGTTATGGTAATGAATTCTGAGTATTCATTTAATCGCACGCGCGAAACACTTTCCTTGGTCTGAATCAGTTATGTGAAGATGTTTATCAGAAAACTGCTTATTTGTAATTATTATTTTGTAGTGAAATATCTAACTGTCGCTGAGTCGACAAACTTAAGCACACAGTGATAAATCGGACATACGGACATATTATCGATTATTATAATGCAAACTCTCACCGCTAATATCGGAGGTTCCAGATTTAAATCGATCGGATTCATGACGATGAAGACTTGTTGATTTTTGTGAGTGAGTCCACCCGGCTCGCGAAGAGCCGCTTTACAATAATATTGCACCCATCCATGTTTTCCGAGGAAAGTGGACGGTAAACCCAATGGCAATCCCAATTTGAAGGGAAAGCTATGTATTCCGGGAGATAGCAATGACGGTCCTTCGCCTATTAAAAATCGCGTTTCTCATAAAAAAAGGGCTACGCAAATATTAATTTTATTTTTTTTTAATTTTAATTTAGTTAAAGAGAATTCAAGATATTTTAAATTATATCATCATTGTAAATTATATTGTAGAGAAAACTTCTGTCAAGTTATTATCATACAGTATATACATAATATTTATTTATAAGCGCGTCTTAAAAGACAGAAACGTGATTTAAAACGTTAAATTGCATACAATCGTCGAATTACGTGTACCGAATGTAATCCGAAGAAATTAATTCACCTGGTTCACCCAACAGCCGCATGCGAAAATCGATGTAATTCTCTTTGTCGTAAACTCTCTCGGCACGTTGACTGCGTACCCGGACTACACCTTCTCCCACAACATGGAAATGCAGACCCGAGACGCTACGGTAACGTATCCCACATTAAACTTGAGTTACTTACTAGGTCTAGCGCACATCTACGTAAATCTAAACGCTTCACCGCGCGTTAAGAAGAAAAGAAGATTCTTTTCTCTCTAACACGTACACTTCTTTACGGGCAAAAATGATTTTTTTTTCGACCATGAAATCAATGCTCTTTTTGACTTTGTATGAGGCATTACTTACTAAGCTTCATCGTCCAGCTCTATGAGAACGCGGCCGGACAAGAAGTGGCCAGGGAAATACAGTAGATTCGTGTTATCGAAAAGTATCAAGAACTTGCTGAGCTTTCTCGTCATCTTCGTCGCCGAAATTGGAAAACGCTCGTCGTTATGAATAATTCGCTCGGACGGAGAAGGACGCGGCTTGTGTGCGGGCACGTTTACGTCACCGCGGCTTCACGCTCACTGAATACACGTCGAGGTACGCGCAGGAGCAGCCTTCTTCTTCCATGCGTTACCTCATGATGCGAGGTGAGAATCACTGGCTTGCATCGCATCAGCGGCACGTTCGTAACATGGCACGCGTCTCTCCTTCTCTTTCCGTCCTTCGCAATTTATCTCTCTCTCTCTCTCTCTCTCTCTCTTGCGCGTAGCTGGCGAACTGGTACCAGCTACAACGCCGCGATACACCTCATCGTCGCGCTTTCTTCAACGGCAGCACATTCCGCACGCGCCTCGAATTCCGCGTTTCTCGCGATCGAACGGCGATCCGCCGGTGATACTCCGGGCGATCTATCGTCGCCCACCGCGAAATTTCCTGTCAGCGTTTCGTCAGTAGTCACCGCGCCTTCCTGCCCATTCTTGGAGACGCGCTCACTTTCGCTCCCTACCTTCCTATCTGGTTGCTTCTCTACCACCTCCCACATCCAGTCCGGTCTGGACTGGTCTCACCTGGCCTCACCTGCCTGATACCTGGCCAATGGCAGTACTCTGATCAATGTTGTTGCTTTTAGCATTGAACGTTTAAATTGCGATATGTGTTGCATTAGTCTCACTGTGGCGTTTAACCGTTAAAGTTGCGACTATCGATAAAAACGATGAAAGCGACGGTTTTATTTTCTATGGTATTTCCTGTAGCATTTAAATAAGGAAAGTGCATTTATTTTAAGAACGAGAAGATAATTCATTAGAATTTATATTTTTGAAATTATATGAGATTTAGTACGAGTTGTTAGTAAAAATCGATTTTAAACAATCTATATATATATATATATATATATATCGAAATTCAGAATAAAATTCTAATATTTTTATAAGCTGTATAATATAAAAAGCATTCGAAGAGTCAGAATGCACATACACGTATAATAACATATATTAAGATATATCTAATAAAAAATATATAAAATTATAAAGAGAATTCTATCTTAAAATCTGACGTTTAAATTTTTTAGATAGAATTTTACAGATCATTTAAAGACTTTAATAAATATTCAGCTTATATTAATTTGTTGTTAAAAAAAGACTTGAATCTGAAATAATTTTCTATTTTCTATTTTTTTTATTCCTCTCACATGTATTTTCTTTTTCGCGCTAATCTATTAATCAGAGACCTTTTTTATACCTTTCATTTTATTTGTTTATTTATTCATTCGTATATTATAATTTTATTTGCATTTCTAACAATAAATTGATAGAAATTTATAAAAAAATTTGTAAAAAATAAAAAATAAAAATAAAATGATATTCGGAGGATATTCTCATTTACGAGATATATATAATTGTTTTAAAATTACAATCTTTAATGCACGTGCATGTTTGACAAGCTGAACAATTCTGACAACTCACACGCTTGATTTGTCCCTGAATTTAAAACGAAAACAACTTGAAGTTATCCACGTTGGGCAATGTAGTGCTGCGTAGTGAAGCTGGCCGCGAGTTATCGATTCTCTTTGTAGGTGTCAAAACAATACCAGCCTTATACTTCATTGTTGTTATCAATTTATTATTGATCAAAAGTACCTGTTTATCTTGCAGTGAATTAAAATTTAACGACTCATTATATCACGCGTATTTAACTGTATTTTATAGTTTAGAAGCTTACAATGGAGAATAAAGTAATCAATCAGAAGGAATATTTGAAAAAATACACATCCTTGGGTGATGATACAGAAAAAAAGAAGAAAAAGAAAAAGAAGAAGCAGAAGACGGGAGTGAAAACGTAAGAATCACTTACAAGTATTTTAATCTGCATCAACGACGAATATTTTGCATCGAAGTTAGGTTATGTTGCCATTTGTGCATGATGCTTTGGAATACAAAATAAATAAATATCATATTAAAATTTATATGTTATCCCTATCATCGCGAATTACTTTTACATTTTTTACATGGATTTTTTAAATATTATTTTCTAAAATTACGATATTTTATTATATTTCTAAAAATAATGTTGAACACTTTCATTCATTTTCTATCATATTTTCTGCTTATATTAATTTATAGCGACTAAAATTTGCACAATTATTTCAACATTCAAGTTTTAAACTAAGATATCTTAATTTCATCATGTAACTAAAACTTTCTTGGTCTTTACAAAATATCTTTTGGAAGGGGGTATCTTTGATCTGAGCGTGAAACAGGTGGATGTATTTTTGCAGAGTAAAAATTATAGATGATGATATAGACTTGAAGAATATGAGACCCATTGAAGAAGGTGAATTCGATATCCTTTTAGAGGGAGAAGACGCTCCGCAAATTGCTGGTATCGTTGACGAACGTGGACCAGTCGATTTCACAGATAAGAGGAGATGGAAAATTATAACTGAGAACGACGAAGGAGATCTAGCTATTATTAATCGTACTGTCGATAAAGAACAAAATCTTGAGACAAATGTTAAGCGAATCAATGATAATCTCGATTTGAGTCCACCTAGAGCTAAGCATTCTAAAAATAAACGTACGGATTCAAGTCCTCCTGGACGATCTAAAGATGACAATTCAGATCTGAGTCCACCTAGATCTAAGCATTTTAAAAATAAACGTGCGGATGTGAGTCCAGATGAACGATCAAAGGATGATAGTTCGGATCTGAGTCCACCTAGACCTCAGCACTCTAAAGATAAACACATCGAATCAAACTCACGCAGACGTCCTAAAAACGATGACTCAGATTTGAGTCCACCTAGACAATCTAAAAATTACGATTCAGATTTGAGTCCACCTCGACAGTCCAGAAATAACGATTCTGATTTGAGTCCGCCCAGGAAATCTAAAAATTATGACTCAGATTTAAATCCACCTAGAAATATGAAACATCGGACTTCGGCTCGCGGTACGTCTGGACGCAGTTATCGAAGTTCAGGTAACAGAGACAGTGATTCGGATTTTAGTCCACCTAGAAAAAATCGCAAGCAGAATCTAGACACAGATTTGTATGAAAGCAGAAAGAATACGAAGAGCAGAGATTCGAATTTAAGTACATCTCAGCGTAACGAACACCGATCTCGGAGAGATAATTCGCCACGTTCCAGTTCGCATAGAGACGATAGAAGACGCGATTATTATGATAAAAAAAGTTCATCCAGATCAGGTAGACAAGATGAATCAAGGTAATTTTGACATTAAATATACCAATGATGATTATAATCAAATATTATTAAATATTCTCCATCTAAATTAGCAAAGTGATAAATATTATTTCTTTGAGCAGATCAAGCAGGGATAAACGAGAAAAGAAATATGAAGATAGAGATCGTGGCTCTCGATCCTATTCAGATACACGAGAAAAAAGAAAAAAGACGCGCTGGGACGAGGAAACAGACGATTCCGAACGTGGGCACACGGGAAATCATTCGAAAAATTATGACGCTCGAGCAACAAAAACATTAGACGGGAAAACAGCAGGATTCCAAGCTGCGAAAGCATTGCGAGAGGAAACTGAAGCTTATAAACGGCAAGAGGCAGAGCATTTCAGCCAGGTAATATCTTTATATAATACAAAGTTATATTTATCCATACAGAATATAAGTAATATGAGTTTGCATCAAATTATTTCAGTTAAGTAAAGAGGTCACCGGAGAAGGACAAGCTACAATTATGCGTGACAAAACGGGAAGAAAGCGCAACTTAGAGGCAGAAGCAGAGGAAAAACAAGAGCAGGAAATGAAGCAACGAGAAATAAATGAGAAGTACGCCAAATGGGGCAAAGGGTAAGCGATTTTTCTTTTATCTTTATTTTTTGGTTTTCTGACGAATTCTGTTATTTTCTCGTGCTAATATATGTCCATGATAATATATATCCATGTTTTATTTTAGCTTGAAGCAAGTGGAGGATCACGAGGAAAGATTAAAAAATGACTTGTACGAGATGCATAAACCTTTGGCGAGATACGCAGACGATGCAGATCTGGATAAAGAATTGAGGGAACAAGAGAGGGAGGGTGACCCTATGTTAAAGTATATAAAACAAAAACAGATAAAAGAGGGAAAAAGAAAGCCAGGTATAGATCGAGAGGGATTTTACATTTCTCTTCCTATTGTATAGCCTACAAAAGAGATTGTCATTTAATCATTTCAATTATAGATCCGCCGCAATATCAAGGGTCATACGCGCCAAATCGATTTGGTATTAAGCCTGGTCATCGATGGGACGGGGTCGATAGAAGTAACGGGTATGAGAAGAAGTGGTTCGAAGCACAAAATGCAAAAGTAGCGTTACAAGAAGATGCCTATAAGTGGAGTACAGCCGACATGTGATCATGTTCACACATATTACTATAGCAGAAGTTTCCAATTCTATTTCCATCGATCGTTAGTAAAGAAGAATCAATAAAGAGAATTTTAAATTTCGATAATATAAATGTCCTTTTCGTTTTTATACATTCCCGTGTGCACGTGTGCGATCGCTTCAGTTTAAAAGGACTGTTTATCCCTAATCCTAATCTTTATGCCCACCGCAAGTGATAGCCTAAACATCGCGGGACGACTGAGATATATCAGTGGAATGGTACACGCGCGGAAAGCGCGGGATCGATATTCGTTCCAGAAAACGAGAAGAACGGAGAGGCTGGCGCCGGTCTGGCAACGGTCTGCCGGCGATGGTCTAGGCGAGCGGAATACCACCGTCTGCGAAATCGATCGTGCGCTTTTAAGGTCGCGAGAATCCGCTCCGGATGGCGGGTAGTATGGGAGTATTGGGAGTGGCGGAGCGCACACACATTTGACATAAGTCATTCGCGGCGCGCGCGATTGGGACGGGACGCGATTACCGGATCGAAGCGCGTTTTACGGCTCGCGCGTACAAACGGCGCCGCGGTGGGCTATATGTATATCGAGTCCTGGCGGCGGGTCCTCGCGGAAGGACGACCCGTAACATACATTGGTAACACTGAGGCTTGCGCTTTAGGCGGCCCCCTCGTCGCCTCGCGCCGGCTAAAACGTGGGCTAGAAACGTGGCGATCTCTTCTGATCTCTTCCGCGTGCGTGCCGTCGCTGTCGCCGTCGCCGTCGTCGCGTCCGCGGCTCTTCCACGGCGCGAGAAACGGGGGGTTCTGCGTGGCGCGAGTATACCGCGGCGACATATACATAGAGCCGCCGGTACTACCCGGCTTGGTTGCCACGCGAGCAAGGGCAGGGTCGCGTAAGTGAGCGACGCCAGTATCGTTCGCGACGTCGACGGGATTTCTCGTCCCTGCCGTGCACGGCTCGCGCTGATGCACGGCTCTCGCGGTGAGTCACGGTGAGAGACCTTCCTTCGTCGAGGGAGGCGACCGCGACAGGACGCCGGGCGTCGCGTGACAAGGTGAGACGCATGAGGAAGTCTCGGATTACTTTCAAGTGTGAAGGATTGTCTCAGGCAGGTGCCGGCGCCACGCGACGTGTCAGTAACCCCCGAATAACGGTGGGAAGCAAGGGGTGGCCGCGGGAGGAATACATGTACACATACGCGCGTGTATGTAGATAGAGAAAGAGAGGGGAGGAAAGTAACTTCGAATGAAAGTCGTCGAATTTTTCACAGTCGATTAAAAGTGCTACGTGTTATACTTTTATAAGAGCTTCAAAATCAATTTAGCCGCTACTAGAAAGACCTATTTTTCATTACGACACAAGGATAACTTGGACGAGGGAAAAATAGTTCAAGTGCAGAAAGAAAGAGAGAGTACGACGCGACGTGTTTTACATTCGCGACGGATTCTCGGACAGTGAAAAATAGAAAGCGAGTGGAAGAGGAAAAAGGAGAGTGAGTGAAAAAAGAGAAGGTGGAAAAGTGAAAGGGGGCGAGAAGGAAATTTATACTTTTTAACATTCCGCGCAAGTGAGACGTAATTAATACATTTGCCACAAGATTGAGAGGAGTGATAACTTGACTCAACTGGTTTTATTTGATAACGCGATGTTAACAAGGTAATTGCAATAATACGGGTGCCTCGTCTAACGACGTCCGATTTAGTTTGATACAAGAAAATTTAAGAGAAGATAGGAGCAGACAGGAGGAGACATGGGGTGCAACACCAGCAAGGAGAGCGTTCAGCCAGCGGTGGACGAGGCGAAAGAAGGCGATTCCGCGAAAAACGGGGGTGAGCGATCATCCATTCCAATTTGTTAATCGCGCGAGCAATCATTATGCAATCCATCATTATGCAAATTTACAATGAGCTGCGCGATAAACACAATCTAATTTTCTGCACATTTCCGCTTTCCCAGAGTTTGCACGACATTAAATTTTCATATTGACGACGATTGCGTCGTGCGACGCTTTTTCTGCGTTTTTGTATTTTGCACTATTTCTAATCTCTATAAATTGCAACTACCACAGAACTCTGACGCTGTTTATCTTGACAATGACAGAGTCTGCTTTGTTTCACGATGATAAATGTACCTCTGTTCACTTCGTTAGATCCTTCGAGCTGATTGCGTGCATGTTTCAGTAATATCAACGCAATCAGTAGGGTCGGCAGAACGAACGACTATTTTCCACGTAACGAACGCGCGTTCGATGTGCACAATAATGAATATGCCAATTTTTTAAATTTTATTCTTCATACTTTGCGAGTATTTGTAGAATCAACTTGGCTTAACTTCTCGATGAAGACTCGAGTCATTAATGAAACGATCTGTCGGTCGAAATTAAACGAAAATTCTAAGACTATTTTCTTTAATTAATATCAAAGAATTATTATTGACTATTATTATTTAATTAATATGAATAAACTGTTGTTTTAATTTCATGAATAAATTTTTTGCGATTTAAACAATTGTTACTATTTGAGAATAAATGTAAATTTCATCGATCTTATTATCTAAAACGGAATCATACATGAAATATGAAAAGCGCTCTCATTTAATAAGAAAACAATTGTGCGTAATAAAATTAATATTTTTGTGTGCTCAGATATCGTGCGTTGTATTTTCGTGTTTTATATTCTTAGAAATTTAATATAAAAATTTCTTCTTATCGTAATAATATACGATCCTCGATAACGCGCCAAAAAATAAATGAATTTTGGCGAGCGTAAAATAGGACGCTTGTAGGATCCGATGGGGATACATCGAAATACTGAATAAAAGTGATCGCGTGATGTATGTCAAGGTTTAACTCTTCACTGTTTCTAGAACTATGAAAGTTTCCTTTTATAATCGAGATAGGGTCAAGATGACGTCTGGTTGAAAAAAGTAGAATAATGGATTTAACAGAAGAACATTAATATAAAGCTCCATCATTTGTACGAATACGTCAGGATTATTATGAGTACGTCTTTATCATACATGAAATAATCATGAAATAGTATTTATGGAATAACTGAGTTTTTACAAATATTAAAGATGGAAGAAACTCCATCATTTATATGAAAACATGTGTACGTTGCACGTGGGAGTTCATCGTTTTTATTATGAATGAATATAATTTTAAAATAGTATCGCGGAATAATAAATAATAACCAAGTTTTTGCATATATTACAGATGGTCTAACTTGTAATAAAGAACCCAGAGAATCGATAAATATTGATTTCACACGTTTGAGATGTTCATTCGGAAGAACCCTTCGTCAAAATTTGTCTGGCAAAACAATAATGTTACCTTCGAGTTTGAATTTCATGCTTTGAAATTAATTGCACGAACATATTGATTAATATTTAAAGAGCTCAACTTATCAGAAGTTGATACGGCTTATCAGAAGTTTAATTATTGAGTTTCGGCAATTCCTGCTTTACTGGCTGGTAGTAAAAATCCGTACAACGTATATAAACTTTTGGTTCGCGCAAAATCAATTACTCGGAGCTTCGATGAATTTCCGCATGTGAGATACTGAGTTTCATCAATACCGACGCAATTGCATAGAGATTCCAACTATGTGGTTCGTATAAGAATGCCGATCGAACAGGAATGCTACTGTGGAATGATGAATGGAATCGATGTATAAAAGTCTTGTGAAAAGCTGTTAGTGTATGCTAATCGATCTTGAAAATAGAGTTTCGAGCGCAAACGAAATGGAAAATACCTAATACAAACGGCGTTTAAATGTTTTTTGTTAAAACGTTGAAAAATATTTTCTTTTTCTTGAACAGCTCCCTATGAAACGCTACGCTTCTCATCGATGGTAAATATTTCAAGCACTTAAAATATCAGAAAAATTTCTTGGAGCAACAGACCTAACATAAAATTTCAACAGGTTACGAATATGTATGCACATTCTCTTGTAACTAAACTAATCTTGTGGCTAATCTAATTATAACAATCTATACATAAAAAATAACATGTCTGACCTAGTTCTGTCGTGTACAATTGCGGATCGTTATCATTCCCAGGCTCAAAGTGGCGACTGTTTTCTTGTTAAAAAGAATATCTTACACCAAGAAAAGTGTAAAAGAGATAATAGAAAAAAGACGCAGTGTAACTAACTTATGGCATAAACTACTGTAATTGCATTTTTCTTGTTAACGAAATTTGAATGTAAATGTGAAACGATGCACTTTGATCGTGTACTATTTTTGGTGTTTACGATTAACGTACGTGAGAACGATCAAGTAATTAGCAAATAAGTAGCTTACGCAACGTGATTTATCGTTCATTGACGTAGTTTTAATAGAGCCTGTAAACTGTTTATATGAGCTTTTCCATTAATCCTCTTTACCATCATCGTTGGCTTCTTGGCGATGTCGTTGTGACGATATTTTCGCTCTATCGTGATTAAATCGTTCGCAAAACATGTTTTATGCTTTTTTTAGAGAGAGAATTGTAATATTACAGAGAATGTAGTATTTTTTAGAAATCGTATTTGTAAAACATATTATCATATGATTTTCTCAGATTCTGCACTGCGGAATGATGCAATTGCTCCAATATTTATAATTTAATAGACCGAAAGGAAGGAAGGAAGGCATTAGAGTAAGAGAAAAGCCAAAGAGAATTTAACTGTAGATGCATAATAAATCCTAATTAAAAAATCATATCAAAGGCGTAAAATGTTTTCGCACCGTTTTGGGCCATCTCCAATACCTTGAGAAGAAAGAAAGAAAAAAGATCAATATCATTTTTAGGCCGGGAGAGTCCAAAGTGTGGAGCGAGACTGATATTTTCGACATTCTTCTTATACATTCGCAAGTTAATGGAGCTCGAAGACAGTCGGTCGCAAATCGATGTGCTTGGCGAGGTTATTAACGGAACGGGCGAGCGAAAAAGCGCAAATATATAAAAAGTTGGAGGCGCGGAGGGTTGAACGACACCCGCGACGGCCCTGCTTCGCGGCGTGCACCCGGTCGCGGGACGAGAATCCGTGGACTGCGACTGCGAACGAGCGACGCGGCAGGGCCGTGATCGGCCGCTATTATAAACGGGGTCATCGGTGCCCGGGAACAGTCAG
Source organism: Tetramorium bicarinatum (assembly GCA_928718305.1). NCBI lineage: Eukaryota > Metazoa > Arthropoda > Insecta > Hymenoptera > Formicidae > Tetramorium > Tetramorium bicarinatum. The sequence continues at coordinate 14,002,110 of OV788320.1, forward strand.
TCGCACATCAGACCGAGCCGCGCGTGGATGTGCAGGTGAGAAGGCCGAGCGAGCGAGCGAGCGAGCGAGCGAGCGAGTGGGCGACGCAGGTGAGTCGCGGCGCGAGTGCGACCCCGACAGCTGCCTCCTCGCGAAGCAACGATCCTCGCGTGCATGCCACCGTCGGAGGGAAACCGGGTTAAAAGAGGCCGGTGGTGGCGGGCGGGCGGGCAATGATCGGGGCGGGGGCCTCAAGTGATATCGTCTCGAGGCACGCGAATTGCCTTCGCCATGCCGTTAATATCGCGCTTAATAAAACGCGAGATAAAGCGAGGCGCGAGAAGTCGACGGCGCGATTGTCAGGTGCGACGCGAGCCTCCTTCTTACGCTTCGTGCCTGCACGGATGTGCCGAGGACATCGTATCGAACGCCCCGTGACCGGGCCGGGTCAAAGTAAAATGGGCATCTTTGTAATAAGCGATGGAAATAGTCGCACCCTCGAAAACCCAAAACCAATTTGAGATCAGCTGTTCGACTGATCGACTGTCATTTCACCGGGACTAATGATTGTAAACCAATTGACGGATGCGCGAAATAATTTCTGTCAGATATCCGCGAAAAACAGTTTCTACGAGGAGTAAAAATCAAGATTTGTAAATCTCTTTGTCAAATGTACTTGGATTTGATAATTTTTCCTTTCCTTTGAATACAATAACTTGTTAAACTTTTTGCATGATTTTTAAACTAATCTTTTTTATTCAGTGAAAATGTAAAATATTTTGATATTCATTGATATTTTATTAATATTAGCAGGTTGATGTTTAAAACATTTTGTTTTTTTTATATTAAAAATGATATTTGATTACAAAATATTAATTTATAAGTCGTTAAAATCATCTCGTTATTCAGGAATTGCTTTTATGATTTCTAATATTTTCTCGACAAAAGATTGTCATGCAGTCATCCAAAGATAAATTAGTTCACGATGTTGCTAAATTTGTCTTTATAGCTTTTAATCGATATACGAAATTAAATTCATCTATTTAGAGTTGTTAAAAGGAGTTTCATAATCAAGATAACGATGTTTCTCTGGCAAGTTTGATTTCCTCGAGGGTTCTAGTAACAAGGTCTGGGTGGATCGATGGCAAGACATCCTTGCGTGATATCAGAAGAGAAATAAAAGCAAGTCCGAGCATTTAAGAAACGTTATTGTCGTAAAAATACCGAGAGCGCGAAGGGAATGCTCGAAGATGAAATCGCGATACAAATAGCAGTTAGCTCACAGATAAGCAGTTTACTTTTTAACTGAAATTTAGCGGCGCTTTTTATGCGTGTGCATAAAACATGTGCGATGTTATCTTTTCCTCTTTTTACTTTCTTCGAGAAAGCTTTGCAAGCATGTATGCACAATCATAAACGTCGATAAAATTACCGCGAATTTGTGCGATCGATTCGCCAGCTTTGCACAATGTGACAAAACAACCGAGCGGCGCATAACTAGAGAAGAATTTATTGCTCGTCGCGAATAAGCGCCGCTATATTTCTTGAATTTCCACATGCTCTGTCAGGTGGTAACCTAGGGAAACGGTGTCGCGCAAAAGCGCTCAATAGCTGGATTTCCCATTTCCTTTTCTAAAGAAAAATTTAGTTTCCAATGCTGTCACAGACATTCGTCAATCCTCATACCTTACATTTGTTTCATTCATTTGAGCTCGAAGAACTTCGATAAAGTATATAACATGTAATTTGAAAAAAATCGACTTAAATCGGATGAATTATGACACATTATCCTGTTTCTGAAAGATTCAGAATATACCCGTAATTGAATTGAGAACGTATAATGGAATTGTAGAAAGAAACTTTAGCGTAACGTGCGAAAAGATTAACTTTTATTACAATTCTTTCGCCGGAAGGGATGAGAGAAAATGATGGAGAGACCGGATTATTTTTTATGATTTCCAAAGAAAAAATTCACACCGCGTGAAACGATCGCTTAAGGATGTGACAGACTGTTGTGTCAATATGTCGATTAATCATTGGGGACGCGAAGACTTAACTTGGCTAGCAAAGAGATGAAAGACCCGATTAATATTTGTCGCATCGTTTCACCTCAGAGTGTGAAATATTAAAAGTGTATATTAGGCGCCGTATAATCTCGAACGTGCAGCGCGAAAATAGAAACGCTAATCGATACTTGTCGCTCTGGACGTCTCTGTAGAAGGTGAAATGTTCGGAATAAATGTAGGTGAACTGTGGCTAACACGGCGGCCATTTCTAATATACGAGATGTATCAGAAGCCGCGCCCTTTCTCCAGCCTTCTACGGATTTTCGGCAAATTTCTAGCCGCTTTTCCCTTGAGGAAAATTTATCCGAGAGCAATTGCAAGCTTATATATTGTATCAAAATAATTTATGTATTCGCTTGTATTTCATTTATTTGTGTGCCCGACTCTTTATATTATCATTACATTAAATTGTTATTGTTTAAGAAACTTGTAGCTGCATCAGATGCAGCATTTCTAATTCACGCTTTACGTAAATAAATTATTTTTATTCCAAATTTTTATTCCAAGATATCTCAAAAGCGGCCGAAGACGCAACGAAAGTGGAGTCCTCGGACGAGGGGAAAGAAAACGCAGAGGACGACATAGAGAAAGAGACAGCAGCTACGAAAATACAAGCAGCTTTCCGTGGGCATCACGCTAGGAAAAGTCTGAGAGTGTCGGAAACAGCGTCGAAGACGAAAACCGACGAAGAACCCTCCGAACCCACGCAGGAACAGCTGCAGCAGGAATTCTCTGCCGACGACAAGGGTGAGCGATTAGATGCCCTGATATGAGTTCGAAGCTCGAGAAGAGATCGTTTTTTTTCTTTAAACAGTCTGTATTTCATAGATCTCTTAAACGCGGCGAAGAAGATACAAGCGACTTTCCGGGGCCACATGTCGAGAAAGGAACAAGCTACCGCTGCCGCCAAGTCGGCGATGAACATGGTTGAGAGTGCGACTGCCAAGATAGAAGAAAAGGTAAGTTAACTGTCAATCTCGTTAGGTATACATATAGGCTTACTGTTTATTGATCAAAGAGGGTTAGAAGCGGCTTTATCTAGCATCTGCCTTCGGCCTTTCGTGGAAATCTTAGACACGAAGTTCTATTGACTCTTTGCAAAACTTTACCTGATATTACATTTGATTGTTAGGAAAACATTCTATTTAATTATATATTGGCTAGTTTTATTATTAACAAGCAATAAACTTTTAATTTTTTTATTGAATCGTTTAATGCAAAGTTTGGTTTATTAAAATTCATTTGAGTTGTATATAAACTGTAAAATATATATATTCTCGACATTTAATTCGATAGTTTTTACAATCTTATACGGTTTAGCTCGATAAATCTTGCTTGATAAGGATTAATTTCCCAAGAAAGTTTTATTAAAAATTACCGATTTGTTGATGTCAAGAATGATTAAAGATAGATTGAACACAACTAATTATGATAAAGAGTAAAGCGCCTTTGTAAGGTAATAATTCCACCTACTGGATTAGAGCTCCCTAGATGTTATAAGAAAAGATATTTTATTAATAGGTAGTTTTATTGATAAATAATAAATTAATTTTATCTCTTCCTATAAACGTATTTAAGAAAGAAATTATGCGAATAATGAAGAAATAATGTCTCAGCAAATTCATTACGATGTATGACATTTTTCGTAAATTATATTTCTGGAAAGTAATCAATTACGGTCACATTACTTGTAAGTGATGTTCATTGAGCGTTATATTAAAACAGGAATAAATAGCTAAGAGAGGTGTTGTAATCAAAGTAATTTTTTTTTCAATTTGATACGCCAATATTGATTCGATCGATGAAGCGGTAATGACAGGTTTTGATGTACAAGGCCATGATCGATCATTTCTGTGCCGAGGTCTGTGAAAGAGAGAGAGCTATTGTTAGATCCTTTGACATTACATTGATCCACGAATGCTCGGCGAATAATCGACAGCTATCTTCCAAGCTAAAGATGATCATCTGGGTACCGAAGCGCTACTAAAGCTCGTCCCGAGACCAGTAGACCGGTATGGCCTACAATGTTTAAGTTACTTTCATGTCGTGTCGTGTCGTGTCGTATCGATTAATTACGTACGGGTTAGTTGACGCACAGCGGGATTCCGTGCAGTCTCAGTCTCATTTACGATAAGAAGGGCAACTTCGACAAACGCGAGCGACGTCCCGTACGCGAATAAGTTCCTGCTCCGGGGAGCTGTATCCGAAGATAAAAAGATTTAGGGCGCCTTAAATTAACTAACGGGCTTTAACGAGCTCTACGTTTTACGTTCCTTTGTCAAATTTTGCTGCAGATGCAAGACGCCGTTCACGAGTTAGAGGGGATCGACTTGGCCGATCCGGACTTGCATAAGGCAGCGACTAAGATACAAGCGAGTTTCCGCGGTCACAAGGTCCGTCAGGAGGTCAACATCCATACTACTGCCGACGACATTAAAAAATAAGACGCTTACTCAAACGCAGGGATGCCGGGAGATAGAATATTACTTATTACAGTCAGTGCCATTCTTAACAGGTTTCGAACGCCATCCCCTATTTCTTGTACCTTATAATGTAGCATCCATAAACTAGTGAAACTATGCGCGTAAATATACGAGGCATTCCAGACGAGCCGACGAACGGACAGCCGAACGAATTTGACTATTAGTTTACTTCGAGCCGCTAGTTGTAAGCAACGATACCGTTTATTTTACATTTAACAATTAATCCAGCCTTCGTCCGGGACCAGTGAGATTTAAGCGCTTTCTACTTTGGCTAAAAATGAGGATCTTTCACACAAAGTATTTACAGGCTGAGGCATACAAATGGGAACATTCAAATATTCCTATTATTTATGGATAATATAAAAGAGTTTTCTGGTACAAAGTTGCACTGTGTAAAGAAGGCAAACAATGGCAAATAAAAAAAAGATTGTTCCTTGAGCCAATTTCCTACAATCGATTTTGAGTGCATTTCACACAATTCGCTACATGACCACATTCTTGAAACTATCCTCATACTATCGACTTATACTTACATTTTTTATGAGTTATTACTGCCAAGTCATTACTGCAGGAACAGAGGAATATACAGGCAGATTTTTCAAGAACTTTTCAACATGATTATATAATATCTCTTATGCAAAACACTAAAAAAGGATGAAATAATACGATGGGGAGGGGGGGGAGAGAGCAGATAGTTCCCTATATAATTACCCGACACAATACTCAACATATAAATTGTGATCTACAACAACAGAATGACAAATATGCAAAATCCTCGTGTCTGGTAGGTATGTTAAGTGGAACGCGACGAATGCGATTAGAGTATAACTTTAACGTCCTGCGCATGATAAACGGAGCATACATTAAGATGTACCAATATCAATTAATATGCATGTTAACTTTTATAAGTTCCTGTATCTATGTAAAATAAACGGTATAGTTGTAGCATTTCCAATTCTAAAATTAACGATGAAAGTCTGTTTTCGAATACTTTTTATTGTGACACACACAAATGTTTCAAGCATGATTTTATTCTTTTGTTCCTAATTTATTGTTGAAACGGAATGTGATAACTAAAAAGTATATTTCTTGACTGCACTTTTTACATTTTCCTACATTTTTTTTTACCTTTCTGTTTCTCTTTTTCTTTTTCATTATCTTTCCCCCTTTTTAAAGAGTTAAATGTATATGTTTTATTTTAAATGTGGAAAGTGTAAAAATGTGTACAATTGCTTCTCCTTTGAGAGTTTGGAAAAAATATACTGATCTAAATTCAAACTAAACTGGTTACTTCCGATCGTCTACTATTCAATTTATTATATCTAGAGGGTTTCTAAATCTATAAATTTAGAAATATCTTTCCCATAATACTAATTATATATAAAAAGAGAATTAAGAAAGAGAAAGTTTCAAACTTTCAAATAATTTTACAAATTTTGGACAAGAGATATTGTATTTTATTATTATTGTATTTTATGTTATTAATGCAGTAGAACTTCTATTTAACGCAGAATATGGCACATTTGAGATTTAAAATAAAATTTGTGAATATATTATAAACATATTAATTTGTAGACTTCTTATTCAAATTTTCTGATTTTATTTCTCTCACGTAAATGGCCCTTTCGAATGCTTTTCACGCGTGCCGAAGACATCTAAAATAATGTAGCTGCACATTTATCGGCCTATTGTCAATAATAAAGTAATTATAAAGTAGCCATTAATCGAGGTTCTACTGCATCGATTAAAAGCGTGCGTCATATGCAGAACTTATATAGTTGTTTAAAAAAAGGCTCAAGAGTCTCGTCAAAATAACGAGTCTGGTCTTTTTAATTAATAATTTGGAGTTTACTTGCTCCAAAACCTTCTTATACCAAATCTAACTCTGCTACAAATTTTACGTTTCTCTTTAATGTAATATATAGCAAATCTTTCCTGAATATCGACAGCTACCTCCAACTTTGTTGCGATCTAGTCCATTTTTCATATAAATTAAACGTATTGGTGTACCCTTGGGAAATGGGAAGTTATTTTATCAGGCCTAAAAAGACTCACTTGCGTATGCTATCAATCACTTCTCGTATGTGATTATAGCAACGATCGATCAGTAAGCGACTCAAGGTGCACAATACGAAGCAGCAAATAATTGTTTAATTCTTCAATGCTAGCTTTATTCGTCCACAAAGCAGGGTACTGCGAATTTATTATTTTCACGTTCGTCCACGTGTTTTTCTACAAGGCGAATATTATTTCTATCTTCTATATTTGTAATTTATACCAATGTTTATACCAATTTTGCTGAAGATGCTAATTACGTATTAAATAATAATATTGCGCGACATTCCTGTATTACGCTGACTATGAGCAATAATTACACGTATTTATTGTAAACAAAATTCTACAATTTAGTCATTATGCGAGTAAATATTACACAAGTAAACGTATCGCGATAATATTGAAATTTCCTCGAATATATAATATGCACTATTCTACGCGATATTCCTGCGCGATTGATATTGATTGCAATGGTACGTGCAGCTATTGTTCAGTAGCAAGCAGGTATATGAAACAGATATAGTCGAACAGCATGTCTGAATTCCCGATATCCTATATATTTTATTTCAATTCCCGATTCCCCTATATACCCTATATCCGATATCATTAACTTTTAGCTACTAAGGTCAAATCTCGAATATGCAATAGCGGGTTCCTAATTTCCCCGCAAAAAAAAAAAAAATTCCCGTGGATATTTCCGATTTCCATCCTCGCAGTTGTATCCACGATTTTTATTTATCAGTTTCGAATTTATAAACAAATGTCTTGGATCACACAACTACGTATTACTCATAGGTTATTTACGATTGTCGCTTGTAGAAAATTAAAGCGAAGCTTCGATATCGCCGAAAATGATCTATCATCGAGTAACGTCTAGTTTACGTCGGAGTGAAGATTGTGAATGAAGAATATTTATTGTATCGAATTAATGTATAGAAAGGAACGTTGCGACGGATAATAGACATTCTTGTCGATATGTTACTTTACCACGTATGAATAGTTTAGCGGTGCACAAGAACAAGTTGTGGTAAAATATAATGTAAGAACATAATAAAATGATCGTACCGCATTAAAACAGGCGGTACATTACATGTAAAATCCGTTTGTTTAAAATACATACTTACTAAATGTACGGACTAAAATCTAAATATCAGGACATTGTCCGCAAATTTAATCAATTGGGCTTATCCTAACACGATGATGTGATAATGAATTTAGTGATTTACTAAAGATCTCATTACAATATTCAATAATGATTTAATGCAATAGTAATAGCTTATCTTTCTTTTTACAAACAATTCCCAGTGACTTTATGTGTGCTATGTTAATATACAAATTTAATTGTGTATATTCTCAACGCGAATTTTTAGAAATCACTTGGAATCAATTTGGAACCTTTGATAAATATCTTTTTATTGAAACCAATAAATGCATCCTTATTTTTTCCAAAAGTATTGCTTAAAAATGGCTAATATAAATTTGTTTAAAAAGTTTCGTGTAATATTGTATATTAAAAAATTAAATTCAGATTTTTAATGCTAAATGTGTGGAAAAAATTTGTATTTTTCTTTATCTGACGCTTTCAAAAAAATTCCGCGTAATGTAGTTAACATTCTCATTGCTAGATGTCGTTTCATAGCTTCTTGCATGCTCACATTCTGTTGTATACACAGTATAGATAGGCTTGTCTGTGGATTGTACACACATCTGTCTAGACGGTAAAGAATGGTTTATATTAGATTATATTGAAGCGCTGTTGGGTTGCCGAGTATTTATTCAATCGTTACGCGAGGCACAAGATATCTATCGATAAAACTTACATTCTTTCTAAAAGCTAATACACGAGATCATGGGCAAGACATATTATTGCGATTATTGCGATAGATTTTTTAAGGATGAAGTCGAAGCCCGAAAAAAACACCTATCCAGTATGCAACATGTAGCAAATCGAGAGAGTCATTATAGCATATATAAAGGTAAGGATCAAACAACATTCTTCTTATTTAATCTTTCAGTCGCACTATCTTTCGATGTTTGGAGATATCCAAATGTAATCAATTTATCGTTTGGAAATAGTATTTATTCAGACTTTTAAAATTCAAATAGCAAAGTTTGTATTTTATTACGAAAAAAATGCATTTTACTAAACATCAGACTTTTAAAGATCCTGTATACCAATTGGAGAATTCTTCGTTTAATGTTTTATACATAACCTTTCTCGTACTTGCACATAATCAATCAGACTACACATTAATTTATTATCAACATTTTTAGATCCAGAGACAATATTGAAGGAGGTATACGAGAAAACTCCGTGTAAACGCTTCATGTCCGTCGGAGAGTGCTCTTTTGGTTACGGTTGTCGATTTTCGCACTACACACGATCAATGATATGGGAACTTGAGCAACGTGGTAATTGTCCTATCGACCGTTCTATCATTCTCGCGTTAACCTTCAGTAGGTAAAACTGATAGAATAAAATTCTATTTCCAGTTGCGATGAAAAAATCCAAACTGTCGGAGGTACAACCTAAAGATGGCTGGCCAAATTCAGAAGAGATCATCAACGAATATTACAAACACACAATTACATCGAACGGCAACAAGGACCTCAATCCGATCTGGGCTGCATCGTCCGAGGCCGGTTATCGTTTACCAGCGTCTTTGCAGCCCATCACGTCGGAAACAATGATAGACAGCGATTTCAGTAAATGGGGTTGAACTTGTACTCGGTGTTATTTTAAAAATAAATTGTATTTATGTTTGTAATTCCTATCGTGTTCAATTTCTCAGAGTTACGATCCTAAATTGTACACATGTTGTCCCGCCGAGCTTCGAACCAAGCGACGCTCGCTATCATCCGAACAAAGTCCCCTCCGTTCTCCCTTCCAGGATCGTTTACACCAATCGCCAAGCGGATCCGCCTTCACACGGTGATGTTGCTATGGAACACAGTGGCGGAGCACTCGTTGCCACGACAGTGTAAGTCGGCACGTGACGCGACGCAACGCGACGCGACGCGACGCGACGCGCCGCGCCTGTCGAATCGACGTCAGTTACTCGAAAGAAAAAAGAGAAAGGAAAAAAACTCCTTTTTACGGGGCAAAAAGGGGACCTTAGCGAGTGTACTCTGTCTGCGCGTGGAAAATATGAGTGTACGCGAGCGCCGGTCCGGAGTCTACCTCGCATCATTCACGGGCGCCTGGTGGACGCGCTAAAAAATCGGAGTGCCACCTCTGGAGGGGCCTTCGCCGATTTAGCAAGATTGGAATTCGTGGCTGGACCCTTCCAGACCGCGTCGGTGAGTCCCGACAGAGTCCTTTCCACCGTGGCGTGGGTCCCCCCCCCGTGGGAGCGCTCGGGATCGTAAAAATCCGTAAATCAAAGCGAAAGAAAGAAACCTGAACGTATGAGAAGTACGATTATAATAGATCCTTCAAAAATAACAGTTCCGTCTTTGTATCGCGCGTTCAAGTGTGGGAATCAGTAAAATAATATCCTGGGAAGAATGTGGAGTTAGTTTAATAATGTTTTAGACGAAAGTATAGTTGTAAAGTTGTTTCAAGATTTATATCGATTTTAGCGGATTAAACATTCCGGGCAAATTGATAAGAAGTCTTACACGTCGTTTAATTCCGCGAATTTTAATTTAACTGAGCTGTAGGTCGAGGATTGATATACATCGAAGATATATATGTATGACGACTATAAGTTTACAATTCTTACGTTCTGCAGTAAGGAAACAGAAAGTTTCTTGCGCGCCGTCAACTCATTGCAATGTACGCTCCGTTTCTCGTGCATATGACATCATTCGTCTTGAATAAAAAATTTCTGATTGTTGGATAGGCCAAGGACGCGCTCGTCTGGTCAGCGCTATCATTAGATATTACTTCTTTTATTCGGCAAAAGTCAACGTAAAAAATTAAGGAGTTCAATTTGACGGAATAAATTGATTCTTCACTTCTTGCTAAATATCTATGAAACTAAAGTGACAAGTCTACAGAAGATATTTGCATTCCATGCGCGAGTGCTTGCATTCTGGTCGACACTGACACGCTGAGCCGGACATAGCGTGAAATAGAATACGTCTTATGTCCTGTGCTCAGAATGTACATTGAAGCACACTTAAATCGGATTTTTGTCTACAGAAAGTATTTTTGGCTTCGTTTCTTTACAAAGAAATTCTTTCATTATCAAATGACTTAAAATATTTTTTTCTAAATGATTGATAACAAATGATCGATTTTTTTATTTTGTGATTTCGAGCTCATTAAGACAAATGATTATATTACACTTTGTGAAATATACATGGAAATTATGAAATAAACAAAAAATAAGACTGGCAGGACAGTAAATGCGGCGTGACGGCGTGATGATGGCAACGACCTGAAGAGCTCTGTGCAATCCAGTCACGATTCTCGGTGGAGGTCGTGACCTTGCCGATATGCAGGATATGAGGGATATAGAGAGTGCGGGGAAAATGGGCGATAGTCCTGCATTCGTCCTCGACTACGTTTAATCCCGTAAAAATTCATTATATAATTATAAGAAAACGGATAAATCAGACAGACAGAGTCGATAAAGGCTTCATTTTGCATATTAGCTCAATGAGAAATAATGGTTGAAAAGACATTGATCGACGTTCTTTTCAACCAGTCATTTCTCACTGGAAGTAGAATAAGCAAGAATACAAAGCTTTTTTTTTTTAAATTATTCATCAATCTTCGAGAGATGAAAGGATATATCTTTCTTTAAGAGAAAAATCGTCTTTAACAGAATACATTTCTTTAGAATAATTTTCACCGCGCTAGCTGTCATAAGAAGGACTCAGTCTACAAATGAACGTAAACCTGGATCGATTTGACGAACCGTTCTTGCCCATTGTTGCACCCTATGAATTGTCCGTTGTGAAGCAGCTGCCTATGACCTACGGTGCGTACGTCCCTAATGCCTCTAACAATGGGAGAATTCGCGAAGCGTGCGGCTGTTCTGCGTATCTCCCGTTTTGTAGATTTTCCTAGGCAACAGTTTAGTCGAAAGCCTCGAGCTTGTTATAGTCTTATTATAATAAACTTCATTATAACTCTGGAAAACTATAATAAACTTTACACCCGTTCGAAAAGTATCGATATTTTATTTCACTGTATGTAAAATAAATTAAAAGAAATTTACATAAGAGATTGTTTATGTTTCTAGCTTTAAAGCAACTATCGTCAAAAGCTATATAAATACGCAAGCTTCGTCTTGATCTTGTCCTCGAGTTTGTCTCATTCTCCAATGCTACCAGTAGAACCCGCTAAAAACGAACCACCCAACAATTTAACGTCATTTATTTCTATTGCCTTTATACGGGCCGTTACGTCATGCCGATTTCTCCGCCCTTCGTTGCCATTTCTCATTCCGTGCCGCGGTTATGCAAAGCAAACTTTTCGATTTTCGCCACACGAAAAGTTCTCGACGAAATTTTTCGACGCGACGTAAGGACACGCGACCGAGAAACGCAAATAAAAACGGATCGATAATGTAATCGATGTAGCGAACGTTACGAATACCGGCTCGGAAAACCAGTTATACTTCGTTAAACAAGCTTCGCTGTTTCTCAAAAGGTTCGTAACGCCGGTAGATCCAACCTTGAGAATAAAGATCTCCTAAACATATGATTTAATGCATTATACACATTATGTTTCTCTCCATTTATATTTCTACTGTACTTTCGCTCTGACTGCTCACAACGTAAAATACTGTCTTGAACATTGTGGCGGGATGGTATTCTTCTCTTTTTGATGCTACCTAATATTCTAGCCGATCTAATACGTATCATTTAAATCCGAAAGGCGCGGCGTTAATCGATGTGGATTATAAAGCGCGCAGCACAAGCCGGATTCTACATCTGCCCACGTAATCTCATTTGAAAAACGAGTGGGAATTTTGTTCGGGTGGAAAGTGAAAAACGAACGCGCTCGCTCACACACAATTTTTAGACCAAAAACTGGAAATAATTAAAAAATAAATAATTTAAAAGAATTTCAAGATAAATAATTGAAACTGAAAAAGAAATATTTGTAAAAACAACTTGTACTGGATACAATGGAAGAATTAACATAATAGATACTTGTTACGTTAGCAAGAGTTAATTAAGCTATTCATTCAAGATCACGTAAGAAGGCGAATACGCAAATAACTATTTCGTATTACACTTCTATTCCACAGTGTTCCACCGTTTCCGATAAATATCTCGTATGTCTATAAATTCTACATCGGCGTTAATGCAGCTCGACGGGAAGCTGTCCAAAGGGTCTGCGTACGAGAAGTGCGGTAAAAAAAATGAAGCTGAAGAAGCAGACGGAGAGGAAAATGCGGTTGCCAGGCAGATGTCGCCGCCAGACGAGCGAAACTGGTGATTCGTGAAACGTTCGCACGAATGATTGTCACGCGATAGCTATGATATTACGTATGTGTGTGTGTGTGTGTGTGTGTATGCATCTCTTCGTTGCATGGGGCTGCAATATATCCGAGTTAGTTCGAGGCCTCATTCCTTCGTCCTAGATCACTTTCCTTTAAATCGTTAAACGCGGTAGATGTTAGACGCGTTAGACTATACATCGTCTGGACTCAATTGCCTCAAATTCAGACAATTACCCGCGCCTCCATATCGATATAGCGACTGCCAAGCTGTCTTCGTCAATGCCAAACTCCACAGTTCGATCCTTATCGGGTGATGGCCGTTTACAGTAAAACTCGATTGCGCTTCTCGAGGCGCACGCGATCACCTATCCCTCACACAGTTCGACAAGCCTAACATTTTCGTCCATTCTCTTTTACCTAACACAGTTCCTATCTACAATTTCTCGATGCGGCCGTGGAACGTAATGTAGCGAGTTATTCATGAAATTGAATCTTTCATACCATGACAAAATCGCATGAGAACTTGCCGGGATGCTTTGCGCACGAAGCTTGCACATATGCGAGCTGCCGCAACGGATGTTCTATATGCGGCAGAACGGAACGGAACGGATAGGGCCGGACGCGAGGCGCTTACGGCCGGTACCTGACACGAACGTGCTCCTTCCTGCTAAAACGGTTTCTGTAAATAAACCAGCATCCGTCGAAGCTTAAAGCTTGAAGAAAGGGGTGACTCCAGCCGTCTAATCCCTTTATACTGTTCTTTCAATTCAATTCAGAATTTCGTAACAAACTTATCAATCGTACGTGCAGAGCACATTTAAAATCGCTCTCTACGAATGAGATCGTTTTCGTTGTGAGAGAAGACGCTGATTGTGAGTCCATTTAGCAGAAATAACAATGCATGTTTAACTTGTCTCGCGACTTGACACTAAACTGCCAATCTTCTCTAAATTTTTCTTCGATATAATAAGAGAAATATTTCAAACCAGTATCAAGTTGGTCCACTCATCTCACGAACGATAAAGATAAAGCTCGTATCTCTGTAGGCGTCGCGGATGGCGGGGCATCTTTGTAAATCATTCCGCGTGTGGTGCAACTGACGTCATCGGTAAACGTTTATACTGACGCGTTAACTGTTGCTAATAGAGAGCAAACCGTTGACCCATTGAGATATTGAGGCTCTACCCAAAAAAAAAAAAAAATATGGCAACGTCCCAATTAATTAACTTACATCATCTCTGCGTTCGTTCTGAGAAAATCTTTGTGTTTTCTTTGCAAAAACTTAGAACTGACTGTAATCTAATCTAAAATTAAGATACCTAGGTGTAATTTGCACAAGAGGCGTGATTACATGTTTTTATCAAAAACTACGTTATCATTATGTGCTATCATCTCGTGTGCGGGCAAACATTTGCGTTCGCCATTTGCCTGCCGTGTCTCGCTTCTTTCGTATCTCTCCACCTTTCGCAAGATCTTATGCTACGTTATTTACGACTGCCGTACGCGGTACGAAAAAATATTTTTCGATATGAAAAAGACGCGACGGAAAAAGATTACCATCGAGAAACGGGCGAAATGAAGTATCCAAGGCCGTTAATACCAACTGTATTTGCAGACGTTAATGTGTTGTCAGAAGCTGGTGACCGTATATAGCTGCAAACTCGCGAGGAATTTGCTCTCATTTATTTACCAGGTTTATCTTGGTGAAAATTACTCGAGATATTCGATATTTTATGATGCACACGGATCTTTCACGGATAATTCTCTACTTCCTTCTTAATTATTTTAAGCATTTTCTTTCGATAAATATAAGTTGGATATTTGGATTAATCTTGGATTATTAATTTAATATTTTCAACCTTTTCATACATTTTTCACTGATCATTAATTCACTTGCACACGGGCAGGTGTCTACTATTGGAACGAAGTCACGCGAGAGGGAACTCGCAAGGACGATACACCTGCACTTTCGATGCCTTGACTGATTTTAATTAAGTGTCATGTAGAATTTGTAACGTATTTGTATTAACAATAGTGCCTTTTTCAGAATTGTAGCATCCCTTTCGCGACTGCTTTGAAATTATAGCGTGTTGGACCCCATTGATTTAACGCTCTATTGCGTGTGCGTGCGCGTTAGTTATCGGGTATCTTATCAAATGTTCCAGTCTGGTATTGCAACCACGAGAGACAGCGTGAATATCGATCCAACGATTTCCAAGAGCGTTCGTTTGCGCGTTCAGACGATGAGATTGAGTGTGTAATAAACCGATGACCTACCAGATTTCCAACGTTGACCTATCAGCAGTCTCCGTTAGCATTCGCAAGAGAAGTGACGATGTCGCGATATTAAGTATACATACGGAGCACAGAGATAATGATAAGACTTCTGCTTCATAAAGATCTCAGCTTCAAGCTAAGAAATTCAGCGAAACCCGACGTCTTAATCGTTGGCTTTAAATTACTCGCCGATGAAATCCGAGGAGGTGTAATTTAAGCAGATTGTGGGTGCAGTGCACGACCGTATAGCGCCATGAGCTGGATCGTTTAATCGTTCAACCGCAAGAGTAAACCACTAAAATTTTGTATATGAAAATATCGTTCTTCCTAAGATGCCACAAGCAACAATAAAGTGAAATCAAGAAAAGGAATACACAACTCTTCAAATTTAAAATTGATTTTTTTAAAACTATTTTAAAGATATTCCTGCACTATTTCATTCAATAATAGAAAAATATAAAATTGTTTTTAGAAGTTAGAAAAAATTCCAACTCATCTCTAAAGATTTCTCTTTTCATCTATAACATGTGAGTTTACGTGGATAAATAACTTGATTATTATAATCATTCTATCCTCAATGTATTTTTATACGTTTTTCTTTGTATAAACAACTTGATATAGAAATTGCAAATGGGATACATTACTTCCTCGTGGTCAGACGCGTTAGCAAAGTTCAACGGGCCAGCCTAACGTAATGCGCTTAATTAAAGTTGTTTCAACTCGTTAAGATCCTTCACATGAGATGAACAACCCTTTAAACGGCATGCAAGTATACTGCAGGTCAACCGCAACGATGAGTTTTCAGTTTGACAAAAACTTTTTAAATTTCTTTTATTTAAATTCTTTTATGTCTGAATATATTAATTACAGCAGATTCGAGTAAAAGGATCTATTAAATATAAATAAAAAAAGTAAAATAAATACTAACGACCAACAAAATTATCTCAGTATATAGGCGTGATATATCATAAATCTGATGCAGTAGGTCGCAAAAAGGTTAAGAACCCCTGGCGTAGACCAAGTTTATGATGGGGCAACGGACAAGAAAAAAAAAAAGAAGATAGAAAAATCCTTTCCCGTCTCGGAAAGACCGGTTTTTCGTCCCTGCTTTTTCTTTTTGGGCAACCCTCCCCATTCTTATACGCCAATGTGAAGCTTCGCTCGTAGAACTCATCTGGATCGATCTCTCGTGAAACGATAGCCATAATCTTCGACGAGGTCGTTCGTTGCAGCTAATAATAAGGCTCAGTAAACCTTCCCGCTAGGTGGTATATGTCCGACATCAAACGACGTAATTTTAATGGTGTCCCCCGGTGGGCATGCAAATTCTCACGGCTATCAACTATTTCGATCCTCGTAGAACCATTGCGTGTTTTGTAATCTCGTAAAAATTCTTGATATCACATCACAAATATAATCTTCTTTTCCAATATCTTCTTTAATATAATAATTTGTGTGTATTTGGCTACTGAAGTCAATTGATTGCGTGACTACAATAAGAAACGATATGAGATTGTTTTGCGCGAAGAACTGATGGAATTGAATCGTTACGTTTCCCACGTCGCCAGTCTCTCTCCGCATCACCTGCTAATTTATTGCGCATTTATTACGAATGCTTTTGTTTTGCAGACATGGCGAGCATAGCGGCCGCCGGTCTCGAGGTGCACGAAGCGGGCCGGGCGTTACGCGTGCAAACGGAAACACCGCATCTCGTCTCCATGGGAAGCGGTCGACTGTCGACGGCCGTGACTTTGCATCCTCTACCCGAAGGTTAGATACAAATGCAATATGTGACCGTCTTTTTCTTCTTGAACAACGAACAATCTCCTTTCGCGTGGATTTGATATTATTAATTAATTTATGGCATTTACATTTAAGCGTATTAAATTTACAAGGCTTATATCTTAAAAAGATATGTTACTGTTAATTTATTCCATTCTCATGAAATCATCTACGTGGAACGGGCGAAATTAAATCGGGCTGGTAGCATCAGATAAAATCATTGCCACGTAATCAGTGATTCATCCGGTGCTTTTAATCCCAAGGCTCGAATAGCGTTGTCCGAACTGATAAAGCTTTACGGCGCCATCGGATTTACTGATAGAAGTTACTACTATTTGTAGCAGTAAGTGGAAAGAGAAAAATCGAGCGATATATCTTTTCATAATTTCATAGTTATTGTGAACAAAGTGTAGGAAGGATCGACGATAAAATCTTCGTTTTATCGTGAGATTTTAAACATATGTTTAAAAACAACAGACATTATATCCGAGTTGAAATATCTACTGATAAGAAATATTGAGACCGTAATATTTCCTCTCCCCTTTGTGCTCGGTTTTAGTCTTTTTACATGTATGTTTATGTATGTACGTGGATACAAAAAAAAACTTGTATAGTGTATAAATGTATATAAGATTATTCTTTGAACGAGCAGGGCCGTTTTAAGAAACTCATAAGCCCTATCCATATTTCCGTTTCGTAAAAGCAAGCGACGATAGTGAACTGAAACAATCTCACGGTTCGTAAAACGATGAACAGATTAAACAAACACAGGCAACATTATAACGGAATTAAACTACTGAACCCGGAACTTCAAAGAAAAATAGGATTTTGGGATACAAGAATTTGGCAGTTTGTGTACTGTTCGTGTATTTTAGAGTGCTTTAAATATAGTCGATGCGTCATGCAACCAAGCGTAAAATAATACTACTTGGAATCAAAATTTGTATTGCTCCAAATAATTGCTAGGTTGTTCAAGAAAGTCTTCAAAATTGAGTTTTACAAAACGAAGGTCTAAATGAATAAACGGTCGAGAGAGAAGATTAAAGAAGAGAAAACAATACAAGCGAGTACATAGTACAAAAGTGACAGGAATAAAGCTACCTAGGGCGGATGTATGTACCTGTGTAACACTTGTATATACGAAGATAGGACGTGTAGGATGGAACTGATTGACAGGAAGTTATCTTTTCCGTTCACTATGACCGAGTAACGCAACTCTGACGGCAAATAAGCTTAAATCTGTAAGTCTAACAGACTCAATAAAATTTATAAAAGAATAGAATTATAAACTAAATGATAAATATAAAAATTCTTCTCTTATAAAAATTTGAGAAATTTCCGTCCAAGAATGAAAAAAGTCGACAAAAGTTTTTTTCGTTTCGAGTTTAATTGCGAGAATTACCTCTAAAATGTAGGAACTCTAGAACTCTTTGGGCAGGAGCCAGAATTCTATCAATTATATCGAAATTCTGAAAATGGGACGCTAACGTCATAGACTGTACTTTTTCTCTGTGCACCTGTCTGTCTACCAGCCTGTTCGCGTGCACCGGAATCTCCTTGGAATTTATGACCATGTTTCGTTTTGAAATCGAGGAACTTTCTCCGAGACAAGACAATGTATTTCTGTAATACAATTCGATATTTGAAATCTCATTCTCGTACACGACTTAAAAAATAGATTTTTATATTATCAGTAAAAAATTGTTACATTTCGTCTTTTGCACATAATAATTAATGCGACTGGCAAACAAGTATTCTGGAAATAAATCTCTTCAATTGGAGCAACATATGAGTTGATATATCGCATACTCTTGCGAATGCTGAACATTCTCTGAATCATCCCGAACATGTTCGGGAGAGAAAAGAAATTAGTTCAACCGTCGCTTAAATTATGTGTCTAGGTATTGTCGGACACTTATATATTCTCCACAACGCGCATCGTGGCCAACACATTTCCAAAAAGACCGAAAATGCAACGAGAGAGTGCACGACCGCGCTAAAACTAAATATAACTGCAGTCCTTCGTAGAATGCACCACGATTTACCCGCGTCGCGCGGAACAGAGCACACTTAGAATTATTTTACGGAAATTAGTGCGAGTTGTCTGTTGATCTGCCGAGAATCGTTACGGATGTGAAAAATTCTGTCTGCTCTCCGTATGCATTTACAATTATAACTCTTTTTTTTACATCGTCAGAAATATTACACAGTTTTAGATTCGGTTTCAACAGTGCAAGTGCATAAATAAAACTCCTGTATTTGAGTCAAAGTGTATTTTAATTTCTTCTGGTTACTTCGTTTCAATTTCGTATTTCCGTGTACATCGAAGTTTTGTATATCTGATGGAGAATACATCCGGCCATCCTCGCCACGACCGCCAGGTCGTTGACATTCCCAGAAGGCTCAAATTAATATTGTAAACTCGAGTTCCATGCGCGCCCTTCGTAATCGGAGCTTCCGTGAAACGATTCCGCGAAGATGAGCTCAAGAGTTCGATATCGATGTCAAAATAAATGTAACTCGTATTACATGGAGAAGTGCGTTACTAAGCTCGCGAGAATTTCGATCGGAATGCACACGCGCGCTCGCCTGGTTTCCATTCAACCGTAAGATACGCGCAAGCGATATTTAGTCACGCTTCCTGATTTTCTTCGTATCACTTTTTTTTATCTCGCGCATCTTTAAAAATTTTTCGCGTTCGAAAAATACAAAACTGTTTCTCAGAAGTGAATGGACTTTAGCTGTTACCGAATTTAAAACCGAAAAAACTCAACATTTCTTGCCTCTTGATCTTGTTCGAGAAATAAATTCATTTTTTTTCCTTTTTCGTTTTCCAGGTAGGATCACGCTTGGATCGAACCGAGATGCGGACATTTCGGTGGCCGGTACCGGCGTCGAATCTGTGCACTGTGCTATCGAGAACAATAATGGTATGGTCACTTTGTACCCCATAAATGGCAATACATTTGTCGATGGTGTATCGATAAATTCGCCAGTGAGACTCACGCAAGGTAAGAGACCTTGGCCTAAATACGAATGACCATGATGCGCAGACGTTCTAAAAAGATAGTAGAATAAAGAGAAGGTCCTTCATACTTCAAAAATGATTAAATGATTTATAACTCGCGATATCGATGCAACGTTAATACGTGAAGAATAGAAATAATTTTTTTTTTAATTTATCGAATTAAAAACTGTTTGATTAAATTAAAGTTTGTATACATAGTTTGAAGTTATGAACGACAATATTTAAATTTTGTCGTAATTATTGATGAAGACAAAAAGGCATTAAATGTTTCAGGTTGTATGCTATCAATAGGTCGATCGAACTATATGCGCTTTAATCATCCAGCCGAGGCTAAACATCTACGATCTGTCCTTCCCTATTCGAGAATCTCAATGGCGCCGATAAGTTTTGCTCTTCCTGATGGCCAGCCGCAAGAAAATCATCATTTGGAGCGAAAGCCACCGGTCGCACCGCGGAAATCTCCCAGGAACTCTTGCTCCGACGACGAGATGGGTTTTTTAAGCAAGCTGACTAAATTCGAGATGCTGTCGAAGCAAAACCGAACCAATTGCGTTTCGCCGAAAGTTTTTCCCGTCGGTGCTCTCACGACAAACGTACCAGCCGACCAAATCCTCGGACATTCGAGATCGTCGAGTCTGGTATCTTTGACGAAATCTCCGGTGAACGGTTTCACCATGAACGGTAACGTCGACTCGACATCACAAAATTCGATCAATTATCATGACGAGACTCGTCAGCGATCGGACTCGCGTCGCAGCACGCCAACTCGATCGAATACAGTCAATTTACAGTGCCAAAATCATAATCAGATTAGGATGTACTCGGCGGAAACGTATCTAAAAACAAGCAAACCACATCACGAGAACAACCAGAAAAACACACGCTCGCCGTCTTTTGGAACACCTCCAAAAATCGTCACCGCTCGAAGCGACGACTTGATGTCTCGAAGTATGACTTGTCAGAGCTCGAACGAATTCGATCATCTGGTCGACAGGGATTTCGATATGAGTCAGAGCCTCATCGTCACGAAAACGACCACCACGGAGTTTCTGCAATTGGAGAAATTCGGATCGAATCCGAATATCTGTAATGTCAATACCGGCGGAGACGCCGGAATCTTGAGACCGTCTACCGCTCACGGGTTCGGCTCGAATCCAAACGTTAAGCGAATTCTACCATCAAGTCCGGCATTTAATCGGAATCCAAGATATAGCGAACAAAAGAGAATTTACGCGAGGGTCAAGAGTCCTACCCCAAGTGTCGGCAGCAATTGCTCCCTCGAAGAATTGCGAGAAAGGCAAGCCGATGCGGAGAATAAACGCAGGGAGGCGGAGACCAAGCGGAAACAAGCGCAGGAAGAGAGGTTGCGGGAGCAAGAGGTCGAGAGGCAAGAGAAAATGAGGCTCGAGGAGATCTTGGCAATGTGTGCCGAATACGAAAGACAAAGTACTGTAGAAAAGCCGAGGCAGCCTAATCGGTAACTATCGTATTTTATTTCAATTAATTTTTATCTAACAATTTTCTCTCGTCGTCGTTTTTTTTTTAAATAGAAGATGAAAAAGATTTGTAGACATTTATTTTATAATACTAAATGTCTAGATATTTCTTTCATGTCATTTATTTGCAGAGAAAATACAAAATATATTTACGTAATAATAATGTATTTTGCAGGATCATAACTAACGGATCTCTTCCGCGTGACAAAAGACTTGGCTATACTTCTTCTTTTGACAGTCCGAAAAGCCCATCGAAAAATCAACCGCATTTCTCCTTCGATACCGGCAAACAAACCAATTGGGGTACCTCGTCGTACGAGAACGTATCCGTGCAAAATTCTAAAGTCACTTTTCAAAATGGCAATTCGCCCGCCAGCCGTAAGGATCAATCTGCTCAAGTTGAAAGTCATTCGTGTGACGTTTTCGCAGGATCGCTGCACGCAACTACATCGAGTAATAATCAATCGGCAAAGTACTCTAATGTTTATAATACGAATGGCAACTATTCAGACTCGATTCAGTCTTGTAGTAACTACGAAAACATCATCATGAGCAATAATAATAAAAGGAGCGGCAGTCACACCGATATAACAGGCAATTGCATAAAGGCTGATGACGATACCAAAGGCTCGCCGTCTACGTACGGAACGATTTCACTGAACGGAACGAAAATCGAATCGCAGCAAGCGACGCAAAATGGAAACGCGAGTATTTACGAAAACGTCGTGTTATCTCCGACGCGGAATAACAATCAGAATCATTCCATGCCAAAGAAAAACGGCCAGTTGTCAAATTCGTGCGAGATGATAGAAAACAAGCTGGCCATATCGAACGACGATCTTCTTGAGGCGATCGAGCAATTGTCTATGCTCTCGAAATCCAAAGAAATCTGCGTGACTCCTAAGCGAAATAATTCTGAAAAAGATAACGCCAAGTCGAACGAAGCGAAAGCCGACAAAGAGAGGAAGCAGCTGGAAGAGGAAGACAGGAAAAAATATATAGAATTTTTACAGAATGAAAAGTTACACGTTCTTGGCAACATGGATGCGTTGAAAAGGAGCGTCGCTGAAATTGAAATTCAAGAGGAAGAAATCAGCAGAGAGGTAATTTTTTTCATTCTTACATTACTATTAAGCAACACCGATTTCATAATCTTGTCACTGTTGTCTCGCATTACGCGTATCGTGTATTAAATAAGTCATTTATTTGTTCTCTTTATCTCTTTCTGGGCATGTGGAATACTAAGACATCCGATTGTAAGTATTCGTTCTATTAGATAAGATATATATGTTTGTAACTAATAATAAAATTATTAATGACAAATTCTAGACAATCTTCGTATCTACATTTAAATGTCGTATTTCTCGAATATAATAGATACTCTGTTATCTCTTCCTATATATTCTTGAATCGAATTATTTTTGTACAAGAAGGCTTATTTATATCATCATTGTATCGTTCATAATTCTCACGGAAATAATTCTCTACGAAACAATAAAATAATATTTTATAAGCAATTATCTTGCCAATGTCTTATGTTTCAGTAAAGCTGGATTTTTTTTTAAGCT
Source organism: Tetramorium bicarinatum (assembly GCA_928718305.1). Taxonomy (NCBI): domain Eukaryota; kingdom Metazoa; phylum Arthropoda; class Insecta; order Hymenoptera; family Formicidae; genus Tetramorium; species Tetramorium bicarinatum. The sequence goes on from OV788320.1 coordinate 14,025,248, forward strand.
AAATAGAAAACCAGTACAGACTCAAAGATATTAAAAATCAATATGTTGCTTGCTTATTGTTTGACAGCTCGAACTGGAGAAAGCACTTTTATCCGCGGAATATGAATCGGAATCCCTAAAGCTCACGCAAGATGAGGGAGAGAAGATAAAGGTGCAAATGCGAATAAATGACCTGGAGAGAGAAATGGCGGAGGATAAAGCGACTCATTCGAATTTGCAAGCTGAAGCGATACAACGTATTCAAAAGGCACAACAAGCTTGCGTTCGATTGGCCAATTGCACGGATGAAATTATCCAGCAGAATATTTCCGACAAGTTAACAACGCAACAAGATATCTTAGAGAGCGAAAGGAAAGCTTTCGAAGACTTGGAGTTTCATCATCTCGAAGAAGAAGCGAGTAAATTGGCCACGAGAGAAGAGTTGCAAAGGTATATATAATCGTCATAGCACGTTCACTTTTCTTGAGTTATAACGCCATATACATATTTTTTCTTTGCAGATATTTGAGCGAACTCACAAGCAAGATCGAAGGCAGAAAATTGCAATTGACTCATCTAGAATCACAGCGGTCTGAGATAAAGAACACGGTGACCAAAGAGGCTAGAAGTCTTGAGAGACAGAAATTGGGACATTTGAAGCGACTGGAAGAGGTCAGTAAAATAACATAAGTATGAAAAACATTTATCCTATAAAAATAATATAAAAAAATTCTCAAATTACAATTAATCTAATATCTCATATTACATTGCATTTTAATGGATTAATATACCGGAGGTTACGGATTAATGTATCATTCGTTAATTAATTAACAATTATGATTATGTTAGGCTCGAAATCGGGTACGAGAGATAAATGAAGAACTCGGCTATCTGGCCCAAAACTCTGCCGAATATTCTGAAGAAAAACGGTCGCCGAGTAGAGAAGACTTTGACAGAATCTCCAGAGTAACCAACGATTCTCCTATAGTAAATAATCAAGGCAGCTTAGGAAGAAAGACAATCGAATCGCTGAGAGAGATCGAAAGAAATCGACAGCTTCATTTAGCTAAACAAGGTGCACATTATTCCAATCGATAAATTTTACAATACATGTAATCCAAAAAGAACAATCAAAATAAAAATATTGATGTTTTTTCAGGGAGTCAAGTAATCTCGGAAGAAAGACGTAGAGTCGAAGAATTGAAAAGACGAGTACAGGATGAAGTCCGTTCGCAATGGGAAGAAAGAAAAATGAACTGTGCATCTTTTAACAGCGTTGAATCTGGCGAAGAATCTTCCAGTTATTCCACAGGACCAACAGAAAGGTGAGCCTAATGAAAATGATTCGCTTTTTCATTTCACGTGTCGCATAATTAAAAATTTTAAGAACCGACATTTAATAATCCTTTAAACTTTTTTAATTAAGTCGAGATTTGAAAGCATTTTATTATTACATTATAATTCTCCAATTTTTAAAGTATCTCTTTAGAAATAGAATTTTGTTAGCATTCAGAAAATTTTTATTTACATTTCTTTGCAATAATAATACTTAAATGTATCCTAAATATGTACTTGCACATAAATTATATCTCGCTAGAAACGTACGTTTATTATACCACATAAAAATGCATACAAATATAAACTATTTGTACCACGAAGTATGTGTAATACAAGACGCGTACATTATCGCGCAGTATCGCAGTTAATCGCAATGACCTTTCTATCGTTGATTGAAACTTATTACGAAACCTTCCTCATCGACACGCTTCGAACGTTGTGTACGCTAGGCTTAAAGCAGTCTGCGTGTGTCCTATACATCTGATATAAAATCGAAGCTTTCAACGATGCAATGAGCTTGGGTGAATAAGCACTTGAGATATTCTATGAGATAAAGTAAATTCACTTATCTTTCTCTTCTTAGAAAAACGTGCTTTTTTTTATTATATAATGTAAAAAATATAAATTAGAAGTTGACTCGAGAATAATATATTTTGTGAAATTTGATTCGGAAGAATTCTATTGGTCTCAGCTTCATACTATTAGTATGATTGTCCATATCCAAGATACTGTTAAGAGCAATTACTAATTGCGTGCGAGGGCCGCATATCATGTTGGTATGATCGACACTCGGCTTGAGTCTTCACTCTCTCGTGGTGCAAAGTAGGCGGGGCGTTATCGCGCGATATGATATCTGTGTGTAGCTGTATGTCTTCTCGTGGTTCTACTCGTGTTAACGTGTCGTGCACGGAAAATCAAGGAAAAATGCAAAAATGTTCGGAACATTATAACGTGATAAATATAAAAAATGAATAACAATTCGCGAGCAATAAAAGAAATTAAAATGTGTAATTCGGTAGCTATCATCGACGATGCTCCAAAATGAGCCTCAGAGAAACGGGTGAGAGGATGCTGAACGAGGCTAGAGTTACGGGTTGCAACCTCATCACTTTCCTCACTAGTAATCGTTGTTACGTCTGTACTAAAGATTGGATCTGTGACAATTGTTATCGCCCTCTGGAAACTCATACGCGAGATATTCGTCAACGTTATTTGTGAGTCACTAATTTTTGAAAAAATCCATTTTGTCAAAAACGATACTGGTTGATTCAAAATCTTCTTCAAAGGATAATTTAATACGAGAATATATAAATTTTAAAAAACTTAATTTTAATTTATTGCCCTCAAAATATTTATGTATTTTAGAAGATAAAATGGAGTAAGCAAGAATAAATCTTTTTTTAATAGAAAAGCTAGAAATAACAGTTATAAAATAAAATAAAAAATATTGCGTTAATTATTATGTCGATAATTTCATAAACGTAAAAACATTATGCATCAGAATTAAAATAAGATAAATCTAACAAGACGATACGTTGCAAAAAACAAACCAGCCTTACCTTTTGACCATTAATACGTCATAATAAATGTATTTATGCGCACGACGCAAGTATACACAGATACAATTGCATTCAAAGACGATATGATCAATTTGTGTGCGTGTAATTGATATATGTGCTATATATCAATAATTTTCATGTAGAATCATGGACTCAGACGAGCTATTAAGATATTAAGAACTTAACAAGCTTTCCTGTTTATATTTCTACGTTACCAATCTTTAATAAATTAATTTCTTAATCATCAGTATTAAATAATTAAAGAATCTACTAATCTACTGATTATATTTTTCTCGAAAAAAGTTTTAATTACAAGTTACAAATATTCGTCAAAGAATATCTACGTTTCTATTACGTTATTTTGGACATATTTCATTACAAATCTTGCGTGACGAAACTTTGTATCCAATCACAATTACTCTTCACTTAATGCAACAAGACATATCTTTAAGTAGAATTGTCTTAAGGCGAGTTAAATGGTTTAGATTATGACAGTATACGTGCGTCATGCAGTTGTAGCACGCACCGCGTGAACTTTTGTTTCGCTCAAGAGTCGTTATCGAATGAAAAAAAAGATGACAGAGAAATAAAATTATAGAAACTATTAGAAACAGAGGTCAGTTATCGGGAACAAGGGAATGTTTCTAGTCAAGGCTGAGGCTGGCATGGCAACGACATCGGAATGTTCGGGTATCGTTCGCGCTGCATTTAACATTGTAGAAGAATTAAATGCTATGCCGGTGGTATCGTCGAACCGGTCTACCGAGTCACTTTGTACTTGTTAGGTTTTAATAATACCTGCCTTTCGCTATAGTCGACTATAGGCCTCGTCCTCTCCTCAGTCTCGCGATGCTCAGGAGCTAGGACCGAGGTTTTCGAAGTGTACCGCGAGGACGTCAAAGACGCAGAATAAATTCGCGATATTCAGTGTTCACGCTCCAGTTAATAATAGCGCCCACTAAATGTGTCAGCGAGAAGTTTCATATCAAGTATAAATAAAGTGTAAACGTATTGATAGTATCGAAGGAACTGCGATATATTATATGATGACAAGATAAGATTGGATTATCCATAATTTTCTATATTTTTACATTCGTATTTAGGATGCATTTTTAATATCAATTCACATTTTTATAGTAAATCAAAATATCGAATATAATTAATATATATTATCGAAGATGCAAAAGATAATGATAAAATATAGTTTCATTTTTGATAATTTAATTAAAAGCTTTACGGTAATCAACAAATTACGGAGACTTGCGACGTAATTGATATTAATTATTATCAATTTACTTTTCCAGTGGTAGCGGAAGCACCGATGGTGCGGAAGGTGGAAACAGCGAAAAATTATCACCCAGCAAACTTTCGGAACTTACTTCATCCAGTCCAGGGCCATCGAATAACTCTTATAGTTTACTTCAAAATGACAATGTAAGTACAGCATATTTTATGTTAAACCAAATTTCAAATTTATATCTTAATTCACTTGCTTGTGTGAATGTCCAGTCATGGAATGTTGAACGTATACACTTCCTTTCCAAGAAACTTACATTTTAATATACGTTTAAAATACGTTCGATCAAACGCTACTAAACATGAACACATGCGTACGTATGTATACTGCAAGACGTTACGTCGAACAAGCGAGAGTCTATCTTCCAATCTATTTCTGCTCGTGTGGATTTTATCGCACACCTGTTCAAAGAAATGTCTCTCGACAAGTCGACTCTCCTAAAATTTTTCAGTGTTCACGCAAGCGGGGTTTCTCTTGCTTCAAAACCCATCTGTGCCGTAAATTTATTTATTATGTGAAAACTGTCTGTCCGTTATCTCCTTTTTAATACGTAAAGAAATAACTTTATACAAATATGTTTCAAAGTTGTGTTTGCGTTTCTAACGTTCGTGTGGAGTCTTCAATTATTGGGTATGTTTTTTGAGTAGATTATATAACAAACGTAAACAATTATAAATAGTATCTCTTTTTTCTCTTCATCTTCAGTTCTTTTTTTTATTTCCTTCTTTCTTTCTTTTAATTTTTGTATTCTTCCATTTTATAATAGGCGTTGTTGAATTTTATGTATGTGTATGTGTATATGTATATATATTTTTTAGCAAAACCGTATTTTTTTTATTTTCTGTCTTATGTCGGCGTAATTCCAAAAAATTTCACTCTCGTGCCAGTCGAATGCGAAGAATAGCCGTGTTACGTCTCCGAGCAATTTTGTAAGCGAATACTTGTACAGAGCTGTTCATGAGAAATGTGAATCAACTCAAAAGGAATGTAGTTATATATACGAAATATTTAGAAAATAACTTGAGTCATCGGGATCAACATACAAATATTCTATAACAAATACATCATATATCAGCTGTGCTAAATAGTACAGTATATGCACAACAGACTACGCGATTCTCTTTTGTGTAGCGTTCGCGTTTTTATGCAAATGTTTTGATAGTTGAAAGAGATCATCTTAGAGTATACTTTCGCGTATACATTGAAATACATACAATGAAAAACAACGGATTTGTTGCCGCCGGAAGTCCGCATTTTGGCCCGCGATCCGTGCGCCCATACGCCGGAGACGTTCGTTTTTCGACACTGACATTTCGCAAGTATATCCATTTACATTCTGGAGCAAGTGTTTTCGTCATTGCACACGTGTTTTTCCCAATGTGGCACGTGCATCTGAGCCCCGATATGCGAACATGCCGCAGGTTGGACGGCATTCAGAGAGTAGGTAGCTTGTACTTCGATAAATGCGCTTTTGTAAAGTCTTGATTAAGTCTGCAGCGATAATTTATAACGACAGATGACATCGAATTCATAAGCCTCTTTTGCAACTGACCTCTTTCTTGACAGATATATTTATGAAGGTACGATAAATTCTTTCCGCGCCATTTTCAGGCATTTTAATCAAATAGACATTTAAATTTTCAGCAGTGTCAAAAATAGAAATGTTTACGAATTAAATTTGTAATACGCATAAGTATATTCCTTATAATGTAGTCTTACTTCTTCGCAGAAAAATATTCATATATTATCCTTGCATTCCTACCAGTTTGCTTAGCATCGAGTTAAGTTGAAGTGAAATGTCCGCAGTAAATTAGTATATTTGTGATGAGTCACCGCGTTTGCCGAGCTGACGGAATTTCTCATCTTGCCTGAACCACTCAACACTAATAGCAACTCATTTAAACAAACTTTTAACGCATAAATGTTATGTAATATGTAATATACATTGTATAATTTATTGGTTCATTGGTTCATTGCAATTATCTATAACAATGATAATCTTTTTGATAATAAAGATTTAATAAATTCAATCTGTCTTCACTAATTCTCAACTACCATTTGTCGAAACTTGATTTCTTTTTTATAATAATATCGAATTCAATCGCAATTATATAGCGAGCATTATTTTTTTATATTATAAAGAGTAAAAATCATTTCTTATCATATATTTTAGAAATCTGTGTCATTCGACACTTGTCACGTGGCATGATGTTTTATGAATGAATAATCGGAACTTATTCGCGCGGGCGAATTTTGGTGCTCACGGCATCTGGCGAGTGAGTGGGAGTTACATTTTACGGCGGGAATTATATCGCTGGACCATCGAGTCAGCAGCGTCAGTCTTTCTCCGTCATCTGTTCAGATCCGTGTAAACGAAATACCTCGGCACAATTGCCCTTGATTTTCGTAAAATTAGACAAACTTTTGAAATTATATATAAGACAATGTCGCTTATGTGGATAAATTACGTAAAAAGCAGAACAAAAAAACGACACGTTAGACGAAAACGTGAAGCGTACAAACACGTATGTGGAAATACTTAATGCAAAAATAATATTGGCTTTAATATTAATATTATAAATTAAAATTGATCCTTTTTTCTAATTTTTTGTTTAATACTAAAAATTGCACGCAGTAAACATTTTTGGAATATTGAAAGTTGATAAAATGAAACAACGAGAATTTGTGAATTATTTCCAGATGAGAGACGACAGGAGAACATCGATGGAAGGTGAGAGGCTTAATGACAATAGTGGCGGTGGTGGCGGTGGGGGTGGCGGAATTATCGACGGAAATGGAAGCCGCCCCCTTTCTCAGACATCTAGCGAGATGGATACTCTCGGACCATTGCAACCTGTCAAACATCGTGAAAAGGCAAAACTTCAGGTAATTTCCCTAAAATGTATCGATTAGTTCTGTGTAAAAATACGATAGGAGCAACAGACAAAAACTGCTTGCTAAAAAAGGATAAATAATTGCTTCAGAAAAGAAGCTCGGCTTTTACTCGAAGAAATTACATTCAGCCTAGCCGCTTTTTTAATATCGCAATCCTGTATTACTTGATATCAGAGAAAACTTTAATTTATGAAAACGTATTATTTGGATGTTATTGAGTCAAAATTCAATGTATGACGAATTTTTACAGAGGCCACTCACGAGATACCTTCCGATCAAGTCGGAGTCCCTGGATTTAAGGCATCACATAGAAACTGCCGGGCACCAGTTACCTCTGATTTATGATATTACGGTCGACACGACAAGTTGCAGTGGTTATTTATCAAAAATGAGCAAAAAATTTCATCACTGGAACAAGCGATGGTTCGTTTTTGATCGCAGACGGAAGACATTATCTTACTACAGCGATAACACGTCCAGGAAGGCTCGCGGCGTAATTTACTTCCAGGTAAGCGTCGAAAGTTTTTTTTTTGTATAATTCTAGTAAGAATTTTAATACTAATATCAACTAATTCGGAATTAATGCATTATAGTCGATCGAAGAAGTATATGTGGATCATATGAACACCGTCCGATCGCCACAACCGTCCCTCACCTTTATCGTCAAGACTACATCTAGACTTTACCATCTCATGGCACCCAGCCCAGAAGCTATGCGTGTTTGGGTGGACGTTGTGTTTACTGGAGCAGAAGGATATCACGAGTTCGACCACGGTGTTTGATTTACATTTATTTATAAAACAAATTTCCATGAATGAGAGTCGAATTTTCTAACTTGACGTAACACGAGAATATAGTGATTTCTGGTCTTTAATAATAATAATAATGAGAGATTATTTCATAAGCATAAATGCCTAAAATCAGAACAATAATTGACTAAAAACACAAATGAATAATGCATAAAGTATATGAGATATAAATTAAACATACAATTATTTTTTTAATATGTTTTAAAAATGTCTAATAATTTTACGTTATATTAGGAAATGTCTCCATATTCCTTATTACAAAGCATTTCCATGTATTTTTATGAGAGCCGAGCACGATAACTACAGAAAATAGGAGCAAGCGTGAGGATTGAACTGCTGCTAAAAAGTAAAGGCAGCTAAACATAGATTAAAAATGTGTAAGCTATTTATATAACAAAAATAAGAGATATTTTAATTGAATATTATGAATTTAAAAGTTTAAACGTAATTATTAATCTTTACATAATTTCATTAATGCAATGATAAATTTAAACTATTTTTTGTAGTTTCGCTAGTAATTTCGATTAGTTTCTTTTTTGAACTCGGAGTAATTTTTTTTAGGAGAATGCCATATGCTTATCCACAATAGTGAAAGAACTTTGTAAAAAAGTCAGCTAGCATCATAAATCATTATACGTATTTTAATTTAGACATTATGATTCAACATAAGATCGATTTCACAGAATGAGGTCTCTTAATTCATTTGTGTTTCATTTCTGCAGAAAAGTAATGAATTTGATAAATGCAAGATACACGAAAAATTATTTCAATTGTTTCAGTATTTGAAGTGTGTATAAGTTAAAATAATTCTTGACATGCATCTTATATATCTTTAAAATTAATTATTTAATCTAATAATAATCTTTAAAATTATTAAACAATTAATTTTTATATTGTGATTAAAAATCCAGAAAATTCATAAATTGTAAAAATAATTATATATAGAACGTATTTTTCATATGATAACTGGACCTTTCCTGTTATATCGTTTCACACTGATATTTCACATTTATAACATCTATTAGTAATATAATTATTATAATTATATTATAATGTATAATTATAATATATAATATTATATATGAAATATTAGAGGAAGACAATAAAGAACACTATGGAACGGTATAAGGTCCCGATAAATTAATATAAACTAATAAAAAATGTTAAGAGAAGTTTCGAAAATTTTATTAAAAAAAATGTTATATACATATTGATAATATATTTTATATTATTTTGTGCATCAAAGACATAAATTTTACTTTCAATAGATTTTATTCTTTTAATATCACTTCAAGCACTGAACTATTCGACCTATTTGAAGGAATGGGCATTAATAGTATGTCATGCGCAAGTATTATTCATTACCATCCAAACTAATTATAAATGAACTTTTACCAATCTAAATAGATAAGTGTTATTAGGGTTTTTGTTAAATTTTATAGATACTTCTAATCTAGTCTTCCAGCGTATAAACACAAGAAGATTTGTGAAAAGTTACACACTTAAACGAATTGTAATAAAAGAAAACTTTACAAAAATGCATTCGAAAACTGGAGGAAAAAAGCCAATATTTGTAAATATAACATAATTGTATTGTTACTTCAATGCGTGAAATTCATATTTTGATATCATGCCATACATATGCCAAGGATTAAATGGAATAAGACTTTTTACTACTTTATAAAAAGTCCATATGCGTCTTAAGCTGAGACTTATTTTATGTAAGAATATTATAGCAAAATCGATATCGTTTTTATTTTAATAAACTGCACATATTTAATTTACAAGATTATGTAAAAGATATGCTATCGACAATCAAATAATACAATACTATAACTCGAAGATTTGATAATCTACACCTTTTAAGTAAAAAATATAGATTTAAAATGATATAAAAATATTTCGAATTTTTCTTCGTATCCTATACATATATTTTTTTTATCCTTTTCTCTGATCCCTATACATATATTGATAATATACATATAATTTAAAGCAAATAAATTCATTATCTGTTTCGATTTCTTCAATTTTTTTATTTCGAATTCAGAAAAAAATTCATCCAGGGCCTACAGATCGTGAATTACGTCACTGGAAGCAGGTAACGCAGTAGATGATCAAGAATTATGCTGCCGTTATATCGATTTTCCTTTTTTTAGAAGGAATAAGGTTTAATGAATATCAGATACGTAAGAATGGTTCACCAAAAGTGTCGGCAGGGGTTGTATCCGTTTAGCAACGTAAAGAGATTTGCAGTACCGGAGGAGAGAGTACCATGGACAATTGACTATCCTGACTACAAACCGGTCGCACATACCGCTACTGTTCTTCAGGGTAAACCTTGGGCCGATCCAGAAATCAACGAACCCACCTTCAAGCCAAAATGGAATGCGATAGATGGTAACTATCCTTTTCGTTTAACTGACAAATTCAGAACATGAGTCATGAATTGAAAAAAATTGACGGAAGAAAAATATACGGTGGAAGTCACGTTTCTTAGGTTAACATAAATTTAATACAGAGTAGAGCAGTATTGCGCATGCGAGGCAAGATATTATCGTGTTTGCATTTAAAATATATAATTCCTGACAGATAAGGTGAATCGAAAGAGTTTCACGGGTGATTATATTGTGAACGCGGATGGTTATCCGTTAAATCCTGTGGGGCGAACTGGTATCGTTGGCCGAGGGCTTCTCGGCCGATGGGGACCGAATCACGCTGCCGATCCTATCGTTACACGATGGAAACGCGATAATACGGGGACTATAGAAGTAGACAAGCAGACGGGAGATCCAATATTACAGTTCGTCGCGATACAGAGACGGGATTCCGGAGAATGGGCCATACCTGGTGGTATGGTTGATCCAAACGAGACGGTTTCTACCACTCTAATGAGAGAATTCATGGAGGAAGCGTTGAACTTTTTGGAAATGGATGACATCGAAAGAAAGGCCCTTCAAAATTCTATAAAGGAGTTTTTCACCAAAGGCGACGAGATTTATAAGGGATACGTAGACGACCCGCGAAATACGGATAACGCTTGGATGGAGACAGTGGCTATAAATTTTCACGACGAGGAAAATAATGTTGTCGGCAAGCTCGCCCTTAAGGCTGGAGATGACGCGCGGAATGTAAGGTGGATGGACATAAATAAGGAAATAAATTTATATGCCAATCATAGTGAATTTTTAAAAAAGACTGTGTTGCGACGTAATGCGTATTGGTGAAACGCAGGTTCACAATTGCAACTACAGGGATTTCGTGAGGCGGAGGATATAAAAAAAACTGTACAATTATAAAAAATTATTTTTGTATTATGTATACTAAATATACTATACCCGTACATACACTTTGCACTGTATAGAGCACAAGCATAAATTACTAAACACTATTACTATCGTTTGTGCCAAAGTATGCTAGAAAATCTTAAACCTAATATATGTCTTTAGAGATAAAATGAGATTTTTCAATGTAAGAACCGACGAAACGTTCAACAAAAATTGATCTAATCTGTCATACTGAAATACTGTTCTTATATTCGAATATTTGAATGAAGATGCACAACACCCAAACTTTCAATTATCCTGTCTTATGTATGTTTTTATAATCTTTTTTGATCGCGCATCACAGTAATGATTAAATTCAAGCACGAGAATTAAGTAACATTGTATATAAAGCCCTTAAAAACACAATAAAATACACAATGTTAATAATTTAAAAAAAACAAATAAAGAATCTTTAAGCGCTAAGCGTAAAATAGTAATTTACTTGTAAAGTTATGAAAATAATGATACGCAAAAATGTGGAATTTTGAATAATGAATCTAAAGCGAAATTTTGAATAATGAGATATATCATAAATTGAGCAAATATTTGCATACCGCATGCTTAGGCACATAATTTTCCTGTACACAATATTCCTGTACACAATATTCCTGTAAAAATACTATGCAAATAAAAAAAAAGAAAAAAATTAGAAATTAGTACCGTCTATATCACAATATACTTAATTCCATTTGGTCTTACACTAAGATAACAAAAATACTTTAATATGGCACGCGACAATCGTTGGTAGCTATCATAATGGGTGCTGGATTAGGCTCTTTTAAGCCGAGAAACTCTAAAAACACTTGACTGGATTTTGTGATTGTACTGAATGTGTCATCTTCATTTGTAAATAACATGAAATCGCTTAATTTAATGCGTGTATCTTTCTCATTTTTGGCACTCTTCTCTAACCCTGAATTCTTCAGGTTTACATTTGGTAGAGAAGAAATATTTTTCTTTGATTGAATTTCAGTTTTTTCTAACTTGAGTGCATGTTGCGCTTGTACCTGACCCAATTTTGCTGCTTTGATGAAACAAGTGCGTGCGGTATCAATATCAATTGGTAAACCACCCCTTCCTTGAGCATGAAAAACGCCCAAATTATATAATGCATCAGCATGATCAAGGGCCGCGGCATCATTGTAATATTTTGCAGCCTAAAGGAAAATACTTTTATATATATTTTTGCAGTTATATCTCTTCGCATTTTTAAATCATTCATATTTTTTAATTTCATGTAAATGTCAAATTTGTTTCTATTGTCACGCAAAGATCGAGAGAGATTTTTGTGATTGAATGAAGTATATTCTAAAGCTGTTTCTCGTATCTTTAAATGTTATTTAAACATTATAGTGTACCTTTGCTTGATCTGCCAAAGTTCCGATGCCTAATTCATAACAAAGACCTAAATTAAACGCACTTCCGGGAGATGATAATTTAGCGCCCGCCGAAAAATGCATTAAAGCATCTTTATAACGTTTTTCCTCTAAAGCTTTAATACCATAATGAAGTTCATATTCTCCTATCACTAATTTATGGGTATTTGTAAATTGATCGGCAGCCTCTTCGAATGCCTAAGAAGATAGAAAATCTATCAAAATATGAAACTCTACATCTCATATCTCTCTTTACGTACGTAGGGAATAAATTTTTCTAAAAGAATTTTTTTTCTAAAAAATTAGAAAGAAAAAAAAGTGAAAGAAATAGGTACATAAGTCTTCATTTATTCTACAATTTTTGCAATGCATTTTGCTATATCTATTACAAATTTTAATTCCAAGATATCTTATTCACAAAAGAATGTAACAAGGAATGTATAACAAGAATATAAGTCTGAATTATGATACATGTGATATGATCTATTATTTGCCTGACTTACTTAGATAATCGCGATAAGCACGATACATATCCAAATAAATAAATAAAAAAGATTTTGTTGAAAAAAAATATCTTTGAATTTGTCGGACAATAAGCAAAAAAATGTATTCTGCATAAATTATTTAATATAAAAAATAATTATAACATATAAAGAAACGCTAATAAGAAAATAATAACTCATTTTTGCACAAGATATTAAGTTATTTTGATAGTTATTTTTATATGTATATATATAAAATGCTTTTTGAAATTTATTCAAAAGAAGTATAGACTTCTTGTAAGCTCCCATTTCAATTTAACTTTTGCCTATATACTATTACACAGTATAATGTCTGCAAAATAACATCCTCACCTCTTCAATGGTGATAGGACCAAATGGTTTTTCTGCGGTCCATTGTGATTCTGAATCCTGTAGATTGGAGTTTTTATTGCTAGTATTATTACCAATACAGTTGGTAGTCGGCAGGATTCCTCTTGGTTGCAAATTTAATAATTGCATAAGTATAAATGAAACCCCAGGGTAACCATGTAATTTGCTTCTTAAGGTCTCATTACTATCTCTGTCAAAGACTCTTTTGCGAAAACAAAGTGTTTGGCATACGACCCATCCAGCCGCCAGTACGCTAGACTAATAAAATATAAGTCATATGTTAACGATGAAGATTGTTTAGTGTTGCGAAGAAGTGTTGCATAATATTATAACAGGTCTTGTTTTGACGTTTTTACCCAGCCGACAGCCTCTGACCAGCTATGCTTGGTGTTCCAATCGGAATCATGTCTCTTGTTTTTGGCACCAGCCCTTTTAGCCGATCCGCAAAAACCTTTGTCACAAGTGATAAATACTGGTGGAAGAAATTTCTGTTGGCACGTCAAGCTTGTCTTGACTTCGTTCTTCGCATTATCTTGCGACGATTGTGAGTAAACGTTGGTGCGACAAACACGTCGCTCCAGGGTTTCTCGAATTCCACGAACTACGATTTTCCACATTTTTCCCCTTTTTTTCCCCCTTTTATATATTAAAAAGATGTTATACCTTATAAATAGCTATTATTATAAAATCGAGGCAAAGAAACTCCTCCACTACGGAGTTAAACTACGCTACATTAAAAATGAATGCACTGAAGTCATACGCAAAACGTGTACAAATTTATAAGAGAAAATAGACTGGCTTCCATATTAAAAAGTCCCTACTCGAGAACCAATTAGACTACTTGACAACTTTACGTTCCTACCAATAAACGTTGAGATCACAGGAAAATAGGGTAATTTGTCGTGGCTAAGTTGGCACACGTACAAATGCCTATCATCAGCCATCTTCACTTGGAGTAAAATTATGTTTCTAACCTATATTATGGACCTCGGATAATTGAGGACCACGCTGTACAGGTTCTTAGCAGCAATTACACGCAATTAATGCGTGTTTTTTTAAATAAAAAATTAATATTTTTAAAATTTTATTAAAATGGGGAAAAAAACGAAGATTGGAAAGCAGAGAAAAGACAAATACTACCAATTAGCTAAAGAAACAGGCAAGTAATATTAATTATTTATACATATTAACTAAATTATTAAAAATTATATTAGCTTTAAGGCTTGCGGTAATATTTAAATCAAAACAGTTAAACAGTTAAACAGTTGATCATATCATTGAAATAATACTAAAATTTAATGTTTTGTTCAGGTTATAGATCTCGAGCTGCTTTCAAGTTGATTCAATTGAATCGAAAGTTTGAGTTTCTCCAAAAGTCCAGAGTATGCGTCGATTTATGTGCTGCACCTGGCGGCTGGATGCAAGTTGCCAGGCAAAATATGCCAATATCGTCGATAGTTATTGGTGTAGATTTATTTCCGATAAAGCCTATTCCCGGATGTATCAGTCTTGTAGAAGATATTACAACGGATAAATGTAGAGTTGCTATCTCACGTGAATTGAAAACGTGGAAGGCTGATGTTTTTTTAAATGACGGTGCTCCCAATGTAGGAAAAAGTTGGCTTCATGACGCATATCAACAAGCTGTTTTGACATTATCGGCTCTTAAATTAGCTACTCAATTCTTGAAGGCTGGTGGTTGGTTTGTAACAAAAGTATTTCGATCTAAAGATTATAATCCATTGATCTGGGTGCTAAAGCAGTTGTTTAAGAAGGTATTGATATAATTTAAAGAGAATATTTATTAATAATATTTAATTTACTAAATATTATTTTATTAATCTTTAATTTGAATTTAATTTTAGGTACACGCTACTAAACCTCAAGCCTCACGTAATGAATCTGCAGAAATTTTTGTTGTTTGTCAATATTATGTTGCTCCTGATAAATTAGATCCCAAGTTCTTTGATCCAAAGCATGTCTTTTCTGAATTACAAATAGAAACTACGAATAAACTAAGTATTCTTCATCCAGAAAAACAGAAGAAATCTAAACCAGAAGGATACCCTGAGAATGATTATACATTATATCATAAATTATCTGCAAAAGAGTTTATTGCTTCTGATGACGCAGTGGAAGCTTTGCAGAATGCTTCCGAAATAGTGATAGATGACGAATATATCGACAAGCACGAAAAGACAACTAAAGAAATCAGGGAATGTTGTAAAGATATTAAAGTACTTGGGCGAAAAGATGTGAAGCTTCTACTTAATTGGTGGAAGGCGTTAAAAAAGACGCAAACTGAAACAGACGAAGTAAAGAATACAGTTCAAGATGAAATTACTACTACACTTGCACCTGTTAGTCTCGAAGAACAAGAGGATTTGGAAGATGAAGCAATTCAAAAACAGATCGCCGAGCTGCGGGAAGCAGAGGCTAAAGAGTTAAAACGCCAAAAGAAGAAAGCTATTAAAGAAAGGAAAAAGTTGAACGAACGTCTCAATTTGAAAATGATTCATAAAAACGACGAGGGACCTCAATTGGAAGGAGACGATTTGTTTAAATTAAATCAGATTCAGACTCATCAGCAATTGGAGCAAGTTACAAGTCAAGCGCCTGACGTCTTAGCAGAGAGCGACGTGGAGACGGATGAGGAAATTAAACCGAAAATGATTCATTATGAAAAAGATGTAGGTCATTTGGATAGCAAAGGTTTATATTACAAATCGGAAGACAGCGAGGAAAGTGATACTGATGCATCAGATGATGATACAAATAGTGAAAAATCTGGCTTAGGTATTATACATAAAATATTAACGCTGGTTTTAATACAATTCACCAAATAATTCTCTTTCAGATAAGATTTATATAAATTAATAATTAAAATATTTATATCTTATTTCTGATCTGTTTACTCTTTGAATTTATAACAAAAGCTAAATTATTATTGCAATGTAGGTTTGGAGGATTCAGAGGATGAAAATACAGATAAACCGCAAAAGAAGCAACAATTTAAAGATCCTGAAAGCAACCCGCTGTTAACGGATCTAGATTTCCGCGACAAAGAAACTAAGAGAGTTCATAAAGCAGCACTATGGTTTGAGAAAGATGCATTTAAAAATTTAGAGAATGAAGATGACGCAGATTATGAATTGGATAAAATGATCGAGCATTACAAGAAGAAAGGTGGGCATGTTCTTGGAGAAGAGAAGAAAATGCAAGAGAAAGTAGACGAGAAAAATAAACGAAAACGCAATATCAGTGATGGTGATACAGATTCGGATTACGATGTAGAAGAAATGATGCCGCCCAATAAAAAAATGAAAAAGATCGGTGGAAAGGATGGTTTTGAAATAGTGCCACAAGAAGCAGGTAAAGAAGTTTTTATTTGATTATACATTTTACTGATTGATCAATAATTATCGACAGCTACTTGTATTAATATACATGCTCGTTTAATCAGATAAAAAACCAAAGAAAAAGAAGTTGACGCCCGAAGATTTAGCACTCGGGTCATTACTGATTCAAAGTAAAAAATCTCGAAGGGACTTGATTGACTCTGCTTGGAATAGATACGCGTTTAACGACGAGAAATTACCTGATTGGTTTGTAAAGGACGAGGAGAAACATATGAAGAAGGAGGTGCCTGTGCCTAAAGAACTTGCCGATGAGTATAAAAAAAGGGTGGAGGACTTGAATGTAAGACCTATTAAGAAAGTAATGGAAGCTAAAGCAAGGAAAAAGAAACGCGCAATGCGCAAACTTGAGAAGGCTAAGAAAAAAGTGGAAGCCTTGATGGATAATGCAGACATCAGTAATACGGAGAAGGCCAGACAAGTTAAAGCGTAAGTAGCTATGATTTTGGAGCCGTTTATTCTGATGAATGTCTAGCCTAATGTCTAGCCTAATTCAATCTTTGATTTGATTTAGGTTGTACAAGAAAGCTCGTCAGGAGCCAAGAAAGGAAGTCACGTACGTCGTGGCAAAGAAGCATGCCGCGCAGAAACGGTCCGTTCGGCCTCCCGGGGTGAAAGGTCGATATAAAATAGTCGATCCGAGGATGAAGAAAGATTTACGCGCGGCGAAGGCGAAGGAAAAAACTAAAGGACGTGGAAAGAAAAATCGAGGCGATAATCGAGGCAAAAGACCGAGGGCAAAACCTAAAACCATGAAGAGGAAAGGCAAATAATCTTTAGCTTCGCTATATAAAACATTTTTCACTCGTAAAAACTGTACTATGCATTTATTTGTATAATTCAGTCGTGAGACATGTAAATAAATATATTTCTATTGCAGATACATAAGAATTTTCCGGATTCCCTCCCGTATTTAATTATGCTATCAGTTTTCTATTTTTTCCGCTTCTTTTATAACTATTAGAGAGAGAGAGTAAAGTTTAATAGACACTGTTGTGCAGAACGCGCATAAATTACTGCTAAAGAGATAAGCTACGGAGACTACACTTAGATATTGTTTACACATAGACGATCCAATTCTGTCCACCGGTCAACCGACGCGGAATGTACTGTGTTAATAAATAGTAGTGGAATATGATCTTATTCGCGTTGTACGAGATTAGTCGAACTTGTCCTTGTTTTATTTCAAGCAATTCTGTTTTGTGCATAATGTCGATGTAGATACAGAAATAACCCGAGACTCCTCCCCCCTCTCCACAATAAAACGGCAGAACAAGTAGTTGCGAGTTGCAAATCGCGCTCTATCACACGGCGCATGAAAAAATCATGAGAGAGAAAGAGATCTATTTATAGACCGCGAAAGAAACTATATCAACTCGTCGCGTTTATCAACACACCCCTCGCGCTCGTGCTGGAGAAGCCTCCAAAAAGTTTTACGTAATCTTATGAAATATTCTACGTATAAATCTACCACTTGTTCGTATCGCCGATATAGATCGCGTCCCCTATACCCTCTTTAAATACCCCCCGTCCGACGAGGTAAACCCCTTCCACGGGTACACTCCTCGGCTGTTCCGCGTGTCGCGGGTATCTCGATGTAACTATGGGCCGCTTGCGTAGCGTCGGGACGCTGCGGTCGATGTCAAGGACAAGGTCGACGGTATCTATAAAGATCGCCTCGCGCGTCGGCGTCGATGCACCGTCATTCGCGAAAGTAGCGTCGAACCGATCGGTGTGGGGGGGCGGTGCGAGGGTGCCGAGGATTCGTCATCGGCCGCCGTTTCTGTAAAATATCGGCGATCCTCCTGTATCTCGGCAACTTTGTAATTGAATAGGGCGCCGATCATGTAACTTCCCAGTCGACACAGAGCAAGAGTTACATTGCATCTATGTTATAATTTCGCACTCAACGATGTATATATGTAATATAACACATTGTTGTTTAAACACAACAGTAGTGTCAAATTGTACTCAATTTCAGTCATTTTTAATTATTCCGTAGGTCGTCACTGCTCCTACTCAATATTTCATTAATTTTCACCAACCTGGAAGTTAAATTAGATAAATTAATATGTATATTAAATAACAATATATTGAGTAAAGGTTACTCAAAATGTCGCTAATTTTCTCTCATTGCTTTAGTCAAATTACCCGAATATTGAGTAGGAGCAACCATGAGAGTTTGCAGTGTGTGTCGACTGGATTTTCTCCTAGGGCGGAAACGTGAAAAATTTCACGTAAACGCAACGATTCCGTCGATTGGAATCCTTGAGCTCACGCGAGACTTTTCACGTTTCCGAAAATTAGTAAAATTACACGATCGATACCTAGGACTCGGGGTATCCTCCTCGTCACCCTCCGCTCCCGAACGCGCGGAAAATGTTAAATTAACGAGACGCTCCAGCGAATTCAGAGCCGACTGCCGAAGTCGTCGTTTATGCCGTTAACTGCACGATTCGCTGCAGCCTAGCTCCTGGTAGAGGTGGCAGATATCGGTGATGCACTCGGTTACAACTGCGTAGCTGAAACGGTCGATGTCAAGGCCGAGGGAGATGTAGAGACCGCTTATTGCAAGACCGAATTGACGCGCCACTATTCCGATATTGGGACGAAGACGTCGACCCAAATAGCGGCGCGCACGTATCGCGGATCGCCTACGCCTAAGCGGATGTTTCGCTTTTATTTCGGACGGATTTATTCGACGTATCTCTCTCTGATCCGCGGATACTTTCCGTATAGCGACGCATTCTATGCGTCGAGAGCGGGAAATGCCGGCTTCAATTTTGCAACGCAGTTTAATTCATACGTTATGTATTTAGCTCAAATGCCGCTTTGCGTTTGAATATTGAGCGAGTAAATCTAGCAAAGATCGCAATCTCGGCCTTTAGCCTTAAAAAGCATAAAAATATACGCGCTAACACCCACTTGTTACCCGGTGCCGTTTGTCGCGCGGCACGCGGCGCCGTCGGGCATTCGCCGCGACGATCGGCCGCCGCTAATGAATTCAACGGGCAGAGCGCGGAGATAAACGATTTCGCGTTCTCGCGATCGGATCGATCACGGCACACGCCTCGATACCTCCTACGGCGTGTCGCCGCTTCTCGGAACGCGCGCGATACGGCGTCAGCCGTATTATTTGTGTATCCACACGAGGCGGTAAGGCGCTTACGTCAAGGGCGACCTCGACTCGCCGTCGTTTCTAATCCGCACCGACAATCGGCTGCGACTCTGGCTAAGGCGGGACTCTGGAAGCCGGCCGGGGTCCCTCAAAAATTTTCGACGCCCCGCCTATTCCCAGCGGGAGTTTACTTAATGGGTCTACACGTGAAACGGACCCCGTTGTCTCCCGATCGTTCCTATTGCATCTTGGGTGAAAGAAAACTCGCGCCATTTCGCCATGAAGGAGCGCCGAGCCTCGCCGGACGTAATGGCGTCGCTCGCTCCGAGACGAGACGCGCCGAGACAGGCGGGAGCACGTAGTCTCGCAAGAATGTGACATGGCATTCACTCACCGTCCGCCCGCCGTCGCCGTCGCCGCTGCTTCCGGGTACGCCGCTGCCCTTCCTCGGGACACGCCACGATCTTCCCTCGACGCTCCAACACGCTCGGCCCCGCTGCCGTGTCGGGATGCCCTCATTGACGCTCGCCGCCCTGAACGCTCACCCGCGACGGGAAGACGCCGATCGCGGGATTCGCGGGCCGATTAACCGCGATCCGGCACTCGCGCGGCACTCTTCGTCACTCGCGCGGCACTCGGGTCGGACAAAACGACGCGAATGTCGGAGACGGAGCGTCGCGTTCGCGCGAGCACTCGCGACGCTCGTTAGGAAGCTCCGCGACTGCGGAAAATTTGAAATCTTCAACTTCGCGAGAGAAAGTTCGCAGGGCGACCAAACGCCCACCCGCGGTTGGTAACTCTCGCGACGCGCGGACGAATGAGATTAGGCGACATATATATGCATCGCCGCGAAGTTGTCACCGCGTCTATACCTTGAACTTTTCGGAGGAAAATAGGCGGGATAGCGCGGGCCGCCGCGTCGGCCGTAAAATCATCGGAATCGCGGAATAATCGGGCAAGACATATCGTTCCCGTAAATGCGCGTTGTTCACAGCGATGAATTCATTCGCCGAGATCAAGTTATTCGATCTCGGAGATTTGTCACGAATTTCGAAACGCCGACTGGCGCCAATGTTACGGCGCTGCAAATTAGGCATTAGTTTGAGATGAATTTTCTGATTGGCTGCCTCGAGTAGCGTCTAACTTCATTACGCACACGGTCGCGACTAGTCTTGTTACGTCACGATCGCTACGGGCCGCGAAGATCGTGAGAACGACGCGTTTCGTGTGATTTACGCTCGTCTGTGCGTATCTCGCGAGTGTCAAGAGTGCCGTATAAAGGGCTGGTCGATCCTGGTATCGTGTTAATTGGTATCGTTGGACTGTATCCTTGAATGAACGGACACCCGGAACAACAGGGCGGCCGGCAAAGGGAGTAATGAGGTTATACCGGTGCCATCGGCCGGTGAGTGCATTCATTTGTTATATTCACGCGATTAATTATTCATTTACTCCCGCATTGCCCTGTGCCCTTTGTTCGCCACTTATACGAACTAAAGGATTTAGTTGGGTTGGCACAGCGTTTTGCCAGCAAACGGAAATCGAAGCGAAAAAAGAGCGGGAACTTTCCATTTTTCCCTCCAAGGGAGATTATTACATTGCGTATGTGACAAATCGTGAAACGGTAACGGTAATCTGAAACTGATTAAGTTAATTTGAGCTTCGTCAAAGTTATTCTAAATTCTTTAAAAAAGAGATGAAAGTAATTAAAATAATTACTAAAATAATATTTTCTTACTTAAAAAAAGATTGTTTCTCTCTTTCATACTTTAAACTATATGAAAATGATATATAATGATAAGTATAAAATAAAATATAAAATGATTTTTTGATAATTCTACATGCGTAAGAAACGAGGTTGAAGCAATCGGGAGTAAAAGTTATATTTTTTGACTTTATGTATGTCTTCCTTTAACATGAATGTGCCACAATTTCCTCAAGTAAACTCCGTGCGATCGTAGTTGCTCGTACAATTTTTTTTATATTGATTGTATAAATAATTTTTTATAATATGCGCTAACAATTAGCCATTGTTTTATGCATTAGTCACAACTCGAACTTGCTTTGTCGATTTGACGATAAGCGAAAATGCCACTTAATGCAGTTGTTACGGTTATGTATACTATACAATTATTTTATTAAATTGTTACGATACCAAATTTACTCGAAATAAATATTAAATACATGAAAAAGGGACAGAGTGTCGAAAGCAATAAAAAAAGTTAGACAATCGCTAGATCATGAAATCAATAGAATTGGTTGAAAATATCAGTAATGGATTTTACTAGTTTGAGATCTTTTAGGAACCTCTACAATATCTCGAAGCTTTAGACAATATGCTTCTAGCCCCTAATGGAAAATCCTCCGGCGAGCACTCTTTATCTCGCCAAAAATACAACCTTCGAGGGTACACTTGATGTTCCTTTTTATAGTCTCCAAGTTTTTTATATAGACGATAAAAATCCTCGTGCGGGGCGGGAGGAGGGGAGGGGAAATAGAAAAGAGGAAATGAATAGTCCGTAAGAGGAGCGAGGAAAAGAGATCGAGAGCGCGGTTAGGAGGAGAGAAAATTGGGGAGGGAGAGAGAGGAAGAGAGAAAAAAAGAGAGAATGGACGAGGGAACTGACGAGGGTGCGGTAATTGAGGATCGTTAACGCGTCCTCGAGGGAGATCGAGCGGAGTGGCTGGATTTCGCTAGGTCCCCCCCTGTTCTACCCTCCCTCTTCCATGCCGCCCCCGCGGCCGCGGCATCGCCGACCTTCATTCGTTCAGGAGTGGATGGACCTTGTTCGTCACCGGGCCGTGGTATAAGGTCAAGGTTGTCGTTCCCGGCGCGCGTGAGCGCGACCTCCGGGTGCATCGAGCGAACTGCGCGCGCACTCGACGTCTGCGTCGCGACGCTCAGCCCTGCCGTCGCTCCTCCGTCGCCGCGAGCCACTGCCAAGGTCCCCGTTGGTCACGGGCAAAACCCGTTATACGCGCTTACTCGTCGAGATCAGCGCGAGGTCGGCCCGTAGATTGGTGTAAGGATCCTGCCGTGGAATATATTATTTAACCCTTCGGTACGGTAGGACGATGCTTTATCACTTCGGATGCGAACGCGGCCGGGAGAATAGAAGCGGGAAGTTATCGGGCTTGGGGTAAACGAATCTCGTAAATAATGTCGCGCTCGGATAAAACGTAGCGACGATGAATATTATCTTTCCCTGCGATCGCCGTCGCGTATTTCACGTATTTCACGAAATAAAGATTACATGTTTGGTCGCTGCAACATCGATCTCCTTTCCGTTGCTTGTCAAGTACACTTAATGTGAAATACCGAACATGTATGCTTTAAGTAGGGGAAAGTAGGAGCAGGAGGGGAGAGGGGGAGGGAGAGCGTGGAAGGTCGGAAGCTGAGGGCGAGTTGTTCAAGGGAGCGAGCAAGTTCAAGGCTGCTCAGTCCGGGCCATGTCCGGGCCACGTCCGGGCGTGCCAACGCAAATACGATTTTGTTTCGAGGGCATTCGAGTATCGGGACAACAGATTTCAGTCTTGAGCTAGTGATATCGCTGAAACCGAGCTTCGTGCGCTGATTGTATTGTATCATAATACGAAATAGCGAACTGTCGCGTTTATCAACGACACGTTATGAAGAATTTGACACGGGATACGTCAATTAATATTTTTCGCATACCTGTTATACCTTGATAAGCAGCGATATGCCTATTGCGTCGCATATCAGAGATTACTCACGATATTACGAAGGCGGCATCAAGCTTTTTTAATGCAATCGGCCGGTTGTTGTTGCGTATCAATGACCATCCGCGTCATTATTCTGCGTAGTCAGTGAATTATTGTGTAGTAATGATGTCACGAGAACATTTTCTTACGAAATGCCTGTTGAGCAGCAGCTTTCAAAATATGAATACAATCCACTTGAAATCTGATCGTTAAGTTTCTGGTATTTTTAGTATTTTCTACAAGAAGTAGTTTTGTTTGAAGTCAGGTGAAGTAAAAATTCGTTTCTCATTAGATTTACTTTTCCAGAAAATAACATTCTCGCTTCGCAATTTCCTGGAACATTAAACTTTCGCGACTTGATTCTTATTTCATCTCCAACAAACGAGATCTTATCAATTTTATCGTCAAAAGACGCGCCCCTTTAAAAGCGTAATTCCTTCTAATAAGCTCCGTTACGGATATAGCCCGCCCCTTCTAGGCGTTGACGTTTTTCCTTGGACCTGGAAAATCCATTCGCCCTCTTTTCCTATTTTCCGCGTGGGACGTGCATTCGAGCGCGGTAACCTTGAACTTCATCACTTCTTTCGCTTCTTCTCTCTCCATCACGCCGCTTTTCTCTCTCGCCTGCGCGAGCCACTGACGTCACGGCTATCGACCTGAAATCTCGAGGCTACATCTATACCTATCCCACGTGGGCGCATCAACGCACGTATATGTCACTTGTATTATCGTTGCGCGATGTGCAATATATACGAATGATACGTAAAGCCGATTTATTCTAGTTAGACTTATTATGCATACTATTCATACGGAGCTCACAATCAGATTTAATCTCGTATCTTGCTGCAAATATAAACTACTATGGCGTATTTAGCAAGAAGAATCTTAGGTACATGCACTTGCAAACTTTAACTTTCTGTAATAGAGAGTTTCAAGAAACTTGTACGTAACTAAAATAGCAGATAAAGAAGTGCTTTGCGCGATATTTCCATTAACATCATAATTTAGTTAAAGTTTAAGTTAATCCTAAACTGCTCTTTCTCCGTGTATTTTAGATAAACAATGAATTATTTAACAATGTCATATATAAGATGTCTTTATTTTTTGTCGAGTCGTATTAATCAAAAGATTGTGAAAGAATGCTGCAATTCATCAACAGTCATTTCACGTTGCGAACATAAATATCCGCTTTTTACTAATGGCCAACTCGTAAATTTCGCATTTATTTTAGACATCTTAGCGGGTGGGATGGATACTTTACACGATTGCGACTTTTTTTATGAGTCAACGAAATGACATAAAAACTGAAGGTCACGAAATACTTCGTTCTTTGACTATTCGAGCTAAAGAATATTTCATTATGACATTAGAGGGGCTGTGGCTTGACACTTATAAAGAATTAGAATATATGGTTTCCCGAAACGTTTTTTCGTACATCGCATCATTCCACAAAGCACAAGTCAACATCGTTAGGTTACGGTCGTACTTTTTTTATGGTCGATTATGAGTTAAACGGTAGGCTGCGGTCGTTACCATTGTGCGACCTTCCTCTTTTCAATGGTGTTAATTTCTTTATGATTTTCGAGATGATAAGTTAATTCATAATTTGCTCACTCATAGATATATTCGAAATAATTTACATTAAAATAATACATCTTTTATATTTTCTATTCTTATGAAATCGAACTAATTGGAAAGTATAGCTCTCGCTAAGAATACATAATATTAATTTCGTAGACTGGCGTGCAAACGGGACATTTTCTTTCTAGTGTTATATCGAACGACTTGATCTTTATGACATTTGTACGTATATTTCGTGATTACATTTTCTTTCCGAGTATATATATCCAAGGTTTTCTCGTATCCAACGATTTCTCATTGAGCCGCTATATTAATAGTAGTCGTCATCGTCTAAAATCACGCGGATGAAATACGTTACGGAAATGCCCACGATTCCGGAAGAATTGGCGACATTATGCATTCACGTTACAAGTATGTATCAGAATTTCTGAGAAATTCGTATAGAAATGCGTGCTGTTTTAAACACAGAGCGTTATTTATCATATATAATTGCATACTTTTCGTACTACATACACATAATTAAAAGATACAGCGAACTTTCAAGAACACGTAATATGTATTAAAGAATGTGAGAGCAGTTTATATAAGTTATATCTGTGAAAACGCTAATCTTTCCAATTATTTTATCGATTAATAATTTTGTATAATTACATCTTCAATTAAGAGAATATCAACGATTTTCCTTGAGTCTGTGTTAACTTTATAATTTCATTCTTAATTCATGAATATATTTCCATGATATATTTCCAAGGAGATTCATGCTCTCTTGTAAGCTGAAACTATGAGATTACATCTTCCGCAATAACGTTTTTTAAAAGAAAGAATAATCTTACATGTGTGCTTTGCGGCGGAATGGTTTATAGATGATCACGAACAAAGCGGAGGCCAAAGCGCATCTATGTCCGTACTTTGAAACTAAAACCGGCGCCAAGGATGTCGAAACTTTTGCTAGCATAAGGAGAGAGCGAACCAAGTATAATGACGCTATTCTTTAATCTCTGTTAAAAGTCCTATATGACTTTTAAAATTATTTGTAGAATTACTCATGTAATCTGCTGTACATACAATGCGTACACGTGATATATTTTTTTTAATTGGTTCGATAATTTATATTATTCATATCGTGTTTCGTGGAGCTGTAATTTAGTGATGACTCTTCAAAATTTATTTCGTCGAAAGTTGGACAGATGTTACGAATGCCATAAAGACCCAAGGTCGACATTTCGAAATAAAGTTTTCTCAACTTATCCACAGTTGTTGAACATACTTTGTGGTTACATACTTCAAGTCTATAGTTAACATTTCAGAATGGCTCAGGCATTGTATTTCTTTAGAAAGTGAACGAACCGTTTAATAATTTTTTAAATTCTTGAAAGTTTACCTGAGAAAATTAAAACTTCTTCACTTCTATAATAAAGAATCATTATACTGTTGGATCTCATAAGATCGGGCAGCATTCAATGGCGTTTCTATAGATCTACTCCTGAGTTGCTGGTTTTACATTTGTCACGGGTGGCGAATTTATCGCAATTTGCATTAGGTGTCTTATGCTTGTAAATTTCATATATGCTCTAAATGTAAGTTTATAAAAGAGTGATTCTTTTCACTTTCGTTGAGGCAAGCGAGAAATGTATGTCATCGGGTTAGCAGGCCATTGGCCGTGTTCCACTTTCTCGTCTCCTTTCGCTCTTCGAGAGAGGGCGATGCCACATATACCGTGAGTGTCTCGTGATCGAAGGAAATCCGAAAAGAAAATTGTTTTCTTTTGAAAGATCCTCGCTAATATTGTTTCATCTTATAACATACTTCACGCTGTAAATATTTTCTTTAGTATTCTTTTAGTATAGTTTAGTATATTTTCTCAATTGATTACCCTTTTTTTAAACTATAGGAGATAATTAGAAAGAAATGGGAATTAATGAGTGCAAATTAGTCTGACTCGCTTTAATTCCAAAATATACGCCGCTTCAGAACATAGTAACATTTTCTACTATTCCCAGATCGCGTATGATATTAACGAGATAGAAAGCGGTTCAGCTTTTGCCATTTGGAGAACAAACACGGTTAGTAAGAGTATGGTTGGGTTCATGACGGGTTCACGAAACATCATGAGTGCGAAAGAGATGGGTAGACTCTTTGTCCCATCGAGCGACCTAGAAACCCGATTCTTTCCCCCTTTCCCGATCTACAAGAGCATGCGTGCGTACGTCCGCTCATCCGGACTCGTTGGTGGCGGCCGATATCAGCGTCGCAGCAGGGAAAGTTAACTGGTCGAAGCGGCGAGGAGAAAGTGAAAGCTATTTCCGGGATATAGTAAGCGCCGCGGCAACGGCAGACTCAAACATCGCGAAGGTGGACTGATATTAACGATCGTCAGATTATAGCGATTAGCGACCGTCTACAACTTTCTTTGAATCCAATTCCAATGGAGTTGGTAGAAAATATATTGGCACACAAGATTTATAGTGCCCACAGTTGATAACGAGAGTGAATATACTTGAGTGATAAATGATAGTAAAGTATTGTTGATTAATTATATTGCCTTTTATTTGAGACATTCATTATATGCTTAGATTGTATTGCTCTGATTATAACAAGAAATAAAGAAATATATATAAATATATAATCAATATATTAGTTTTTTAATATATTTTAGTATTATATTTTCCGAACTAACATAATTTTCTTAAAAAATTTTTTATAAATTTATAGACTTTACTGTAATTATATTAACACATAAAATTTGTCGATGCACAGAAAAGGCAATAGATATTTTATTAAATAATGATTTTTAACGCTCCGTAATCTATGTTGTTATTACAAGCCGCTCGTAATTATTGCCAATCATTAGTGTCATTCGGTAGGTTCTGTATCAACAATCATAAATGTAAACTGTAAACGACGTATGCGAAGTGGCACGCAAAGACCACTCTCAGAATGACCTCGTAGTAAAAAGCGGAAATATCGCAAGACATTCGTCAACGTATAGATTGCCTTATACGAAGTTGTCCCTGACAGCTATTGATTTGACCTTACCAAGTTTCTTCATGTCGAAGGTTGATGTAATTTCACGGTAATTTCAAAGGGTTTTCGAAATATTTCCCGTTTTTTCTTTTGCATTTTCAAATACGTTTATTACTTGCGAATCAGTTTAGAGGGTCAAGGACTAAAGATGTGTTTTAATTTACAAATGATTAATAATTACAAAGTTTTATACACGTCTTCTATTTATTCTTATCACGGCATCATATATGGAGCCGAGGTAGGCCACTCCTCTGGAAAGAATTTCTCCCGTACAGACAAACATAAAAGCAACGAGATTCATGCCAGCGTTCACTTTCCCATTTGGCAGAACAAATTGTGTCGTCGGAAACCGGGTCGATGGCAATATCGCAGGGAAAGTGAGAGTACAATCAAGCGCCACTCGATCGTGATGCAGCTGTTATTTAAATAATCGTATTCGCCGCGATCTCTCGATGTCTCAGCATATCGAAGTGAAAGGTGTTAAACGGAGAAGCGTCGCCAAATCCAAAATAATGCAGCGAGCCTACCGAGATTTCGACATTTAACGCGGAACTCGTTATTTTATCTCCAATTGTTAATTTTATAATGCTTCTACTTATTTTGCAGTAATAAAAGTGATTTAAACATATTCAGAGGTCCTTTCTAGATGAATTAGTTTATTAAAAGACCATATAACTTGGAGTAATAAATTGCGAAAGAAAGAAATTAAATCATCGTTATACCTAAAATTACCTAAACGTATAGAAATTAACTCAAAAGTTAAAAATGCTATTTACACGAAGTATTGATTGTATATACGTGGCGAAAGCGATGATTTTCAATAGTGTATCGTTCCTGAAGCTTTCCCGTATACATGTATATCTGACTTTCAATATGCTCGCGTCTCTCGAGCCTTTCTGGCTGCGGAGAAAGAGCACAAGATACGATACTCCGTTTCCACCACATGACCTGTTCACCCACTTTGAAGTTAGTTTACGTCCCATTGTTCGCGCGAGCACACAATCAAGTTGCTCGACATACCTGTTTTGGCGCGCGAATTATTCAGCTGGTGGCACAACTTAACAATCTAGATACTCGTAGTGAGCTATCAGTATATCGTCATTTAAAAAATTCTCATCGTCAAATAATATATGATTATGTTAAATTATGTAAAATTAGATTAGAATAATTATATTGAAATAGAAAATCGATAAAAGTTATAGAAATGAAATAACGGTGCTCGGTTTTGTTAATGAGTTTATGCTTATATCATGCCAATCACTTTTGAAATACTACTGTAGCGCGGAATTAGGACGAAGGTAATTTGCGTCCAAGAAGGACGGCATCCGCCCGTTTATAACGACGAAGGTCCTACGACTTTTGTTCAGCACAATGCGCGAGCCGCTCCGTTACACAAGGGAGGTACGCACGATGTCTGATTTAGCTTTTACGCACAATGATTGGCCTTGTGCTCAGTAATTCATTAAAACAATTATTGCAGTTATATAAATAAGATTAAATATAATGATTACTCTATCAGATTGTTGATTGTTAAGTCCATTGACGGTATTTCGCATCATTGAATACGTGATGATTAAATTACCATTACTCTGTGTAGCGAACCCCGTGTTTATTATAAATCTTCTGTGTTCGGCAGTCGCGAGCAGTGGCGCTTTAGAAATGGTCTGGAGACCGGAAGCGTTCGATTCGCGGATAAATAAAGAACGTCTTCGACAAAGATTGCTCCCGGGTTTCTCTTTCAAGCCACTCTCCCCGAAGGACGAGCGTCGACCGATTAAGACGCAGCAATTATTGGCTCGAGACCAGTTCCCGCTATTCCAGTTCCACACGGCGCGTCTTACGTAACTGCCATTGTGAGATCGTATAAATAATCTCGCGGATCCGTTATACCGTTGCAGGCGTGAATGAGAGACGCGATCACCTCCCCTCCGGCTACTTTCATGCAGCCGCGTTTTTCGAATCGGACCTAGCATGGGCATTCTCCTGCAGTCTTCGATACATGCCACGTTGTTTCGTCTACTGTCGCGAGGACGTTCCCTGAAAAAAATTTCTTTCAACTTTGCAAATCCCATTGCAAGAATCGAACATGCGAAGCGTTGGGGATCGATCGAGAACTTCGGTTGACTTCCATTGTCTTGTTTTGCGAAACATCAATCCGATATACGTTTTTTTCAAATCGTTTCGAGTACCGCTATCCTCTCACTTGCATGGAAGGTGTCCTTCATGTTACTATCGAAAGATGCTGTCATTCTTCTAAAAGCAATGTCGTTCATTCTTTGGAGATTCCGGATCCTCTCTCTCTCTCTCTTTCTTTTACAGTCGCATGATTGGCAAACCAGGATATTTATGACGTTATTTTCATTCTAATAATAATAAAGCCGAAAAAGAAAGAAGATAGGTATCATTTTACAGCGTATTAATGAATGCAAAATTTGCGGAACTGAACGGATCGAATAAATGCGAATTCAGTGATTTCGACGTCAACAAATAGTATGCAATTTTCTCCACGATTATGAGAATACGTGGAAAAGAAATGAATATTTGCATGCACTTGTGTGTTTGTTTTGCGAGAGAAAAGTAGGTTTACTACCATGCAACAGTGCCTATTCGTCGAGAATACCTCGATAATACTTATCTCCATTTACATCTTGAAGGATGTCATGCGATATATAGAACGCCCCGATCGATATTCTGGAATTGTGCATTATATGCGATCGATATGACGGTTATCGTGCTGACAATCGAGGCGACCTTTGTTGCGTTTAGATCGTGCTTACGCAATCTTATTGCATAATTGATTGGCGGAACTGAATCGTAGGAATGACGGGCATTTTTTTTCGACTTTAACAAACCAATATAAAATTTATTAAACAACTATATAATTGTCAAGTCAAAGGTCTCGGTCATTTCAATTTGCTGTAACTTATCCTTAAAGGATGTCGCACGCGGGCGGAAGCGTCGGTAAAAATGAGATAGCTTTTCGCCGCAACATCCGCGCAACGCGTCGCGTTTCAAGATCGGCAATGATCTCGCGATTGCGATGCACCCATGCAGGTTGTGGGAACGCGAACACGCAAAAACCGCAATTTCCTCGTACAGCTCGCCAATTCGAGAATATGTTTATTTTCCTGCCGCAACATTCAAATGTGTTCATTTACTTTCTAATTCGACAAATTGATTTATGAAAAGTAACCAAGTTAACGAATTATTATATGCTTTATGGTCCGAAATAATTTAATTCTTTTTTCCATGTAAAATTTATTTGTACTTCTTATTCTTTAATACTTGTTGATAGCACTATATTACAGTGTTCTATTTCGCACACAAATGCATTAGCTCAAAGAATAGACGCTAGGAACGAAAAGTAAATGTATGCAATTGAATGAAAGAATATTTTACGCCTGCTACGTTGTCTTTGCTCAAATAAGAAGAAGAGCGAACAGTTCTTCTGACCTTGCGACGGAGTTTAGCGTCGGGAGTTAAAGCGCGATAGCAGTACCGTAATCTCGACCAATCAACGAACAAACAGACGCGGCGGGAATAAAGGTGAGTCTAATTGGTACAATTTATATTCAAACGAGAGGTCCGCGGCCTTGACTGTTCTTCGTGTGTCGGCAAAATTGATAACCGTTTGCGTAAGGCGGAATTGTTACAAAGGAATACACTTGTCAATTAAATTGTATTAAAAGGAAAAAAATATACAAAGCTAAAACATGGGCAGTAGATCGTAGACGTGTCTAAAAAATTTCGAGATAAACTTCATTTGAAAACTTTATTCGACGACTTTTTTTAAATACGTTGAACATGAAATTAAGTGAGAAAAGTTATTGGAAAGAAATAAAAGTTTTATTAAAATCTGTAATTTAAATATTCTTGGAGTAAATTCACTTAGAGCTAAGGATAAATTAAAAATATTACGGAAAATAACTTTCCGTGTTTTGCAATTTCGAAAAGTAAAGCGAAGGGATTGAAAGAACTCGAGGAAGCTTCGAAAATTCTGTGTAATCTAATTTTAAAATATCGAAACGCTGACTCGAGGCTGCTTCCATATGCTGCTTCGTCACGTTGTTGTCACTGAAATGCTCCGATAAAACACAGGGCAATGTTTTATTCCGTTCCTATCAATAGGATATCGTCCTCCGGGGAAGGTCGTGACTGGACTTTGGTCGCTTAACCGCGAGAAGAGGCAATATTGACAATAGGCAATACGGTAACGCTTTCAATTGATCGTGCACACAAATGAACGTGTTATAAGAGAATTGCGCTTAATATTTTACGAATAATAGAACTGAAATTAAAGTAGAAATACTCTTCGTATACTATTTCGTTGTTGTCAGCTAGTCGCAGCCAGTAATAAATCAGCAAAGTGCAACCATTTTCCCTGCTCCGTAATTTATGATTAATCGACGAAAGTTTTGTTATTGCATTATTCTCGTATTCAGTCTCGGTCACGTGTACGTCTATGTTGGAACGCGTGCGGCCGGTGGTGTACGTGTATGCCGTTAAAAGAACGTCCGCGAAGGACATCTCTGATGAGACGAGTGTGCGTAGGACACCGTGTGTCGCGCGCATTGCTCCAACAACAACGGCTATTTTCAAGTAATCGACGTATCGTCGAAGGTCGAGAAGTTTAACCTTCAACGAGCCGCGCCGTTAACCCGTGAATGTTCGCGCTATATAAGTGCCGCATGCTCAGACCCGAAGGTGTTTTCTTCTTCCGCAGTGATTATGCAGATTATCGGTCCTATAACTTTCTACTTCATCCTAATCGCGCGCCTAATCGTCTTTGATAGACAAAAATTTATTATGCATCTGTTATGTGTGTTACGAGAAAGCGTCGTGCAGCTTTTTTATGAGAATAATGATCGAGCGAACCGACATTGCATATAATCGCGAACAGATTGGTGCGCGCGTGCGCGTTCATGCCAAGATGCACCTGTCATTCAAGGTGATTCTTTATCATGCGAAAGAGCACTACTTTTCAGAAATTAGATCTGTCGTTTCTCGGAATTATACACGCGTCATGTTTGCTTTCTTAAACGTTAAAGGTGATGGAAGACGAAAAATTCAAATCAATGTAGTTGAAACATTTGTAGTTTTTATACATTTTTTTGTTTTTATCGTAAAACCGGTATACGATAATTATCGTTGATAAAAAATTCATGAAATATTTGCGGATGGGTAAAAAATTTTTCCGACAGTATAATAGTATCGTTTTTTTTAGCATTGACACGTTCATCATTTTCATGTGATCTACATGATTTTCTGATTAATATCTCTTCATATCATATCTCTTTCGATTACACATGTAAGGTGATTAAGTAGTCACGTGTACTGCGTCCTTGAACTTGGTATCCCATTTTTCTTCCCGCATCCCTTCTCTATATTTGTTTCTTTACATTCAGTCCGTTTATTTGTGCCACACGTCTGATAAGACCCGATTGTCACCGGTGCGCATTTTCTCCGTTGCTTTTCCTGGTATGGTTCACGGTCACGGTCGAATCACGTGTCAGCGTGAGGCACATCACTTCAAACGTTAAAATATATTATATTCTTAAAATGATAAAAAATTTATATAAAAAGAGAAACAGATTAATGAAATAATCATTAAAATGAAGTAAGCTTGTTGTTTGAAGACTTATTACAACTATCTATCTATCTATCTATCTATCTATCTATCTATCTATCTATTATGCCCAAGGTCTATTAACATTTTCTAAAACGGAATTTGATTGATCACAACGATTATGATAAATTAAATATACTAATTATCTCGAAATTGGAAAACCAATATTTACTAATTTCTAAAAATACTTGTTTGTCCAAACTTTTGACACATTCTCTTTCTTGATATTTATAGAAATATTTACGATTTGTAAAATTTATTCTCACCTGCGACACGATATCGTGCCGTAGGATCATTATTTTTGGTAATTGTAGACGAAAGGACGACTACTTTTACAAATAAGTTACGACGTAATATACGTAACTTGACCCTGACAGAACAAGGTCTTAGTCATTGATGGGGTTAAAGGAGATATCTTACTTGTGAATATATCATTTTTTATTAATTTAAATAATATATTGGATACTTGCTGCGTATGATAGATATTAAGATCGAAGAATTATAAATGTACGATGCATATATCAATACTGTAAAATATTATGCTTATTTATTGACAACAGCGTAGTAAGGTGGGGTAGAAAAATTACGTAGTTTACTAGTCACGACCGTTATGAAACTTCGTGTGATGAGTGTTGAGTGTCGAGTCGAGAAGCCATACAGAAGCTTTTGAATGGATAGACACTCCCACAGGGCGAATTTACTCGGCCTTGGCCTCCGACCCGCCTCACTGCCATTCTGGTACTAGATGTCGTCGTAACATACAGTCGGTCTCCCAGGAAAAGTGCTTTTACGAGGAAAAACATACGCGAGAAAGAGGAAAGAACTCCCACATGTTGTGGTCTTAATTAGTTCATCAGTGAAAATGTAGTTTGACGAAATGAAAGATAAAATATAAATTACATCGTTTTACTATAAAAAAATATTTATAATATATAATATGAATTCCTCTTTGACACACGATATTACATAAATCAATGAAAAAAAAAAACTTTATATCCACGGTAGCTAATGAATGATTCTCTTTTTCATGTAATAACTTTCAAGATTCCAATCTTGATGTTCAGCTCACGAGGCCTTCTTGTTCATAAAATGATAATAGTCGGGCGAAAATATTTCGTCCTTGGCAAGGAGCCGGAGAGATACTGTAGACACGTGCGCGTTCTTGGGGAATTTGGAGGTCACTAGCTGTGAAAATGACCTCACCCTCTGATACACATTCATGTTATCTTTGTTCCTCTCCCTATTCGTATACCATTAAGGATCGCGCCACCCTCTCAGAAAACTTTGGTCTTCGAGTCAAGGCCGATTTTGACTGGTTTTATTTTCCTCCTTATCTTTTTCGTCTTATCTTTGTATTATACAAATGTGATCATTCAAGATGCTGGATGTTAAAAGTTAAAACAAATTACAGTTGCTCGCGGTGGTTAGATTTGTACAATCTTATTAGGGTATCTTGTATCTAGAAACTTTCGCAGGGAAGATTTTATAGGGTATAATCTGGAAAATTAATGAAAGAACGATAAATATATGACACCGTTTTTCGCTCTTAAAGGTGCTAGAACATATCTTCGCGCTAGGAGAGATGAGAACGCACGAGACGGAACGAAGGATGAGAGTACTCACCGTAACCTTTTACCTTTAACCTTCAACTCATTTCCCGGTTGTGACTTGCGCTTCCATCCACAATGACACCCACTTCCAATCTGGCTCTAGTTAACTGAGTTTCTCGAAAGGTCAAATCGCTGCCCCACCCAACAGACATTTCCGGATACTCGGCGGCGCCAACCGCTAGTTACAATTTAATCAACAAAATGTCATTTTTCCGTGTCAAAAATTATTCTGCATCTTCCTTCTTTTTTTCTCAGCCTTTCTTGAAACTACATGTAAAGGGATTCTGCAATTTGTAGCATATATAACAAATAATACCTGATTTTTCACACATGCGGATTATTTAAATGATTTATTTTATAATGTTATAGAGATTTACTCGCTACTAACGTCGTTTTAAAGTTTTTATTTCCGTGAAACAGATATTAAAATTTTTTAAAATTTCCGTTTGCTGATATATTCTATGACGATTCGCAGAAAATTTCTCTTCTAATATTTCTGAGAATATGAGATAAAAGATGCTGATTGCACGGTCATCATTTAATCAGAGAGTGACACGCGCGTAACGGGTTAACCTGGCACGCGTAAATAGCTGCCTGTTGCTATGGATAGGGTGGTGGGATGTGATGGTGGGTCGTTGCTAGCCGGGTTGTACACCCCGGTGCAAGCTGTATCGATCCGACAACTTACCCGGTGCAACAACCCACGCATACTGACCTCACGCGCCCTTGTAGGTCGCGGATGAACCTTAAGGCTACATTTTTCATTTCTCTTTATGAACATTAATGTATCATTATATATGTATAACTATTTGAATATTGGCACTCATATTTATCTAATAATAAACAACAGTAAGACTTTATATGACGATTAAATCAAAGAATAAGTTTACATCGATTTTACTTGCATATTAAATGTATCAATGAATGAATTTGCATTGTTTTAGATTCTTAATAAGATAATCTAATTCAAAATTCAGTATTGAAACATACCAATAATCAATCATTTTTGTTGCCTCTACTTTAATTTTATTTTTGGTCATTTAGAACATTCCTATAATAATAATGTCTTTATTTGCAAATGAATTTTTACGTACAAGTACTTATGATGAAAGAGGGCATGGATTAAGGAAGCAGAAACATATTATTAGATATCAAAATATAACAAGCGAGTAATAATGCGAATGCGAGTAATTCGCAAATGTAATGCAAATTCTGAAACTATTTTTGTTATCAATCATTTTACTAACATTTTACTAACTGATCTATATCATGTATCACAAAATTTACAAACTATTCAGTAACCCAATTTGATTTGCTGTATGAGATTTAATCGTCATGTAAGTCATGATGATGAAATCATCATTCGGAAAAGTAGTGGAAGTAGGAAGAGAAGAAATCTTAGTCACTCATCATCATTACTCATTCAGAGCGTCATAAAATGTCAGATCGATGTCAAGCGAGGTCAATATTCAATTTCCGGTAATTCAAATTAATCAAAGATATCTCCCATCGTAGTTTACTCATGCCCTATTTTTATATTAAAAAAAAATATGGATGTATGTATGTCTTAGAAGGATAAGAAAAGACATTTATATTTTCTCATGCTATCTACTGCTAGTTTTATGAAGACATAAAATCAAGCATGAATTCACGAATGCATTTTATTTTTGTATTTTTTTTTACGGCGTACAGTAACGAGCATTGAAACAAAATTATCTCTGTCGACATTGCGTGCAACTATTGTCATATACGTATATTGTATATATGTTACACATATTACAAGAAACCTTGACACGATTTTTTGAAGATATTAACAGGATTGCTGTCTGAGATCGTGATTAATAATTCTTAATTGTGTTGATAATTTAACATTAATGAAGATATATCGTTGACTAATTAAATTAAACGAATGAAGTAACAGCACCACGCATACGTGCTACGTGTCTGTTAACACGACTGGTGAATACATCAATGAAGTATACATATGTATAATGAATTGACCTATCCCAGACCACCAATAATAGCAAGATCCCCAGAGAGTAAGGTTTCGTCATATTGCTACAACTAAATTGCACATTATTCGAGACCTTTTTTTAACAATGAACGCTATAATCACGTCTTAAACCATGGCCCTTTGTCGTCATTCCTAGCTCGCAACCCTGCGATGGTAGAAAGGGAGCGACACCTGTCTACGATTGAGGGGTCGCCTATTGGTTATTTCAAACCATCAATGGGGGACCAATGGTTCATTTCAACGCGAAGGACGATTTCTCTTTCTTAGTTTGCCTTGAGAAGTCAAGACGCAGAAGAGACGTCATGAAAGGGGTCGCACCTGCATACAATCAGTTTTTTAGAATATCTTTTCAGCATTTTTAGATAAACCAAATTTTTTTTTGTTTAGAAGAAGTTGATTTATTAATCAATTGATGCATTTCGTGTACGTATATCGCGAATCGAAAATGATAATAAATTAATAGTTCTTCATTCATTTTTCCATTGCCCATAATTTAGAATTACTTGTGAGTTTGTGATTTAGCTCAGTTTGTATTGTATGTGCTACTGTGTCCCACTATACGAAGCATTGTAATTAGTAATCCTTAACCGTTAGACCGGTAAATGAAAGATGTGCAGAAACATCAGTTCCGGCCTTCTTCGGGGCATGTGGTCCTCATTTCCTTCTGCACGTGGACGAGCGGACATGTTGCCCCCGAAGTGTGAATGTAATGTATGTAATATGCTTGATAAAAATGGACAGGTGGTTCAGCTCTTTTGGCAGCGGGTGCTTCGTTACTCGTAACACCTGCTCGAATAAACCGCATTACGTTATGTCAGGTTCGTGTCCATGATTATGAAATTTCTTTGTAAAACTTCTTTTGGACTTTTACTGCATTACTTTATTGACGATTTACTGATTAGCAGATTTGTCGATTAGCAGAATGTAAAAGAATTAACACTAGAACTGTATCACAAGAATTATTTTATCTTATTAGTTTTCTTCACAATTAGTTTTCTTACAATTAGGTCTGAAATAACTCCGTACTGTTTGAGATATTAATCATTTCTACATTTGTCTATGATTTGAAAGTTTAGTTCGGAATTTGCTCAGTACAACTGTTTGTCTTTGGCAGAAATTGATCGAGAAAAGCGTCTAAACGAGTATTCAATGCAAAGTTTGATTTACTTAGACATATCACAAAGTAGCCGACGGCTGTTTCGGCTCTTACGGCCCTGAATGTTATAACCCCGCGTATAACTTGTGACCTACATAAACGGGGCAAAATACGCTGCCGCCAGTCATGTGCCAAACGCACGACTCGGGGTGTCTGTCTGCCAGGACGACCCACAAAATCGGCGTACGCCGTGGAACACCTGGCCCTTGGCGCACCCGCGTTTACGTGACCCACGACAGACGGTTGCATGTAGCTTGTAGTTGGTTTGGGGGATCGTTAAGAATCAAATGACCCCGTTTTATCGAGCAAAGTAATATCTAAATTATTATATTCGAGTATCCTTTTTATTGTTATCTACTTCAAACACAGATCGAAAAATAAATGGGTTATTGTAATTTATCGTTATAAGTTAATTGCTATTTATATTCACGTATCTTTGATATAAATTACTATTTATTATGCAGTTAATACCAACTCGATATATTTGTATTATGCATGATTTTCTTTGATATTTTATTTTCATAAGGAAGTGTCATTTATATTATATCACTCTATATACAAGAATCATTATCTTTCCATTGCAAAATGGACCTTAAGATCAAAGTATTACGAAGAGAGGGTGGGTGCGTAAGCTCGGCTGTATCAACGGCAGGTGGTGCGGCACGGGCGACGGGTGACCTCGAAAAGGAAGAACCGTATATTCGCCACCTTTGTCCGCGGTCTGCGGTTCACCGTATCCGATACTTTGTTCAACGAATAATATTTAAACTAATAATCGAGCTTGCGCTGCATAATATTCATGAAATATCATAGATTTTTTTATAGAGAGCAGGATTATTTTATCGTTCAGAAGTAACATGAATCGAGTCGCGCTGTCTTCAAGCTGGAAGCCTTCGATTTTTGGACAGGTGCTCAAAGTATGAAAAATGAAAAAAAAAACTCGTTAGCCATCTTCGTAGCTCGTATTGAGTTCGACTCGATTGGAACTCTTTCGCGCGTGCAGCTTTTTTCGGTCTTGGACCACCCAAAAATCGACCATCCAATAAAACATAAAACCAAGGTAATTCGATATCATGTGTTGCCCATACTGGTCACCCTATATATCAGTACGTGTCCTCTGTTTTTAGAAGAAACGTTATTTCATTTATTGAAAAGGAATGCTTTTTCAATGAGGATGTCAGAGCAAAAATATCTACGGGTTTTTTATTGCAACATCTTTCTTATTTTGAACCTTCTCGTGTATGTAATCTCTTCCGCGTAATCTTTCTTTTTGCTCATCTTGTCTTGACATTCTGCTTGCAGTTGTCTATTGTTTTATTCTGCTTTTGTTATTCTGGGAACCAATGGCTTGGAATGATTCAAGAAACGATATAAATAAAATAAAAAAATAGCACGTGTCATTGTTTGCAATTCATTAATTCCATTAATACTGTCATAAATTTTGCAAATAAAATTAATATACTAGCTTCGTGATATAATAATATTTACGTCATAATTCTAGAAATTTAGTGGCGCTCATATAATAGTTTTTACAAATTCTTATTATTAAATTGTCCAACTCGTTCATTCACAGTCTATTAAAGAAGTCAGAGTGAAGCAGACACTATCGTTAATCGAGCGATAATTTTATCGGCCCTTCGTTTTCGATGACGCTGACGGGCATAAATCGATACCTGAGAACGCTCATGCCAAGATCACGGTATTTTCCATAATGAGGGATCGAGTTTATTCTCAGCTAGATCAACAGGTTGGACTGACGCGAAGGTGCGTCCACGCCGCAGGTTGGACGAACCAAACGCGGGGTGAAGGGTCGATCGTTCGTAGCAAGGGTAAGTCATGGCAAATCTAGTGGCAGCGCTGAAGGGGTTGCTGACTGACGTCACGATGACGTAATGTCAAAGGCTGCTGTTGCTTTCCCGTCCCTCTCGGCACCGGTCACATCTGCCCTACGGCTGACATTGACACTGCTCGACGCATCGATTTGCTCTTCAACGAGGTAAGAGCAAATCGAGGGTCACCGTGACCGTTTTACTGGCGCTTTTAATCGGAGGTCGTCTGAATGATTTACCTTCTCTGTTCTCTATTAAGAGAATCGCTTTAGAATGATGATCGATCCTAGAATGATATTTACCAGGACATAATATGCGCGGCGCTAAATCGTAGTTACAGCTCTCGTGGATTCGTCGGGTTGACTCTTTAATTAGTCTACATTGTGATAATTTATGATTGAAATTAGGAGAAATTTCTAAAATTACTGCGCGTTATGTTTCAGCTGAAGCTATTCTGTGGTTGATCGATGGTTCGTATTACTGTTGGAATAATACATAGCTGTCATAAAATGTGAGCTTTAAAAGTAGATATAACGCTGTTATCGATTAAAATTGCATTAAATCTAACAACGGATTTAGATATAATAATAGTGCGAATCTAAATAAATTTATCTTTCGCGGATTCTATATACTTGAGGATAATCAAAAAATAATTTGTACGTACCTTCGTGCATGTTTTTAGCCGTACATTATGTGCATAGTTACAGAGTCATTGTTATCTTTGACTTGCCGTCGCACCACTATATGCCATAGACAGCATAAAGAGGTACTTTAATTTATTTCTTGATAACTGTTTGAAACCTTGACCTTGTGCGTCATAGCTGACCGTATATTCGGATTATATTTCCAGTGACTCATACCACGAATCATCTTGACAATCGAGACCGAGCGACGTACAACGTAATACAACATAATGTCTAAAACGATAAAAATCTTAGCTTTAAAAAATTTCTCTCTGTTTAAGATATCCCAATTAGTTCATAAGTAGTATTTCAATCCGTTCAATCATTAATATCATAATCAGAGTATAAAAAATTGAAATCTTATAATTATTTTTAAAATAAAACTTCGCTAAAAAGTATCAAATTGAAACTTGTAAAAAAATTGATAACATATTTAGAAAAAATGTTTTCGATATCTTTTCGTATTGATTTGAATTGTATGAAAGTGTCCGTTTCATTATCTTGTAAATTTCGTATAAAAAGAATTTAGAGCATTTGTTTGTGCATTAGTTAGCGGAATGCACCGGCCGCGTGCTCTTTTTCGATATTTTTAGGATCGAGTCGGGACTCGAGATTAACGGTCGGCCATTCCAGAAATCCGCGATCGACGTCGCGTCGCAGGGAAACAATAGTGTTCGACCAGAATACACCGTTCTTCGGCTGGTTCGTAATAATTTAGAGTGAATCAGAATCCTTTTGCGTTAGCGAAAAGAGACGCGGAAAATTTATCCACGATGGCGAATCATAGATCTCGACAATTCAAGTTAAAAGCTTCGATCGCCGTCTTTTTGTGTACTTATTTACGTCGGTAAGCGAGTGCATTGTCCTACGGTCGTATCAATAAGAAGGAGATAGCGCGGCTTGGTTTACACTTGACAGAGCAAAAGTCCAGCTGGATCATTGGCCCCTATATTTGTGATAGCATCTAATACTAAACATTAGAGTTTAAAATCTAATCTACAAATATAATTGGAAAATGTTGCTTATAAATTATTTGCCGTTTGTAAACTATTTTTAATCGCAATTAGTTAGAATAGGTTTTATCACGCAGTTTTTAAAAACTAATTGGGAAATTTTATTCAACTATCATTGAGTGAAAATTCTATCAGAATTTCTCTACCAGTATTATCTAAATAAATTCATTAACAACCAGAAAAATAATACGAATGAATTTCTACCACTTTTGTTCTACTAGTTCCTTAACTGGATAAGAAAACGTCAGTCGGCCGACGTTGGTAAGAAGCGCTGCACGGTTATTCGACAATAAAAATAATTTGGCGATGAATGAGGGTAGACGATAGTCAGGAGAGAGGAAGACTAACGTAAGATATTTTTATTGGACGTCTGCAGTCTGGATGCACCGCCGGCCGTTCACCCGATGCACTCGTCGCTTCATGCCAATCCATACGCGATCCTTGCTCTCGATTATTTTTCTCTTCTCCTTCCTCTTCGTGCCTTCTCTGCATCGTACGGTGCTTACGATCCAAACTCGCGATTGATAAAACAAGGTTTCGGCATTCGCAAATTCTCGATTCAATTTTTCGCCCTTTTATGAGATTAGTATCAAAATAATGTTTTTCTCACGTCATGCACGTATTATGCCTTGTTAGATCAGAATTGATTTTTAACCATAAAAACTTCGAGCATTTTGTTACTAAAGTTTCAACAAATAATAATTGTTTTATACAATTTAAGGAGATGAATTTGGCCTGATCGATATTTACTCGTCTCACATGATCCGTTCAAACAGATTTCTGTACTTTGCGCGGCCGTGAAGTCGAACAAGATCGGTCGCGTGGGTGCGTTTGTCCCGTTGGAGGGGCATTGGATGCTGAGGGGTTGTCCGAGGGGTGGGGCAGGAGACGGTCAACCATGGAACGGACGAACCAACAGACAGGGATGCACCGACCTTGGGGGGATTTTTGTGTCTACCGTAGTGCGTTAACCCCGGGAGCCGAGAGCGAGTGTGGCGTGCAACGCGTTAAAGGAATGAGGGCTCTTTCAGTTCTTTGTCTCCCTTTCCCTCCTTTTCTCGCAGACCGCGCCGCCCTTTTTCCCGTCCTACTCGTTCTTCGTCCAGTCAAGGTTCGGCACAGCCAAGCTCGCACCGAGAATCGGTTACCTCAACCCCTTCGTCTCTCGAAACTGCACTCGAAATCCGTCTTGGATCAATAAAGCAGTATTTACTAGTCCATTTATACCATAGACTTTCTGTCTTCGAAAATCTATTAGTAGTTGCACACACAATCAAAACTTACACCATTATATCAATTAAATTCTACTATTATTGAAGTGAAATTGATTAGATTTTGTTCTTACTTAGCAAACAATAATACAATTTATTCTGTTCGAATGCAAGTAAAAATCTCTATTGAAATACCACTCTAATAAAAACATCGAATTTTTATTTGTTTTTTTTTTCTTTCATAATTGAATTACAAACCATCTGTCGTAATCGATTACTTATCCTGTCCATAATCTCGAAAAAGTTTGCTGGCCGAAACAATTTTGTCTCTTTCGATAGGACCTTGATCTGTTCATCGCGTGACGTTCAATTATGAAGTGATTCGGTAATTCTGAAGGGCGGGAGAAGCGAAGGGAATACGTGCCAATGGGCTTATCTGTTCTACCCAACAAGCAATTAATTCAATGACAATGCTCATCGAGCTTCTCATACGAATTAAGCCTGACCCTTTGGTTCAGTGAGAAATAATCTTTTTGATACAATTTGGGCTGCCACACTTCGACGATTGACGGGGGAATTTTTTGTTTTAGTATCACGTAAAATGAAAAAACTTATACACGCTATAATTTGATAGAATGGAAAATTACATTTATGATTGTATGCTTATTCTAAAAAATGATACGTGCCGATCTGATAATAAAAGATAAGTAACAGTGATTAATAAGTTAAATAATGATTTAATTGATCTATTTATAAGACGATCGATCTTCGAATTGATTCATCGCTTGTCTCGTTGTTCTCGAGCGCTTGAAACACAAAGAAACTCCGGCCGTGTTGACTTGTCGAAGGAAAAATAAAGATGCGTGTGCGAGAATGGGATGGCATGACCTCGAAGGGCGCGGTCGAGTTCACACTAGACTGAAGCTGCCCTTGTGCCTAACCGGCCTTGAGACGGCTCGACCTGCCCTACCCCGTCGATCCGGCATTCTCATAGCACATATGCGATTTCTCGTGCACACAAAGATCAGCGTTTCCTAAATTCATCGTTCGGCGAATTCTTTCTAATCTTTGTGCGAAAACAGGTATACCAACGAAATCTCGTGGTCCGCGGGAACGCTAATAAATAAAATTTATATCCTATTTGAAGTAGGCTTTGACAGAATTTTAATTTTAGTAGTCTAGGTTACAGAGGCATTTAATATAAAAAATTTAGAGAATAAAGTACAAAAGAATATTACGTTAAAGGACTTTATTAAATTTACATCTCGCAACCATTTTTGACGTTCGTTCTCTTATTGTTGGAACGAGATGTTCGAAGTTTCCGTAGTGTAGTGGTTATCACGTGTGCTTCACACGCACAAGGTCCCCGGTTCGATCCCGGGCGGAAACATTATTTTTGATAGTTTAAATTTTTGCAAATATATA
Source organism: Tetramorium bicarinatum (assembly GCA_928718305.1). Lineage (NCBI taxonomy): Eukaryota > Metazoa > Arthropoda > Insecta > Hymenoptera > Formicidae > Tetramorium > Tetramorium bicarinatum. The sequence continues at coordinate 14,070,125 of OV788320.1, forward strand.
AATACGTGAGAAAAAAAATTTATGCCATGGCAAAAGATGTTTCCGCCCGGGATCGAACCGGGGACCTTGTGCGTGTGAAGCACACGTGATAACCACTACACTACGGAAACGTTGAAGCTCTTGATATTAATTTAAGAACATAAACATAGATGTTTACTTTTATCTCGTGTGGTCACGTGGATAGCATTCAAATGTCAAATGTGAAATAAATAACGTATGCATATTCATCTTATTCTCATTTTCATGATTCATTTGCATGATTTAATCTCATACGCATTCATATTATGGGAAATATTTATTGATTACGGGGCAAAATATTTTAAATATTTTCTAAAGTTAATCTAATAAATAGTTTAGTTAAGTTTTATGATCAAGAGAAAGCATCTCGTGTAAGTATTATAAAATACTGAACTTGTTGAATAAACATTTGTCGCTGGCAATATCGCAACTCTTACTTTTACTAGAGAGAAAGTGATCGTTCGTGTTTCATCAAACTCCTTAGTTGTCTCACTGAGATATTGTAACGAGTCATAATGTTATATATAATTAAATACAATTATTTTTTTATAGATATATAATTTTTGTTTATTAAATTTCGAAATTTCTCATTTAAAGATATTCGGTGATTTCGTTTAGCTTCAAAATTAATAACGATTAAATTTGTGCAAAACATCTCAACCTTTTAGCATCCGTTGGAATTCATATTTCATTATCTATCCGGTCGGCTTTGCCCTTTTCTCGTTTGTAAATCGGCATACTTTCAGCAGTCACGATCCAGAAAAAATTTCAATTTCACTTCAGTTTATTTCCTGGTTGTAGCAACAAGCAATGTGTTACGCCACACTATCAATTATATCATTTTACGACATCAATTTATTGAAAATTTAATTCTAACTTACAAATGTAATAAAAAATCTATATGTTTAATTGATTTCCAATTGGCTTTAATGGAAAGAAAACTCTGCACGATATTTGACATAAAAGTAACAGCAGAATTTCAAATTAAATTTCTTTGTGGAAAATTTCCCTGTCGTATTTGTTAAAAGAATATTCATATTATTTCATAACATATCTCCCGAAATTGTAGTATACCAATCGAATAATGGATTTTACTATACTCTATATTTTGATGGACAATTTATGATTTGACCCGACTGACAATCAACGAGAGATGAAAAGAGCAACTCGTGAAGCTCTCGTGATCTCTTCATCTTCCTGGATTTCGACGTCAGAAATGCTCTTAATCGGCAGAAAAATACCTCGGGGAAAGTGCGCTGTCTGCACGATTCATGGTTCGGACGCTTGCATCAACGTCTATGATAACAAATTTCGCAAACTAAATCGCTCGATAGTATATTAATATTATAATCAGGATAATAAATATACAAATACATTTCATGTGCGGATCGTAATCGCGTAAATGTTGGATACACATAAAAATATTTTTCACAATGAGCACTTAAACTTCACGCGTTTGCTACACTTGAAACTTATATGTTTAAATTGCAAAATACTAAAATATCAGACAACTCAAAATACCTCCCATCGTATCGCTGTTTTCGTTACGTACAACTATCACCGTAGCATTTTATCTCGTTATTCAAGTTCAATATGTTTTCGTTTTAGACGTGCGCTGAACTTGATATCGCGAATTGTTGAGGCTTGAACGTTGCGAAATTTTGATATTGCCTAATACCATCCTGCGACTAAATGATTCAGAATTAATCGCAAGGCCACTTCGAGGAATTATTTATTTCAAATTAATCGATTCAAGGCTGCACGAGTCGTACACACATAGCCCAAGGTTACGATATATGAATTACAACTCTTATCAATTCCACGCCCGACAAGGTCAGACCTTTATCTTCCAATTTTATTTGTACCGGCGTCCCGCGAATTTCATTGCACGCATTAAATGGAAATGACACGCGCTTGTAGAATAGATAACACAATATAATTAGAGCGCAAAATAATGAGATTGTATGTAATTGTGACTAGATTTATCATAACAATTCTAAAAATAGCGTGAATGTCTTTTGATAGCGAATTTTATCTTAAAATATTATTTTTTGTTCAAGAGTCGATGGTGACTGTTGAATATCTTATCTCCAACACTGGTCAGTGTCTAAATAACTTTATTCAAAAGTTCTGTGTAACTCTGATTCGAAAGTTATATAACTCAACAACTGTGCTCACTATTCAAATTTTCCACTGCGATCGCTGATATGTATTGACAGTCAGGTATTTAAAAATAGAAGAATTAGTAGCGAACAGGAAATGTCCAATTGAATAACGGTTGTGGCGAAAAGAGAAGACTATCTCGGCGGCGACATTTTTTTTTTTTTTTTTTTTTCGACTAATAGGCGGCGATGTAATCAGGCGGCGGACCGAGGCGGGCAAAAGCGGGAGAAATAGGCGCGACCTACATATTGTTTGGGTTCGCGTTACACAACCTGCATATACGACGACACGTAGGAGGGCAATGACCCGCCATATCGACGCGGAACAGGGCGGCTACACGCTTGTGAAAGCGTGAGACGGCGGCGTACCACGTGGCCCACGTGAATGGCCGCTTTCGAGTTTCACGACGCGTACAGCACGTGGGCGAGTATAGTCGCGGGTGCTTCCCGATCGTCCGTGAACGACACGGAACATTGTAATTATTCCAATGCTGAACTGGCGCGAGGGAGCGCGGCACGTGCCAGAGGTTTCAGCCAGAACGCTGCCCGCGTGTAGGGTAAGCGTAAGTAAGGCCACGTGTGACGCGCTACGCCGAATTCTTTTAATGCTAATAAATCTGGCAATCGTAATATAATACGTGATACAGACGTGTATATATTATCATCTTACTAATATTAGACGAAATATTTATACTAGAACAAATTATGTATTGCAACATTATTGGAAGTTATATTCATAATAAGAGAGATATAAAACAGTGAAAACTTCATTATATAATGACTAGCAAGAAAGTGAGTTAAAATTAGAATTTGAGGGAAAAGTACAAAATTTTATTTTTGCCACATTTCTTCATTCATCAGGTGAAAATAAAATAAGCAAAATATTGTCGAGTTGTTCATATATATGATTATCGTGAAGCAATCGTGTGTTTGGTGACGTTGTTTAATTGTTTAATAAGATTAAGCGAGCGGTTCGTTCCAAGCCATTTCGTCACTGTGTATTCCTGCTTGTAATTATTCTGGCATTGACTTGCCACGGGTAACCACAGCACGTGTCAAGGGCGCCGATCGATTAGGGTTCCACGCGTTGTTGTTCAAGATTCTCTCTCGCTTCTTTAGATTCGCAACCTGTCACCGATCCAATCGAAACACGTTCGGAGAAATTTACGAGTCGCAAATGGCAATAAATCAGCGGTTGATAAAAAGCGCCTTTTATCGATGATGTTATATGTTTCAATTCGTTTGAATTTAATGAATGATTCGATTCACACCGATTCATTTTAATAATAGAAGTTTTAAGTAAAGTAATACAAAATTTAAGTAAAATTCGCAATTAATATATGGATTGGAATAAATAGTAAAATTATCTTTTATTATTATAGAGATTATATTTATATATTTTTAGTTTTACATAAAATTTGAACTGTATTTTAAAAACAATTTAAATATTACACTATCCAATGTAAGATATTAAGAGACAAAAATGATAGGATGCAAACTTATTCTAAAAAAAGAGAAAAATTTGAATCTCCGAGATGTAAAATTGTACTTGCAATACAGCCAACTCTCACTGTCGGAAATCTACGTTATCGCGGAGACTCGGTGAAAGTAAAGTAGATTATACTCCGTTTTTCCCCCTCCGCGTGCTACTATATTGCCCATAATGCAGTTTTGCAACAACAGTTGCAACAGCTGACGGTCAATTGGTGAAACTTTCTTTCTGGCTATCGTGTATTATACTATAAGTCTAAATCAACGAATTTATAATAAAACCTCTTAAGTGTAAGCTTAACTCCGATTATGATCACCTAGATAAAAATTTATAGTTATCAAGATATCATCAAAATTATCCAAACGTCAATAATGAAATCAGAGTATTTAATCTTAATATTAATAAATAAATATGTATCCAAAATAAACAAAAGTATATAATTAAATAAATTTAAATATAACCTATATATCCAAAATGTATAATTGTATAAAAATAATATTATGTACTACATCGTTTATTTGAGCTACAAATTTATAGATTGAAATCATGATAAATTTTCATTCATGTAAAAAAACAATCTAATATCTTTATGTAAAACATGTTTTTAAAAATCCTAGATCCTTCGTATTCGAATTTTTGCAAAGATTAGGTCGTGGCTGTTGCCAAGAATGGTGATCGTAAACTTGCCAGTTGTGTTAGCTGTCCATACTTTTTGGAAAATTGTGCGTCGAACGCGCGAGTCTAAACGAGACAATCGTGTTCGTAAAACATGATGCGTCCATGCGTTTTTTTTTTTTTCACCTCTTTCGGCCGCCGCCCCGTCACAGGGGATACCAAAAATATCACGAAAACACCCGCGCACCCAAAGCTCGAACAATGAGAAAGCCAGCGTTTATACTCCTCGCCTTATTATTATGGCCCGATCGACCGTAGAAGCGTACTCTGAAGGGTACGCGTGGGCGAGGACCAGCGAAAATGTGCGCGTCTGAGAGGGCGCTGGAATAGTGATGGGATCGATTGAAGAAAGGACCCGATTTGAACGTTTATCTCTGGACTGAACATACTTTTTTGATAAAAAAATACCTGACGAGACCTACAATTGCCTTAGCTTTCGACTTGAAAAGTTTAAGATATTTTCGGAACTGTCTTGTACGTTTTCTTCTTTTGCGACAAATCACGACAATCAAGACAATTCGCGATGAGCTTGATCCCGTCACGCGGTGCGTACACGGGCGGTCGGACGTGTCTACGTGCAAATGTCAATGACGTCTAAAAATAGCGGTCGAGTCGGACCAAGAAACGTCTCTGTCCCGATATACTGGAACGGCTAACGTTTAACGGCCAAAGATCCTAGAATCCGAGGACACGAAGGTACAAGGATCTCCGAGGGGTCTCCTGTACTTAATTGAAGAGATTAAAGCGGATCCGAACACGAAATGGAATATAAATCACAGAATTGAATCAAACGGCGGAGAACTAATAATTACGCAATAGATTAGAAAAGATTAGTTTACGTTTGCCGCGGAGGAAATGAGTCTTGATTCTTGAAGGTGCATACATGATATTAGCGCATTCTTGCGGCTAGCCTTGAAGAATCGCCGTCAGAAATCAATGCGAGTCGTATTGTTCGTTTAAACAAACGCGTCACGCGGCCTTGGATCCGCCTTGGTTCTCTGAATTATTGGGGCAACAAATGTCGAACGATCGATTTTAATTGGCTGAATAATGCGATAACGCAATCTCGTTTCCACAAGACGAAACTTTGCCGATTTTCGATTTTGCTTTTGCCAATTTAATTAGCCTACTGACCATGTACGCAACGTATGCTCTAATAGCTCCATTTCTTCAAATCGTTTTCAAAACGCACAGCACGTAGAAACTTTTAACGAAAAATTGAGAGAAAATACATCTAGTCCCTGGTAGGTTCCATTCGATCTTCTATTTTACATGAGAAGGTAGAGAAAATAAAATACAAAAGATATAGTTGCGAAGTTGGGTCACAGTTTACCGTACGTCATTTATAGTCATACTATTCCACGCGCATAGCGCGTTGATTGAAATGTTAATTTCGTTGTATACTAAAACGTCTGATAAGCTACGAGTAGCTGCACAGCAAGTATAAACACGTGGCTAAAAGTCAAACGCTTGTTTGCGAAGCAACCTTGATCCTTCTAGCTCTATATTAGCTTTCCAAAGTATTCGCATAATGTATTAAAAAAAAAACAAAATTTGGTATTATCCATATATATATTATATTGCTGCAATGTGTTGCAAAATTATCCGTATGAATAGATTCAATGGTGATTATTATTATTATTAAAAAAGATCTCTCTATTTGCAAAGCAAAGTGTCTCTTATAATAATATATTTGTGTTCGGTCTTGTTATATACATATATTTACGATATTTTACCTCGTTTTCCTTTCGGTAATATAAATTACAGCTAGATGGATCAGGAATCATCCAGACAAGAGTTAGTCATCGACGGAAGTGAAGGGGCCAAAACGCGATGACCCTGAAAAGATGTGTGTATGTATGTGTAACGAGTTTCAGAATTTTTAGAATACTCCGCGCTGCTCTATTCGCGAGACGCTCCAGAGTCTACTTTCGTAGTGGATTTTACAGTAGACGTTTATTTAAAAACGCTTTTCTGACAAACAACTCTCCTTCGAGGTGAACTAGCACTTTTTACAATTAATAGTTAACGCCATCAATGAGAAAACATTAAAAAAGAAATAAATTATTCACTTTGTTTCCTATTTCTTTATAAAACGTTACACGTGTTTCAAGAGACATGTTAAATTTTGAAGAAGTGGTCTCGCGACTATCGTAAACTATCGAGTTCGTCTTATGCGTCGGCATTGTTGCCCCAGCCTATTTGATTCGCAAACGGAACGGCCTCTTTACCCGGGTTATGTCGCCGTAGCTTTTGTGTGTCAAGGATGCAAAGTTTTAGTGAGAATAATGTCGGCTTGTCCCTTCGTGTCCCGAAATGCCCCAAATAACGAATTCGGCCATCTAACTAAATTCATAAATGTAAAATATTAAATTCGTAAATCTATAACTCGAAATAAACATATATTCTTATACGATATTAAAATTGTTATATACTTCATTATATACTTCATTAAAAGTCAGAATTTTTATTTTATTTAATTGTTGATAAATAATAATTAACATTGTGAACATTTTTATTAAAACATAAACTACTTTATAAAATTTTACATCTTTAAATTTAACGCTTTTCAAATAGCTTTCAAATAGATTCTACTATTAAGCAACGTATTTATTTGCGCTATATTGTTGCATCCATATTAAGCCAAACATGCATCGTCGCTATAATTGCGATATAGATGTAATAGTTGTAGCAAACTTTACAAGGTTTCGGATCCTTGACTCTTCAACTACAGACATTACTGTCATTGTGACCTCAAGCGATAACCCATTTGTTATGAATTCGAACTTGCGTAGAGAAACCTTGCATATGCAGGAAAGTCCCTCCGTTCATGAACTAGATCGAATTTAGCATTTTAACGCGCGGCGAACTAGTCTTAAGTTACTAGTCTAATGTAGGCTGCTGTGAAAAGATGCGGCACAGTGGCACTTTTGCCAAGAACGAATTCTCTCTATACGAAAGTTTTCCATCTCGTCCGACGTGACATTATTACTCTTAATTACATTAGAAATCGTAAAAGTTAAGAATTTGCGGCGACATTTAGAGCGATGCGTTATTTAAAATTGATTAGTTTGCAAAATATAGTCGCGTAGCCATTATCGGCACCAATACACATCCAAGACGTACGATTCATTTCAACTCTTCACGCAAACAAAATTATTTTTATCAGTCTACAATGTTTATAAATCCATCTTTTCAATAATGTACCTTATGATATAACGAGTGGCTTAGCATTGATTGTATATTACGAATGTTTATGTTCCAGCAAAGTGATTCTCAACAGTATAATGGTCTTTTACGGTAACACCTATTTGCAGTAAATTGCATTGTCCGGTGATCTATCGTGCGATGACGTGAGATGGTATCGATAAGTCGGCACTCGATTTGCATCAACTGACGTCAAGTGACCGCGAATGTACGAGCGAGGTCGTTCGACAAACAAACCGATGATATCTCACTAGACTCGGCTGGATCGTGCCGGTGTTATTGGAAACAGATTGACAATTCTTAAATCGTTGCGTAAGAATTACGATACGAGTTACTTCACAGTTTACTTTAAATCAAATTAAACTTTTTAATAACGTATCGAATTTGTAATTTACATCGTGCACGTGTAGCAGGTATTTATTGTATAGTTAAGGATCGCGCGCGTGGCAAAGTCCAGCTGATTAAAGCGGCGAGCTTGAAATTTAGCGCGGAGCAACCAAGGACTCATCTAAGGTCGCATTTATAACGAATGTCCGTGATCGAATGATCGTCTGGCCGGAAATAATTAACGCGTGTTCCTAATAATGGGTGTTGTCGTATCATCGTTATGTACGATGCGTGTTAGACGAATCACCGAAAATAGAATGAAATTAGTCTAACTGATGCTGGAAGTAACAATAATGACAAAAACAATATCTTGCAATTTTCTTTATTCAACACAAGTAATATTGAAGCAAATTTCTTCTAAATATTTATTCAACAATACATTTTATATAAGTATATAATTTTTTTATTTATGACTATAAGAGAACGGGTGGGAGGAAGAAAACAAATCTATAAAAATTTTTTTTACATATGTCACAATATAATACATTAACTGTGCAAGAAATAATATGAATTTATAAAATTGAAACTCATATTATTTATACATTCTCATAAATTTATTCACACGTTCCACGAAATCTTTCATTTCTTCTTCATTTCATCGCAACGAGATATTCGCTTCTGATGGACTCTGAAAAGAAAAATTGGTGCGTGTTTGTCAGGCGGCGCGAGGTGATCCTTGTCTGCGCAGAAGATGCGCGACGGGTGCGAATGCGGAAGGAAAAAAAAAAGAGAGAAGCGAAACGGAATTATGCCGCGTCTCGCGTAACATTATGCAATCTTTCGACAGCGCCGCGGAGAGACGTTATTTCCTCGTGCCAAGGTCGAGGGTGCGCATGCCCGTCGGTGTGAATCTTCCTGAGATCGTACACCGATTCTCGCACTTTTCTTACATTTCCGTCGAAGCAGCGGTTTAAAATCGTTTAAATCGTAATCGTCGAAATGCCCGGCTCGATATAAGATTTATGCTTATCGCCGTGATATTTTCAAGATTTCGGGGATTAGAGGATCGATATTAAAAATCGTCCTTGAAACGAGCCTCGTCCTTCACATTCTGGCAGCTTAATTACATATAATTTATATCTGTATTATCACGTATCATCGATAATATGTTTGTGTGCCTTCATTATCGCACCATCGATAAAGAGTAACGCGTTCCAAGAAACATTGTAAACATCTTGAATTTAGAGGACTTTTCGTCTGCGGCTGAAAGCGGAGTTCGCTGCGCTGTAATTCGTAGCGTCGCAATATGCCGCAAGCGCAGTTATAAGTGAAGTTAATGCGCGCGCGATTTACGTGGACTATCCAAGGATCAAAGCTCAAAAGACGACAATGATGCGTGACACAGTTTTCAAGCGCGACCGAGCTGGACTGATCGTCGTAATTGATGCACGCGATGTGATCTAAACCGGGAATACGTGAGAACCAGTTCAGATCCAGTTCCCCCCTCGCTGCACTTGCACCGGCTGATAGTCGCATCGATCGGCCGCCAAGGCCGCGTCTTATTCGGGCAAGGCCAAGGTCGTTGGCTGGCATTGCCAGCCGAGGTGAGATTGCAATTTCTCGCGCGGGGTTGCGCCAGAATTGCAAAAACCTGCGTTCGGTAAACGTTTTACATAATTAACAAGTAAGATGTAGGTTAAATCAAAAGGAATCGAAGGAGGTTTGTGTCGTCAACTTTCCGACAGGTACAATTTATTACGTTTTATTTATTCGAGAATCAATAGAAATCGAGAAAATAATAGCTTTTTCTGCCTTCATCAAGTGTCGCTACATTTTTAATTAAATCGGTAAACTTGGCATTTCTTAGTCGATTGTATAACTTCTCTTATAATTACATTTACAAAAATATTTTAGAAATATAATTTGCATTACGTGCCGGTTTTTTCCGTTCCGGACAGCAATCTTGCAAATAAATCATAATAATTCGTGTGACGAAATGTTGCGACATGCCACATTGACCTCTTCCACTAGGCGTGTTTCCGAAAGCTGGCCTTGCGATAAGACGAGTCAAGGATAGAGGCATGCGTGCCCTGTCTTTTATCAGCCGTTTCCGGGTCTATTCTGACCCAAACTCGACTTCGTATCGCTGATATAAATTTCCGGTTTTACTGAACTGACAAATAATTAAAGACTTGCGTTTTACGTCAGTCTTAAATACATTTCTTCCATACAGATTACGTCAACAACAAATAACTGGGATATGATATAAAAATAAATAATCCAAACATTATGTAATGTATTTTCCACCTTGTTATTTCTGCGTGGCACCACTATGCTGATATTTTAAATTTGAATGAGCAGGCGCACATTGTAGAAACGCGACGTAGAAACGTTTCTAAAACAATGTATAAAATTTTGTACCTCGCTCTTGGCAATAAGTCAATAATGTGTATACTTGTCTCTGTCCAATTCGTTGTGAACTCTTATACCGAAATATTTTAGTTCTAATTTCTCGTAATTTCTGTTGGCACTCTAATATAGCATGTGACCTTCTACTACGTGTCATGTAAATGTGAAATCTGTTCGCAGATAATTTTTCAATATCTGGTAACCAGATCGCTTTTAAATATATTACGTAATTTCGTTTGCGCTTAACATTAAACATTATACATGTAAATCTGAAACGAACTAGATTTGAAACGAACAATTAAAGATAAAACTACATTAAAATGCAATACTTTCAGAAATTGCAAGATTTAGGTCAGTGTTATTGCTTTACTAAATCGGTTTAGCCTTAAACATGCATAATAACTACGCTAATGGGAGACTCATCTGAAAAATTTCGAAAGGTTCGCAGCAGGCGAGCTTTTATATCGCTCCACCATCATTTAGTATTAACGATGGCTAAAGGATCGGGACAACATATCTCATCCTTTGTTACGCTACCGTGTTGCGTGACCCTGAAAATCCACGAGACCGCGACGTAGGGTCAAACAACGTGCGCGTGGTCGCACACATTCGCGATATATCGTTCGCATTTAGTCGTGATATGCCTTCGATGGTAGTGGTGGTGGCGGCAAGAGGTAGCGATGATGACGATCGGGTGGGAGGAGGGGGTCACGACTAGTAGTCGATATATATCTATACAACGTGTCCGCTCCGGCCGCCCGTGACCATGTGGCCTTGTCCTTGTACGACGTCGCATCGAACAGCACTACGTGCCACCGACACTCGTCGGTTCTGCCTGTGGAACCTTCCTATAACGAGCGCGAGGAAAGGAGAGGAGAGGAGACGCGCGCGAGTAGAGCGTGTGCACATACACACACACATACACGACATACATACACGTGACAATAAAGTAACGATGAGTCGAAGCGCCGCGGCAAACGAATTTGCACAAATGACTAATGCGGAAAAACTATTTTTTTTCTACCGCTAATGTTTTTCCGATAAAGACCAGTGGAAAATCCTATTGATGCTATTTCGGAGGAAACGTATCGCTCCGTCATTGAGAAATATGTAGTTGTTCAGATTTGATCTTTAGTCTATGATTGTGTTATAAATTCATCTGTAACGTCGCTTTGTTGATGCAGAGTCCACTTGTTAATATCTCACATAGATACTTCGTGTAAAGTCTAATCATATCCTCGGTAGGAGAATCTAGTATACATTGTTTTTCATATTTTTTACAATTTCAAATTTCTTTGTTTTTTTTTTTTTAATAAAGTTCGTATTTTTCATCGACTAAAGTTATCTTTTTTAACAAAAGAATTTTCTGCTAACGTCACAGCAATTACGTAAAAACTTATTCGCACGAGTGATCGATGTTATGCACTCTTGAATTATATCGAGTGCATTGCGCACCTCTGAACGGATACCTATCCGAGCAGAAGTCGGAATTTTCGTCTGATTGCGTTTCGAGCACGAGGAAGGTTATCTTGTCGTGTATTCGTCGTTATCAAGAGCGGTGATAATGTGCTGAGTCAGCGAGATGAGTTCAAGTACAGATTCGAGTATGTGATCTTCATCTCGAGCGACGCGATTGACATTTCTGTAATGGCGACTAAATGCCAGAGATCCTTTATTTCGGTTCAGCAAATTAGTTTCTTTTTACAACTTTGTACATTTACCATTTAATTATTTCTGGACCAACTTTTTTCTGAAAGATTCAAATGCCTAGCGTCGATTGCATCATGTTATCTTTTAATAGTTTTATAAATATAATTATGAGAAAAGATTACAAGAGCATAATGCTTTATGTAACAAATATAACAAAACTGTAGAACTAATTTTTAATTGATTTTTTATTTCATTCAATCATCAGATTTTAATGTCTACTATCTATTTTCGGAAAATATATTATATCGTGTATTATATCTAAAATTGTGAAACATTTGAATAATCTATCTTCCATGAACATTACAAAGTAGTTTTAGAATTCAAAAAGTATAATGAGAATGAGAGAGAAGCGGAAGACCGATATCAGTTCTTAAATAAACTTTGCACAGTGCTTGCATAATGCTGTTTGCGACGAAACTTTGCCAAACAAGGTTTGCAATAATAATGAAACCGAATGTTCATCCTCAATTGTTCCACTTCTGATATCATTACCTATTGTATCACTTTCAGTTTTTAGCTTCGCTACTTTATTTCTGTTACGAATCTTGAAGGACTTATTCCAGGACTTATTCCTAAGTGAATTTTCTGTTCTATTCTGTCTCATTCTGCTCTCGTCTCCGTAACTCAAAACTCGTAACTCGCTCCCTCGAAATCGCTCCTTCGATTTTTATTTAAAATTTTCTTTCCTCCGTGTAGCGCCGTGTAGCATATAGCGATATTATGTCAGCATTATGTATAGATAGCAGCCGGCTGATGTTCGATCTTTTTGACCAGAAATCACGTCGAAGGCCGAGCGGCCGAATACGACGTACGCTTTAAAACAGTCCAACGCCTTTGGTCTACGTCCTTGCGACAGTTTTAGTTTTCGGAGAGTTCGACTCACTGTTGCGAGGGAGGTATGGTTACGTGTTGCGGCTAGTTTACATTAGTAAGTCTTACATATAGCCAGTATAAGGTTACCCTCCACAAGTTAGCTTTCGCGTGTGATCATACATGGTCGCTCAAAATTAGAGACATATCAAATAGGAAGCAAATTGCGAGGCAAACTGGGCGGCGAGAAAGCTCGATAGAAACCGCTTCTATTTTCGGGCGTACTTGCTTTCCGCAACGTCAGACCGATAATTTGAGTAACGAATAATTTGCAGAAGCGGCTGATGAGATTTTATCGTGCCTACGATCTTTACTTTTTTGGAAACTTTCCTCTCTCGCGCTCTCTCTCTCTCTCTCTCTCTCTCTCTCTCTCTCTCTCTCTGTCTTCGTCGACCTACTCGATTGACGTTTAACAAGTATCATAGCAGGATTTGGCACATCTAAAAGGCTGCGAGCGCCGACGTACTTCGGAATTCTGGTTGACAGTTTGTTCTTGTTGACAACCTCACGGAGGTGGTGGAAGTGGCGGTGGTGGCGGCGGCGGCGGCGGCGACGGCGTCACAAGGACGACGGCGCACACATCAATGTTGTATCGTCACGCATATGCGCAGCATGTTGCTACGTGCACGCGTATATATCTCCGCCTCGCGGATTTGTCGCAATGTCTCGTGTCGTTTGGGAGGCAGAGCCGAAGCGAACGCGACGAGACGTGGCGAGGCAAGGAGCGGAGCAGAGCGACGCGACGCGACCTTGTCCTTGAGCATAATCTTTCCTCGTTATCGGACGACGTCGAGGTTGCGGTCGCATCGGGCCGACTGCGAACGATTAGTGCAGCTCCCGCCCGTGCGTCAGCCTTCCTTTTATATTTGTGAATAATAATGCGCCCGGTATCACAATGTATCGAGAGTATGAGCTGCCGCGCACGGTGATAGATATATATATATATATATATATATATATATATATATATATATATATATATATATAAATAGCGCGTTAATCTTGGAAAAAAAGGCTCGGAGGAAGCTCCGTTGTTTGTAATTTGCATTTTGTTCGGTTTACGTCGCTCGCACTGTGAACGATCATGATAATAATTGAAAGGAGAATTTCCCTAATTTGTCGCTTTCGCATTTTTTTCTCATTATAAATAGTACAGACCTTTCATACGTAGAGAATTATTCTCCGGTCCAGATCTAACTGTTTTTCCACGAAGGAAGATAATCCGAGTACCTTGAGCTACGAGTCATCTCGCGTGCGCGCGCCATTGGTTATCAGTGATACCCCCCTGATTCTAGGAAGCGAAGTTGCTATCGCTGACCTTGACTAGCGAAATACTTAACGCAGCGGCACGTGTGCGACGACGTAGAAGCTGACGAAGCAGAAGAGACGCGCGGATAACGTACGAGGACGTGCGAAAGAAAAGGAGCCTGCAGTCGCGCGATGTTTAATTAAGATGACATTATCTATTTTGATATACAACGCACAAGCGTGTTTAGAGTGTCATAGCTGTACGTATTAGAGTGCTATCGATCGGATCGCTAGAACGGCAATAGGCATAAAAATGTATTCTTATCTTGTTTTTTTTTTTATCTTATCACGTACGTGGATGTCATTATTCATTTGTTCGCTTCAACAAAGTAAGGTTCCAAAGAGGTAGGAAATAGAGTAAACGTACGAAATCCAGCGCGGGAGAAAAAACTGGAAGAGAAAGAATAAAGAGGGTCAAAGGGGATTCCGACACGCGCAGCCTAGCGTTTCCGAACGTGAATACGCTCGCTATATTATTATTAGCCGGATCGTTGGAAACGTGCGCGCGCGCAAGGTCAGCTTTCGTGTCTCGTTCCCTTCACCCCTCTACCCCCCTTTACCCCTCCGCTGTTCCATCCACCCTCTTAATCATCATCAAGCTCATAAAGATGAATCTGCCGTGTGTTTTTTATAGGCATTGACGTCGATGACAAATAATCGCATGTATTTTTTTTCGTCGGAGCACGTGTCTCGTCCACGTGTCTCTGCTGCTAAAAAGTTCATTGTGTGAGAATGTTCTTTGGAAATGACGCGATACTTTTTTTTTTTCACTTGATTATGCGAAAAGCAGTCCTGACTCGTGTCCATGTACGCGTAACCGTTTATCCTATCGAAATGATAATTAGGGCCATTTAAGTTAAATATTTCGGAGACCTTGACGCGCCCAACTGGTTTATGTGGCGTGACTTCCGGCGCGCTTTCACAAATGACCCGTCCCTTGAAGGGCTTTTTGATGCCTCGAAAGCGATTGGCCAACATTATTTGACATGATAATCCACTTCGTGCCTCGCGACTTTGTTTATTTGCGCAATTTCTACCATAAACAATAGCATTAAGCAACTTTTCTAAAAGCGAGATTAAAAACTTAATTTAAAAACTCTTAAAGATGAAATTTTTAATAATCTTTAAATAGAAAAAAAAGTGTTAGCACTAATCTATAATATTTTATATTCTATACTTCTAACAATATTTATAAATGATTAACTATTAGAAAAATTAGAAACATAATAAACGTAGTATATAATATTATATAATACTGCCGTAAAATAATTAAATATCTCTGCATTGATGTCTTCAGATAAAATAAAAGCTTATGCATCTTTTTCTTTATCGCTGTTTTAAAATCTTGACAGCGAGTGTGAAAAATAAATATTCTATTCTTTTTGCAAAGCGGTGCTTTCTTGCAACCTCGCAATTGCGCAATTACGCAATTATTACGATCGGATACTGATCTTTTACGGAAGAACTGGAGTTCCGTTACGATGCAACGAACTGTAGCCACGACGAGTAACTGTAAAGGACTCCAGCGTGTTAACCTGTTGCAACAGTCCAGCAAGGACGCAAGAAACACACGTCGATTGCAACGAAATATTTTATAAATCTCCTTACTCTTGTGACATTCGTACGAATCAAGTTTTAATTGTTTCGTTCATCATCTCGTGTTCGTGACATGCTCTGATAATAGCTACGTAGGTTGGATGGGAGGGGAAATTTCTGCTTCTTATTGTTAGGTTTGAAAAGATTTCATGTCGATCGTTACCATACACTCCCGGCGTAGGCTCCGATCGATAAGGCTAAAAATATCAAACGACAGCGTATGTATGCGTGCACGATCGGATGGTATCAGGATCGTCAGTGGTGTCATGCGGTGTCAGGGGGACGCTCCGTCATGGAATAACAGGAAATCGGATACCGCGGGCGGTATCGTCGTAGCTGGGACCTTAGTTTGGTAATTGCGACACCCTCGTCGCGATAGTGCCGACGACAGGTGATCGCGCATATC
Source organism: Tetramorium bicarinatum (assembly GCA_928718305.1). NCBI lineage: Eukaryota > Metazoa > Arthropoda > Insecta > Hymenoptera > Formicidae > Tetramorium > Tetramorium bicarinatum. The sequence continues at coordinate 14,086,305 of OV788320.1, forward strand.
AGATGTCTTTATACATCCGTTATTCGCGGCATAACACACTCTTTCCTGCACCTCCATTCGCGATAAAGCATCGGTCGCTTCGACGCTCGAACGTTTACGATAAACACGCAGCGGTTGATATCGACTCGCGAAGTCCTTGAGAGCAGGAAACGATTTAAACAGCACAACTGTTCAATCTCTTGTAGGCGGGTCACTCGCTAATGATTAAAATTATGCGTCATTATCGGCGATCAGGATTTAACTGGCTGAATTTAATCGGCAATCGAATCAGTCATCGTTTATACGTTACTTAAGAATTCGGCGATGCGTAGCTTCTACATTGATCATATTAATCGTTCGTGAATTTTATCCAAGGACGACGCTTCGCCGTAAAATGAAAACGCTGTTACGCAATTGACATCGTATTTCGAGGCGTTTATTGCTACGGGAAGTCACGGTGCAATTTATCGTTCTCTAGAACTGCTTGGAATTTTTCGGGATTACAAGATACACTTTAACAAAAAAAAAGATGACGAAATTGAAACACATCTGTTATCACACATTTTTTTTGCATGTATTAATCTCTAGAAATATCAAAGAACAGAGTTGAAAAGAATTTAGAATCATAGGCTGTCTTGTGAGTATCTATCGAGCAGCGGTAGGAACTGGTAAGTGCACCGAAGCATCGACGCTATTTCTGCACGCACACATATACGTACGTAGACAAGTGTCAACGGCCTCGTCACTATTCAGCGCAAGTGCGCTTCGCTGGTCAGGCATTGGCGCGGACGTCTCGAGTCGAGGCGAAGAGAGGCCAGAAGCACGACGCCCAATTTCCTTCTCGTTTATGCGCGAGGTCGAGCATGAGATTGTATAAAATATTAGGAAGATCGTCACCGGTAAATGTAACAGACTTCTTGAAAATTGTAACACTGTTAAATTAAATAGCTTTTTTTTGCGAGACGTTTTATTGTCATTCGATATTATGATCCTAGAACGATGAAAACTTCTTACGATTTATAAGAAACGAGAGAAGGATAGGAAAAAAAAAATCGGATAGGATAGTGATGCTGAGATGGTGGTGAACGAACCGTCAACTCGTTTTCGAACGACAGACCATATAATTATGTATGTTTGTTGCGGTTCAATCGACAAATGGGTCCCGACAGTATCACGTGATGCTTTCAAATTATGTCACAGTCAATCTCCGCGCTCCCGCATTTACTGAACCATATAATATATTCGGGCGCATATAGCGAAACGAACTTACACGTCTGAGATTAGAATAAGAATGCAACACAACTGCTTTTACAACTTGCAATTTACATATCTTACTTCGATTTTGTTGCAAGTCAAGATAAGTGAGAGTGAAGCTTAAACGTGTCAGCATATTGCTAGTGATAACATTTTTATTAATACATATTTAATAAATGTTTTTATTCTGTTTAATTTTTTAAATATTTTTATTCGAAACTTTTGCTGTGAAAAATTAATATTGTCACGTATTACATTTCTAGCATAAAAAAATTTCCGAAAATCTTTGAATTTATTTGATTAATTTCTTATAAATGTCTTCATTTATATTAATGCCTATCGTAATGCTTCGGATAACAGGACATCAAAGTCGCTATATTCATTACGACTTTATTAAATTATTCATTAAATATTCATCAAAACTTCGATTAATCTTTGATTTTATTCAGCCTTTGGTTACTGAGATTTTCTTTATATGTAACTTAAAAAAATATCCGGAGAAACTGATAATGCTCTTTATAGTGATGTTTTTATCAAACGAAAGCAGACGATACAATTAATGAAAAGTAAATGTGAAAGGAAAATAAGAAAGCAGATGTGGTGAACGAGGAAGTGAAAGCGTGTGTTGGTTTTGTTAGAAAAAATATTAATTACTTAGGTTCTTATTGCTATGAACATATTAAAATCACAAAATCGACGATGTTTTTGCAAATATTGATAGGGCAGACAATTTTTGATTGATAATTTTCACATACAAAACTATTTCTAAACGCTTTACAAATTATTTGTCGGTTTATTATTCTCGTGGTACACGTATTTGGTGTACAGGGGTTAAATAGCGTGTAGATACTGGCTTGATGGTTTACTATAGCAAGAGGTCAATGATTCCGCGGTCCTGTGAAGGCGGTGTAATCGTCGAGCAAACTAGCGCCAGTTGAAGCGGGCGCAAATGTGACCTAATACACGCGGGGGCAGTCACCTCTACCCGTTGTTATACCGCTGCAATCGCGAGGGATTCTATTTGTATCTCGTTACTTCCGAGTCTCAACGAGCTCATCCCATCGTATATATTCTTTCTTGGAGCGAACAAGAGAATGACAATAAGAATTTATAAATTATAATTAAATTATAAACAACATATTCGAGTTTGAGCAATGATACACGGAGAGAATTTTTCGTTATATTTTACCGTAAAATTCACTACAAATTTTGTAAGTTAAACATGTTTGGTGATAAGAGTGGGATAACTAGACAACTACATAAAAATAAAAAAAAACATACTAAATATTACCGAAAATGATAGGAATTTGTGAAATATGCAAGAAATTTTATAAACTACATAATAAATTTTTATAAACTACAATAAAAATTACCAAGCAGATTGTAATATTAATCCAACAGATTTTTAATTTTATTGTGGTAGATGTGAATAAATCAGAGAGAATTTATAAAAATTTTCGAAATATTAGTTATCTCACGATTACCATGATTTTGAGGCTAAATTTTAAGAGAAAATTCTCTCCGTGTATCTAATAGTATAAAAATAGAAAAATGATTATTTTAATCTTAATATATTTAACTTTACTGTCTAAAATGCTTTCGTGGAAGATTAAACGAAATAAATAAAAATTAATATTTTCTACATTATAATTAATATTGCAACATTACGATGATCATATTACAGGCTTTCGGGTTTTACAATCATGATCTAATTGAGCATTACTTATTCTTTCTTTAATTTTGATTCCATGCTTTTATTCTTCTGTGTATATACAGATCCTAACCGAACAAGCATGTGCGATTCTTGGGTCAACGACCTACCGCTTGTGGTTGTGATTCCAAGCAAGGAATCCACCTTTCGAACTTATCCCAAGTTGCTCTGTATATTATATTTTATATATTTAAATATACATATACAGGAAAGAATTGATTTTTTATAAAGGTCTTAATAAGATCGTAAAATTTTTTTCAAAACATGAAACGCATAAAAATTAAACGAGATAAATTAAGAATTGACAACTTTGTACAGGGTAATTGATAAATATGAAAATAGATACTTTTATTTTTAAAAATCGAATATTCTAAAAAAAATTGGATCGATTTAACGTCAATCCGAATATCTAAATATACAGGATGTCCCATAGGAAGTTGCTGAAACTAATCAGCTGTTATTTACAAACATTCAGTTGAAAAAACAAAAATTACGTTGAAAAGAGGAAAATCTGCAGTTTTTAATAAGTATAATATTTTCAAAGTGCGCACCATTTAAGAATTTGTACAAAACTCAATTCTTTTACGAAAACTCATGAAAACTTTATCTAGCATGTCGTCTGTAATGTTGTTGACGACCTTTTTAATAGCTGCTATTAAATTTGACACTTAGAAAATATTTATTATTAGTTTACTTGATTATTATATTTTTAGTATATTTTTATATTTATATTTTTATATTTTTATATTTTTATATTTATATTTTTATATTTTTAGTATATTAGTATATTTTTCATCAATAAAATAAATCTAATATGCAAACATATTGTTAAGTTTTATTCAACCCATTAAAAACTGTAGATTTTCCTCTTTTCAATGCAATTTCCCATGGGACACCCTGTACATATGTAGATCCTATGTTTTAAAAATTTCTTTAAATTTCTGTTTAAATAGTTTATGAACATTCTTCAAGTAACGATATGAAACCCGATTGTACTGCGCGGAAACGAGCTCGTTCCGAGATCGATATCGCGCAACGAAACCGATGATCGCCTCCCACCAGATAAACTCTCTCCTTGCAACGTTCCCGTGGTTTACGTGTATCAGTCGTCGGTTCAACGGCCGACACGGTTTCGCTCGCGTTCGCGCCGCGCCATACGTACGTAGCTTTACTTACTCGACCGGCGAAACGTAAAGCGTAAAGACCCCGGGACTGGCGAGCGTTTCGGGAAGATGACGAAAATATACCAGTTAAGGAGCACGGTCAATGACCAGCTCGGGTTCTTCCCGCCGTGTCGCCGCTGCGACGTAATCCGATGACGAGTTTCCGGGCACCGAAAGCCGTCAATTAAAAGCAACGCGAACTCGTCCTCCTCTCTATCGAGTAGTTGATACAAATTTTTACCTTGTCAATCAACATGTCTAAATGAGATATGGAGGTGATATGGATTATTTCATAATGAGAGAAATTAATATTTTATTATCTCTTTTAAATCTCATATTTTTATTTGTCATCTTGGAGCTTAGAGCTCTTCAAGTACTACATCCTATCAAGAATGTAGATTGTAAAAGAAATTGTAGATGATAAATATGGCAATTTTATATCGTCGTAATGTACACATGATAAAAATGTCGCGTGTAAATGGCTCAAGAGAGAGTTAATATTTTTGTGACTTTGCTTTACGAAACATACACGTAACGATCTTTCATTTTGCCTGATTTATTTAATTGTCACTTATCTTTACGTGGATCCGCCAAAGTTTATGTCTTCTCATTTTTTTTTATACTATTGACCTCGAAGGGAATAGCGACGATGCGTGGATGGTGAAATCATTTAGGAGAGCGGTCATTCACCCCGACGTTCTTGAACTTTCAGGGTCGCTTAATGCGAAGCGCTCGACATGAGCCTTATCGTTTCAGCAAAACGTCGGCTCGAATTACGCCTAGCTCTTTATCGTATCGCCACGACTATTTCTATCAAGGACTGTGCTTACGTCGAACGTTGGCCGACACGTCGGTGTGTGGCCGAGCAACCTAAATAAACAAGATTTAGGGCCAGTTTCATTAACGTTGATTAGCGTTGGCCGTAATTAACTAAATTTTCTTCTCGTGCACGCTACGATCAAAGCGAATCTAAAAAAATATACGAAATCGCTAATTAAGGTTAATAATAGAGGCCATTGGTTCAATTGACTCTTAGTCTCTTATGAATTGGTATTCACTCTTTGTATAGTCTGAAACAAGAACTCTCTCGTTATTCTCTCGATATTTCTCTTTACGTTAAAGTAAAAATTATATAAAATTGGCATTTAACAATAAGTTATAATTTTTTTCTTCATACGCATACCTAGAAAGAAAACTCTTGATTAAAAGATTGAAAGTTTACTGAAATACTGTAAATTTTTGTTGGTAATTAGAAGATTCGGTTACTTTCGAATTCGCAGAGGATGATGTAGGGATTCCTCGAGGTAGCTGGAACTGGAGCAATGACCTTCGAATTTGGTTCGGTCGACAAGGTTCGTGAACCCTGGAAGGAGTTGGCAGGCCTCGGGAAAGATGGTACAGTTATACCCTTCTCCTCCATCTGCTCTTTCCTCGTTCCTCCTTCTCCATCTCCTTCTTTCTCCTTCCCCCGACTACTTCTTCCTTCTCTCTAACAATAAACGCCGCGCTCGCGTTCACTCCCGCGCTCTTGCCCGACCGAAAGGAAATACCGTATGGTCACCTCGGCCTCGTCACCGCAGCGAAGACAAGAGGAAATCCCGCGGCGTTCGTCGACCCTGAAGTCAGATATGACTCGAATCGAAAGGATGACTGCGGATAACAGTAACGGAAGCAGACTTTTTTCAAGGCGTATTATGTGTCGGTCTTCTTCAGTCGAAATTTTTCACCTTGCTCGCATTGTTCGCGACTTGTAAATTTTCAACATTGGATATATCGATAACTAGCATTTACATACAAATTAAAATTTATTTAAAATTTATTCGTATTAATCACAGAAAATATTCCAAGGTTTCCTAATGTTTTCGTGATTTTTGTCCTCGCAAGATAACCTGATACAGAAAAACGCTATGTTATTTTTTGGCTCTCGATTAAGCAAACGAAAATATTGCGTGTACGGTGACGCAAAACCAAAATTCGCGGAGGTCGTCGAACCTCGAAAACGTATAAAATATTGTCTCACGTAACAGCACACAAAATTCTACGGGGTTTTCAGGAAATATGAGACTTATTTTAAAAGAAATGCGCGCGGTTCGAGGTAAGTAGGTCATTGATTCGGATTAGTCAGGGTCGCTTCCGAGCCGATATCAACGAGTTTTAACGGGACTATGAGTAATCGCGACTTGTACCGTAGAGATGCAATATGAATTTCGGGGGCGGGAGAAATGGAGGAAGTATTACAGAAGTTTAAGAACATGTATTATTTGATGAGTGATATATATAAATCCTAAATCTATAAAAATCTTAAAACCAATCCTAAAAAATGTTTTATAACTAGCTAATCTTAAATCATTCTGCTTATTATTCGCGCCACTAATATCGATTATTATATCTAGTAATCGCAACAGAGTTGAGCTCGTATTTCTAATAAAGTAAAGATTTGCAAAGGTTGATGGCCGTGGCAAAAGGGGAAAGAAAGTCATCGAGATAAACTCATTCTACGGTTAATTACGATTTATCAATGTTGTTTTTCTCGCTCGATTGAAATTTCATCCGACTGCCACGCGAAATCATTAATATAGATAATGAATACTTGGTATTGAAGATGCTGCGCATCTTGCCATTGGAAAATTAATTGCTTTTTTTTAACACTTAGTAGAAAATAATTGGCGTAACGTTGTGTATCATACCATTATTGAATTTAAAGAACATGAAAAGATTTATTTCTGCAGTTTCTTTGGAGAATATATTTCATCAATACGTATCGCATTTCCAAGATCGGTTTGTAAATTCTAGCTATGTAAGTGCCACGGCGTCGCGAGATACGCGTGTTTGGTGTCGGAAAAAGTGGCTCACTTGCGAGAGTGAAAGCACTGGAAAAGTGAAAACACATTCGTTGCATTCATTAAATGCGCGCCTGCACAGCGTATTGCAATTAAATTGTCGTTTCAAGAGCTCATATTCGAAAGTATGACTGAGACTCTCGCACGCGAGGCACATCGCAATATGGAATGTCATGCATAACAGTTTAAACAAACTTGACATAACCCGCTATCTTATTTATATACTTTCAAATATCTCTCCGTTCCATGTTTTTTTAAACATCTTTTCTCATATCTGGTTCATATTATTCGACGATCATATATTAAATCATCTCCGAAAACGCAGCGAGTTATTCCAATCCTCAGAAATGATGGCTTTACTTTTGTACATATTCTTTTTGATATATCGATAGCAGGAGTGTTCAGAATCCACTTCCGCGTTTTACCCTTAATACCATCTGTTTACATTTATTCTTCGAAGTAAGAATTAAGTTTAAAACTTCTTTTTTTTTCTCTTCCACAGGTCGATCGTGAATAATAAATTCCGCGAGTCCATGGATAACGCGAACCTGAATCATTTATTATCGCCGAATCTGTGGGATCATATAGGTGAGCAAGATAAATCTCTCGTACACGTATTTTGATATTACAAATTATGTTTCGGCCGTTTTTACGGCGAACTAAAGATTGCCAGAAACATTTAGTATTTTATGTACTTAAGGAAAGCGAAATTTTCCTTGATTCTTGTACATGACACTAACGAAATGATTCTTCTTTTTAAATCCGCAATTGAATCCCTGCTGCTTGACATACTTAGCGTCTTTTTTTCGTAACCCTGGTTCCGATATCTTATTTCCATTAACCTCAACATTCTATCTGATCGACCTAGATAAGACATGGGTTAGTGTATCCGCGTAGCCATTTCTTTCTATATCTCACTGTCCTTGTGAATAATTATTGTTATCGACTCCAGTCCTCTGTTTTATTATTCAAATTTGAATTATATCTTGAGAACTTGCATCCATACATTAATAATTTTAATATGCTTTGTTAAGTCTTTGCTAAAACGACTTCCGTAACGTACGTTAATTGAGATAGAATTTATAATACCTTTTTACTACTGAATCTTGGCAGTTAATGCCTTAATGATGACGATATGATTATTTACAACATTTATTTGTCACAAATAATAAATCAATGTCAAGCGTTAAAAATGTACGTTTTACGGTGACGATATGATTATTTATAACATTTTATTTGTCACAAATAATATATGTCAGATGTTAAAAATGTATTTCCGTGTCGCAATATGGAGCGATAATGTTTTTACTAATCCCTGCCGTGCAAAAGCTTAGCGAATTTCGCGATGCGAGAGACAGCGAAAAGTGAGAGGAGAGAAACTCGCTTGTCGTTTGACATTGCTCATGGCTGATAATGAGTGTTTGCTCATTGTTGGCTCAAGGCTTTAGCTCCCCCTCGAATTGGTCAACTCTTTATGCGCACCGTCGGGCACAAATATTAATCTACGCCTTGTGTGATGGTCAAGGATGGTAGGTCAAGGTATAAATCGTTGCTTCCTACATGAAGCTTGACATTTTCTTCTTTTATTGTTCTTATATTATATTTCATTAGTCTGAGACTAATATGACGAAAGATGATATTTATTTTCTATGTCAAAAGCCGTAGAATTCCATAGAACTTGAAGAAACATGTTAATGCAAATTAGAAAAAATGTATCGTATGAAAAAAATTAAAGCGTTTTGTATGACTGTTTAAATCGCCGTCATTTCATTGATCATGATTAGATTTAAAAACAAAAAATTTTTTAGTTATTTGTATTCTACAGCTAGTTTACCTACATTTGCACAAACTCTTAAAACGCATTATAAAAAAGCTGTTCCAAATACTACAAGTTACGCTCACACACACAACGAATTTAACGAAGGTAAATTTAATCAAAGTGACTCTAGCACGTCTAAAATCTTGCGAGACCTACGGTACGTGAATTCGACCCTAAGGGATTTACTGAAAGGACCCTGGAGAATCTGAGGGGGAGAGACTCGCGGGGAGGGTTCTGCGAGGCAACGCACGTGCCTCTTAAAGACGGTCGAAGGCCATATCGCTCGTAAATTTTCGGGTCGGTGAGGGGTGAAAAAACCCCGAGTTAGGGCGAGCTTACTTTGTGCGTAAGCATAGTGCGTTTTTCGCGAGGGTCGCGACCTTGCTACGTGGAAAACTGGAGCATGGAAAGAACGACGAGGGGCTGTCGAAGGGCGGAGGTTGACAGGATAAGTCGTCGAAGGACGAAGGTGCGTTAACCCGGAAGAACGTTTCGACAGTAATAAAAGAAAGTATTGGTCTTAACATTCCCTACGCACACAGCAATGTGGAAGGATCGTACTCCGATCTAATGTATAGTTTCAGAAAAAAATTTATGTTGCTTTTTATTATTTTAGGAGATGGAATAATAAATTCGTAAAAAAGTAAACCAAATCATATATGCATTTATCTTTTTTTAAATTTAAACAGCTTTTAAAATTAGAATCATATTATAATCGCGAGCTATTCTTTGAAAAGTTCACAAACGGTATGAATGTATAAATAAACTGGACATTTTAATTCTGCCTGCGAAATATTTTTGCGTAGTAAGTTTTTAATTAGTGGCAATAACGTATGTAGAGGAGGAGCGCGATTGCGAGAATAAATCCGCTGGGAATCATCCCGATTGCGTTCGCGATTTACGTTTGTGGGCCGGCTTTATACTTAGAATCCAATTATCGGAGAGCCACGATAGCGGGCATTGTCTTCGCGATGGAATCCTACCAACGGCGTATGCGGCTCGAGGCTACCTTCTACTGGTGTTCGAGAGAATGCACGCTGTCCCTGGGCAAGCAGAGTACATTCCCAGACTGGGTTTCAGCCTCCAGGACGCCCTCACATTACGAGCCGCGTATCCAGCCCCCGCGTCCCCCGCACTTCCGTCCCCCTACCACGCATAAAAGCCTTCGCACTCTGCGTCTCGGCTAAGGAGCGCGTTCAAGGTTTCGGCCGAGACCGCAGACACATCCAACGAGATCGGCATCCCCTCTTGTGTGATAGTACTCTCCCCCTATGTCAACAGACAGAGGGAACAGAGACAACAGGACAATGAATAGTACTTGAAGCCTGATTATCATTTTTATTCATCTTTTAACGCTAATAATGTCGTTGAAACTCGGGACAGTTCAATATTCGAGAGAAAATTGGAAATAGAAGCAAATGTTAATGTAATGTCATTCGCGAGTCAATATTTATGTAATTACCGTATATTCACTGTGTATAACGCGAGCGTAACCAGGCAGGTTAACGAGCGACCTTCGAGTTAATCTCATTGCTCTCGACAGTAAGTTCTGTTCAGTGGTTTATTGTTAGCCGACGACTTGTTGTCGATCTCTGCCCGACAGCTTCCTCCTCCTCGTTTTCTTTTTGTCTGCTTAATCTGTAACTCGACGATACGCTGACCGGCGAGTGGTAGAAGCACAGCCCGAGAGAACTGCCCGACGTCTGAGAATTAACGCGGATTAACGGCTCGCGTTGCAGTCTCTCTCGATGTAACGAATGCACGATGGACAAAATGCTCGCATCGCGATTTATGCACGAGCTCAAGAATATAAATAGTAATTTAATAAATAGGTAAATAAATGCCGTATCTATTTTTAAATCAGAGGCATAGCTGAGCACGGAGCAATAACGTTCGTTATACATTTATTGTCGAAGTCGAAGAGAGCTAATCGTGTCGTAATACACTTGCATCAGACAGATTTTAACACGGTAGTTAAATCAGGAGGATAATTAGTTTCCCAATCTAGCCGGTATTTTTAGGTAATAGCTCGCGCTTTTGGTTGCCCTCCTTATTCAAAAATACAACGCCCTCGCGTGACATAGCAATTATGATGAAGCGCATCGACACGATGATGCGGTGGTGGCGAAGTGCAGAGTTCACGATAGGACAGTTCACGTTAGCGAGAACTAGGTTGCGTGGCAACCGACGCCCACGGGGCGCCACGCGCCACCAATGTAGGTATTTACGCGAGCGGGGTGGTTACCGTGTTCTCTGTTATGCCGCACCTCATCGTAGGCGGATTCGGTGGATCACGGGGGAGAGAGAGAGAGATCCGTGTATCCACGCGAACTCCACGCGGAAAAAGAGCTCGGGCAAATAATTACACAAATTAGAGACCCACCATTGCTCGGATTGCTATCACAATTTAACCCTTGCATATCTGTCGATATTAAATTAATTTTTAATTCAATTCGTGCACTAAACATTACATTTTTCTGTTTTTATTATTCTCTTTCGGATACATACGGATTCCGATCGAAATGATTCTGTTTTTCCTGGAAATCAACATCAGAAAACACAGACTAAAAATGTGGAAAATAATTATTGTAATAAAGGATTCCAATCGGAATCCATTCCGAAATTTTCATAATACGTTCCCGTATGCGTAAAACAAATAATTAGATAAGAAATAGAAATAAATGAGTAATCTTTTTTTCGATCTAATCAATTATTTGAGATTAGTGAATATAATGATCAACGAAAAGATATTTTGATTAAAAGTCTTTTGTTGCCATTGTATCTACGATAACGCATCCGCATATTTCAATCGCATTCTAAATATTATACTTACCAAGGCTATGTAAAAGTTCAAGGTGGCATCAAAAAAAGATTAAACGCTAGGACGTCCTGTTCAAATATATGGCATGATTACAAAATCGCGCAAGTCAAATGAGAATTTTAACAAAGTAATAAAACAAAGTAATTGCTTTTTTGGTAGATATCTCTTTAAATGTATACGATATTCAAAATATCTGATTATTGATAATCGAATAATTACATACATATCTAATGATCACATTAATTTAAAGAGCGATTGCTCAGAATCTTTTTTGTTTCCTTACGCATAAATATAATATTATTTTTAGAGATCTGCGTATATTGTATCATATTAATATGATTATTAAATTTGAATTTTATTCCATACTTAACTGAATAAAATAAATAAAAGTGAAATTGAATGTAGCGTCGAATAAGGGTTTGAATATCCTTGGAAGGTGGGATAAAATCTCAGATTTCTCGGAAGAATTGGAAGACTTGTGGATTAGAGGTAAATAAGAAGACAATATATTTTTTTTATGTATAATTCACCAGACAATGTTTATTCAGACGACCTCACAACTCCCAAGCGTACAAAATGACGTGCTCACTGGGCAATATGCGGGGCTGCATTTCTTGCATGTAGTAGAGTACATTTTATCCATATTTTTCGTTTTTTTCCACCAGAAACAACAGCTGTGTTTGTATTCTTCTTCTTAATGGATAGGGAAATATATCATACTTTATGTATCGTTTACTATAATAATTATGTGTAGTTTATGCATAACAAGTATTACGAATATCAACGCTAGGTTGTCTGCGGGGGGGAAAGGGGGGGAGGACAAGAATACGTGTGTTCGCTCAGTGTGCACATGTGTCGCTGTAAATGTGTCTATCTTGTGTGTGTGTGTATGCGTGTTCTTGTATAAGGACAGTCAGAAAGGATTCTACGAGGATTCGCTCGGACAAACGGGTGGATGTGATACACGCGACACGGCGAAGGAAATGCATTCTCTCTTTAGGTACAATAAATACAGAGGCCTCTAAGCTGGGGGAGAGGAAAGGGGGTAGGTGAGGGGTTACTCTGGCTAGGCTATATTCTAGCCGGAAGATTGAATGTGCTTTTAATGCCCCATTCTTGACGAGTACTAGCTTCCCTTTAATCTGACCGAACTTCATTTGCGACTCTATTTAAATCATTAATCTGAGGACCGAGCCAATGTGAAACTCAAGACGGATGTGATTAAAGTGAGCTCCTTGCAGGTCGAACCAAGAGGCTCTAGTCCGTCTCGAAAGGAGGCATAAGTGTTTCTATGACTGTTTCAAGATCGGTTTACTCGCTCGCAACTCAGCGTGTTGTGAATGTGTAATTTGCGTATTCGATTGCTGGAACTGGGATATGCGGGGAGTTAGTTAAAAGAGGGAGGGGGCGGGGCGGGCGTCTCAACAACACGTCGGCGGCGGCCCGCCGCGTATCTTCTAACTTTTCCTCACGACTTTGTTTCGAAGCAGAAGAGGTTCACTCGCGCCTACCAAGACGTAGCCTTACGAATCTACTATTTACACTGCGTTTCGCCGTTTCTAATCGGAACTCCGCTTTGCTCGAGCGCTTCGCGGCTTTTTCTCTGTCTTTCTCCTTCTTCCCCTTTCTATCTCTCTCTCTCTCTCTCTCTCTCTCTGTTTCTTTCTCCTCTCGCTCTCTTTCTTCATCTCGCTTTCTCTCTTTCGCAAACCCGTCACGATCTATCTAATCTGACTTTCATGCATGCACACACGACACATAATATTGTATAACGCGTTTAAGCGGGCCTACGATACCTAATTCGCTATACGACGCGATTAGAGGATATAATTACTTCTCGCGTCGTCTTCCCGACGAAGAGACACGACATGTAATATAAAGGTACGGTAATTGCAAACTGGTGGCCGCGGCGGGCCGATCAGTCTCATAACAAAACGCTTAATTCTTTAAAGCGATCGCGTATACGATCATCGTTCTCGGTTGCCACCGCGATCAAGAAGCTTTTTCGATTTGCCCCGACTCATTTGCACAAGCACGCTCATCCGTCATTCATTCTCTCGTTTTCTCATTCATTCTATCATCTGTGCCTGTCACCATTTGCACAAGAGTATCATACGCGTCTTTTTCTACACGTACACGAAATGATAATTTTTTACGATTATGATACCTTACACATATTACAATAATATTAATTAGTTTTATATTTAATAATTATAATATTTAATAATTATAGTAGAGTAGATGATCAATGAATGAGGTGGAGACTGTACAGGATGCGCGATTTCCATGATTATCACATGTAGATAGATTATTAATTTCTGTAACACTCAACCTTTCTTTTTTTTTCCGTCGTAGATGCTCTATCTTCTAGATGTACACCTAGAGCAGAGAGGTTTTTAGGTAGGTAGACAGGTAGATAGGTAGTTTTAGGTGGATAGGTGGCTCTCCTACGCGCGGCACTGTTGCTTTCATTGAATCGGCACCTTCGTGCAAGCGTCCGTCCCATCGTCATTTCGCGCACTCGGTGAAAACAACTCGCCACTGAACTCGTCTGTCTTCCTCGTGATTATACACGGAGATGTACCCTGTCCGTTCCTCCGTAACCTCCACCTCCTTTTTCTCGCGCGATTTTAGCGATAAGTAGTTTAAATTAATAAATTATTTGGTTTGTCACGCGCTCAGAGCGTCCTGGCACTTTCATTTTTAGTTAAGGGCCGCGGAAGGTTGTACCGCCTCACGACGACGACGAGTTTCCGCCGGTTGATTAATGGATTAAACATCCCGGTTTCGCGTGCGCGCACGCCAGTGCGTGTTACGGGAAATCACTCGAGTCCGCGAGAACACTACGCCTCGAGAGAGAGAGCCTTGCAGGGTCCAACGAGCGGTCTGGGGGATGGTGATGGGGATGGCGATTTCTTGGACAGGTTTAGCGGTTGCTGGCTGTCCGCGATATCGACCTGCAGCTCCATCATGTTGCTCGGGCAGCCCGATAGCACCAGCGTAGCCGCCGTACTGGAGGTCGGCCTCGGACTCGTGCTCGTACTACTGGTCGCCGCCGCGGAGAGGTACCGCGGTGACGAAGCCGGGGAGTTGGCCATAGCGAGATAGTCCGAGGAAGACTGCTGCTGCTGTTGCTGTTGCTGCTGCTGTCGCGCACCTGTCGTTGTCGTGATCACCGAGGTGGCCGGCCATCGGCTCGAGTAACTCGTGGTGGCGCATTGTAGGAGACCCTGAGATCCTTGCGTCGAGCGTGTGGTCACGGTGGTCGTTGATGCGCACTGCTCCGCGGGCGATGGCGACGCCGTCGGCGACCTGGGACTGGCCTCGCCTCGCATTATGTAGTTGTGTATGATGTCCGTGCGCTTCAGTTGCTCTGCCGTCATCCGCGGGCCCTCCATCAGGCTTCTCGCGAGGGTGGAATGCGTGCTGCTCAGCAGACTCGCGGTTTGCGGGCACTGGGGTTGCGTCGTGGTCTGAGTGGGCGGACTGCGCGCTGGCGGCGAAGTTAGATGCAGATGCAACTGAGACTGCGTGTGTTGGACTATCACGGCCGGCTCGGCCTCGGCGCTGTCCTTCTGGCGTAGGGCACGGAACTTCTTGTGGGGCTTGTATGCCTCGTCCATCAGTGAGTTGGTATCGTACAGGGGTGGTGCCTGAAGTACGCGCTTCAGCACCGGCATGTCCTCGACTTCCTTGTCTTCCGAGCGTGGACTCGAGCACACAGATGTGGGAGCGCTGCTGGCACTGCTGCTGGCCGGTTTATCGGGTTTCTCGGTACCGGATTCGATTCCGCTGTCACTCGGCGAATCCAATTTGCGAAAACTGCGACACTGCGGTGGCTGTGGAGTCTTGGACATGGTGGAACGATGAAGCTCGTCGTCGCCGGAACTGGTGCTGCCAGAGTTCGCACGTCGTCTGTGCGGACAGAGTCCACCGGCTAGAGTGGCAGCCAGAAGAGGGGCGCTCGATGCATGGTGACCACTGGCCGGAGCTACGTGGTGGTATTCCGTCAAAGAGGCAACTTCGCCGCTGCAAGTGCTTTCGGTGCTCGACACGCTACCCAGCGGGCTCTTGACCGCCTCGTCTAGAGTTACGTCCGAAGCGGAACCCCAAGAAGCCGGAGGCTCCTCTTCCATTGGCCAATGCGGTTGTTGTTGAGGAGTGATAACGTGTTGCGTTTGTTGTTGTTGATGTTGTTGTTGGGCTTGTAACTGCTGCTGCTGTTCGGTCATTTTGAAAGCCAGCAGTTTTTCAGAGTGGAGGGTATTCAAAGTTTTTAGGTCGGGTATTTTCTTTAAAAGTTCGCGAAGAATATCGGGATGCTGGGGATGGTTCTGTGCTAGTACCGTCTGTAGAGCGTTTCGGAGTTTATTGTGCATACGTTCAACCAGCTCGGTATTGCGAAGCCCAGGTCTGTCGGCGGCGATCACCACAACCGAACAGAACAGTCCCAACTCAGCGTCGGATAGTCGCAAGGAGTTGACTCTCTCGGCGAAGTCGAACATCGAGTCCATTAGGAATCGCGCGTTACTGCTATTATGGATGGACTCTCGTTTGAGCACTTGGCCATTTAAGCAGATCATACTGTTCGTTTGAGCATCGAACATGCAGGCCAGTCGTACGAGCAGCACCTCGAAAACGCCAGCCTTCAATAGAGTGACCTGATCATCCTGTGCCAGCAGGTTGAATCCAGGTATGCGTTTCGCGAATTCCACGACACCGCGTATGGCCGGCGAGAACCTCTTGGAGAAGTCTTGAAGTAATTCCTGCTGCCCGGTCAATGGTTGCGGATTAGGATTCAATGGGCATGCCTGTAACAGAAGGAACCAAATTCCGAGGTCAGGAGGCGCCGAAACGTGAAATGGTGCCGAAGGTTGCCCACGTCGCTGTCGTATACTCGGAAGAGCATACCAGGCGTCCTCGCGTGGCGACACGAGGCGAGGCGAGGCGAGGCAAGACGAGACGGGACGAGGCGAGGCGAAACATTTACGCGCTCTCGTCGGGTCTCGCTTCCTCCTTCGCGGCACTCCGAGGTCGCCTGGTTCTCGCGCGATTTCCGCGTAGAACGCTCGAAAGATCAAGACGGCCCAAGGCCCGCGCAGTTATTGACGTCAGCCGTAGATGCTGACCGTTCAAATCTCAAAGCAACGCGAACGGCTTGCGTAACCCGCGTCAATGTCAAGAGGAAAGGTCGAGCTTGTTTACCAAGGTTGGTGGACACGCGGTGTAGTTGGGAGTCTCGCGGGCTCTGGCGAGGATCGGGGCCACTTTGTCCCTGGTGAAGTCGCATGTGTCGATGTGGGCTCGCACCACGGTAGTGAGCAAACGCTGTTCATCCTCCAGCTCAGCCGCTACCGCCTTTTCCTGAGAACGGCTGTGGGAGCTCTGCTGCATAGCAGCCAGAATTCTGGCTTTCTCACGCTTGGGCACGCGGCCGAATCGTACCGCTGTAATCAGAAACGGGCAGAAAATGGGTTAGACGTGTGTGTTATGAAGCTCGTACGTCGCACGCAAAAGGAAGGACGACGATAAATAGTTAATGCGATCAATGGGTGAATCATGCGACGGACCCGACCGCTATCGTGGGCTGACCTTCGCGCGAACGAATGTCGGCACTCGCGTGATGTTCGCATCAGGCGCGCGCGCGCGAGAGAGTCGAAAGAAACTCGCGACTCTCGATCATCGGTAAAACCAGCCGCGGCTATTCAAAGCGTGAGTACCGTCACACCAGATATGGTTTCGCGCCAAAGGTGAAAAAAAGTCAGAGGGGAAAGCGCACGACTTTCTCGCGGGAGAGATGAAAGTGCCGCGCGCACAAGCGCGCTGCCGCGCTCCGCGCGCGTTGCGCGGATCTTCACTTAGAAAGTACGCTGAGCTTATACGATCGCTATCAAAACCGCTCGAATGTCAAAATCCCCTTGTCGAGAATGGGAGACACCTACGTGCATTGTGATAGTTGACTACTCCGTTGAGGATCCCTTTCAGAATCGGCAACTCGTCTCCCATGACGGTTCAGGGAAACGCACGCACGCTCGAATCTCGGAGTAATTTTCGATTCTATTCGCACTTTCACGCACGTGGTTTTGACTTCTCTGCCTCGGCCACAGGTCACTACCCGTCTGACACGGCGGCTTGCCGGCTCGGCTCGTACGCGAGGGTACTCCCCCCCCCGAGCTCTAACCGACTGCGCTCTTGACTGCGAACCCACAAACGAGATCCTCTCTCGGCTGACTCGCGGAATCGCGCGGGTCACTCCAAGCGATCGCACGGCGCGAGATAGCGCGTGCTGCGACGGAGAGGCTTGCCGCTCAGACTTTGAAAAACGAGCGCGACCGGAGTACGCGTGCAAACACGAGACAGCATCACCGCCGACTGAGTGATGTTCCGCGGTTGCGTTCAACAGCCCCTCCACTTATTCAACCATCAACGACCCCCACCACGCGCGCGAATGTGGCCTTTGCCGAGCCTTTGGCCTTGAACTTGGTTTCAGCGACAGCCGCACGAGGCGTACCGCCGACCTATATACACTATATAGCGGGCAAATGTACGACGCGTCAAGCCGTAGCACCCGGCGCGAGGCGCGACAGAGATAGTTGGATTTCTCTATGCGCAGATGCGAACTTCCTTTGTCGGGGGTAACTTACCCTCGACGACCTTGTGCAACCCCTTGCTAGCTACCTGCCCTGTCACCAGCTGTCGATAGCCAAGCTTTATCTATTTGCGGACTATCGATCTTTAACGTTGAGAATGTATAACGCTCTTACGAGCTAATGTCAATTACTGATTTCGGTTATTTCCATCTTTGTCGAAACTTTCGTAGAAACTTATAATTTGATTTACGGTCAGTCTAATCACGAGACCGAGTAACGGGATGGAAAATTGCATCTGATGTAATAATACAAAGTACTGACGGAAAATCGAAGATATTACGCGAAGGGCAAGGTAACTTGATTTTGAGTATTCAAAAGAGCAGTTTCAATATTCATGTTCTCTCAATTTGGAGTTTATCAATTCCTCGCTAAGCCTTAACTCGCTTCATATCGGAGTACAAGCTGTGTTTTGGAGGTTGCATTGACAAAGGGTTGCGACTTGATTCAACGCAACAAAAATGAAAGAAACGCGTGTCCGATCATGATAACGATGACGACGGCGACGACGATGAAGTTATCCGTAGGAAGGCGTGAAGCGCTATGACCAGTTAGTCACGTACGACTCTGGCCAGACGGTAGTCCGCGACGGGAGCATGCGCCCACCAGCCAGGTGGATTCAGACGATGTGAAAGAGGGGAGGACTGGTGAAGGAGAGGAGGCCGTATTGAGGAAGGGGAATGTAGTTAGGAAGCAAAGTTCGCGAGGTCTCCGCACGGAGTGTAGCGCCACGCGACGGCGCGCCGTCGCCGTTGGTGGGGGATGCTTGCGTTCCACGACCGAAGAAGCCGAGCAAGCGACAACGATCGTTCTCCGAGGTGGGGGGAATGAGAAGGACGGCGACGAGGGAGAGAGGCGCGGTGCTGGGAAAGGAGGGTGGAAGAAGGTGGGAGGGTCACCGGGGGACGTAGCGGCGAGTAGCGGTACTCTTTCTACGGACACCAAGTCACCCGCCAGACGAGCAACGGCCGTCTATTGACCCCGCGAATCGCGTTTGATATCGGTAGGCGCGCTTTTTCACACTGATTTCTGAGGTGAAAAATTATTTTCATGTCACGCGCATTGTCCGTGGGATAAATCGATTGTATTCCCATGGCTAATCGAATCGTCGTGGCTGTGGCTATTGAAAAACTGTACCCGACGCGAATTAATCCAAAAATTGATAAAAATATAAAGTTTCATATCTATTTAGAGAAGAGCGCGTTCTAATTTTGCCGAAAGAGAATTAAATGTGTGTACATATATATATATATATATATATATATATATATATATATATATATATATATATATATATACTGGCGCCCGCGCGACATGTCGACGACCTAGGTCAATGATCCGGGCGGGAGATGCAGCATCCCGCGCAGCTGCGTTACCGATTATTCGACAAAAGGCGAATACCGGGATTTTATCAATTCGCCGAAAAGAAAGCAAGCTGATTACGCCAATTGAAAGATAATCGCCGTTGCTTTCTCAAACGGCGAATTGGCCACTTTCGCCCGTTGCGACACTCCATCGTGTCGCGGGGAAAGACGTTACGCAAACGGTCAATGACCCGGCAAGTTAAATTTTAGAAACTACTTTTATAAAGTGCATGACGCGCGAAGGAAGAAAAGAAAAACATGTAGCGTTTTATCTAATTGGTGTGACGACAAATTTTGATGAGAAGAGTTTGCTAATTGTAAGTTTGCGAGTATGCTTACAAAATTGGCAATATAACGTTTTTCGGATTTAAATAAGATATTTCATTAAAAATTCTTTAAAATTATTTCAATGATTAAGCTAAAAGCCTTAGATCAAGATATTTGAAATAACTCGCGACTATTTCTTTCAACAAAGATTCACCATCAAAATTAAATTTAAAACGACAAAGTTTATTCTCATGCATAAAATATTGAAAAGACTTACCATCACGACTCATGCCGACGGCGATGCACTTTTTGAGACGGCAATACTGACAGCGATTCCTGTTGATTCGGAGGATGCTGCACTGTTGATTCTTGGTGCACGGACGATACTGAATCTTTTGCTGGATGCTCCGACGAAAGAAGCCCTGCGAATCACCAACAAAACCCTCGTCAATCTGACCGTCGCTGTCCGACGAAGACCCCGATGAGCAATCGGTCCCCGAACGCGGGGCGGCCAGATCACATTCGCACAAGCACCCCATTAATTCACTCCGGCTGAGATGAAAATCGCACGGCGTCTGACGAACCGAACGAATACGATAAACCACCGCACCGTTTTCGGTTCGCGCGGGTCAACCAAAATGACTATCACTACGTATCACCTTGTCGGTTTTGAAACTAATGACGCTACCTAGGTGGTGAGAGTATTCTCCGCGAGAGCAGGAAATGTATCTTTGGTGGCTCGCATCGGTCACTGTCCTCACGTAAAATTCGCGTGCACCAAATCCGCGTGGAGTCCCTTGTCGAATAGCTCGACTCCACGGTGGACGCGCGTACCTAAGTACAACGCGCGAGTTTCGTAGGGGAAAGAAGCGACCGTTTGTATCGAAGCTTGGCTGTGGACTGGCTCTTTCTAGCACAGAGAACATAGAGCCTCGGCACATTGCCTCTGGCGTACCGAGGTGGGGGACACTGTGACCTAATTCCCGGACGTTCACCCGCAGTTCACCGCGTGAAAGTGAGAGTCCCCCTTGCGCGGACTGGCGCTCCTCGGCCGTCTCCCTCTTTGGGTTCTCTCTTTCTCCAGTTCCCAGTTTCTCTCTCTCGCGCCGGAGTGAACCCTAGATGATGTCCTCTTCGTCGTATCCACACTACGAGCGCTACCATAGAGGCTCGCGGGCGCTCTACTAACGGGTTTCTTCCCTCCCTCTTCCCCACCTACCGACCGGAGGAGAGCCACCCTCTCCAAACGACCTGCCCTACCTCCATCTCTCGGTTCCTACCCTCGCGTTGATACTCCTCTAATATTCACCCACTCGCAAATAAGCATGAATATACAAATTCTTTGCCTACTTAGATATCATTTTTATCTTTATCTCCCGAGCCTACTTCGTTAATCGCGACACGGATACGCAATGAGGAAGATGAGGGTTCGAGAATGAATAAAAATTGGGAAAGGGGTAGGTTAGTGTGCGAAGGTACTTCCCGTTGTGTATCGGTCAGCGACCTCGCGAGACGATTACGTAACGCGCGCGACGCGTGGGGGACCCTTCGTGAAGCTTCTGTATGTTTCTGTGCTCGTCACGTTGCCGTCGTCGTCGTCGTCGTCGTCGTTGTCGCGTCGACGGCCGCGGGTGTGCGTCGATGCATGTACGCGTACGAAAACTTGGCGATGCTCGTCGCCGAGTAACTCCGCCGTGACGTCAGACGCGCGACCTCGCCTACCTCAACTTCGTGCGGAGCCCATCGAGAGAACGATGTACCGTTGCACCTCCGCGCCCGGGCTGTCAATCGGCGCGAGCGTTTGATGCAAGTCAATGAACTGTCAGCGTTGCCAATGTTAAGCCTCGCTGCCTTCGATCATTCCAACCGGTTGAGTTCGGTGGCAAATTACGTCTTCGATCTTTCTCGAACGAGAGAAGGTAGAAGTTCGTTTTAAATGGCGTAACGACCATTCACAATTCAATATTCTACAATTAAGATTCATTGTGAAATTTAGCTCGGTGTAATACATTCTCAAATATCATACGTTATGTAATAACTATGAAAGTATTTCAATAACAAAGATTGTTCACACCTTTTCATGAACTTAAAAAAAAATTGCTGATTTAAGCTAATTTCTTTCTGCGAAAAATCATTAGAATTCTAGCGAAAATCGGGATATGGGCTACGAGTTATCATCGTGCCCGGACGAAGCCAGCAACCCCTGTTGAACCTCTCGGTCGGCGGGAATCCGACGAGCGAAGGGTGAAGTAGGAGGTGTGTGGGGGAATGCGGTGCATCGATCTCTCGAACCGTGCATGGCCCGTGACGGGTCAGGGGGCGACCACCTTCGCGCGCTACCTCAAGTTGCGAGTGTTCCTTTGCGCACGCGTCTTATTCTCAAATTTCTTTATGATAGAGGCTAAATAAATCTATGATTAGTACTTTAATTATGCTAAAAGTTATTTCAGATGTTTCATTAATTTCGGTACTTTTGTGCTAATTTGATTCATATAAATATAAGATCGATAATTTTGAGTACTGATGATAGAACTGTTCTCCAGCGAACACTGAATTCAACAATAGTTTCAAGAAAAATCCATCGAAAGGAGAATCAAACGAAACTTTCGCCGAATCGAGAAAGTTCTGTTATTCTTCGTTCTCAATTCCGCAATGAGAGAAAAAAAATCTCATTTCTGCAAGATCTTAACTGAATAAATAATTACAATTATAGTATCTCTCTCTCTGCACTATCATGTTTAAAAGAATTGTACGAAGAAATTTTCAATTTCTCGGAATACGCGACCTGGCAATGCGCGGTAATGTGTGTAGTCGATAAAAATTGACATCGTAGATCTTCTCGATTCCAATCTGGAATGGTATCGCGCGAAGATTAGCCTCGAGATTTAGTGGAACCGCCGTTGTCCGGCCGGCGGCCGTTGAAGTTCCAATTTTATTTTCCGTGGAAGTGCAGCGACGACGACACTAGTAGCTGATAGAAGAGACGTCGGTCGGTGACGGTGGTACGGGGTTGTATACGCGTTATACGCTTGCATATACGTGCACATATATAGACGAAGAGAGTGTGGGATATACACACGATGTGGTCGCGGGGCCAACGACCGGAGCGCGCGACTGCTGCAACGAACGGGGGGAGGGAAGGGAGAGGAGAGGGATGGCGATCTGTCTGAGGGACGGTAGGGGAAGGTGAGCGTATCTGCTACCACGCGAGGAGAGTGGGGGCGTGAGGTACCATAGTAAAAGTAGGAGGTTTGATGCCAAAGAGGGAGAGAGGAGGACGCGAAACGGAGTAACGGTGACGTACGTAACGCGTGCGCGTGCGCGCCGCTCCAACAGTCGCGACACTCTCCGCTCTGCTTGGGGGCATTAACCGCTCGCTCGTTCGCTAGCTCGTTCTAGCACTCTCCTACGACCCCAAGAATTTGCCGTTCCGTTCTGTTGCCCGGGCATCGATATCGGTAAAGTCGATCGCAGAGGTCAGAGATGGCTGCTCCCGTGCGCACAGTTTTGTACCATGCTGGTACTGCCGACCGGGATAGAGCGCCGATGGGATTTAGTTATAACGTCAGGTACTGATCCTGATTGCGCTTGCATTAATGACACGCTTATCAAATCATGTCGCGGTCATTTATTGCTATTCATGGATCGACCTGATCAAAAGACCTGCCGGTGTTCGCGTTTCTGAGAAACGATCTATAAGCGATCTACAAATGATTAAGAATTAATTCAATGTTTTTCTGGAAATGTCTTTTTGATCTTTCCACCGTCAATAAATTATTGTCAATTTGGGATCCACCCTTGTGAATTCCGAATCCTTCCAAAAGTCATCGGCTTGCTAACGCGTCAGGCGGAATGACGCACGCGTCTTTGAATAGCAGAACCGATGTATCATACTTTTCGTTGATGAGATCGTGTTTCGCGAGACGAATTTATCGGGTGTAAAAATTGCGGCGGTCCGATTTCGCCCTGCGGGGAAGCGTTATCTCGAAGAGCTCCCGCTTCGGTGGACAAATACCACGTCGAGCGAACACCTACCACGATAATAAGCGGCTGACCCGATTCTAAAGTAGATGCACCGGGGTCGGTAACCTCAAGCGAGCACCGAAATACTCGCGCAATCAAATGAAAATGAGATCGCGACTCGTTACGACGTCAAAAATGACGGTTATCCGAGAGAGGGAGGAGAGTGGGGGAAGGCTTCCCTGTGGGAAGGGGGTGTGCGGCGAGGGCAGCGGGATGAGGGAGGAAGAGAAGGAGGAAGAGAAGGAAGAGGGAGAGTGACGTAACTGGCTCGGAGGGTCGACGACCGGAGGGTTAATGCACCGGTCGCCTGATTTCAACCCTCCGGAAAAAGCATGGACGTACACCTCCACCGATTGTTTTGTATCGCGGAAATTTAAAGAGGAGCTCCACTATTAAAAAAGTCTCATCCTTCTCTTAAAATAATAATTTCGAATGCCTTCGAAATGATTAGACACGTAAGAATTCCTTTGCCGCAGTTGATTTCGTGGGAGTTTATATGTATGTCAAATTTTAATTTTATACTTTGTGCTTTTGAGATAAAAATTTTCTCACTAAAAACTCGAATCCATTGCTAATAATATAGGGCGAAAGATGTTTAACGAGATCGACTTATGTTTTACAAGACAATCGAAGCACTCAATATTAATGAAAAATACTGTGAAAATTATATTTATTTCAAATCTATCTTTACTGCGAATATGTACACCGTTATGATGGGAGGACTAGAGCGATAATAGCGTCATTAGACTATTCTCGAACTGCAATTGGTTTAACTCAAACTGATCTAAAATATTCAAAGCACTGCATCTATTTTATTCCCCTGGATGATCCTTTAATAAATTGAGAAATTATATTTCTCGTTAAATATTAGAAAAGAACGAAATACTCGATATATTGAATTATTATTATAGCTTTTAAAACAATTTATCTCATATCAGACAAAAATTTATTATTTCCAATTCAGATATTTCTTGAATCTTGACAATTCGACTTTGAACATTTTAAATATTTTATTTTTTTACGTAATTTTTTTATCTACTTTTTAAATATTTTAGAATCTATTGCATAACATAAAGTATACAAAAATATCGTATAGACTTTGACAATCATATGACGTTTTACATGTTACATCAGCATGCTTTTTTCTTCTGGCGAAATTAATATTTCAATACTGCAATCTATGACGCGAAGAGAAAAGTAGCGTTCTACCGATGAGACAGTAGAGCGAAATAGTGCAACTGTGTAGTGGTGTGACCGAGCGACCTAGTCTTAAAGATATCCAACACTCTTCCGCGTTCTCTTCCCTTTCCACAAGCCCCTCTTCCAGTACCTTAAGACGCTCTACCGCTAGCGGCTAGGTCACTCGGTGGAGACTCGTTCGGCTTAGTGCCTCTTACGGCGTTGCGGCTATAAGTTACTGACCTAGTCAACCAGTCGGGGGCCATGACTCTGTCCGAGCGATTAGTCTCCTCAGTGAATTTCAATCGTCGGAACGACGAACAGAAACAGGGGGGGAGAGGGTGATTGACGAAAAATCCTTAGGTCAGGTGTTTTCATACAAAAACGCGGTCGATATAGTTCTTTTTTTTCCGTGCCTACAATAGGAGCAATGAAAGCAGAAGTACCTGCTGCTGTGCTATAGAACGAAAGGTCTTTTCGGTACTTTCGCTTCCCCGCAGCTGTAATCATCATTTTGGTTTTTCGATAGGCACAACTCTCTCTTTCATTTCCTCTCTTTCGGGGTCCCCCCTGGCTTCTCTCGCAGCGGGATGTCTATCGCGGCTCCATTATTTCTGCCCGATTATTTCAGTGAGAAAAGCCGCCAGAACAAATTATTTGTGTATTGTGGTTCATTTAGAAAGAATACATTTAAATAATGTTCAGCAATTCTCTACTACCTATCCCAAAAATCCACACATTTATGCAGTCATATAACCGGTTTTGCAAAATGATACATATATAAATAAAGATTTGAAAGATTTACAAATATTGATTTAAATCTCTTGATAATTTATCATAATTGTATGTAAACATCTATCACTTATCAACAAGTTTGGTAAAAGTATCACATAATCCATATGACGAATAGGAGAAATATTTTGCATAAATACATATATATCTCGTAAAAAGATTGAAAATACGTAAAGAAGCGTGAGACACGAAAATAGGAGAAAGATGATGGCACGAAGTTACCGCGCGAGTGGTCTAAGTCGATCTGCGAGCGCGAACGATGCATGAGTACCTGAGTAGCGTGACCACCTCCACCACATCGCGGCGGCGATGGAGGTGGTAAAGCCGGTGGTGGGTAGTGGCGCCGTTCCTTCACTTCCTAAAACGCGTCGATAGCCGGTGCTGACCCTACTATGATCGCTTCCGGTCGAGTCGACGCATACAAACGAAACAAAAGATGCCGATCTGGTTATAATTCAGACAGCTCGGGAAGTTTCTCGTGACAAAGGAAAATTCCATATATCGCTCAACGCATACTGACATCGAGAATTAAAATGCAAACTCACTCCAGAATGATATTTTCAGAAATTTCTTTCATCTTTTGACATTTTACTTAACAATTTTGGATGGAACATTAACTTGACATGGAAACCATCATGGATAAATCTTCACAGGATGAAGAATTTTTCGAAAAGAATCCGACATGTCTACCTGCTTCGAACCTTTTTCAGTATTTCAGCATTGAAACGGAAATACTGTGGCTGTAAAAATCAGTCACATTTTTTTCTGTCTAACCGTATCCTCCCTTTGACCATAATAATGGCGACTCTCGTAGCAAAAATGGCGGAAAGAACAGGACTGACATTGACTAGAATCTCTAAGAAGATGATTGATGCGCTTAACTATGATATATTGATCGTTTTATAGTCGCGAAAAAGTATATGCATGATGATCATGACGACCCTGACAATATATAAATTGAAAGAGGCCTTCATGAGATCCTCTGCCGATGGAGGAATTGCCGGGTCGTGAAACAACTTCAAGGACCACCTCAAATCTCTTATGATTTCCGCGTGACCAAGGTTATCCCGCGCTTGGTCGCTAGCTCCTACGTAGCCTTGGTCTCACATCACGCATTTACATTCACGCACATTCACTCTCTGGTCGCGCCACACAGCATCGCGCATCCGCAATTTCGATATTCTTAGATAGAAGACATTATATCTATAGCTGCTTTTAAATCTATCAATTTTTTAAGCAATTTCAAGTTAATCTTAATGAGAATTCAATCACATTTCATTTCTTTGTAAGCTTTATCATTTTTTAATACGATACATTTTGTTTCATAAGTATTAAATTCATAAAGTTATTCCTGATTTCTCTGATTATAAATCAGTTTACTGTAAGTAAAGCAAGATTGATTTTCTTGACAAAATTGTAACGAATTTATACATCGAAATCACTTAGCGCGAAAATACGTGGCATTTCCGATCGCTCGTACGAGATTAGATTCCGATCGTCAGCGTTTCCGATTTAAAAATCCGGACAAAGAATTGTAACGTAAGAATTCAACGAAACGAACTGAGCCAGAGGAATCGGATCGCTGCGATAAGGAATAAATGATGTACTCACCTTGCATCCCTCGCAGGAATGAACTCCATAATGAAAGCCGGATGCCTTGTCACCGCAGACCCGGCACAACACGGTGGTCCCGTCGAATTCTGAAACAAACGAGAAAAGCGCGTTCCGTTAATGCAGGTCGTAACGATATCCTCTCCCGCGGCTTCCTCTCCTCTCGCGCTGCGCCGAGAGAAAGGTGGGAGGGAAAGAAGAACACTTTCTCCTCTCTCTCTGCGCGTGTAGCGGGTTACAGCATCGCGCCGCATTACAACTTTCTGCTTTCACCCGTTGTCGCGGGCGTCGCGGATCCCACCCGCTCTTACGCTCGCCGGTCACAGATTTTGTCGCGGTTTCGTCATTTTGTAAAAAGAAGTATACGCGTACCTATGTTGAGCTCAGGCTCGGGTTTAGCGGACGAAACGGTCGAATCCATCGTCGGCATACTGGGACTGAGACGATGGTCCGCTAACTGCATTACATGATACGGACTAGACATGCCCTGACTGGGTACGCGCGGCACGTTGGACGCGCGGGAATCGTGCGAGGATACGCTGGGGATCAGCAATTCGGATGCGGGTGACGTGGCCAGCGTGTCCTGCGCGCTACTGTCCGGGGTAAGAATCATGTTTGTTCAGGAGAGTCTCCGTCGTTAACGCTCTCCTCCCGGCCGGACGTAGCATCCGTTTACTCACAATTCACTGCACTACAGAAAATGATATAAAGTTCACATATTGTCCGAGAAGTTTACGATACCGTTCCACTTGTTCTCATCTCGATCTCACTGTCACCACGCTCACTGACTGATCACCAATAAATACCGCGTGTGTTGCGTGCGCGCGCGCGTGCTCGCGCGGGTCCACGTGCGGCCGTTGTTTGAGAAGAACTTTCCGAGTATCGAGCGATCGGCGCGACGGATCTGCGACTGTGCAGATATTTCGGGCAGACGTTACAGCGGCGAGGCTCGCGACGGATCGGCAGCCGAGCTGAGCGCGAGCGGCGAGTAGCCTGAAGAGAGAGTGAAAGTAAGTCTTCGCTCGAGGGAGGTTCGCGTTGGTCTGACTCTTGTTCGGCGCTGCCGAGTGTTGGTTACCTGGGGGCCGTGCAGCCCTTACTCTGAGTAACTCGGCGGTGGAGGGGAGGGATTGATGTGCCTGCTCGGCTGCCAGGCTATCAGGCTGCCTCGACCATCTACAATGTCTACGCCCTGGCTACCTAGTATGTAGTAGAGGACACTCAACACATTGCTCCGTAAGCTCTCTTACAGGGCCCCCCGAGAGAGTTCATCGTATTTTCAATGCTGGAGGTCACTGACAAGTCGTTGCGGGCCCGTCGCAATGTGCCGTGCTGTCGTGGCCGCGACGGGCCCGACCAATCGGCCGCCAGCACGGCAGGCCCCGCATTCGCGCGATTGGCCGGACTCTTCCCTACCACGCTCGCCGGAGTCTCCTTCCTCCTGTTGGAGGAAGTTCATCGGCCGAAACCTTGACTGAATTACCCCGCAGCAGCGGCCAAGGCCATGCGCCCTCTCGCTCGAGCTAACCGCGAATGTACCGATTGTCGCATTTGCTTCTCTTTCTCTTTCCCTCTCCCCTCCCTCTTCTCGCATTCTTTCTCTTTCTCTTCCTCTCGCTGTCTTCTTGTCTCTCTTCTTACTTGTCTCTCTCTCTCTTTTTACTTCTCTCTCTCTCTCTCTCTCTCTCTCTTCTCTTGCTCACTCTTTCTTCTATGTATCGCGTTCTTCCCCTCTGCTCTTTCCTTCTTTTCTCTCTTTATTCTCCATCAGTATACTATATAAATCTCTCTCTGTTTTTGCGGCATATGTCGCTTTGTTTCTTCATAATGCATCTTCCTCGTGGAAAATATCGATTCCCGCGTCAAGGTTTGTGCCATGACCTTTGTCATTGTTGTAATCATCCAAAGAATTATTCATTACGATTTTCGATAATATTGCGAAACATGATTTAATTTTAAAATTTATTATCAAGACTCTTCGTATTCACGAATGAAACACGTAATCACGTGTATGTTTGCGTGAAAAATGTGATGACGGCTCAACGTATCCGCTGAATCGGCTGATATAAGAGATCAAGAAGCGTCGGTATTCAACATTATAAATTACACTCAGTGTTCCGATCGCATTCTCGTGACTGTTTATCGGTTTTCTTACGTCGCATCGAATTACTGCTGATAATACCGAACCCGATATTAAACTAGTTATCAAATCTCTTGAAATATGCAACAAGAATGGAAGAATTTCGTGTAAATATTGAAATAAACAGCAGATGTTTTTTTTTCTTGTTGAATTTGTAAGTGCATATTTTTTTTTAGTATCGAACGTTAAGTATTTTCATCATTAAACCTTAAATCAAATGATTATTAACTAATTACCATTAAATTACTGTTAATCTAAATAAGATTGATTATGAATCATTTTTACCTTGTGTATTTTGATTACTTAACAATGTTCCAAGAAAAATATAGATAAAGAAGAATATGTTAGTATTCATAATGTTATAAAATTATCACAAAAGATAAATTATTGCGTCAATGATGAAGCATGTTAGCTTCCACACTTGAAAATTCTTATCTGTTTGCATATGTATTGAAGAAAGTTAATATTTATACGTTTATAAAGCAATAAAGTTCGTAAAATAAAAATACACATTGATATTTATGAGGTCATGTTTTACGAAGTGTCTCAGTAGGGTCAACAGTCAAGTCCCAGAGGGATACTCTAGCGTAGGGAAAAGAGTTATATGATACTTCAGTATCGACTTTCTTGTACTACGCTCGTATCGACATAGTTGCTTAAACAACTTTTTTTTTTAAATGTTTTTAGATAATTTCAGAATCTGAAATTCGAATCGAATGCGAACATTTAAGATATTGAATTACAAACACTTAAACAAATTAATTGCAAACGTTTCATATACGCATGTCAACTTCACTTTTATTAATTGAAAATAATTCATAATAATTAACTGTTAATATTACAGTTTATATAATTATATTTAATGTATGTGCGTACATTGTATAACTGATGATAGAACAGTGTTCACACATATTTATTATTGTGTCGTGGCACTCACAGAATTATATGAAGTAAAAAATACGTAATTTGTAAGTAACATTGGACATTGGATAACAAGTTCTTTGTTCAGTTATATTTCCCACAAATCGCTGACATTCGGAAAGGAGTCCTTCGATTAATCGCCTATTAAATACAACAAAATTCCGTCTCTCCGTGAAATAGATTTACGCGCGTAGTTCGCCAAATATTTCTTCACGCTCTTTTACTCGGCTACGAACTCGGACAGACCTCGAACGTAATGGCCGCGACGACGGAGGTCAGACGATGGCGTTTCCTTGAAATCGGGTAGCGACCTGCAGCTACGCACATTTATATGCAATGAATACACCATGATCCTAACATCTATTTTTAATGGATCGTAATGTAAAGCTATCGTGCGTGCTTCATTTTCATGCTTCAAGCATCGTATCGGACGATTTTAATTTTTTAGATCTAAACCGAATTTGGGAAAATGAACGAAATAATTAATTTTTATTAATAAATTTCACAGAGCGTTGAAATAATAATGTAATGTTCTTCGGATGATTACTCGCGTGTGCGTGTTGACGACCTTCACGAAAAAAATGATTAGCTTGAACGATAAATGCATTTACGATGCTGAAGGAATATTAATTGCGTCGCATTCATAAATCCGTAAGCGTGTTGCCTCGCTTTGCCTAATTATCGCGCTTGAATTACATGACTTCCCGCCTTCGCGTATGCTTGATGAGTACGTTTTAGCAATTATGTAAATGGGATCATCGGTGTTTGCATTGTATTGAGGTGTTTGCGCGCGCGCGCGCGATCCGTGATTCTTTCTTCTCGCTATAATGAAATAGTAACGTGCAACGATGCATGCAGGGAAGAGAGAGGCGCAGATAAAAATGTAACAAGCAGGAGCATAATTAGAGGTTGCTTCCTCGCGGCAACCAAGATTGCATTGTCTACCGTCCGTGTCCTTGGCACTGAGCGACCGGTCGCCGACTTCATCGTCGCTTTGCTGCTTTCAAGACTCTCAGCTTCCTACCAGCTTCATTATTGCGCGATGCATCGAGAGTTTTAGATGCTATTCGCGTCTCTGGAGATTGCATACAAAATTATATATATTTCGAAAACAAAAAGACGCATCGTAATAAATTTCAAAAAATATATACGATACAATATCTTGTATAAAATAAGGACACACATATACTCCGCAGTACGATATACGATAATCGGTGTCCATATCATGGCAGGTTTATATTCGCAACCATTTATATACACATACATATATAAAAGAGAGAAACAGTTTTCGATTTGGTCGCTGCGCTGACGATCGCGAATACTCGCGGGTTAACGGCGAGCGCAATCGCAGATACATAGGCTTGGTGCATCAGCATGGGCGCCGATCGTCGCGTATATGTCGTACCGCTGAGTAATATGGCGATACTTCCGCAGTGGGCGCTATGGGGCAGGCTATGGGCATAACGGTGCACACGGCGCGTCACGCATATGCGTGCGTGATGTCACTGAACCTGGAGCAGCCGCAGCAGCAGCAGCACCAGCAGCAACAGCGGGTGCACGTATGTACAGCCCGCAAGAATACCACGCGACTGTTCTATTTCGTCGCTTTATGCGTCGCTTATGCTTCACTGAACTGGATTTCAGCGTTGCACGTGCCTCATTAATTTTTGCAACGTGTTCTTAAGATTGTGTAACGGGTAAGATGATTGCAAAACTCGCGGGATAGCAATTGGATTACTATAAACGCACGCCTGCCGTTCTAAAATATCACCGATTGAATGGCAAAGAGATCCCGACGCTTTTCACGTTTTGCACTGAAGATTCAGCGCGATCTGTCCAACAATAAGCTGCATTCGGAAACGCCATAAAAAAAAATCTATTTAATTAAATACGTCCTCGGTACGAAACGCCGAGAAGTCGGTTGTCCCAAAAAAAAAGAAAAAAAAACGGAAGAGAATCGGTGGGCGTGGAAAAGCAGCTGCGTTGCATCACGCGTGCACTCGCTGCACGTACATTAACATGCGTGTTGTATTTCGCCGGCGTAATCTTTTTAATGCGGCGCGTGTCTTCGATCATATCACGCCCGGGAAGCGGAGTGACTCAGGATATGTGTCAACGATGCATCGATGTGTCGAACGGATGCGTAGGCATCGAGCCCCTCGTCCACGAAATGTAAATGTAATATCATTTCCGAAGCATTACATTTTTTTTCTGGCATGCCAATTTTTATTTTAATTACAATCCAGTCTTATTATATGTGTTTGCCAATAATCGGTTAATTTTTAGTCAATTTAAATTTGATAATAATAACGTTTTTATTAAAAAAACAATAATGCAAAGGAATGCAATTATTAAAAATTGCTTCCATTCTGCTAATACATTCTGCCGTGTCAAAACGAAATCGGTGCAAACGCGATATTCTCCGCTCGTTCACAGCGAAAGAAAAATGGAAAAAGTAATTTCTCTGCTGGCGCCTCGCGCTGGGTCGGCCGATGGACGACTTGTGCCGCGACCTGCAAAGAAATGCAAGGAGGCCGCTTGACCACCTTGTTGCGCTCGCGAGTGGGCACATGTATACAATTGACTCGCATCTATAAATGGTGACGCGTGCAATTGCCGGCGCGAAAGAAGTACCTCGCGTCGTCCAGGTGGAACCTGGAGGAAGAAACGGGAGGATAGCACGTAACGACGCGACGCAAGTAATGTAGATGTCTGCGTCGAGTACAGTTGCAACGAACGGCGAAGCGAGAGATGAGCGAGCCAAGACGCGTCCGCGATTCGTGCAGTTCGCGCTGGAGAGAAAAAAAATGCAGTAGTACCGTGCGCCATTCTGATTGTGCGTCCTAGGAAGACTTCGATTTTCAAAGCCTCAGCATCTCGAACCGTTAGATCTTTGATGAACCGAGATGAACAAGTTATAGTAAAGTACTGTCAGCCGCAAATCCCGTCGATTCAGTATAAAGGAAGAAATAGAACATCATGATTGAGCACCCTACGTTCATCACTCCGATCATGGTGCTTACGAAGATTTCGATTTTCAAAATCTCATTTCCTTAAGTCATTATATATTGTCGACGGGGAAAAATGATCGAGCTATAATAGATTGCCATCTATAAATCGGATCGCGTGGGTTAAGCGAACGCGCAAGAAGTAGGATCCCGTGTTATCCTTAGCTGTATTCTAGGAGCCAAGAGTGCTCCAACCTGCAAAGTCTCAGCTCCTTGAACCGTTAGATCCTGTGCCCCTTGCACCCCGCGATCTTTACATACTGAATGGGCAGTGCATTCAGCTCTTGTATCTTAATATCTTTGGAAATCTAGAAGCATCAATTCAGGAATGTTAGGTCCCACAGCGAGTGGTCAAACCATTATTTAGGCTTGAGATCGTCCTGCTAAGGCTATCATCGAAAGTAGCGTTAGTAACTGCGTTAGTAACTGCGAAGCCGAAGATAGGCAGACGCGGAAGGAAAGACATTTTCCGTGAGGAAATAACATGGAACGCGAAGGTAAAAGACATCGGCATCGGGATAGAGAAGGAGAGAGAGAGAGAGAGAGAGAAAAGGAGGAAGAGAAAGAGCAAGGAACGTGTGCCACTAGCCTCAGGCTGGCCTGCTTCGCATTGCTACTTCGAGGTGCAAGTTGATTATAGCGAGTATCTTTACTCTGGTCCCGCCTCCTCTCACGGGCTGACGAACGGACGGCCGCGGCAAACTGCTTTTTTCTCTCTCAATTGATCGTGAAAAGCGAGGAGAAATGTGGAGGCCAATCGCACGAGTCTTCCAAGTCGCTAACTGGGCTGCCTGTGAGAACGACGAGACCGTGTTTCTAGGACTTCATTGCAAGAGTGATGTAATCGACAGTTGATCGATTCATTTCTTTTTGTTATTCCCTTTCATTTTTTACTGAATTTATAAGTTATATAATTACTTACAAATTTTATAAAGCTAATGATATAAAATAAAATCTGTTACAAATTTAAATAAAATAAAATTTAATTAGTACTATCTATCTACATACAAAAATGGAGATATTCTATTATCTCTCAATATTCATCTGTATCATCATGATTTATAACCGATTGTACATTATCATTTCTTACGGTTAAAGATATTCAATTTCATTTATCTAGTGTTTTAATTTATGATAATATATCTTGTGTGACTATAAATAATATAAGATAAATATCTTTCACAGGTATATGTTTTAATTCTATTATTTCAACGGATATAATATTAATATTTAATATAGCTCAATAATAATATTATCGTTCGCTAATTATTAAAAGAAATAAAAATGTCTAATGAACTTTGAGAATGTAAAAAATTTGTTATAAAAATTTGTCCACCTATTTATCTTTAGATAAATGAACAACAGTAAATCATACTTGATAGGTAATAACGTGCAACTGACGGAACTAACCAATCAAATCCTCGATTCGCGTACCAAAGGTTAATGCATTTAACATAAACGAGTAATGAGGGGGAAAGGTTGTTAAGATCCTGGATTCACGGTCATCGATCTTAGAACGGGCGAGAAGCCCGGTTCGCGAGGCGTGGTCTTCGGAAAGACAATGGATACCAAGTCGGCGTCCTCGCGGTGCGTTGACCCAGAGAGTAGTCTAGTTACCATTAATGGGGCCTTTACATAACCGGCCTTGTCGCTCTCAAATCTCGCGGGGTCTCGCGCCCGTCGTGATCTCGCGGCGATCTAACTCATCGTCTGGCATCTGCATTGTGAGCTTGACGACAATACGCTGCGCATGGGAACCGGTTTCGCAAAACGCGGGTATAGCAATGTACAGCGCGGTCGTCGGTTGCATCTGTTGCACCAAACGCGAGAGCGCGAGAAGGAACTGTAAGTAGTAGTAGTGAGAAAGAACGTTTTAACACATACGACACAAGATACTATCGTTTTTCGTATAACAGCACGGTAGAAGGCCATTTCTTGCAGAATTATACAGAGACTCAAATGCATTTGATAACTTGATAACTCAATATTCCTTTAATGTGCTGCTTAATGATTAAAAGGACTGATAAGCGATAAGAATGAATTTCGTGTAGATACGCGTCTTAATCTTTCATTATCAATTTGGAACTCTGAAACGACGGGAGAACTATACGGAGGAACTTTGCAGACTAAGGGAGGGTAATCGTAAATTATCGATTCAATGTACAGTAAATTTAATTGGAGTAGAGAACCGTGTCGCGCTTCGATTCACTGTCGATGGCTGCTCTCGCCGGGGTCCTTCACCAAGTGGGCCGGAAAGCGAAACCAATCGCGCGATTGGCGCGGCGTGGCGCGGCGCGGCGCGACGCAGCGCGGCGCGGCCGATGCGACGTGCTCCCGAAGAACGGCCGAAAAGCTTAAGAACGGTGGAGATTCAATGACCCCGCGGTCGTCGCGCGGCGGAATGCGCGCTTTTCGCGGACGACCGATGCAGCCGCCGTTTCTTTGAGATCCCGCCGAGCATAGGAAACGAGGTCCTCCACCTCGACAGCGCGATGTAATTGGGTGTGGAAGGG
The DNA here is from genome assembly GCA_928718305.1 of Tetramorium bicarinatum. Lineage (NCBI taxonomy): Eukaryota > Metazoa > Arthropoda > Insecta > Hymenoptera > Formicidae > Tetramorium > Tetramorium bicarinatum. The sequence continues at coordinate 14,122,357 of OV788320.1, forward strand.
GTAGGGGAAGGTCGGTCACGGGTGTATCGCCGCGCGAGTGGTTGCTAAGTCAAAATCAGTCTATCCACGGAGCGAAGCTTCGCTCCGCGATGGAGAAGGAGGAGGGGGCGAGGAGCGGAGAGGCGGAGAGGGAGGAAGCAGCGGCTTCCGCGAATGTTACGGGACTGCATAGCGACGTGGGAGTGCAAGCGACTGCACCAGCGCGCCGCGCGTCTTGCACCGACGTGCACGCACGTGCACACACGTGCACACACGCTGATCTTGGGAGTGCGCCGACCCCTACCAGCTCGCGAAACGGTCACTGACCTCCGTGCCGTTCGTCCCCATCCCACCCCGCGGCTCGCTGCCGCGTCGCGCCGCGCCGCACCGCGGACGAGCACCTGCGTCGACGCTGCTGACGAAACGACGCGCCGCACCGGGATTGTATGGGCGTCGCGACGCCCCGGTACAAAGCCCGGGATGGCGAGCGGAATACAGCGGCAAGCATTCTTAGGTGGTATCGATTTTTTTAAGCTTCAAAAGAAAGTTATCCCTCCGCCGCCAGTCTTATCGAATGCGCAGACAGCACTGGCATAAATACCATTTTAATTTACTCTATTTTTGCTCTTTTCAACGAGATAAGCAAGTTGACGTCATATACAACATTCTGAATAAGTCGGAAATGAGAGCGGCGAACTAAAATGCAATTTGAGAAAAGAAACATCGCGCAACAATTCGCTTTGTCATTCTCGAGAATCTTAAACTCTCATTGTTCTCTGTTATTTAGCGCCGAAAATTGAAAAACATCGGCAATTCAAACGGTCGGAATTAGATAACCCACAAGGTGTTGCCTCGAGAGATTGCGAGGTCAATTACATCTAGCTTAGCGTGAGCTTTATGCGGCGCGAACAAAGTCGGAGGAAGAAGGTGAGTGAGTTCTTCGCCCTCTCCCTTCGGCCTCGTTAGATAGACGCGCTTTTGCTTCCCGGTGCTTAGGAACGCTGGATATGCGAACGTGGAGAACGCGCAGAGAGGAGGAGGAGAGGGCCGCTCGAAAAGTGGGAGAAGGGATGGGGAGGGCAAGGGGGGAGGGAAACAGAAAGAGAAGAAGAGAAGAAAGAAGAAGTGCAAGAGGAACAAGAAGAAAGAAGAGGCAGAAGAAGAGGGGAACGCATCCTCGGGGCCGTCCTAACGGTAGGGCGGGTCACTGCACGCGGCTATGCGAATGCAACTCTTTGCAGTTGCACTGCGAGCGCCGGGCAAAGACTTCCACCGCCGTCGTGTGCACCGGTGCAATGCCCTACCTAGGTGTAACGCTCCCAGCTGCCCTTACGCGTATCCTCGCCGGGTGTCCACGCAGATACGCGTCCTCTTTTCTCCTTTCTTCGCGTTCTTCGTCCTCTATCTCCTTCGAGTCCTTGAACTCTCTCGCGAAGGGCCCCGTTGAGAGCACTAAGTGGCGGTCTTCGGCGATAATAGCCTACGAAGATGTTCGAGGGCGCACCTGACTCTTCGAGCGACTCATGTCTCTCTCTCTCTCGCACAATGTCGATCGATTTAATTAGATTATTAAAATCGATTAATAATTTTTCTCTCTTTATAATTTCAAAAATAACATGTTTACTGTAAGCTCGCAGATTTTCAGAAATTTATTATGGAGTCTTGCTTTACTTTACATATTGTGAAGAAAAATGTATGGAAAAACCAATCTTAAAAAGACAATCTAGCCGAAAGCTAGATATTATAATCTCGAGAATATGAATGTGACCTGTGCTGTCACGTGGTTGACGATATGGATCTCTCTGCTTACAAGTATCTCGTTGTCGAGAAAATTCGTCGTGTTTCGTGGGTATGAAACGCGACGCGTAACAGTACTTCCACGTTTCTACGCTTAAGTACGCTCAAGTCCACGCGCTCGTACGCGAGCGTAGCAAGAGGTACGTGCGTGCGTAAGAGCATGAATGACATAACGATTGTAGAGCCGGCCGTCGACCCTGGATCGCCGGTACATTATTGGTGTTGCACTCACTCTTCTGTACGATTTGTATTTTTTATTATTTATTTGGATCCTACGCGAGCGAGAAGAGCAGCCGGTGATCTCACGAACGGCCACTAAATTCTGCTTATGTAACTCTCTTATCTTCTTTTCTCTCACAATCAGACATATACATATGTATGTGTAAGAGTATATAGGATTGACACGAAGGTGTTCGATTATTGACCTTTGGCAAATGCACTAATGACGCGTTTAAAGAATTCTTATTAAATACATGTTTTTTTTAATAAATAGGCTTTTTCTGTAATTTCAGAAAGGTTTGTTCGCAAAGAAAATATCAATCTGTACATTTAATGTAGACAGTAGAAGAAGAACTCAAGATATAAAGTTAATGTCTTGAACTACGAAAACATAACTTTGATCGCGTTTTATCAGATTAAGTGACAAATAAATGATAAATAATGCGATAATTCTGCTAGTAATCAGAAATTGGTGCCCCGTAGCAAAGCATGCTTGGAGCGCGAAGCCTGTTTTTGTGACCCACATCGTCGAAAGTTCGTTGCCACTTTAATACAGACATGGCAGTTACCTGCGCAGTTTTGTTAGATGAATGATCTTTTGGTATGAGATCACTGTTTTCGTTGAGGTAACTTTTGTAGTGGTAAGATGTATGATGCCGTTGCGTGTGCGACCGTGGAACCGGGAATAATCTTTGGAGGACAATCGGTCTCTCTTTTCGACACATCTTAATTTAGTAAATATAAAATTAAAGATAGGAAAATAATAATTACTAATATTAACAGCGTGTTAAATACTCATGATTTTTATTTTTATAAAACTCAAAGTGCACGTATTAAATGTACGATATATTGCAATATTTTAGAATATATACACGAGAGTAACGCGATTTCTAATTGTAAGATACTTGAGGAAGAATATTCGAAAAAGAAAGTATATCGATAATTTCTGATATTATGAAAATTACATTTTACAACGCCGTTTACGTCACATACATCTTGAGAATTATTCTTGGCCACGTGGCAGCTTTCACGACAGGCCGCTTTTTCGATTTCTTTTTCCGACAGCTTTCAATGAAAAAGCGAGTCTCGTTTCGCGACTCGCTCGACCATCGAAGATTCTCGATTTCGGGGCACCGGCGACGAGAAGGAGGCGATGAACTCGGTCATCGGGCAACAAACTGCAAGCCCCACTAGCTCGCCATCGTGGCTTCCTCTTTGCCTCTCACTCGTTCCCTCCCTCGATCTTTTACTCGTTTCTCTTCCTTTCCTGCTCTCTCGTTGCCTTCTCTTTCCGATTACACAGCATATACGCGCGTATGTTCGCTCTATACACGAGGTAACGCTGCTTCAAGGGACGCTTGACCGTGAACTTCTCGACGCTTCTTCGGGGTTTCTCGTACGGAAACCGGGAGGAATCATGTCGACCGCGTGACGCTTCCTTGCGATTTCTTACCGCCGTGTCTTGAAAGAAAAGCGAGCGGATACTAAGCGAGTTGTTTGCTTCTGAAATACGCGAAATCGTATCTTTTTGGATTTTTACAATTTTGAATTATAAACCCCCAATCTTCTAGTATTCTCTAATTCTAAGAATTTTAAATTTGGAATTTCTTTGAAATATCTTCTTTCAAATAAATCATTTAGATTACATCATTAAATAATGATTTCATTAATTAATAACTGAAAAATCAAAATGTATTATTTTTCCAAGGATGACAGCAACCAAGATCGATAGCTTATAAATAAATTCCAACTTCGTGATTTACAGTTAAAAATAAAGCTCTTATATTGCGAGATTTTTGCGATACTTGTCTTTTTATTTATCTCGCCAATTTTCCCAGAGCTAACTATAAATTGATAAGCCGCGCGGATTCCGCCATTCCCGGAAGAGGCGAGAGCGTAGTGTTGACTCGACATCGAGGTAATTCCCTGACGAGGGATGTACGGGAATATAGGAGGAAAGGACGAGAGAAGGCAGGAGGGACGGGAGGAGGTTAGGCAGAAATCTCGTGTGCAATTACTTCAAGGTACACCTAACCAGGGCTATGCACTCCGCGGGCGAGGGCCTCCTGACAAACGGTGAAAAAGCCCGTAGCGTAACCGTTGCTGTTGCTGCTGCATAGCACATTGACGTCGTTGCTAGTGTGGGTTACCTGGTTAGTGACCGGCCAACCGAGTTCACTGGCATCGGCCCTCTTCCAGGTTGGCTAATCTTGCGATGAACGGAGAACGCCTGCTCGCCTGCTTGCCTCGCTCCTCCGCCTTCCTTCTCGGCCACCTTTTCTTCTTCTTCCTTCTGCTTCTTTCTCCTTGCTCCTTTTGCTTCTCTTTGATGGGAAATTCCCTTGACGATTTCTACCGCGGTTTCCATTGTTTCCGACACATACCGATGAAATAATCAGCGATCAACTTAATCATCTCTTACAATTAGACTCGTGTGTGAAAGATGGTTTTCATTGTATAATTATTTAAAATTATATGAATTTGTAATTGGGAAAAATTTTCTTGTACTAAGGAGTCACGATGGAAGCTTGTTTCGATCTGCTGAAGGCCTTCTACCTTTTTTCTTCTTTCTTTTTGTCAGTTATAATAAAGATGCATGGTTTTCGTTTGTCCTTGTTAATATTAGTCTTGAATTAAATTTATTGATAATATCTCGCGCCAAAGTTTTTATATAATTATTAAGCAACAGCAAGACCCGGAAGTCCGGTCTGGCAATAAAGAGGTTTACGTGCGACGTATGAAATTCGCCAGTGAATCACGGTCTTTCGTATCACGGTGATTCGTATCCCATGCTAATTCTATTCTCTCCGAACTGCTCAGACCAGTGACGCATCGGATCATACGTTTCAACATTTATAGCTTTACACGCTAGCTGTACGCACGTGCGTGCGACTCGTTACAAGCAGGCCGCAGGTGAAATAGGTGTAACGCGTGTCATCAGATTTACCGTACACGTGAGAGCACGGAATTGTGGTCCGGCGATCTTTTACGGATAAAAACTTTCTTAATTTTCAAAATGGTGTACGATAATATGAAAGATTACATAACATTAAATATACGTTAAATTTTTATTTCAACGAAAATGCAGCAAGGAAAAAAATAGAATTGCATTTGCAAAATTGATCAGAGAGTATTAGAAGTTTAACTAAGTTGACCTATAATTCACGTTAATCACGCACGAATTAAGCAATTTAACGATTCGTTCTATGATTTTCCAGGCAGTCGCGACGATTTTTAAATTAAATTAAACGACCGTGAATCTACTTTTTGCGCAGTTTTTTGTCTATCAGTCCTTGGAGTCGTCTACCTTGGGATTCGATGATCGTCTCCACGCAAGTTGACCTCGGTAAGTATGAAAAGGATCCTAAAGGACATCGACTACCAGTTCGCCTTTATCTTTTTTTTACGAGAAACTTCAATCTATAGATTTTTTTCGAATTGTACGATCAATACATGAGACTGAATAAGCTTTTATCTATTTCGTCTTTAAACTGAAAATGTAATTGGCTAATTGTAAGATTTTATTACTTTTGTCAAATTATATTTAGAAATATTTTTGACTTGAGCTCCCGTTAAATGTTTGATATCATAAATAGGTCTACTGTCCGTTCTTGTTTTGTCGAGCGAATGCAATAAGTATAAGTTCGGTGCCGGGGGGCGAGAAATGGCGAGGACAATGCTCGGGCTGAGCCGCTTCGGCGTCGGTCAGTGGCCGTGTGCCTTGGACGGTTACGTATCACGTATTCACAACGCGAACTCTTCTTTGATCGGTCATCGGCACGACCCTCGACCATCATGTGCACACGCGCGAAGCGCCGTCAGGGCGGTGGGTTTCAGCAATCCGTACGCATGCACACTAATGCGCGTACGTTCACCCCGCAGCTCTAGTAGGGGCAGTTATCATACCTCCCCTTCCTCCCTCCCGTTCAATTATTAAAGCATAGATTTTATCATAACGAAATGGTAGCCTTTTGTTTACAATCATAACGCGAATAACTTTATTTCATCGCGAAATATTGACTGACAAAGAAAATAAGCAATGATGAAAAGGCAAAAAATTAGACCGCGAATAAGAGTGAAATGTGCAAATGTTTAATCGAACAGGACCGTAATTTCTCCGAATTACAATATATGTAGTATATCTCGGTGGCGCGAGATGGAACGGAAATTCTAAACGGTTCATTCATCGGTATTCTTCAGACAGCGTAATTGTTCGCCGTGTTACGTGCCAATGTATCAAATATAATCTGAACTGCAACTGAAACGATCATTCTGAAAATCGAACGTTTATCGCGGCGATGAGATTTCGATTGTTTCGCGAAAACTTGCGATAATTCTCGGTCTTTTAAAGACGCTTGAAGCTTGTCTTGCAATTATCAATAACATTTTTTGAGAAAAATAAAAGATCTACTATGAAAAGCAAAACAATCGTTAAAACTGCTAGTCATTGTTATACATAAGTATTGTCTACTCCTGAAAAACAAATGTTTGGCATAATTCGATAGAGGGATGTTTAATTAAACTAGCGCGTTTCGAGCGTATCGATTTAACATCCACGACGACGTAGCTATTGCGAGAAGAACGAGACGGACGGACTGGAGTAAAAATGAGAATTCTCCGCGAGGGGAGGAGAGGGGGAGGGAACAAAGACCGCGTGCGCGGCTAAACCTGACTGTGCTCCAGATCTGCCGAGCGCTCTAAATTCATAAGTACCGGCGGTGCAATCGAGTCCACTCGGGGCATCGAGTGCTCGCTTATTCGCGTGCTTTGGAGTGCTGCGCGACGAGCGCGAGCGCGAGCGCGAAAATGGGAGGAGACCAGCCGTGGCGGTTCGCGGGTGTAGAGGAATGGAGAGGGAGGGAGGTTAGTGAACGCAACTGGACGTCGGTCAGTCACCTCCAACCATATTGCTCCACATCCACTGAAGATAAAACGCGGGAGGGGCGGGCGGGTGGACGCGCGCGGTGGTTGAACTAGATGACAGAGAGAAACAGGGACAAAGTTATGCACCGGACAAAAGGATGCGCGCGCGAAACTGGCTTGTGTAATCGCGCGAAATTTTCGTTGAAATTTCATCCTCGTCCCATCTTCTAAAATAGGTTGCGCCGTTGCTATTTTCTCTGTAATCGCGTTGACGAACGGGAAAGGAAATTAAGCGGCCCGGGCTTAGGCGCCGATGTTGCTTCACCGACGCGTATTAAGTTACGCGTCACAAAGATAGAGCGTTTGTATAATTACACGCTACTTTGTAAGGCGAATGCTCGCCTCACGGCGAGAGTGTCACGAAACAATGTGCGATAGCGTGCCGGAGAAAGTCTCGTGAGAGAGTATATCTGGGAAAGCCAATCGCCGTCGCATGACGAGTACTGGCTTGCGATGCGATACGTATTTTTCATATCGTCGAGCGAGCGACGAGACAGTACCAGAAACAGAGACGAGAGAGCTGAGATCTTATCGTTTTCTTGTTTTCTTAAATCGAGGATCACTCGAGAGTCACTCAGCGGGTTGCCTACTTCACCTCGCAGAATGTGCACCAGGGATACTCGATCGAGTAACGAGCCTCGGTATTCTTCTATGATGCGAATGCATCGCGTAGAGCCATAACTTGAGCTGGAAACAGGCTACGAATCCGGTATTTTAAATTTACGAACGGCCTATTCCCGTTTCAACGGGAGGACGGCCGCGTTCGCTCGCGACTTTCTGCTTGCGAATGCGTCCCTTCCGGGCTGTTAGGAGGCCCGCTTGCGGTAACGAGCTGCCGATGGGACGGGCACCGGTCGGTCCCCATGGTGCGTTGGCGTGGTCCCGCATTAGCATCGATATAGCGAGGGTCAGGTCGGGTTCACTGAACCCGTTGCACTGTGTCGGTACATCGTGCGAAACACGGCGCGATGTCTGCGCGAGGAATGAAGAGTACTAGACGGAACGTTAGAAAAGGCAGTCGATGTAAATTCACCCGAGGAACCACACGATCTAAATGAATGACAGCTATATCGTCGTCAGGTCGAATTTTTATGGAAAAATAAATAAAAGAAATACATATCGTGGCAAAATCCAAATTAGCAATAAATAAATTATTATAATTAAATGTAGTACAGTATATAGATGCTATAATGAAGATACATTATTATAATTAGTGAAACTCTGAGATCTCTCGCAGAAATCCAATGAGATTAAATACTTAATATTTTTCGAATTTTAATGAAAAATTGGAAAGTAAATACATCTTTCATTCACTTTTCCTTTCATGTACAACAGCATTATTAATGTAAAAATTAATGAAGTATCATCGACACGATAGACGTAGCAGAATACATTTGATTGCAATATAGTTTAAAAATACTTTTGAAATTGTAGTAGAGTTACCCGTGTCAACACGAGAGCACGTGGCGCCTTGCAAAACTGGCCCGTTCCGTGCACTCATTGGCCCGCGACGCGCGCCGCTGACCGAATAACCAAATTTGCGCTTGCCTACTTTGGTCGTTACGTAATCACGTTGTTTCAACTGATTTCGTACATCCCTCCCCGAGGGACCTATTTTAAACAAGTCTCACATTTCATTGCTGTCTATATATTGCGATTGATCTTAATAGAAAAATCGTGGATTTTGTCAAACTCTGCGGTACTTTTACAACAGCGAGTATATAAAGTATAAAAAATAAAAGGTCATATTCGGTTAAATATAAAAAGATTAATATTTTTATATTTATATTTTTAACAGTCTTTCTATTTAGAGAGTTACGAAATCGAATGACAGTAAAAATTGAAATGTTTTTTTTTTGAACTCCAAAAGTATAAAAATAATTTTTTTCTTTTACTATTTATATTTTGCTAAGCGATTTTATTCCAATCCACTTATACCTGTGTCTTTGTATCGGAGAAAAGATTTGCGAATCGGAAAAGTTAAAGCAACGGCAGAAGCTCATCGGCTGAATGCAGCAAGTCTGCGTTCGCGCATATACACGGCGTCATTGCGGTTGCTCCTAACGATGCATCGACCTCTCACCATGTGGCATGTGCACGGCTAGTGCACGGCGGATCTACAGTTAGGCGAACCGAATTCGCGACAATGAACGAGGAAGTTAGCCGCAGCTTGCCGACCTATTTTTAGATCACTAACGGATGATTGCATGCCGATTTAAACGCCCTATTTTCTAATTTCTGTCGCGGTCATTACACTGCAATTTATTTTTGCTTTAAAACAGAATCTTTCTGAGCAAGCTAATTTTCCACAATTTTTTATGCTTGATATGAATACTTTAACCGAATTTCTTTCTTAAAAAATTGGACATTATATAAAATTTTGGTGCAATAAATAAATGAAAATTATATTCTCAATGTCGAGATATAATTCGAAAATCATAGTGATCGCGGATAATATTTTATTGATTTAAAAAATTTTGCTGGCAATTGGCACGTTATCGAGTCTCATCCACTAATCGATTCTTTTGTGCTCACGTTGACTCACGATCCCGATTCGGATTGACCCGCTTCTATTGATCCAGCTTCAGAACGATTAGATTTCACCAACGTACCGCCTACGTGATTCGACCGGCTACGTTGGCAAAAGGGCACCTGCCGGCGAGATCCTCGATTCGAATGAAAGCGAGTCTGCAAAGGCTGCATGAGGGATTGTTCGGCGGAAAATTAATCGCGGGATAATAATAACTGGTACGATTGTACGATTGCGGTTATGCAAGAAGGAAGTAACCGCAAAATGCCACGTGTTTTCGTCCATAATCATTCCAAGTAAACAGTATAACAAGATATTTGGTAAGAATTAAGTTCAATTAAGCGAATGAAACACTATCGGCTTACGGGGACCTGCTTACCGAGCACAATTGTCTCGACATTTCGACATCGTAATTCGGTACGTTTCGAGAACAACAACTGTCGAGGCCCTTGACCTCTCGCATGACACACTACACCGAAAGGTAGATTCTGCTTGGTGGCGTAATACGTCGAGAGAGTCAGTAGCCCGACGGCGAGCCATTGACCTAACAAGGCCGAACGGCCTAATACAGTGGAAATTTGTGATAAATCCCGGAACTATTACAGTTGCCTCAATTAACATGTTTCTCCGTAGATGGATTTGACCAATCGCCTCGCCGAGACATGATGTAACATATCTTAAAGGATTCGTTCCGGCAACGTCTCTATCTATTCGGCGGGCTATCTAGTCGGGCTGATCTCACCCACATTCGCGCGCTACGAGAGAGAGCGTCCAAATTCCATATAATCGCGGTCCTTCCTGTCTGGCACCGAGATATTCGCACGTCGAATTCAGCCACGTGACTCGGCGAAATCGTTTCCTTGGTCGTTTCACGCGCGCGGCCTCCACATGGAGGACATTGTCGAGGATTTGGCGAAGTCTGCTCGAAGCGTGGCGCGAAGAGAAAAAGAGAGAGAGAGAGAGAGAGAGAGAGAGAGAGAGAGAGAGAGAGAAAAAAGAGCGTCCTCATCACGGAGGTGTCACTGACTCCCGTACGTAGGTGATCGACCTCCATAGTCTCTCCCCGCCTCTCTCTCTACATTCGTCCCTTGCCACCTTCTTACTCCGTCCGCTTGCTTCCCGTTGGCACTCTTGCCCCCCTTTCCTCCTAGCTGTCTGCAAACGCGTACTGCGATGACGTAACGCCGGTTATTCAACCTGGTTGGCCAGTGACGAAATGCCAATGGCCACGATCCGGCTCTCTGCGAAAGTTCCCTCCGCCTCGCATACTCGCCATGAAATGAGACGCGCTCCCATTTTTTTTTCTTTCTTTATTTCCTCTCGAGGGAAGCGTGTGTGCACGTCGTCCCGATGTTAAACATCGATTAATTAATCGTGAGATTGCATTTTTCGAAGTACGATCTGCTGGTACGTGTATAAAGCAATCGTTTGAGCCAGACGAAAAAAAAAATTAATACTCCATATTGGAGAACCCAAGTAGAAACAGCGGAAAAAGCTTTCAATTAATTTATCGACGATTTGCGCGCGTTCACTCTTATTCGCGTCACGTAGTCTAATGTATAGCCTGTCTAACGTCACGAATTCTAAGACAAATCGACGGGAATGAATCATGCCGCGGGCCCAAAATTCTTTGGCCGAAAGTGTTTGGTGTTTACGAATGTTGCTTTCGTGCGTTTTCAACCGCTTCATCGTGCTCTGATTAAAAGGTGGCGCTGGAACATTCGAGTGTTAGCGCCTCCAATAGTAGTAATAGGCAATGCGCGTTTTTCTTTACCGCATCAAGATTATTAATCTGGATTATTAATCTTTCTCAGCGAAGACATCTCGCTGATATCGAAATTTAATTTAATATAATTACGAAAGTAAAAAAATCTCCGATAATGCAGGATGACGTTATCAATCACAGCCTTGACAGATTTAAAGTTATAAATTTGAAAACTGACTCACTCTATAAATCATATAGATCGCATATCAGAAGGACGTGCAACACCGATAATAACGTAAATAGCAATGTAATCGTTACATAAATATAAATCAACTTCTCGATCGCGACGCGATTTATCTCGATCGAAATTAATTTGCCGAGAAGCACCTGCTACCATCGATCGATCCGCTCTTTACGAATAGATTCTGGCACGTGTGCTAAACGAACTTGTGTGATTCCGTTATACGTGGAATCCTGGGACGAACGAGAAGGTACGCGTGCACGCGTCAAGGATAACGCGTGGTGGCGACGGCGGGTGTTCGCGCGCGCGCGCGATAGCCGTACGTGAGTTTAACGCGTGTGGAGAAGAGAACGAGGCGCGACGCGCGCGGTACATACACGCGGTGAGTGACCTATGGCTCCTCTTGTCCCTGCCCTCCGCGAATATTGCGCGTCAATGTACTTGACTCACGTACGAATGTCGTGCAATGGTGCCCGTACTCGCGCGGCCACACTGGACGCGCCTTATCGATACACGCGCGATAGATCGCTATCTTTCCTCTTTCAGCGCGCGGTGAAATGACATAACCGGAAATTGACCGATTAATCTATCGAATGCGATCGCGAAAAGTCGCGCTCGAACACTGCGCCTCAATTTCTTTCGTCGCGAGATCAAAAATAAAATTGAACTCAAGTAAGAAATTTAGGTTACTATTATAAAATTATGAAATAATGGGCGAAGATTACTTATTATGTGTAAACGAGATTTTATAATCACTCTTCCTAAGTACATGCTTAAAGCGAGTTAATCCAGAAGCAACACTGATATTACGTTGAACACGCCGATTATGAATGGCACAAATTTGCATTGTAGACATTTACAGCGCTGGAAGAACATAAGAATAAATATTCGCGAAAGTAGCATGCGAAACTAACACGGATCTGGGGTGATATTTTTCGCAATTTTGTTTTTTTGTCGTGCGTGAGTTTAACGGTGAATCCTTAGGCGAGATTACGGGGAAGTAAAGTTGCGGTTCACAGTGTCATTAGTACGGCGAGATAATAATGGATTTTCTTCGCAGAGATCGTTCTAACCGAGTGTGCGTTTATCACGCAGCGGCCGCGCGCTTAGGGTATGATTGGCGAGGCGAACGAACCCGACCAGAAAGAAGGAAGAACGAACGAATGAACGAAGCGAGTATCGCGTTAATGATTTCTGTCATCATTACGTGTAATCGATATAATCTCGCACGTCGGGCACATCGTGTACGAAGAGTCTGCGTGATGTCTGAGAAGTTCGACGGCGTTTTATTGCGCTGCGCGCCGCATAATGTGGAAGTTATTATTCTTATCGCACGTACATAATCGTTTACACGGTACAATCACAAAGCTATCGCCATTTGTTTCGCCTATGTACTTCTTAATTAATCTGGAGCTCACAATGAGAGCTGCGAGAGATTATCTTTTTTCCCATAAAGGTTTCTTTTCAAAATTTGATATAAAAGAGAGATAATGCGAGCGACGATTAGATGCTAAAGACGGAATGAATTCCATCGATTTCTTTTTAATTCGTCTATTTTTCAAAAAGAGGTGACGATACATCGCCACGCGAGACAGGCGGGGAGAGGAAAGAGAACGAAATAGGGGGAGAGCTGGCCGCCGAGAGTTGGCGCGCAAATAGGTCGGGGGCAATGACCAGCTCGGCATTGCTGAACTGAAAATTTATTGAGGACGCTGTCGCCGCACTCTCGCACATTGCGCAAGTTCTCGCGTACAGTCCGGATCGTGCATGTCGCCCGCGCTCATTAATCGTAATTGAATCCCGTAGAAAAGCAAGAGCGCGCGCGCGTCTCCGATGCGAGGCACCTTTCCGCGACAAGTCGCCGGCCACGTAAACTACTTTCGATTTTCACTATCTCCGAAAACTTTCTAACTCAATGGCAGAAATATCGCAGGCGGACGACAAGACGGCAAAAGTATTTACTACACACGATCGATGCGATGCAAACGCCAGAAACTTTCCACGTAGAAAGGATAGGATCGAATTGGAACACGGAAGCAGCGGTTACACCTGATCGCCCGCGCCGTTTAATTCGATTTGCCGAATCCTGAGAAGAGATATTTGATAAATATTCAGCGCATCAAACGCGCTAAGACGGATCATTTTTCATTTCACGATCATCGTTTGAAGATCGGTGCCGTTTTCACCGTTTGGATGCCCCGAGCGTTACTTTCCGTTCGCTATTTTATAAAAGTAGGTGTCGCAAAAGCGAGCAGGATGGACGAGGAGAGGTGCGATCGAAAATAATCGAGCAGGCCGGTTTCGCAAGACGACGCGGTCCAACGCGTAAAGCAAGGCCATCGGGTCGTAGGCATGGCCTGATTGCGCCTGTTGCTGACACGGGGAGTACAAACCACTGTTTACCGCGGAGTTAACAGAATGCCAAAGGAGAGGTGTTGTCCGGCGCCCGCAGTCTCTACTGACGTAAGCGGTGCCAAGTTATTCGTGTTAGATGCGTAATAGCTCAGAGAGAGACCGACAGAGACAAAAGAAATCTGATGTAAGAGATGCGCGTGATTTCTGGTATTCTAAAATGAACTAATGTCCTTATTATTTTTCGACGGTCCCTTTTAGGTTCCTTCAATTTTTTTCAGGTTGATCTCGAATATTTTTGACTCGACAAAACGACTCGAGATCTTTTCTAATTTTTTTCTTTATACATATATCTAGAAAATTGCAACTCTTTTTAATAATATACTTGGAATAAGCGTACAAAATAATAAGAAGACTATAGCGAAAATAGTTAACAGTTAGCGGTAGGTGCTGCGATCGAGTGCATGTTAGTGATCGAGCATTTAGGTTGATTTGCACGACGACATTACGTCGTCATCGATACGTGGAGTAGAACAAGCGCCGTCTAACGCGTGAAAGTAAGAGCCGACAGCGTCGGTGTACCGCGGCCTTGATTCGGCCGGGGTTACCGGCCGACATCCAGGACGACCGAGGTCCGTTTGCTGTTGTTGCTCAATACCACGTTGGGCATGCTTGACTGTAAAAACGATCGTCTCACTCGCGAGACGTCGCGATGAAATTTCGCTCTTGTCTAAAGGACGTTCAATCAAATTTCCTCGCGATGATTGAGTTTCAGTAGCGTAACCGTTAGCGAGATATCGAGCACATCTACGAGCAAGCGTTAAAATGTAATCGTTCAATTGCAAGAACTACTTATTTACAAAACAAATTATAGTAACAAAGAATAAGAAGAAAATTTGTCATACGATTTTACTTTTCAAATGACTGTATTTATATCTAATTATCATCGAACATGAATACGAGAAATACTCCTGTTTTTGCCCGAAGATTTAATGACAACTTAAAAATTTAAAGAAAAGAGGAAATTTAGCAAGATGTGACGAAATACGACTGATTGATGTATACCTGGCGATTGACTAATCGTTCGCGTTAAGTCAAGAACCATTCCGGCTTTATGGGGGACACGTTTAAGGAGTTTGGCGATCGGTTTATATAAGCCCGGCGAAAAAGGTGTCACACACGCGGATAAAGCCCGGCGGAGTGTACGAGAGACGTGACGCAACTCCGTAGGTGGGTCGATGAAATGACAACAAGTGCGAGAGGATCTGCGAGAGAGCGAAGTGGGAGAGATCGAAGACGAGAAAGAAGAAATGTCGCCGCGAGCGCGAGGTCAGAGCTGCAGCTTTCTTCAAGTGGCAGAGGTAGCGAGCGATCGAGAGTAAAAGCTGTCAAGGGGAGAGAGAAAGAGAAGCGAGCGGGGAGGCGAGTCGCACGGCCGAGAAGAGAGACAACGTCGGAGAGAAAGGTGAAAGCACTCTCACCTCAACTCGCGCCGCCCCGCGTAGAGGATCTTTGAATCTTTTTATCATCTAGGGCGTTCGATAAAAGGAATACGAGTCTTATGGCTCATTTATATGCGCGCTAATGACGCCTCAACGATACTGATGAGATTACTGAAGCGGTCACCGTAACTTTCCTCCCCCCCCCCCCATTGATACTGAATCAATAGGTAAATTAATGCAAATGGATGTATATGACGTATCATCGGATAGAGTACATTATTGACTGCGGCCGTAGACCTCAGCGCTCAGTCAACATAGCCAATAGAACAACGGCCATGAGGCCTTGCGGGCAATTGCGAAACTCGCGACGACTGGTACACTCTCGTATCTATTATTGCCAGACGGTTTTTTTTTCCTCTCGGCACTCGCTCAGGGACGTAGCGAGCATAATTTTGCATCGAGATTAGATGCACGATCTCGCCGAAGGTAGATCACCACGCGATACCGGCTTGATAAAAATTATGATTATTGGCGCGAAACTTGTGCGTGTTGACTTCGTGATGAAGGATTAAAGGAATTTCGATACATCCTTGAAATGAGAATGTCTGACGCGCGATAAAAGGAGAGAAGGCAGAACACGCATTTAGATAATGCTTATTATTGTAGTTGTTTTCCTAAAACTTGACAAACAAACGAGACTACTGAGCACCTAGGAAGTTGAATCACTGGACTTTTTTAAAAATTACTTATTTAATATTATTCAATGCATTTTAGGGAGGAAGATAAGTCATGCGTCGAATTAAATCTCAGACTATCGCAGTAAAAATATCTTTTCCTATGCGAGCAAATAGAGACAGTATTCCTCGATGTAAAGAACGTGATTTTTTTTCCCCCGCTTCTGCGAATTAAAGGGACGATGTCTTGAGCGAAGCGACTGCCATCGCACGGTACACGGTGCAAGTTAATCGTCAGGTGTACGTAAGGTTCGCGGTCGACAGATGGCAGGCCCGCGTCCGTGCAAGCCCGCGAACAATGTCAATGTCAACGAGCACGTGAGCTCCGCTCGAGGTAAAATCGATACGACTCAGTGTCAAAGCTTTTCCCGTAGCAAGTTACATATTCTAAATGAATCCAGTTGCGTATGATTTTCCTCTCGGAGAAGTGTACCGATGAGTGCTTCAAGCAAAAGCTAAACTCTATAACGCAATCATGGGATAACGTTTAATTCTAATACGCCCCCACGATTGTTGCAAATAGGAGATTTATTTAGCCGGCAAATATCTTTTAGTCGTAATAATAATTAGCGTATTAAATTCACATATCAAGTATCGCTGATATCAATAAAAATATGTTTGAGAGTAAACAGTACCAATTTACTTATTGCGCAAATAACTAGAGCAATAATTTGTAAAAGCTTGAAACAGCCTCCAGTGTTTTGATGGCTTAACATGTAACAGTGATGAAAATGTATGATCCATAAACGTTCACATTTCGGGAAATAACTTTAATATCGCGTCATATGGTACGTAAGAATCATTAGACTAGTCCAATCCTACATCAGCGATCCTGCGCGGAACGGCAATGTTGAGCAACACATCCTTCTAAAGAAATGACCTCGTCGAGACAAGAAATTGTAACAATAGCAATAAAGTAATGACAGATCTTTCTCTACGATATTCATGAATAGGAGATACCGGCAGGATCGACTAAATGGGACAACACTATACGTATATGCTTACACTCGCGAAATGAGCATTCGATTATTTTTTCACGTTCGCTCAAATGACAAAAAAATGATTTCAGTTGTTTTGGAATATAAACGTGATGTCGTACATTTATTGGACATTATGATGAACAGAGGACGAACCTTTGACGTGCTGATGACGTCTCTCGGCTTTCTGCGTCTCAGTGATGACAATAGCGGTCGTCTCGCTGATCACGATCGGATCCAGGCTGCTGTATCCGACGATCGGCTTGCGAACGATCGCGCTCTCGCTCGCGACATCGCGCATCGCGATCGCCGACATAGCCGCGCCGATGACAACGCGTTAAAACGCTTCTCCGCCGCGACGGAAAGTTAATACGTACTCGAGGGTTGATATGACCATGAATGATGCGGCAGGGTGAAATGCGGGATGAACGCGGGGCGTCTTCTTGCGCAGGCGTCAGGATGCCCACGCTATTTGGGGGAAGCTCAACTTGGATGCAGATGTGTGCGAATGTGTTTAATTCCAATTTGAAAAATTATAGGAATTAATGGGATAAGCGAATGAAGAATGCATATGTCGATTCCAATAAAATAAAATTCAGCTACGTCCCTCAGTTACGCGATATAGGACCTTTCGTCGTGTCACAAGGATACCTTTAATTAATAGCTCGACGATCATGAGATTGCGATACAGATTCGCGATTCCTTTACTTTTCGCAATCTTCAGATTCCGCAAATTGCCGATGCACATTTATAACATCTGTTTACGAGCGATATAAACCCTGCAAGAAATAGCGACGGTGGATAAGAATAGAATAGAAGGCTATAAGCGGAAGTCATCAATAACTAACAACAGACTGTTAGTATTAAACGCACGAACAATGATACATCCAACAATGCTAATCGATTTGATCGCTCAAGATAGTACTTCCTAATGTATAGGTATTAATAAATATTAATAAATAAATAAGGAAGCAACGTTTTAAAGAAAAGTATAATCGAATTTTATTTTATTAGCGTATTTAATATTTATTTTTTATTAAATGTAGTTTATTGTTTGGCGATATATGTATATGCTAGGGTGAGTTTGCTAATTGAAATCGACTTGTTTGCGACAACGAGAAAATGATTAATACGTAATTTATACAATCGTAGAAAAGTATGCGACGAAACCCGTACGCGTTATCGAAAGATCTAATCAATTTAAAAGTGCTTATTAAGTTATGTTCATTTTACGCGCAGGTGATACTTTATATCTCGCGCCATTATCACAAACTTGTATGACTATACCGTCACAAGTGGGACACCTCCCGCCGACACTGATCAACTAAAAATAGATACCATATGCAGAAATGCGTTCATCTATAGATATTGCGTAAGGGCTTAAGCTTGACGTCAATGTATCGCGCAAGTCAGCGTTCTAATTATTTGCTACATTCACCGACCTTTCGCTACATCTGTCAAGTCACTGCTTTAAATAATTTTTCTCCCTTTTTTTTCAAATTTGTTTTCTTATCCTTGATATATCGCCGTTGCGTAAGTCAACCGAATGATTCCGTGTAACGTTGCAACGTTGTAAGGTTGCAACAAAACTCGCACGTCGATAGGAACTTCGAAGGACAAGACTAGTAAATGAAACAGTTAGTCGGAACAATCGCAATATCTACAACTCTACCCGAGAGACTCAAGGTAACAAATACAATAGTAAAACCTGGTCGTCATAAATCTATTTTTGGCTGTTCTTTTTATACCCAATCGTATTTTAGATAGAAAAATATGTGATTTTGACAGTTTAAATAAATCCACGCTCCTTCAAAAATTTGACTTGACGAACCTTTTTTTTCAAGGCAGCGTTATCTCGGCCGTTTTATCGTATCGATACCGACCCGCGAGATGTGAATTCTCTGTCGTACCGACTTTTCCGCGGAGATTCGCGAAAGGCAGTGGCGCCTTCGCGCGGATCGCACGCGAACTGTACCGCGATTGTATGTAGCGGGAGATCCTTTCATGCGTGCGCGTAGCAAACGCACACTCGCGTACTTTTGTACAGGATGATTCAAAATTTCCGATAGGCGTGATATCTTATTTTCCGTCCTTCGTCTTGTCATCCTGTTCGTTGTTCGATAAAAATAGGAATACATTTTGCCATTAGAACTTTATGATTTATTACGTCTCGTGTTTAGTGTGGTCTACCGGAACAAAATCCGAAAAAGGGTTTTCCATAGCTCGTGCATTTTTCAGTCCTTTCAAAGAATCAATTTGGCCATTCAGAAAAAATTATCTTTTGTATCCCTGGATGTGTCATGCAAGATGGTACCTTTATTCTCGGCTAATTCACATTTTTTATTTATGACAGCGATTTCGGCAGTTGGTTTATTGATGTTATATACTACTTCTATAGTCTATTAGCTTATTCTTTGTTAGCAACCCGACTATTTCGAAATGTCATCCTGGAACCGTCCGATGTAACAGATGATCCTTATATGTTGAAAAAGAATATGCAACAGATGTATATTGCGTAAAAAACATATATAACGAAAGTGTTACGTAAGAAGTTGTTCGAGGAAAAAGTGCAAGTTTCGGGTTGTGGGATTGCGACATTGGCATAAGAGATTTTAATATAGCTCATTGTCACGATTTGTCAGTATAATCCTCATCCGTCAAGCCAAAATACTCATTCATGAATATCGCGCGTAAAAAATTGTTCCTTTTCATTTCTTTCCGAACTTGTTGCTGGAGATGTTAAACACGTTCGCGTGATCGCGCGGAATCGCACGGGCTTACAGTTTCGAGGATAAGATTTCGCTGCTAAAACGTACAATCTTTCAATCAAACCTTTTTTGAAACGATCTGTTGCAGAAACGCGCGATAGAATCGCGAGCGCGCGCGAACGTGCGCGCATGTAGTGTACCACCTTGGAGCACCTACTACATCTACCTACGAGGTCGTTGACCGCGCGCGAAGGAAAGTGGGACGGTGCGAACGCTACCGAACGGCTAATGTGCGAAGGCCTTGAGAGATCACTGACGCATGACTCCACATACAGACGGACGCGCATAATACACGTGTGTCCTCTCCCTCTCTCTTTTTCTCTTTCGTCCCCTTCCCCCCCCTCTCTCTCTCTTTCTCTCTCTATTTAATTATCTATCTATCTTTCTCCGTTTATGAAACAGCTCTTTGCTGACGAAATTCGCCCCAGCTTGTCGATATCTTTAGAGACCGCAGGGAGATGAAATTAATTTTATGACAGAAATAATTTTGCATTATGAAAATTTTGCTGTAATATTACTTTTGATATATTTGCCCTAAAAATACTTAATTTTGTAGACTGTTGTATTAAATATTAAATTACAATCAAACGGCTGAATTATATTTCTTTTGTATCGATGAAATTAATCCAAAGAATTGATGAAATATGTATCAGGAATCTGAGAAAATGGTTCAAAACATTATTAGTGATACCAATCGGCTATTCCTAGAAAGTGAAAGCAAGCGGTCGTGGGCCTTACGGCCTTACACGACTCTTCCAGCTACATTCCAACAGAATTAAAACTCCTGCGCTTTGTCAGTTGACGTTCACGATATCTTGTGCTCTTTAAGTGCCATCACATCGCGTTGAAAAAACAAATTGCGCAAACAATGCTTTCAAATGAAAGGCGACTTCGGCGTTGGCCGACGAAAGAAGTGGAACCGTTTTCTATCTCGCATGCATCGAACGTAATCCTTTGTCTATCTTTCTTTTTTATTTGTAAGAAGTTGTAGAAAGTCCCGTTTCCGATAACGTACATAAAAAGGATTCATTCATTGTAAAACGTCTATTTCAGCTGATTTATTCGCAGCGACATTAATGAAACGTGCAAAATTCGCTACGATACGTTCGAGATATCAGTCCCCGTTGCCAGTTTCCGGCCTGCCGTTCTCCCGCGGAAATACCACCACGAATCCCGGGGTTGGCGGTATCGGGTCGTTGGGGCAACGATCTCACCACGATTCCTAACCCGGTCAACCGCGACATGGATTCGACGCACCAACCTCCACCTACCCCCCCCCCTCCCCCGCCGATTATGTATTGTCGTAACATCGATTGCTCGCAGAATACTCGGAACTATTCTACGGATGATCGTGCGAATTATGCAAATTACAACAATGAATCGCGACCACGTCTCCTCGCGCGATAATTCTCGCGGCGATAAGTGTTTAACGAACTTTTATCTATTATCCTATTTTACGTAGGAACAACGTGGACAAATAACGTATCTTTTTCTTGCATTGCGTAAGCTCGCGCGCACTTAGATAATAAAAAATAATTGAAAAATTTCTAACTGAAAAGAAGTATGACAGTTCTGGAGCAACCTGCATATTATCGTGCGCCCAGCTTTTATATCGATCGTATCGCTTTATCGGCAGGCGGCGGCGGCGGCGGCGGTGGCGGTGATATTATGCAACGGTTATTATCATATTTATAACTTGCCCAATAGTTGCAATTTGTGCGATTAGGGCCGCGTGTAAAGAGACGAACGGGTATGCAAATCGGCGCGGTGCGGCTGATATAGCGACCGATTTGTACGTGAAGTTCGTCGCGGATCGGCGATCCTGTGTCCTTCGAAGCCGGAATCCGCGTCAAGTGGTTCATCGACATCGAACGAGGATAATCGCTCTGTATGCGCGCCTTCGACGTTCACGCCGCCTCTCTCGATCGTGATTCAATATTTTTCCCCTTCTAAGCTGAACGCGCGCGCGGATACTCGGCGGAGTGATTAAGTGTTTACGCGTCACGGTTAACCGTCGTGCGATGCATTTTATTAGCAGCAGATATGATAATCACTTACAATGTGGAGAAACGTGCATATTAAAGAGCGCAGAAGCTTAGGCGCGATTGGTGTTGTTAAACGAAGAGCAAACGCAATTTAGTGAAAGTTGCAATCGAAATCGAAATCTTAAGATTTTGTGACTTTCTCCCCGAGCAACGCACGTTATTTCGCTGACTATTTAATTTTTATGCATGTCGAATAATTAATAATGACATGTAAAGATAAAGAGCGATACATTTGCTTTATTTTCTCATTGTAATGTATAGTTCACTAGATCCCGATATTTTTATCAATCGAATCGATGCGGGTCAAACGTGTGGCAATGTACACGATATCTTTCGATCGATAATAGATAAAGGGAATATCCAGTAAAAATCTAGATACCGAATACATACATCTGTTCTGAGAAAAATTACGAAAGGAAATAAAACCTAGGATGGCTACATGCTGTAAATTATTGCGTGTAAAAGTGAAAGGAACGATTTTATTTTACGTCTTGCTTTTTTTTTATGAAAATTCTCAGAAAAATTTTTAACAAAATTCTGTCAATCACAACTCTTTCTTAAACCTTTTACAACAGCAAAAATATCCTTTCTGTAACCTTGTTTAGGCTCATAAAAATTATCAAAATGTCTGTCCGATGTGTGTGGTACTTTTAAAAAAGGTATTCAAAAATCGTCTAAATTCCTAACAGGATTTCCTATTTAGTAAAGTTATTTCTTTGTATCTAATATGAATAACCTTTCTTTTTATTGCTTTCTCTCGATTGATCCTTTGTAAATATGGTTAGGATTTATTAGATTAAAAAACCTTCGAACAAATTTTTTGTACGTTCGTGGTTATAAAGTATTGTATTCTTTTCTTTATGATGAAAAAGTGAGCACTGAATTGCAATTGACTCTAGAATTTTTCCTTTTTTTAGAATCTTTTTACATTCTTTTCCTTTTTTTATTGATGTCACGAAATTATTCTCGAAAAAAATCATTTCTATACCATAAATGTTCGTTTTTTACCTGACAGAAGAGAAAGAAAAAAAATTCAGGTTAGTAAAGTAAAATATAAAAGTACAAGATAGATAGGGTCTAATTGCTAGACAGCGTCATCTTTGAAAAATATTTAATTAACTGTTTCATTGCAATCACTTAAATTAGAACGATATAAAAGAAACTGAAGAAAATTAAGAAATAAAAAATAATTATGAATTATTTCATTTTGAAGAAGAAATAGATTTTTAAAAAATGTGATTAAGATTATGTAATAACTTGGATACACGATAATGTATTATTAAATAATCATATAGTATATAATCGCATGGATTATTATTGTTTCGCGTGTACTCAGCCGAGATTGATTGACGAAAGAGGCAGGTGAATAAAAGCAGATCTCAAGTATCATCATTGTCGTCATAGTAACATGAGATATTTTCGCTTTCAGCGGTAGGAAAAGGATTAGGTCTCGGGATATATAAGTGATACAGCGGGGCGAAATGGTAACTTCGTCCTCGCCAAGCAGGGTGGAATGACCTCGATAGCGCAAATTATCCCGCCAAACGTAGGTGGCCCGTGTATATCCGTGTCGAGTGGCCTCGCGAAAATAGCAGAACCATGGAACCCGTCTCCGAGAGGTTGCGTGTCCTGGTGGGGGATATGATTATATCGGGTGGGAGAAACCGAGGGTAGGGCGTATCGGGAGAAAGGGGGGTGGCAAAGGGAGAAAGAGAAAGACAGATCTGTTGGCCTAGTTAGGGTGAGTGCCACCCTCAGCGGTCGACGACCTCGCGACCTCAACGCGCGCGAATCTCCCTCCTGCCTTTGAAGGTACATATGGCAGTTCCAAAAAAAAGAGTACGTTATTTCAGAGAATCTATGTGCGAGGAAAATTTACTTGATATGTGTCCTTCTCGCAATTAGATTTTTATATTTATACTTAACAAATAATTATTCTATATATATATATATTCATATTTTTTTTAATTTACACATATATACTTCATTTTTAAAGTTAATAAATAATGTAAATCTCTGTCTATGAGATCTCTCTCATATTTTTAGAAAAATCTCATGAAATTAAATTTCCTAACGTAACTATTTGAAACAGACATTTTGTAACAGACAGGAGTATTTTACATTAAGCTTGCAGCAAGAAGAGTGGAATTAGCGAATTTTCGAAGGGATGGGCGAGCGATGGCAAGGAGAAGGGATGCATAAGTTGAGATGGATATAATATCTGTAGCATAGGACGACAGGTTGGTAGAAATGCTATACTTAGCACCGAGGGGAGGGATGAACGATACCGGGACTGGTTGGTGGGTCAGAGTTCATTGACCTCGAGGTTACCGGCCCTCCCTTCACCCCCACGACCTTTTCCCCCCACACCACCTAAGTTCCGAGGGTTGGAGCGCGTGAGTAATCGCTCAGTTTGAATTTCCGTGAAATACTTTAGATCGTAAATGGTTATTCGTTTCACTTCTCGCTGATCTAATCGAACGAAATAAATGAAGTGTACGGCTATGTTGGAAACGAGATAGTGAGGGACGGCGAAGTGGCGATGATATGAGACTTCCGTTCAATCAATTCGCTCGACAAAATTCGAGCAAGATGATTCGGCGCAATATAATAGAAAATGTAACGTATTAGAAATTTATTCTTTTTTTTCTCCTTACTGCGAATCGAACGAGACATGGCTCGCCAGAAAGAAAGTAAGAGTGGTCTGGCTAGGAAGTTAAGGCAGCGGCGAAGGTGGCTCGTCCGGATGCCAATGAAAGGGAAATACGCGTACGAGAAATAAAATGATTTCCTTTCTCCTTCTTTCCGCTTCATTCTTTGTCGTGCATTTTTCGCTCGTGTAATCGTGTCGATTTTGCTGCATTCCGCGTAAAACGTAAGAAAAATAGAGATCAAGAAAGATGTTAATATCTTTGATTGATCAAGAAATGTTGACTGTGATCAACTTTTCTCACTGAAAGAGAAACCTATCTCGGTTTTAAAACAGTCGTGCTGTTTGCTTTATTTATTATTAGCTTTTGAGGTCTGCGAGCTTGCTGCAAAGCAAGTTTTCCGTTCTAATGGACTGATGTTATCTGCATCGAGCCTCTTGACAAAAGCGTTGATATTTACTGCAACTAGCCAAACTGGGTCGTCGGTTCCTCGAAGTATCACGATGTTCCCACTCCACGCGCTAATACAGGACGAGCGCGCCTTATGTGAGCGCATTACGTAGGGTGACCAAGAAAAATTGTCATTTTTACCAGCGGTTCGGCGAACTCGAGCGAACGTGCGCTTACTCGATAAGGGTTCCGAGCTCGCGGGCGATAAGAGTGCCGACATGATTCGAGGTTATTCACCTCGGCGGCCGGAGCGAGAGAGAAAGGCCAAGTGGAGGAGGGAGCGAGGAGAGAGTGTGATAGAGGAAGAGAGAGAGAGAAAGAGAGAGAGAGAGAGAGAGAGAGAGAGAGAGAGAGAGAGAGAGAGAGAGAGAGAAAGAAAAGATGCGTGTGCATATATGTGGAAAGAGGATGAGAGAGATCGTACTCTTATCGGGCTTCTCGTCAGTTTGGCGTAGGGACGTTGCGAGATTAGAACGACCCCGAGAGAGCAGCCCGGAGAGTCGACGAACCGGCCTCTGATTGGGCGATGTCGAGTCAACGCTCCGCTTAGAGGGCGTAGGGTGGGAGAAGAGGGGAGGGAGAAGGTGGACTGGGAGAGGACACCGCGCATCAATCGAGGTCACTGGGGACCGGGAGGAGGCCAGGCCATTGCCCGCGCGTCTTGCTTTTGAGGTTAGCCAACAGTCGCAAGCGCAATTAGAAAATATCCAGCCGAGGATGGATACGATTTTATTATGACATGGTTCTTCTTTCGTTAAATTTCGATGTCGTTTTCCTATTTTTTTTTTAAACTGAACGCTTCGACAAAACCCTGAAATCGTTATACTTGGTTGCTTTCGCTTCAATATCTTTAATAATGTCAATTTTGAATGAATGATGAATAACGTTGATTTAGAGGCATGGATTTCGAAATACTTTTCATCTAAAAGCATCTTAAAGTTCAGAAATCATCGAAATAAAAAATTCAAAATTAAGATACATGCATAAAGTGTCGGAAGACAAGGAGTGCAAATATGGCTTTATATGAAGAATCCAAAGAAATTTTTAAAATTTGTAGCATATAATTTTCGGACGTGAATTATTTCGCGTTTTAAATATAGCGTTCGCAGCGCGAGCATCTAGTAGTCCCCATAATCAACGTTTCGCCCCGTATACGCGCCGCATGTGGTAGGTCAGTGCTCCGGAGATGATAATAATGATACACCGTGCGGCAAGAGAGGATGACCACTCGCGAAGAAACGGTGAAAGCATTCTAGCAGCGAGAGTGATCATCTCCAGCGATGCAGCTAGCTGGTACTTTCTCCATGTATAGCGAAGACAGTCGGACCGAGGCGCGAGGATGAGAAAGGAGGGACGGAGAGAGAGAGAGGGGGGGAGGGAGGGAGAAAAGAGAGATTGCGGCGAGAGGGACTTGTGAGTAGGTAGTTTACTGCCGTAATTCACTATCGTGTACGGTTACGTAACGAAGCCCATGCTGACGAGAATTCCCAGCCGATGATAGGCCAATGGTGGCGCGTACGTTCATACGTACGTCACCAAAGTACCACCGCCACCGTCGTTGTCGTCGTCGTCGTCGCTACCGCCGCTGTGTGCTCGCTCTCTCGCGGAGTCACGCGTCACGCATGTCTTTTGAGTGTGTGTACGTATATGTACGTGTATGTATATGTGTGTGTGCATGCGTATATGCAAGCCAGGGGTTCGGCCAGTCTTCAACGTGCCGAGACATCATCGGCTGTGTTGGTGACCTTCGCTAGTGGATGTAGGTGGGGAGGCTTAGCCGTCGAATAGCTAAACTGGGGTGGGAGAACTACCGGGTAGTGGGGCAGGTGGGGAGACCCAGTTGAAGTTCGTTGAACCGGCCCGACGGCGATTGGCCACACGAGTCGCGGAGTTCACCAACGGCTCTACTTGGCGAACGGTGGGACAGGGAGAGGGACGGAGGGGTCGGACTGCTCGGTTAATTTCATCTTGCCCCAGTTACGGGGCAGGCAGGGTGAACGAACTAGCCTCGCGCCAAGGCCCCGTCGACCCACTTTCCTGTCGGTGTCGGGAGAGAACGAGACGGCAGATCGCGAGCGTGCGATTCGCCAGGAGAAGGAGAAGTGAGACAGAGTGAGACAAACAAATGGGAGGGAGAGGACCGCGCGCGCGCGGGGGAGAGAAAGAGAGATAAAGAAAGAGAGAATAGCAAGAGGAGGAAACGCCCGCGCGTATGTATGCGTGAAAGAGGGTGGGAGACTCTAGAGAGGTTTCGCACTATCTAGGCTAGTGCCGACACCGCGAACAAGAGGCGGGTGTGTGTGTGTGCCTAGCGAGGGCACAGTCGGGCGGGAAAGGGAAGAGGGAGAAGCGAGAGAGGAGAGGGATAGAAAGAGACGGAGAAAAATTGTCGGAGCGCCGAGTGGAAGGCCGCCGACCGAGGGCAACGAACTCGGCCTCGTCCCGGGCCCCGCGACCTACATTCCTGCCCGCGCTGGAAAGTGAAAACGCCTCTTTCTCCATTCCTTCCTATATGAATAGCGATCCGTGTGTTACGTTAGGAATGTTTCCGCGAGTCCGTTAGGTCTACTAACGGTTAAGACCTGTGGACGACGCGTAATGTAGCGCGCGTCGGAGCATCGCCCGAGGGGGCGAACTCTCCCTTTCGTCGGGAAGGCAGACGGGCGGGCGGGAGGGAAGGAGGAGATCTTTCACTCACCGGCCAAGACGCATCCCAGGAGGTTCTCGCTGTCCTGCGGCCCGGTCCCGCGATAACAGTTTCGCGCCGACTGTTCCTTATCATTCTCGTGGGGCTCGCCCGTCGGTGAGAGGATGTCCGACGCCGAGGGTTGTTGCTCCTCCGCCGCGGTACCGCGTGGCTTGACCTTCTGCACAGTCATCGCCCAGCGCCGGAAAGAAGTCGCGAGTTGCACCCTTGATGACGATCGCGCTATATCTCCCCGACGCGCGTCTCCCTCTGACGCGTCCACCCGAACGTAAACAACGAACAGTCGAAGCACATGCCACGCCGCGGGGACATGCGAGCGACCGTCCCGTTCTCTCTCACTGACAGCGGCTGCGGCGGGTCGAAATCTCACTCAACGAACCCGCGTAGCCATGCACTTGCCCGCCGATCTTTTGCGATCACTGTCCGATCGGCGATTTCGATCCGGAAATCGGTAGTTCAATCACTGTCCTTTTCTCAATGTACATCGGCGCGCCTCGCGTTGCTGTGTTGTCGCTGCCACACCGTAAAGCTGTCGGCGCGACCGCGTGGCAGTACCTACAAATCGGCGCTGATCCGCGCTCGTAGTTCGTTGATTAGTTGGTGTGCGCTGTGTGTGCCGTGCGATGCAGTACGCGAGTGAGTTCTTCGCGGCGTGGTGTGCCGTCGCACCGTGGCGCCTGCGCGCCGAGCCGCCGGGATCACCGAAGTGCCACCGCCGCGCGTCCACCCTGCGCGCTCGATCGCTCGCTCGCTCTCAAGTATTAGCTTTTGCTCCAATCCCAGAGATTTGAATTCCAGTTAAAAGAATCGGCCAATTCGTCCTAGACGATCCATTTTCCTTATCAAGAAGATCTTTTTATTTTCGAAGATCGAAAGTCTATTTTTAAGCATATTTTTATTCATTAAAACGTAATATCGTATATTCTGTGCATATATAAATATTTTCAGAAGATTCACATTATTTTATTTATATTAATTCATTCATATTAATTAATCGCTAACTTTCAATCTTTAATATATCTGCATTTATTAATGTTTTAAATTTAAAGTTTATATATTTATAGATTGAGGGATTCCAATATGATTCGTAATCTTTAATCATTTTTAATTAAGTAGTTTAGTAATCGTTTGAAGAAATATCAATTATTTTTACTGAATCTACACGCAGATATGATGCGCGTTATTCTCAGAGCAACTGGAAGTGGTTAGAGTCGATCTTATCGAATCGAGATTAAACCACAATCGTATCCTCAGAACAGAGCAGCTTTATTCGTACGGCCGATTGGCATGGTTGACCCGTCATTAGGATCAAGGATCTTAGTACAATATAGGTTTTATTGTGTCTTGACAATTCACAAAACTGCATTGTCCACTTGACGAAAACGTGTTTTAAACCTTCACTAACGATATTAAAATAGATTCTTCAATTAGCCAGTTTGTCATACGATTCTTCGTGTGATTCATAAGAGTTCTCATAAAATCTTGTATCTTTATGCATCTAAATTTAAGCCAACTTCGAAGATCTATAATTGATATTATTGAAGAATTAACAAAGCGAAAACGGTTATGTTTCTAATATAGGTCAGATTATCTTCACTCTAAAAAAGTATGTGTATTTTTCTCGTTGTAAATTAAGATCTCCGATTTAAAACTGCGCCGAGGTTGATCTTGTTACGGCCCTGTGAACGTGGTATACAATCGGGGAATATAGCGTGTTCCCCTGCCAAGTTGTCGTTGACTCACCAACACTCAGAGAGTGAAAGCCGTTTAAACTCTTGTACCAACGGATACGCGTGTGTGCGCGCAGCATGAACACGTGGGTTACATCTACGGAAAATACAAGTTGGATCAGGTGAGTGGTGGGATCGAAGCGACAACGGTGTACGGATGCCAGCGTAATCTAAGCGCAGTCGATGCCTAACCTACCCCAACTATGGCCTGTAAATATAATTACGTAGGATTCCGGAATATACAATAAGAGCATTCTTCATTACATTAAATGAACTCGCGTTTTGAAAATAAATCATGTAAACAAATCATATTATTTCATCGAAATCGAAAATTCCGTATTTCTAAAGCGTAGAGTTTACATATTCTTTTAAAAGCTATTGAACTAATCATTCCGTGTATTTGATTGGAGATTCATTTGCCATAATCGTATAAAGATTGTATTACGCAAAATTGCTCTTGATCCTTCTTGTTTCTCGATTTCTTTCTGAAAAAGCTATTTGATACAACACTCGAGAATACAAGACTTTAATATCATGAACTAAATGTAGTTTATGAATTTTTATTGTTTGCAATTAAAAGCGCTATGATTAGAGATAATCAATCATGTACATATAATTCATGAAAAATGAGTTAACATCTAATGTTCTAATGTAATCTGTGCGATTAATTGTTGAAAAGAAACTGTTATTTATTAAATGCCATACAAATATCATTTATTTAATATTACGATTACTTTAAAAAAAATGTCTTTTTTGTGCACTTAATCAAGTTATACGAATGCGAAGCTTCGAGTATTA
The DNA here is from genome assembly GCA_928718305.1 of Tetramorium bicarinatum. Classification (NCBI taxonomy): domain Eukaryota; kingdom Metazoa; phylum Arthropoda; class Insecta; order Hymenoptera; family Formicidae; genus Tetramorium; species Tetramorium bicarinatum. Next base: position 14,152,405 of record OV788320.1, read on the forward strand.
GTTTAAATGCAGAAATTCATTGTAAAACTGCAGTTTTTAGCTGAAATGGATAATCTGGATTTGATTTATCTTATACAAGTGTGGTCCGCGTATATCGGTGGCAGGAGACGATTTTATTGCATTCTCGTGCAGGCCTACTTTTGCATATAGACAATGGACAGGCTAAGATATGCAGCCGGTCAGAATAGATGTCTATGCAATGTCAGCTAGCGGAGTTTGCGTGGGACACTTTCCGCGTTGCAATAGCTGCCCACTATCCGCAAGAAATTTTTCAGGTGCAGTTTGCACCGTTTGATTCGCGCGCGAGATAATGTCCTAGAAGTAAACCTGTAATTACGAAACTCACAGTCCACTCCCACGTGCGATGCTTATTGAGAAAGTGCATAGAATGTTTGAATATCTCGTGCCGATTACTGATTTAAAACTAGCTTCCTTTCTATTCGTTTTACAAAGCTCCGAACAGGCAAATCGGAGTACCATGGCGGACATTTTTATTGTCCCTATCACCCACAATTTGTCCCACGCTATGCATTTGTAATATGTAATGCAGATACATATACTGCGAGCTTGTACTGTCCCCGAGAAAGTACGAGAAATAGATAAGTATGATTTAAGGCTATATTTGTATTTCTAAACGAGCAAATCGAAAAATTATAATAGGCATCAATAATGGCATAAATGCAAATATAATTTTCGCGAAAAATGCGAAAGTGACTGAATTCAAGATATTAGAATTCAAACTTTTTTGTAAAATCTTTCCTACTATTGCCATTCGCATTGTAATGTCTCGAAAATTTAAAAATAAGAACGTTGAATCGTTGATTGTTTAATTAGCAGCCAATATCTGGCACAGAATGTGGGTAACTAGGACTCGTACTTCTTTCGCAATGTAACTATAAGAGTGTAGGCTACCGAGGTAGGTTGACTGGAACGATTAGGTCGGGAAAGTCTATCCTACATCCAAACTTAGAAACGAGGCGAGATGAAAACGCACGTTGACGAATAATTTTGCGTGGATTTCGTGCGATTAACAAATGACTTTTTGGCAATAATAAGATAAACTTTAATCGTCCTCACAATACGCGATTCACTCAATTCAAAAATTAATTCTTACATATGTAAATGCAAACACTCTTCCTGTATGAAAAATACATTTATTGTTTAGAGCAAAAAAACCTATAAATATTTGAGACAGCTATCTATAGACTATCTCACAATCTTAATGTTTCTCAAAGAATATTTCTATCACCTTGTCTCTCCTTTTCACATTCTTCACGATCAACATTGTTCGGCCTACAATTTTCCATTACACAATCAATGCTATTCTCAATCACAACAATGCGACATACACAAACGTATAGTCGCTCGAATGCTGTAGCGCAAACAACAGTTTGACTAAGTAAGCGAAGCTCTCGGTATGAATCTGCAGACGTTGGGAAGAGCTGACCAATGCACATTCCATCATTGGTTTATTAGTCTATTACGTCTGCACGTACCGTGTTAACAATGTAACATTCTTGAAATTGCGGGTTTATAAGTTCAATCTATTTTACACGCAATAAATTCTCGATCTATTCTATTTAATTGATAAAAGAAGAATCGCTTTTGCCGATAAAAATGTCCATCAAATTTTACAAAATCAATCTAATGTTTTAAATAACATGCAAATATATAATAAAATTTTATTCGAAGCAGCCATTAAGTGAATGAAAAGTACACAATCGATTTCGCGAGAGAGATAATGTTCCAATAATTTACAAAGTACTTCATCGGTCTGAGAGAAGAACTGAAGAGCAGGACAAAGTTCTAGAATAAGAGGAACAAGAAGAAGAATTACAAAGATTACAAAGATTTACAAAGTTGCTTTAAATTCTATATTGTGTTTCACTGGATTTTCATTGAAATTCTCTTCGCCTTTAAATAGCGCGCGTTCCTGAGTTTCAAATAGATCGAGTGTGGCATAAGCTCGTAGCATGGTCAAATGACTCTTGTTGCCGGACGCGAAAAGGCGGCGGTAGAATTCAGAGAACCGGCCCCGTGTGCCGAACGCGCCAGGAGAAAACAGAAGAGGCAAAGAAATTCTCAGAGAGATAGATAGATAGATAGGATATGTCTCGCTTCTAAACTAGGCCGAAAGTGCAGAAAGCCAGACATCGTAACTTCTCTACGTAATGCGTTAGCAAGCGTTACGTTATACCAGACGTTACGCTACCGGATAGTCGCCGGTTAGATAAAGTTCCTTCACCCTGGCTGTCAACGGCGCGCTGCCGCGCTGTCGTAAGTGCGTTTTCACCGCCTCGCAACGATCCGACCGTGCTGTGCCGCGGCCGTTTATCCGATCGATCGAACCGCGGATTTATGCGACTGTCGAAATGCTGTACCAGCCAGTTTCGGTTGCACGACGGTAGTAGCACTATCATTATGCCTGCCAATCTGTTCCGCTGATAAAAAGCGGCCGCCTTAGGTGGCCCGGATGATGTAGTAATGCTGTTAATTGTGATACAGACTGAAGATAAGATACATTTTGCGAAAGAATCCGATCGAATTGTTCGATCTGTGAGCTAATACAATGATTAAAATAAAAGTTCAATGTTTTTTTTAAAGTGTATTAGTTTTACAAGATTGTCACTGCGAAAATGTTATCACGAGAATAATTTCTCAGGATCGAACAGTAGTTGTTTTTAATTTTTTCTTAATAAAAAATAATAAATCTTAATAAAAATTTCACGTAATTTCATTTGATACGTGCTATTATCATTTGCTATTATTAATTTTATAAAAATATAAAATTTTCTATTCTACTTTTCGAGTTTTACTTTGTCATTTTATTCTTGTATTATTTCATTATTCATTCTATTTTATCTTCGATTCTGCCTCGGTTACTTAATCCTGGCTATTAATATCAGTAGTATAGTGTTGTCATTAAGAAGCGAATAGTAACGCGACATTATTACCTCGTAATACTTATAACGTTACACTTAATTTCAAACGCATGAAGTCCTTTCACTGCGCACATAACGGTCTTCACGCGTTGCAATCGTCATGCGCACGCCTGCGCAAGAATAACTATTTAAATCTAGAATTCACGTAAAAGATATGTAATGTAAACTTTTCAAAGATGTGTCAAATTTTTTGGACGAGGTAGCGGAAAATACGTCAAAGTATTTCTAAAAAGTTCAATTTATAATTGATTTAAAACTTTATCAGACAGACAATAAAAGTAAAATCTAATTCTGAATTATTGTAATGGTATTATCTTGATAGAAAGAATTAAAAAAATGTATAAAACATTAAATCCAAATGATAAGTCTATAAGAATCCTTAGATAAGTATGAGAGCGTCGACGAAAATGTAGCGATACGCTAATGATTTCGTCAACCCTATTAGTCGTATTTATACTCGCGTGCAGTGTCTTATATTAGATACGGTCAAAGTGCAACGTCCTCCGTTCTCCGTCGTCGAGGTCGATCGCGCCGCGCCGAGAGCGCGGCGTTGGAATATTCAGAGTCGGGTCACAGCATATCTTTACTCGGTGCGAAATACAATAAAATCTAAATATAAGGCACAAGGATTGCGTTACCACAACAAAATATTTCTAATAAATTTAAGTATAATTGTGTGAAGGCCTCGGAGCGAGAGAAGTGAGTCAAGTGCGCTTTTTTTTTGCTATAATAGTCTGTCCGATCGGTATAAGAAGTCTTAGAAGTAACATTTAACGCGGGGAGAAAGGTAACGTTTGGTTTGTTCGATTCTTGCACAACCGTGCAGCTACATGTCGTTGACAGAGCGATAATCTCGACGCCGATCGAGCACAGTGCGCGAAAAGCTCTAATTCTAGATAAAAAAAAATTTCACAATAGAGCCAGGTATCCGGCCAATCTTCAGAGAGGCCCTCGCCGGGCCTCGCCTCCGATCGGCGATCTTCGACTTCGCGGGGGTGAATGTCCGCCCACTAGGACAAGCTGCATCGAAATTGCATACGCGGTTCATTCGTCACAGAACGCAGTCGTGCGCAGGTAAACATGATCTGCCTGAGCAATTGATCGCCCACCTCTTCTCGGCGAGATTCGCACGTTGGGCCGGTGACCCTTTGCTATTTTTGCGCGCGCAGACTTCACTAATATGCACCGTTTGATTCCGTTAATATCCCGCTGCCTTTTATACACAGGGTAGAATATTGATGAAATTATGTGGCGATTTTTTGAATGTAATGAAGCGCGATATATTCATCGAGCCATTGATAGTTAACGATATTTGAAGCGCTACTTGCTGAAATTTATAGCAAACACAGTCTTTGCGAGAGAGGTACATGTTTATTTTTCCCGGTCAGACACGTAATGCTGTTCGACAGTTTCTATATTCATCACCGGAAGTGGCAGAACACAGATTTAAAGCATGAGCTCGTTGAGGAAAAAGCTCGTTCTGATAATACATTAGTGGTTGCGACACGTCGCGACGGTCTGCCAGGGATTGTTGGAGCGGATTAAGGTATGTCGAGGACCAATATAAGCGTAACCCATTCGCTTGACGGCGATATGGCGCGCAAGCCGCCGCCTAACTCATCGATTTCACCATAGGCGATATTTCTCCACAGATCATATACTAGATTGCAGATAGTAATATTTTACTATCAAGATATCGGCAGATTTATGACAGTTCATTTATTAATTTACAAATTGTTGCGTGGTTTTAATATAAATATACATTCGATTTTCTGTACGAAATAAATACATTTTTCAGTTGTATACGTCTGCGTAATATTTTTAATGATTCTTTTTTAGTCTGTTCACAGTGTTTAGAGATTAAATGTTTCATGATGTTAAAATTGTGAGGTAAAAATATTTTGCACTTCGAATAACGAGAATGAAAAGAATGAGATTAAGCAAGACGGGTTTCGCTTGGACGAAGGAGATAATCCGAGCGTTTATCCGCAACGCATGTAGAGCATAGGAAAAAGGAACAGCTGGTTTCTACGTTAAAAATTGCTAAATCGTTCATAAATCAAAGTTCCGCCGCATGCGAGAATTGTGATTGCCAACTGCAGGAATTTGCAAAGCTCGTATTTCATTCATCCATTGCGCTAAAATCATAACTTTTAAGAAAGTGTTATATTCTTAATGAAATGTGTGATTCATATTCCGGATATTACGCCCTCGTTGAAATTTTAATCAAGTTGAGAGGGGATTATGCGTGTTAAACGCGAAGTCGGAGAATGGATACGTTCGCTCGCAACAATTGCCTCGTGATCCTAAGAGTTTCCAAATGACAAATGGTTGCACTTTGTATACCGCCACACCCGCTCAAGGGATTAAACTGACGCTAATGCGACCGATGTGTAGTTTGAGACGCGCGCGCGGAGATACACAAGCAAATACTTGGGCGGCGCGGCGCCCGCTCGCCGGGAAAATTATACGTCAAGCATAAGTGACGCGTAAATTCTAGTGTAACCTCAGCAGAGAAAAAAAGATATCTCAATTACGTTTCGTCACGATCTCCTTTCTCTACCACGCGCGCGTTGCGCGTTCCGATAATTATATGCTAAACTAGATAAGTAGAATTCTATCATCGCCTGCATGCTCATTATGAAAATTAAAGCCTTACGAATTTCAATCCTTAAGATTTCACGGTAACGTAATCTGTAACGAGCATTGCTATTAATAAACTTCCAGTCGGCTTAACGCAAGATATAAATTTATTTGTTCTATTTCTTCGCCCAATGTAATTTAAGAGTATAGATATCGCTGATTAAATTCATTTCAATGTACTTAATCAAACAAACAGATTCTCCTATCTGATTCTTCTATCTTGAATACGTGAACGGGCACAACGATTGTTCGCCAATCCGTAAATGCAAACGCGGGCAGATCGCACAGCGATCTATGCTGAAGATTCTCTCGGGACGGGCATGCCCGCGCGCGAGCATCTGCAGTGAATGCATCTTTGCACTTGACGTACATGACACGCGATTCCGCGGTGGCACAGAGACGCTGAGAGTTCACGGCGGTACATTGTTCCACTGGCAGAAGGTTCTCTTCACCCTTCACCGCGGTTCCACGATCAAACGATCGTGCGCGACGGTCGTCTTCGCGAGGCAGGGCGATTCTTTTTATTAAATGTACGAACGTGTACTACGTAGGCAGTCTGTGATAAGGACTGCTCGATCGCGATAAATGATGAGTGAGTTTAAATGAAAAATTTGACGACTTTCGAAAAATAAAATTTTCTGCACGAATCTTTAACTGAAATCCCCCCCAAAAATCTTTAGTGGTTCGAGTTCTTAGGTCCTCAAGATTCGCTTGCTCTTTTGAATCTCTCAGAGATCTTCCTAGTAAATCGTAGAATTTCAGAGGTTCTCGTGGATTTCTCAGAATTCCGTAGAACCTTGATACGTTTTAAAAATTTCAAATTCAAATAACTATTACTGTCCTCAACAGGAGATAACAAAATGATCGCTTCTCAGTCTCTTTGTGGTCAAGCTGGTCGCTTCTCGGAGTACCTGGATGACCTAGAGCATTATACATTAGATGATATATCGGATTTCCGAGGCTGCACTCGGCGGCCTCCCACGTTCTGGAGACGTAACCCAACCTAGCCTAGAAACGGCTAGACGAAAAGCGTACTCGGCGCGGAGAGACCGAGGGTACGACCTCGGCGGGCCATCGGCCTGGCACATGGTGACCTCCCTCGATCTAGGGCGCTGCAACCGTGCTCTGACGTCATCTTCGCTCACTCACTCAACCAGCCGAGTCAACCTGTGCATTCAGTTGCACGATGCATGCTTTCTCGAGTATCGCCATATAGCTGTACGGCAAATCGACTGATTAGAGATGAGGAAAAGAACAATGGGAAGAATGACGTTGCCTGGTAGTTACCTTCTAACTCGAATCATCTACGTTTCATATTAAATACCCATTAAACATACCCTCAGAAATGAAGCAATGCTCTCTTTAATATGTCGAGATAAAAAAAAATATATATATATATTTAATATTTTAATAAAAAAGGAAGATTTCGTTGAAATTTATTTAATGAATGGAAAATATCTATTTTATAATTGTTAACTAGCTGAATAAAATTTATAGTTCTTAGATAGACAAAGAATACATTGATAAATGAAGGATAAAAGCTTTAATCAAGCTGCATCAATAATTAAAAAAATAAAGATAATTATGAAACTCAGATAGAGAAAGAAAACTAAGAGGAAAGCGATTTGGTGTGAGAGTACCTTAAAGAACGACGGTTAGAACAGATCATTCCGTTGACCGACACTCGGTGCGTTGCCCGATCGGCCTTCGAAATCGGGGGCGCATATTCCATTTGCGATTAAGGGGTTTGAAAGGACATCGGACACAGACGCACATGAACGGACGTCATCGACAATGATAACGCGAAGGCGAAAGACAACTTTCGCGTCCGTCGTGGCGGTTCGCGTTGCCGCAACCGTGACTCGCGGAAAAAAAAATGCAAACTTCTTTCTTTCCGCACAGCTTTTCAGCCCTACTTTTCAGTCCCGGCCTCTGTGTCGCCATTGATTTATTCGGATACCCGTGTCCCTGTCGAGTCGTTACTCTGTCACGGCATATTTGTCGCGTAATATATTTACGCCATCCAAGCCGCGTTGTGTATTCATGAGAACTATTCGTAGCGCCGAGTTATTGTGGACGGGGAGTGGAGTGGAAGGAAGAGGGATGGGGGAGGAAGAGAGAAGGACAAGTATCACCAGACCCGCGTGCCCGTCGCGCGCAATTAACGCTCTCAGCATCTACATCTACTTTTAGATGATTTAATTGCTCGTTTCAGAATCCGTGACGTCGCATGTCGTGTATCTTCGGATCGTGTATGTAAAACGGCAAGTTAGATTGCATGCGATGCATAACCATAATGTCGCCGACACTCCGCTTCAGAGCGGCGTAATCCGTTGAAAGCCACTGGCCAGGACAAGGTCTTGCCGAGAGTGCATTGCGCCCCGATGGCAAGGCGGGCAGAGCTCTGCTCCATACAAGGAGAAACGGATATGTGTATACATATACATGTGTGTTAAATTGATTCCATCCTATCTTCTCCGTCTTCTTTCCTTCCTTCTTTCTTTTTTTCTTTCTTTCTTTCGAGTGATTATTCGCGAATGTTCGAATGAAACGCCGAGTGAAAACTGTCCCCTTGTGCGAAGATGTTCTCTCCCAACGGAACCTTCCTCTTTTTTTTTATCTCGTCTTTATCTCACATCTCCCTGTATCTATCTCTCTCTCTCTCTCTCTTTCACTCTTGCTATCTTCTGCTCGTTCTGTCTGACTCTCAGTGTCGCTGTCGCCGTTCCTCTTTCGAATCCACGAGACTGCTAGCGAACGTCCCCATTTCCGAAGGCCGTGTGCGGACGACGAACCACCGCCGTCGAGGACGGGGTGAGCGGCTTGGCCGCGCAGCTCGCTTTTGCGCCTTAGGGTGCTTTCACAGTTTCGCTGCGCCAATAGACGGCGAATGTGTTCGAGTTTTTTTCTCTCAAAATTATTTCTTTGTTATTTTGCAAAAATATGAAAAATATAAATTCTCAAATTTTCGAAACTTGTTGAAGCTGAGATTCTCGAATGTCAGAATTTCAAGTTTGAGAGCTTCTTAAATATCCGTTTTAATCGTATTCTTAAATTATTAGTATTTTACTGTTAAAAAATAATAATTTTAAACTTTGTAAGAGAAAAAGATCTATTATAATGTATTCTAGAAAATGTATAAAAGTTTAATTTATAAAGTATGAAAGCGCATCACAAAGAAGATTACAATTTTTGTAAAAGGTGTGTGTGTGTGTGTGTGTGTGTGTGTTATTATGTCAGATATAAAGAATTATACGTTAGCGAGTGATTTATTGCAGATATTTTCTTGCCGAATTCGAGTTTGAAAGCTAAATTATAGTGGTAAAAATATTGAAATTAATAAAATATATTTTCTCTATTCTAGTACTTGAATACTGCGGCATATTCAGCATAATGCTCTGTTATTATATTTGCATTGTGTTGTAAATGGAAGCAACGACCGATAACGAGAATAATAAATGATATCTGTAATATTGTAACGGCGTTCAAGAGTGACCCAGAGTGAGATATAACAATGAAATTTCTCAATCCTCGATTTTTCTAAAGTATATAGCAAAAGTATATGGTGTTTCTTACAATAGAGAAGAAGGTGATTCAATAGTTTGACGAATTATACTCATTAAACACATTCACAATATTTAAACATCTCGTTTGTTTTCCACTGGAGATCTAAAACGAATGTGTTTTTTTCATCAAGTCAATATTATACAGATAAATTTTTGCCGCTGTATCTCCGGATTTCTGCGTGACTGCGTAAATGCGTAACGCGAACAGCATTTAATGAGTTGTCCCATATGATATTCATTTCTTCGTGCGCGATCTAACTAGCAGTTTTAGCAATAGGATTGGACTCTCGTGATCAGGTCTGCGTGCCTGCATTCAGCTGCTAATGAATTTCACAACACTGCCGTTTCACGACTACGAACCGCTTCGCCTGTCCGTGGGCGGATTTATCCTTGGTGCTTTCTAGCGCAGATGGAGCTCGAGCGATGCATTGAACAGAATCCGTTCACATAGAAACGCTTCAGAAGCGATAAATGTTTACAGTATTCATTTTCTCATTTGGCGTCTGAGAAACCGGAGGTCTGCGGATCCGCAGGACTCGGAAAATCAAAGAGAATCTTAAAGATGCGAGATCTCTCGCGAGATGAAAGATCGAGGTGATCTGTATTACGTCGATAGCGATGGGCTCGCGGTAATTGCAGCTGTAAAATTAATAATTCTATCGTCACTTTGAGATTACATTCTTAGAAATTCAGTGTGGTGTAACAAACGCACACGCGGACTCGAAAGTTCCTGATTTCGTAACGCCGTGAACGGACTCGAGTTCGACGTCCGCGCTACGCTCCGGCATGAATTCGCCGTTTCATAATAGTTCGATCGAACACCACGAATCTATCCTCCACCGACTGAGAAAGTCAGAATAAGCATTTCCAAGTCGAACCTACGCGGCCTACGATCGCGGCGACAATCAGGCTTTTTTGACCAACGACTTCCGCTCGCCTTGACGGCAGGAATGGTTACTCGTTACTTCGATAAATGCTTTAGGGGAAGGGAAACAGAGGCTATCAGAAGCTTTTTCAGCTCCTGAGATTGATAGGATTGATCTGAAAGGCGAGCAATAGTCAGTAAAAGCGAACTATTATATTCTCGATTTTATTGAGCTACGTTTTTTTTGTAGTTGAAGAAGAATTATTTTGTTTAAATTTCTCGATCCGTAAATCCCTAAATGAATTTTCAGAGCCTCAACCCTTTTCATTTTTTCCGATGATCATATTCGCTCATCTATTTGCACATAAATTCCAACGAATCCGTTTATGTGACGCGTTACTTTCGCAATGAAAGTGTTCGCAAAACCGAGCGCGGAGCGAAATTCTCCGCTAATTCTCGCGAGCGAAACGGGTCGGGCTTGTATCGAGCCGAGCGACAACGACAGTGCGTTATTAGAGGCGTTTGATGACGCAAAGTGTGGAGGACGGAGAGGATGGGCAGGGTGTGAGGAGAGGAGAGCAGGGATAGAGAGAGAGAGACTTGCCAGGTCGTTGTTCTCTCGCGTTAGTGGGACACTTTCGGCGTTACTGGCACGCATCGCGCATACGTACATACACACGCTGCTCCTCGTACTTTCCTTCGGCCTACGCCGAACTAGCTAAGTCACGATGCAACTGACAATCGATCCGTCTCAATTATCGAGCAATTAGTTAAACATTTAATTGAATGACTCGGCCTTGATTTAATGGCAAGTGACGGAACGTGACCGGGGGGCAGCTTCTCATTCGAGCATCTCGGATAATTGGAGAGGAAACGTAGCGAAAACAGATTCGAACGGTAGCGGGTATCCGTGTAAAATTTTTGCAACCAAGTCAAAGTTCAGCCGTTTGAAAATCCCTGACGATCCCCTCAATACTCATTCGTACTTGCATGCACGTACACATGGTACCGGGCTGATACATACGGATCGACTCGCATGTGTTAATACGCTCGCCTTTCGTATACGCGGTGTGTCAGTGCGCCGGCCTAGATTCTCGCGGGTTCAACACTCGCTATCGAGGTGACTGCTGCTCGCTCTCGGCTTGCTCAACGCAACCCAACGACCGAATAAGCTCCCACCGAGCGCAGCCACTGTTCGCGAAACGGTGTCCAACAGGACCTCCTCGCTGTGAACGGCGATCGCTCATGGTATCAGAAAGTAAATATCTCAAGGTCTGGAAGATCTGAGAGAGAAAGAGAGATTTAAAAAATTCAATTTAAATGTAATTTTAGAAACATAATTAATTGTTGCAATTCGTATCACTTTGCTCAATTGTAGTGTAAATTAATCCGGAACTTTTTGGTAGCTAAACTTTCGTTTTTTAAATGAAAGTTTAATTTATTAAAAGCGTCTCAATGAATGAACTAGCGAGAAAGAATTAAAATTTCGATCCAAGCCCGCACTAGCTTCAGTGAGATATAATGAGATGTGAGACGTGAAATATCGTTATAGAGTGGAAGCTTTTTGGGCTACATCTCGAAGCATTCGAGAAATTTCTGAGAGCCGAGGCGAAACTGAACTACAGTTACCGGACTGATTGCTCAACACGGAGGCCGGGGTAACTCCTCGTGGTGCAGCGACCGTTCGAGGACGCGTTTCAAGCAGTTCAACGCGTGCTGCCCGCCTACTTTTACTTTCGCGCGCCGGCACCGCGTTCCGACCGTCGTAACGGGGCTGCAGGGAGCCATCGATCCTTGATCAGATCGATAAAAGGTGGGGAAGCATAATGAATTTTAAGTTCTTCCGATAATGGGTGCGAGGGGACGTGATTTTATTCGATCGCGACGGCGACGACGGCAACGTCGAACGTCGTAAACGTTGCCTGAAAAAAGTAACACTTAGGCGGCTTCTGCATACGAAGTTTCTCTCGTACGTATGCAACTCTAGAAGGATGAACATTGTCAACTTTTATCCTTGCTGGTTTACTAAAACGTGAATCATCGGTGATTTCTAAACCTGCCTCTTTGTTTCTTAGGATTAAGGTTCTCGGAAAGAAATACACATCGACGAAAACTTGACGGTTTCTTCAGTTCTCTATCACCGTTTGCATCAATTTAATATTCCTAACTATGAATATAAAAAATAGTAATCTTCGAATGCCGATCACAACTTACCGAGTTATGTCACTCTACATATCGTTCCTTATGCAATTGAAAGTGACGAAATTGGGAAGTAAAGTTTTATTACCTAACAAGACTACGAACAACGAACGCGAGAGAGTAGTCGACTGTGATTGCAGTAGTTGCACAATTTCCGGGATAGAATCCCGTAAGATTAGGCCACGTTATAGATTTACGCGCGGAGCGCGATTTGAATGCGTATCCATTACATGTCTCTCGGGGGGGTGGTTTGGTGGTTCGCGTATACGTTTCGTCATCGCAGTGCCGCTGATTCGGTGTGTTTATTTTCCAAGTTCCCGCGCTTATTTTCTCGCGTTTTATTAAAGTAACGCGTTGCACATGCGATCGGATTTACGCCCGACACGAATTTATTTTCCCGTAACGTCGATCCCCGGCCATTAAAATCGATTTACATAACGAGTCAGATTAATGAGAATGTTGCTCGTGACGTGATGGTACGTTAATCGAATCTATAGTTAGATTGTCCGATCCTCGGATCCTCGATTATGCAGATCCAGAAGCTAATGATCATTAGTGCATCTTAACTGCCTCAGACTGTTGCAAGTAATTGTTCCGCTACGTGATACACGTCTACGTGTTCTGCAACGTACATTCATCCGTTATGTCTTGGCGGCTTAAATCGGGCCGCACGGCCGCTTACGCTCTACTGTTTTCACCGCGAAAGCGAAAGAGAGTGAAAGCGTTTCATGAAGTACATTAACCTAATGAGGGAGTGGCATCTTCGAGAAATTGCGGCTCGATTACGGCTCGGAGGAAAATTTGGTCGCTCGGAGTGACGTAAGAGATCCAAACGAGTGAGGGGGAGACAACGGTACCTGCGCGACACTTCGTTAACTTTTGTTTACGCGTACTGTTCCAACCATCGGGAACGCGGGAACGCGATAAAAATCTTCCATACGCAACGAACGTGAGCGCGAATATGGAAGATATTTCGGGAACATACGTCTCTCCCTCGAGCCACCGTCGGGTTAATAAAGCGTTACGACGGCAAAAGCGGCGCTTGATGATTGCTGATGCGATACTGCGAGGCTTTAACGAGAATGAAAGTAAAAAAATCTGGCCGGTTGAGAGTCGCTGGCTAGTGTGTAATAGTTTCGATCGAAAGGAGGTTACGGAGTGACTGAACTTTGACTTCGTTCGTGTGCGAGAATCGGTTACGTGCACGCATACGTACGCAGCCGTACGTTTAGCAAATACCATCGCAAGCCTGAACAAACCAGCCGGCGCACTGACATCGTATGCACACCAGTGCATCGGAATCTATACAGTTGATCAACGAACCACTCGAGTCGCCACGTGTCGTGAGTAATTGCACGCGTTGCATTACGCGTAAGATTCGCAAGATGCATCCTGCAAATCGAGTCTGTCCAGGTCTGGCCTGTCCGTCTGAGATTTGCTTGTCGCGGAGATTAAGTTTGATGTCAATACGAGATGAGCACACATAATGTATTAACGACGTGACAAAGTCTTAATAATGCGATGTGTAACTAAATGTTTACTTAACAAAGATTATAGCTGTTTAATAGAAATAAACATCAAGATAATTTACTTTTTTCAAGATTACTTTTTTATAACACTTTTAGGAATTAGTACGTTCTTCTAATAGCATTCGAATGAACAATATTTATAAAAATTAATCTATTAATTTTTTAAATTAAAAGATGCATTTTATATTTTATTGTTATTTAGTAAAGCTCTTTAATCTTTTTCAAAAAATTCAAATTGGATGACAATATCCAAAAATTGATCCAATAAACTCAAAACAATCGATACATCTTATTTGAAGTTAAAAAAGAGAGAGAGAGAGAGAGAAAAGGAAAATGTTGCGAAGTGAAAATTCTATGGCGCTTCACATCAACTTTCACATTATTAACTGAATGCCGTTTGGAGAAGTTGCATTAGTAGTGCCCATAAGAATGTTAGTATCAGTGGTTAAAAGAAAGAGAAACTTCACATTGAGGCTCGTAAAACGTGTCATTCATTCTATCTAATGAACAATTTCAAATGCAAACTAGTTTCAAACGTAAAACAAAAAAAAAATTAATACGTAGGAATTAGATAAGTATATTAAATAATGGTTACATGCTTGTAATTCAAGATAGTTACGGTTGTGATGTAGTACACTCGTGCATGCACACACGAGCGATTCTTAATTCTTAAAAATATATCTCAGTTTTACAAATGATAAAATCGAGATTCCGATCGAGTATATGCCGCGCTTTAATTATCGCAAAGGCTTACATTATGCCTGTCATAAAAGTTGATGTGATTTGAATAATCGGCCGCGTATTTTACACACGTTACAACTTGCCTCGTGATTGTGGATAGCAGGTCTATTAAGGGCCGTACGCTAGCTGAAATGAGACTCGCACACGCGCGCGGACCTAGTACGGCCGTTACCACGCAATTTGCAGCAATGCAATTGCGCAACACGCTTTTGCGGTAAGGATACTTAATCCGACTGTGTCTATCCTCTCACTTCGTCAACAATACGGAAAGAGTGCGGCATGAGGGTGCGTTGACCTGACGCGAAAGAAATTACCGCGTAGGTTGTTTATAACGCTCCTCGAGAGAGTACTTATAGATAGATGTAATTATGTGGGACCCTAATAGAAGATTTTGATAAAGCTAAATTGAACTTTTTGGAAAAGTTTTGATGGATCGACTCTATTTTCGAAGTAACGGTATCTTCCATCTTTTCGGCGTGAGGTAATTCAATCTATGACTTTTAAAGAAAACCATTCTGATAAAGAAAATTACTAAATAAATAAAAAATGTAAGATTATTTTTTTATTACTTATCAAACGAACTATATACTTCTATTGTTTATAGTTAAGGAAAAATACATTAATTTTGATCTAGTCTTATAATGCGAGAATCTTAATAAACCAGAAAAATAATTTTTAAAATTTTTACTTCTCTATCGGTTTAAATAATTGTCACTTGCGTGTGAAAATTGTTCGCGCGACTGGTAAGGATCGAAGACCACGTGTAATCAGTCTGACTAAAGTCAGTCAAGTAGGTAACTTCTGTATCGGGCAGATTGCTCTTTCTCGACGGGTTGGTCGAACTAGTAGGTGGCAGTACAGTTCAGACCGCAAAGAGAGGAGAAAACGCGTGAGAAGGTTGCCAGATCACTCTGCTTTACAATACGTCCGATAGAGTCTGCTAGCATCGTATCGCTGGGCGACATCTGCTTTTCAGCATGTATACTACTGTTCAAACGCTCTCCGTTTCTACGCAGCAACAGGTTTCACGTGCGTAAGCGGCCACGTGGTCTGATGCTCGTTTTCAACATGAGCGTGACATTAGCGCGGAATTTTATTTCGACAATAATTTTTAATAGATCAAATCAAACCCGACAAGTGTGCAAATAATGCGATATCATTAATGTTTTGTAGATGTTATCGATTATAAAAAAAATGTAATTTTTTTAAATCAGTTCTTTGATTGATTTTTTTCAAAATCGTTCATCTTTATGCGATACATATCGAACGAGTAATAAATTACAAATATCATAGCAGAACCCAACACCATTTTATCTCTCAACCAAAATGTGATTAATATATTTTTATTATTATTAAATTATATAAGAACTTACTATTGTAGTTTGAATACAGAATCGTTAGGTACCAAAACAGTCATCGTGAACTTACCTGAAACAAAGAAAAAAAAATCATATGAAAATTATTGATTGATCGATGATACATAAAAGTGCTTTATTATTTTATAAAAATTAAAATGTTAAAATCATAGCTGATATCGAACGTAATATTTTTACTGTAAAGGTTATTGACTCGAGCATCCCCTGGGTTTATATGCCTACAGTCGTAGGCGTATGTCCGTGCGTAAAGCACGAGAGGGCAAAAGTGGGAATGACAGGAGGGGCGATAACTGCGACAGAGAGAGGGGAAGCGTATAGTTTCCTACAAATACACTGCTAATGCCATGCAACGCTACCATCTTGTCACAAGCGTTGGCTGCTACAAAGGGGGAACGTGTATCTGCATGCAATTGACACTATGATACCGCTTGCTGTAGGTTAGGGATATATCTTTATAAAGCCTGATTCGCACTATGGAATCAGCATTCGCAATCAGCGGTCATTCTTGGATCGTAATTTAATACTTTGATGCTGAAAGTAGAATCAAACGAATTGCAACTTTTTTTTTTTTTGTAAAAAAGCATCCTCGTTTGCTATTCGAGAGCTATGTTTTAAATTTATTTTAACGCTTGTACTATTTCATACAGATATCTATTTTAAATATATTATGATTCTTTTATATACTGTAAAAAAAATTTCTCTCGTATCTCCCGGTTATTATGCGGGTATGATTCGTGAAGGTGAGGGGGGGATAGCAAGGTCGGAAATAGGGGACTATGTTAAGCGTTTTCGTAAATAGATGTAGGATCGAGATCCGGAAACGAGCTGCGAGCTTGAAGCTTAGAGTTCGAGGACGCGCCGTTGCCACCCTCCCCGACCCCCTTCTCGGCCAAGTTCGATCTTCCTCTCCACTAACCGCCCCTAAAGTCCCGGCACGATTCCCAACCCCGGAGACCTTCACCCCATTTAGCCTTCACCGAGCTCGCCGGATTCCGGGCTTTCGAACGGCTATACATCAACGAGGAGCTCTTTGTCCGCGAGACGTCGCTGCCCCACGACCGAAATTTTGCGCGACGCGTGGAGCCGAAGACAAAGAAAAAGATTGACTAGAACCCCACAGGCTGCCCCAGGGAAGCGTTCTCACTTCGTATTCCACTCGACGAGCTGATTTCGCTCGTCGTTAGCGAAGACAGTCTTTGTTCTTTTTTCCTGACTCTTGACACGTCTTTCGATCGGATTTTTTTTCGCAGGATTTTATCACGTATATTATTTTCCTCTCGATATTACGCTGTAACTGTGTTTATAGATTGCATTATATTGAAAGGAAAGATATTTTTATTTTCTTGTTTGAATGCATAGAGAGAAAGACAAGTATATAATATAATATAACGTTGGAGCATTGCTCAGCAATATTTCTCTTTAGAACTGTTTGATCGATTACAAGGACCATCATTCCATTATCATCGTCCTTCGCGGCGAAACGAACGTGGAGATCCCTTTCTTAAATCTATCCCTCCAGTTTTCATTCAGTTGAGTGTATATAAATTAATATCTTATGATCACAGAGGAACGGAGCTGGATTTTTTTCGTGTGCTTCCGGCGTAATATTACGAATCGCACCTACGTCGCATGACAATATCAATAAATCCGAAGGACGGGAATCATTACTCATTCAATATTCCCGACATTTTATCTCCGCCACTTCCTATCTAACCCGTGACAGTAACCCAAATCCCACGAGTACGTCCAAAGTGATCGTCGCGCGCACATTTTGGGGTCAGTAGACGAGGAGGGACCAAGGCAGCACGTGCCGTCGACTATACCCGTTGTCAGGGTAACGACGACCTTGTCCCGCGCAATCAGCCCCGGAATCCCGATGCCCTCTCTTCCGGTATCTTTGCCAATCGGCGAAAACTCGCCATATGGCGATAATGCTTCCCAAACGCCGTCATAACGCCATCATAACGCCGAAAGAAATTCGTTTCCATTTTAGTAGTGGTATCGCTCAATATATCGATCTCGCTAATTTGTAATTTATTTTATTTGCTTTCCTTATTTATCAGGAATAATTATTTTTGAATGACTTTCTACGGAATTATGTATTATAAAATGTATATTTTTATATATTCTATGATTTTTTACCGAAAAAATACTAATAAGAACTTAAGAAAAGCATGTTATAAATACTGTAATAAACGATATTACTTATAATAACGATAATACCTTACTTGTAATAACGATATTACCTATTAAATTTTTATTAAAAAATTGCAATTGGAAACAAAAGATTTATTGACATTACATGAAACAACGTTGAATAAGATATAATCCATAAATGTTATGGTAGACGACGAAAAATTGGAAAATTCTTCAAAACGCATGTCGCACGTGTCTCTAAGTAGAATCAACAAAGCGTAACGAATTAGGAATTGTCTTTGTTCGGAGCTTTAGGGATGGCGACGAAAGTCATCCGATCCCTTGCTTCGCACAATGTCGCGAGGGACCACAAGCTTGACTTTGAGGGAGAAAGAGATTGCGTCATCCCGTCTGAGAAGTGAAGAACTTTGGAGAAATTAGAACAAATAATTTTCCTAATTTAACCATGTACTCGATTGAATTGAAATCTTCCGCGTCAAACTATTTATTCTAATTAATTGATAAAGGGAGAATGATTATATTTCTTTTAAATCTATTCTTTATAAGAAAACATGTTGACATTACTCATCGAATTACTCTTTTATCTTTATCTTTGTAAAAATGAAAGTCACGGTTGTGTCTACAATGCCACCGTTTTAAAAATCAATGTTATATAAATAAAATATATTTACATATTTATATGAATTTGAGAAATTCCACACACAAACACACATATACATGTGGAATGCATTACTTTGAGTGATATTAAAACAAAAGGGGTTGATTTTGACGACGTTCTTCCGGCTGAAGGTAATGTACGTCTACACCCACGTCTTTGTTCATTGTCAGGCCCTTCATCCTGCCGGTGCAGCCGCACGACACAAGTATACGGGGGGGGGGGGGGGGGGGGGGGCATCGTAAAACCCCCCTATAAAAGTCGCGTATCACACAAGGGCGAATGTTGCAAGGGCCGAAGGTAGTTTTACGGTGTATTCGCGTAGTCATAGCAACGCACATGTCTACCGTTCAATCGATAAAGTGCAACATTCAGGCTGGCGTATGAGAATACTCGATTTACTGACATATTTCCGTCTCCAATTCAACATCTTATAAAAAAATCGTAAATAAAATATATTCGAAAAATCATGCGGACATACTATCTTATCTATTAGCACGAAAATATATTTGACTCTTTAATCTAAAAATCTAGAAATACGTAAAAATACATCTATCGTGAATATATCTATATAAATTTGTTTAAATAAATAAATAATTTTTTATAATGCAATAAACTTTCTTTAGTGAACAGAAGTAGAGAATTAATTACAACTTTGTAAACAGGATTTAAAACTAATATTAATAATAATAATTTTTCAATTCTGATAAGCGCGACAGTCTCGTTGCGGGATCTATATCGCTTTCTTTCAGGACGATTGCAAGCGCGATAGCTCTCGATCGGTCGAGACAGAGGGTGGAAAGTAGAAACGCAGCCCTCGGATGGGCGTTGCAAGGGTAGTTTAGTGGCGGTCGCTATGGAAACCCCGAAGAGCCGATGTTCACTGCACCCCCGTTGTGGACCTTGAATGAGAATCGAAGGGCATACCACAGACGAAGGTACAGAATTCACGAGTATTTTTTTTTCCTTTAAGTTTCCCATTTATTACAAGAATAATTAGAAGCGGAGAAAAGATATTTTTTACTCTTCATAACTAAGAATATATCTATAGATTCATGAAGTACTCATGGTATACTCTTTTTATGAGGAAAAGAAAAATGTTAAATTTTGTGCCCTTTCGATTAAAAATTATTTTAAGTAACAAATCCTAGTACAGGATTCGATCAGGTAAATTTACTTTACTTTCATTCAAATCCGGGAATGTTTCATTAAGGATTCTTACACTTTCCACGAATTTGGGCGCAAATCATTAATTTAATCTCACAAGTACCGCAGGCCAACCACGTGTTCTCTTTTTTTTTTTATATTACACCGTGTTTTTATATTATGCCGTACTCCTCTATTTCGCGGTCTCGAGTAGTCCGCGGAGGTCTTTCGCCTTCTCTGAGGGATCGACGTCCCGGTCACCGACATCGGGTGCAGTAACCAAGGAGTAGGTTATCCGCGGACCTTCACCGCACGACAAGAGGTCGAAGACCCTACGGTACCTTCGTCGAGTGATCGATTCGTTTTAACCCTTTTGAGTTTCCTGATAGTAAATGTCACTACTGCAGTACTACAGCTTTTAATACAACAACGATGCATCGATTAGGCATAAATTAATAGATAACATAAAAAAATTGTCTTGTATCGAATTCAGATTCGAGATATACATAGTATACGCAACTAAAAAACAGTTATAGTTTATCGTATAGAAAAATGACAAACATATATATGAAATTAGTTTTGTATGATTGCCAATATAAATTGTTGCATCGCGATAAGAATTATAGGAAAAATCATAGGAAAGCTTTTATTTAAGTAAATTAAATTTATTGTAAATTGGTGGAATTTTGCAAAACTATGCATGCGAAAGTAGAAAGCAAGCAAAAGGGCGTCTCGCGTCCCTAGATGGGGTCTCTGTCCTTAACAGCGTAGGTCGAGGACCTTCAACGACTCGTGCAGCCTTCTATCGTTCGCCTTCTCCTTCCCCTTTCTCCGTTACCTCTCCCCCTTTCTCGCTTATACTTTTTGCAACTGCCTACCCGATCGACTGTTACCGGACTAGACGCCGACGCGAGCGATCGAGGACAAATCCAAGTTCGTTTTCTCGATCACAATTTGATAATCGCAAAAGTTCCAACTCATTGCATCAATTCCAACCGTTTTACTACGAAGAGGACAATCCTAATCTAGATTAGATACCGGAAATACTTGGATACGAATGCACATTCCAAAATCTGATCGACACCGAAATATTTTCGCCGTTTGAATCACTAAACCGAAGATGGTTTACAAAACGAATAGAGACGACGAAAGAAATCCAATATATATATATGTATATATATAAGGCGATGCATCAGGAATGCATATTGCCGATCATGCGTTACCAAAACCGTCGTTGTATTATAAATCATCACAAAGAGTCTTAGCAATTTAAATGGTGATGCAAATTGCGACGTGCAGTCGGGCTCTATATGTATTAATGGGTCAGTGGCATCGCGCGAACCTTGCTCGAGCGTTGCACTTTTGCAGCTTGTCTTACCTCCCCCGCTCGTCTTGCCTCTCCGTTCTTGGCATTTCGTTCTTTCTCTTCATCTTTTTTCCCTTTTCTCCTTCTTTCTCTCGTGTATCAAAGACTAACACTTGCCTTGATACAAAAGTTTAATATTAGCAACACTGACAATGCTAATAGTACTGATAGTATTGATACACATATCTTTTGATATCTTTTAGCTTTGCAATATCGGTTGTATACTAAAAGTATTATCGGATCAAAGATTATCCAACTTCTGTTGAAAGTAATAGTTGCAATAATAGTTGATTGGAATAGATAATTTTGCAAATCAACTCTTATACTTTCACGTGCTACTGCGGCATGTTCGTAAATTACGCTGCTCGTAAATCAGTCCTAAGAAGGGTCCAATGATTCGAGACGTAAATAGCATTATTGGTTTACGGCTGTTTAATTCGCTACGGAGGATACGAAAGATGGTACTGACCTCGATTTACTATGAAATATTGACTCTAATTTGTGGGTCCATCACGAAGGAATTCGGCCTTGTGCTTCCGATGATATCGCAATGAGTATATGAGTCGAAAAAAAAAATGAATTTCTATAGAACATTAAGATCTCTATTTGCGTAATATAAATTTATCTGCTTTTATTATATCGATTTAATATAAATTGCAGCAGCAATATGTCTTGCTTCCAACGATTAAAAATATCGAGCTTTATAAACTCTTTCATAAAGTGGCAGGTTAATCTAGTTATTAGTTTGAAGGAGAGAGAGCAAGATCGACAAAAAATTCCCTCGAGTGTTGAACATATCGAGTTTCACGCGATCAATGAAGGTGGGAATAGAGATACGAGTTCAGTACGTCTCGATGACGGTTAGCCGGTATTGTACTCTAAAATAGACCTATAACCCCTTTCGTATTTCCTCTTTTCCGGAAAAGAAAAAAAGAACGGAAAGATCGGTGAAGGTTTCGTTGGTTTTATCCGAAAAGGGTGTGTGAGTACTTTCGATGTAAGATCCAGCTGCCGAAGATTCAGGTAAACTTTTGTACCCTTTTAAACGCTTTATTTCATAAATTCGGAACCCTTTTCACATTGATCATCGTGAGCCTGCACAAATGCATTTTTTGTACTCATTGAATTCCAGGGTTGCGTACAATGAAGGAGGTTTACTCCAGATTTACACGTTTTACCAAATAGAAAAGAATTGCGCAATGTATTTTTTAAAAGCATTATCGAAAACTTCAATATTACTTCAATCGTCAATAAATGAAAAGAAAAAAATTTATTTATTATGAAATTTTACGAAAAATGTTGTCCTTTCAAATTTAACGTGATAAATGGGTTAAAACAAAAAGATTTAACTTTGCGCCAAGAAAAGGGTTAACGGGGTTATGGATTACGGAACTAACATGAAATATATTCTTATGCGTTTCCATTATATCTGCTCATAAAGTAAATATCCTTGAATTTTTTTTGTATTATTCTGTTACAACATAAAATTCTTAACTAAAACAGGTCTGAACCTTTTTCGTGTCATAATTGTATAGTTGTAGCAGTTTATGTTCCTTTTTTTACTCTTGTATTGTTTCAAAATACAATGCGCTTTGATTTACGATAATTCGAAACAATGTCAGCATTTGAAACTTGAGATAAATTATCCAGCTACCTTCGAAAAAGGAAGAGCTAAAGAATAGCTAGTTAAGAATAAATAAGAAATATTACTTGATTCAAGGACAAATCGAAAAGAAAAAGAACAAAGTACAAGATAAAACGAGAATCTGTTTTCTACAAAAATTGTTGACTAAGTTCTTTTCCACTTCTTCCATCTGTGTCAATCGGAAGGTAATGAATTCGGATGCCCTCTTTTTTCTTTACTGTCGTATCTCCTATCTACGAATTATTAATCTGGTCCTAATCGCATTAACGCACGACGAGATCAGCCCTCCATCGAGAAGAGGCAATTTTTTGTGAGGGAAGATGTTCTAGCAGCCTAACCAAAGAAGGGAGAGTAACCGACAAGGGATGATCCACCTCCTTCTTTGGTCGACGGGGGTGGTTGCGCGAGCGTGGCCAAGGTCGGGACCGATAAACACAACCGTTTCCTTGGTAACTATCCCTCGAGATCGTATAACCTTGAACATCCCGCGGAATCTCGAATCTTTTCTCGAGTCACACTCAAACAAGGAAATCCCGAATCAAACATTTGACACTGTCACGATCAAATCTCATTAAGAGAATTCAGGATTTAAATATAAAAGATGTATAATGTTGAAATTTAAAGTATAATTTCATAAGAAAAACTTATTATTTTAAATATATTTTACGACTGATTTATAATTTATAATATTTATCTTGCAAATTCTGTATACCTCTTTTTATATTCCATTATTATCAACTCTTGAAATCATTTTGATAAAATATATCCTACTATTTTAATAATTTAAATTGAATGTAATAAAAAAACAAACTGACGTTTTTAGATATTAAATATCCATGTTTTTCAAAAACTATTTTATACAAGAAAAAGTGGGATGCCTAAATATATTTTCAATTATATATGTATGTATAATTTTATATTATTTTATACATGTCATATATGTGTGTCAGTTAATAGGTTGTTTGAGTAATATTGCCGTACACATCCTTAACGTTAGACATTACTTGATAGCGTGACTTCTCGATCACCCTATACACAGATAAAGCGAAATGAGAACGTAAGAAGAACCGGGTTCGTTTACCCGCGTAGTTATCGCAACAGGACTCTTTCGGACATAATCGCGTTCTTGTCTCGTGCAATTCTTTTTACACACCTCGACCATGTAATGTTCAGCTTGACAGCAAGCAAACGATCGCAGCCATTATAATGCATCAAGTAATTTTAACTCAATTTACGACTTTTGAGCTTGCATTGTACGATAGAAAACTAAATAAAGGCTAAAATTATGAAAGCATGATCAAAATACAAATATTGATAACGTCAATCTTTTGCAGTATAATGTATCTTTGTAAAATATCTATAATATTCTAAATCTATTATTTTTTTGAAAATTAACATTTCTTAAAATAGTGAAAGGAAAGAGTATATTCTTTAATTTGACTAAATATCATTCAGGAAGCACAGTTTTTGTTTATTAGACAACATTCAGCTTGTGGAACATTTTGGTGAAATTTGAGAATTTTATTCAAATAGGTGAAAAGTTCGGATACAAGAGCCGAAAACAAAGATCTTCGGGCTCGAAAGCGAAGCCCTCCGGTCGGAAGACAGGCCGTATTCCCTTCGAAAGGGTTCGGCGATGATCGTGGTGTAAGGAAGGAAGGAAGAGAATGCAAGAGAGAGAAAGAGAGAATGAACGAACAAGCACAAGAGGGAAGAAGATGAGGGAGAAAGAGGACACAGACGGGGAAGTGGACGAAGAGAGGAGGAAATAGTCGTCAAGAGGCAGGGAGAAGAGAGAAGTCGGGTCCGTGACCGAGCAGGATCAATGCACGACGCGGACCTTGAGAGTCCCTCCACCCTTCGCCCACCCCCCCCTCCCCCCTGTCTAACTCTCACCCAGCGACGATCCCGCCGCCCTCCTCGCGTGTCGTTCGCAGCCCTTGCACAGGCGGCGCGACGACGACGAGGGCGAGAGGAGGACGAGACGGGCCTGGAGGACGGGTGCAGAGAGGGAGAGACAGGCCTGAGAGCAGAGGCGCAGATTGCATCGGGCACAGCACCGCTCTGTCAGCCACACCGACAACGTATAACCGCACTAGCACAACCGCCGTCGGCTGCTGATATGCAGGCCGATGCACCATGGCCCCTTACTACGGCCAATGCTCTTTGAGATCTGCCGAGGCTCTAAAAATTGCGTTATTAACCCTTAACTGGCGTAGTACGAGTTTCTCGCATGATTTCATGTCCAATTAATTGCTGAAACCGCTGCTGCCTGAAATCGGCTTCCTTCACAATTCATTTTGCCATTCGGAGAGAATGTTTTATTTTCTCTCTTTCTTTTTCTTTTAATTAGTTTTGATCGATAGCTCTAGTATAACTCGTACGTCATAGAATGACTGAAAATGTATAAGACAGATGTTTTTGGCAAAAGTATTATTCTGCTGCTTCCGGTACGACCCTATTTTTGGAAATATGTGTATTATGCACAAACTAGGAAGTTACATCAGGACAGCTGCATTTTGTCAGGCCAGGTCAACCCTTTTCAAAATCGATGACTAATTCTCGGTATTCTGCAGTCCCACGCAATGGATATTTACGTAAATTCTCGTCAGGATGACGGAACGTCCTTCACGCATGAATTTAGCAGCTGAACTGAGAGATCCTGCAAGTATGCATAGGATTGAATCTCCATTGAGAGATTTGCATCTGTTCGAATCCTTTTCCTGGATTTTGTGTGGGAATCAGGTAAGAGATTGACAAACTTCAAACTGCCAAACGTTTGGCAAATAATCCGAAATACCTGAAGGATCAGCTGCTCCCAAAAACAGTGATGGAGTTACATCCCACATATGCCGAACGTGATTGTCGAACTTTAAATTCAGTGTATAAAGTTATGTATTATGAGTGACGATAATATGACGATTGCTATGCATTATCATAAAAATTTAACAACTTTCAATGCTTTCAGTGCGATGACAGAATAACTCCTGATAAATACGTTATTTGCCATATCTTTTCCTGTCTAATATTGAGATATGGCCGTTCACAAAATCACGACGGACATCGTAGAAGATTGATTACACCGGATATCGATAAGGGAGTCTTGCGCGCACGTGCGTGATGGGTGGCATGAAAGGATGTACACGTGGCAATAAATGAAACGACAAAAAGAGCATAGCAAACGAACGGAAAATTTCTTTCTTTTTTTACATGTGAAAGCTATTTTCCTTTTTTATCATTTCTCCATATATCTCTTGGCATTTCTCTCGAAAGTGGACACAATAAAATGCAGTTGCATTTTTTGAATGGCTCCGAAAAATAGCTCAAATAACATATATGACGTATATGACCTCTTCCTTTTTCGTATATGACAACATATATGACCTTTTCCTTTTTCGTTTATTATATAAACTGGAAACTATTGTAACTTCAAGAACTTGAACATTTTATAAGTCAAATTTTGTTTCTTCCCACACTTTATCTGAACACTTTAATTTATATAATTCATATAATTTAAAAAAACCCACTTAGAAGTGCTGATGAAATTTTTTAATTTTTAATTGTTTTTTGCAAGATGAACGAAGAAACGATTATTTATGGACAAATGTGGATAAAATATCTAAACAAATGATATATCAATTTTGTGAAAAGTTGCATTTCTGGGAGACCTACTTTATTACACTTTGTATATATTGGAAATGAAATTATAAAAAAGAGTTGACGTTTTTTCGGATTAACTTTTTACGGATTAACTATTTCCCTCTTCAATCTAAGCTTTTTGGGTCTGTTGCTACGAAACAAACAACTCTTCGTTCCCACGCTACTTGTTTATCCCCATAAGAATTTGATCCTGAAATTCCAGAAACCGTGAGATTATGCGATTTATATTTTTATGTACATGTAATAATGCACAAATATATATCATTTTTATTCTTTAAGTCAACTTTAAGTGAAAATAGTAAAGTTAATTCATTTCTTAATAATAGATTTAATCCGAAAATTGATCTCTCATGTTTTTCGTACTTTTTATAAACACAATTTTTTCACAGAAATTCAGTGTTTCACAAGAATGTGGGCATTCAACGAAATTTCTATAATCCTGCCAGCATTTTCACGGCTCACCAACAGATTTATGCAACTCATGCACCGGTCCAACTGTGTAGATGCGTTTACGAAACACTGTCAGAATGCATCTGCCCGGGATCGGTAAGACGAGACACACGTAGCGTAACGCGAAACTTTTTATACGAGCAATTTTACGTAACAGATGTGGCCACGTGACGATCTTTTACTTTCGTTTTCATCGGAAGGACATCGAGCTTATTACAAAACGTTTGATAATACAGTTACGCGTTGCATTGTGTGTTGAACTATATTTACAAAGAAATAATATTTTCCTATCCATTAACGTTTCTTTCCAATTTTTATCATACATTTCTTCTAATTTTTGTAAAAGAGGTTGAAAATAAAAAGCAAAAAAAGCTGAAAATAAAAAAATTCATGAAAATGATGCATAACAAATCTTGATATGTGTATAATCGAAATTGTATATTTGCATACAATTATTTTCAATACCGATTAAATGATATGTGATAATTAATTATATTTGTCATTTATTATCACTAAATTATGATTTAAGAATATTGAACGTTAACCCCCGAGAGTCACTTTTCTTGTAGTTACCCAAGATGAACGCTAGGGGCTCCTAGTTACCTCGTGAGCGTACTTACAAGACGAGTTAACGCAAAACGCGGCAGCGCACGTCGGGTGCATTGCACCCCCGTTCGTCCGACGGGGGTTGGATCGATCGCGGGCGTTGGCGCCGAGGTCACCGGCTCGCCTTGCTCGGAGTAATGACCCTCACCCAGTGCAGAGCAATGGCATCGGCAAACGGCACCTTTCCTAGAAAATCGCGGGGGTGGTTGTCGTAGAAGGGTGCCTCATCGACGCTATGCGATCGCCGTCTCGAATGCGACGACGCAACGAGGAAGGGGTAAAAACGCTATCGCGCGGTCCCATCGCCACTGCGAAACGCGCAGAGGTGGTACTTCCACCCCCGCTCTACACTCTTCCCTCCCTCCCTCCTTTCTACGCCGTCGCTGATGTTGATAAACCCTCGCGCAGGATCGCTGGGGACCTTAAACTTGGGGGAGAGAGGTCGATCATCGAACTCAACCTTCGCAGTGACCGCGATCGCGACATATTTCCGCTTACCATTTCGCAAGAATATTCAAATAAAATCGTTTCACATTTTGAAGTAGGAGATTGGAAAAATTTCAGTCTTATATTTAGATTCTTTGAGAAATTTTTCATCTATTAAATATACAACTGAATATTTTTGGGAAAAAAAGAGAGAAATCAAGCTTCGAACCATTAAACAGAGATATTCAAAATAATTGTAATAACGAACGATCTTCAGTTCCAAATATTTTTCAAAAAATCTATAATAAACTAGAAATACAAATGAATGTATTGTATTTTATTTACTGGTATTTATACCTTGGAGTAATAATTATACGACAAAGGATTCAAACTCGAAATATATTGAACAAAATTTCGCGTCTTTTGGCTTTCTCTCTGCAATAGGTAAGAAAACACGAAGGCAATTATCATGGGGCGGCAATTGCTAAAGTGACGCGCGTACATTCACCCCTGGCGAGTCCCACCGGAAGTTTGCCACCGCGCCAGAAAGTCTCGATTACCTGAGAATTGCAGCTCACGCGAACTCTCCCCTCGACTGCAGTTCTACTTTTCGCAGAAACGCGCCCCCGCATAAAGACGAATGCAGGGAGGGATGAGGCCGTTGGTGCGACATTGCATGCAATAGCGATCGCGAGGATAGGGGGAATACAGACTGACTGGGTCATTCCACCCTGTTTTACATTGCCTAGCGAACGAGGGTCATTGCGAGACGGCGAACCTTTCGAATGGCCACTCTTGTTCTACCACTTTCGATCCACTTTAACGACGGGAGCACCAGTATGATAGCATAGTGGTAATAGCGTCGGAAAGGAACAATTGAAGAGTAATTCGCGTGACACATTGGATCGGTACAAGAATAACATCTGTTCTTCTAGAAATTTATATCGCATTCCTATTCGACTAAACAGAATTGAATATATCGTAGAGAATTTTATTAACTTTTTAAACGCGCTGCATAAATTTTGTCTTATACGTCTAAACGTATTATAAAAATAAACTATCTAAAAAATAAACTTCGAATCTGAAGCGATAGAATATACTCGAGTTTTCAGATATAATTTGTTTGTTATAGTTTATTGGATACATAAAAATTAAATAAGTATAAACTGAATATCAATCTTGATTGATAACGAGATTTTTATTCGATAAATTTAGAAAATTTTTCTATCGATTATTATCTCGGAAATGTATATATATATATATATATATATATATATATATATATATATATATACACACGCGCGCACGGAGAAGTTAAATACTGTAAATGTCAAATTGTCAGACGAATCAAAACAAATAAAATGTTGCATAATATGAATATATATAAATGTTGCATAATATTTATAACATTTTATTAAATTTCTAAAGTAAAGTTGTAGTCAAATGCATGTTACACATACAAATACCGATTTTCTTATACGGAAATAACCGTAGACTATATAAACTAAAGAAACTGGAACAACTGTCTTGTCTGGTTTCATCATTATACGATGATAAGATACGATAAAAAATATATAGCACATAATTGTAATCAACCGAAAAACATAATCACTTAAATCTGTTTGAACTCTTGAGTTGTTATCGTTAACAGGAAAAACTGGCTCGAAAAAAGAACACCTGACAACAGCGAAATAAATGAAGAATCATGGTAGGGAGTTTTTTTTAATTATTTTTTGAAAATACGTTTTATAAAATGTAAAATTGATTCAACAAAAATTTTTATATTTTTTAATGATATTTCGATATTTATATCAAAGAGTATAT
The DNA here is from genome assembly GCA_928718305.1 of Tetramorium bicarinatum. Classification (NCBI taxonomy): domain Eukaryota; kingdom Metazoa; phylum Arthropoda; class Insecta; order Hymenoptera; family Formicidae; genus Tetramorium; species Tetramorium bicarinatum. Next base: position 14,182,201 of record OV788320.1, read on the forward strand.
ATTTCATAAAATCACTCTGTGATGACTATACATCAAGTTTATTTTAAAAACAACTCATACGAAACGAAATTCGTGTAAAATAAGTCGTAGAAAATACATCGTATTAGATTATGTTTTTCCAAGTTCATTATGACACATCCGGTTGGAAGAAAGTTTATCAACTTTTTTCCAAGGAAGTGTACCTCGCTCGTTTTCCTGCTACGAGGACCGAGGATAAAGACTTTAGATCCCAACTGTATTTGCCCTTCTTATCATAGCGCATACCATAGCGAGCACTTGACGCGCATATGCTTGCGCGCGCGTGCTCGAGTCACATCTACACATGACACATAGACAAGTCTTAGCTGAAGGGTGTCTGCGTCCATGGTACACGTTGCGGGTTGCAGTGAGGTGCACACCCTCTTATATTAATGTCTAAGAGCTCGAGTAGGTCTTTCTAAGTTCTTTTACCAAGAGAATTGTGCAATATTTTTCTATCATAAATTATTAGGCAACAATTTTCGCGGCAAAATATTAAAGATGGTACAATTAATTTTGCGACTTAGAATTGACTTGTCGTTTGATCGAAAATAATATTACTACGGATCAAGAAATTATTATTTCCTTAATTTTTACGAATAATGAGTAATAAGGAGAGAAAATGAGAGAGAACAGAGAATAATTAAAAGACGTTAGATCCGAATAAAGCAGATATTTGAAAAGAAAATGTTTTTTTTACGAGAAAAATTTTCCTATTTTATGGAAAAATTTCCCTTGCTCTCATCAATAGTTCTGTCGAAATATTTGATGACACATCGAATCGTCACGTCATTGAGCCTTGGCCTCAAGTTAGGAGATAATACAGAGCTTGATAGGAAACAGACTATTTTAAAGCATAATGACTTGACCCACTCGGGATCAACAACGGCAACTGCATTCTCTTTTCTCTATCTGAAATTTCTCGCCGGCATAACCATTCGAGTCAGCAAGATTGTGTTTTCCTTTTCGAAATGCTCAATTATTTAAAGTTAAATTTTAAAATCCTGACCTTTTTTTCGCTTATATATTTTATAAATTATACGAACTTTTCGTAGATCAAATGTATATCTAAAGATATGGAATACACGCTATAAATTATAGTTACGAAGTTTGGACGATGTAAGAGGATAGCTTTCATCAAAGCATCTCTTCGATTGTACTCGGCAGATTACGAAATCATTTCTTGCTACCAGGCACGTTATCACCGCGATAACGTATGGCCCCGTTCAAGATCGTTCAATGTATTTTTATAATTGTGCGGCGCTATTGTTTATCTGTCATCCATCGATGAATCGTAAGGAATAATGAAGTCTGTATATATCGAATCTCGAGTTTGCAAAACTATTCATGCATTTATGCGTGGATTGTACCGTTATGTTACATTAGCTCCTGATAAGCGTGAATGATTAAAAAAGTGAATTCGATTTTTTTCATGTTACTAATTTTACCGAACTACTTTATCTGAACTTTCCTCGCGAATCGCGCAATCTCCAGTCTTTAAAAAGAAAAGAAAAAAAAAAAAAAAGATAACTAGCGCGTCTCTTTAAAATAAATCGCTTCATCCTTATATCGAAATATTTAGCTTCTCGATCGTTCTAGCAGCTTGAATAATTTCTACGCGGTTGGTTTGATTACGCGTCTTTATGTAGATAAGAGTGTGATAATGATGCACACAATGCGTTGCGGCGGCTTTTCAGAACACTTTTCGATATTTCTCACGGTCAAGGCCATCCTTTGCGTCACCGTCGAATTTATATTTAGAGGAATCGTTTAAAGAGCCGTGCTCTTTTTCTTTCGCCACCGTATTAACATAGATCGTCGCAGTCGTTGGTGTCCTCGAACTTTGCCGAATTCTAGTCTACAGATGCGGGCGTTCGGTTTCTTTCGCGAACAAAATCACTTGGCCAACAGCGACACAGAACATAAAAGAAGTGTGCACGTGTGTCATAATCCTTTCGCCACAGACAGCCTTGATCGTTTGCCACCTCACTTACGAGGACAGTTCAACATGTTCCGGGATTAAATTACCATAGAGGAAAATTATTATCTGTTTATTTCCTTGCAACTTAATTATTATTATTCGACCTATAAATATTTGGCCAACAATTCGACATAATCTACTTTCGCCGATATCGTCTTCTCTTTAATTTCTTCGTTCCTTCACTCATTCTACATTCGACTGCGACAAACAGACAACAGTGCTTAGCGAGACTTAGCCTTAATGAATCTCACCAACGTAAATACAATCGTATCATCTGGAATATAAAACAGTTCTGCGAAGTCTGACGAAAGAAAGAGAGAGAGAGAGAGAGAATGATGATCTGCCAAAGAATTTCTCGTCTACACATCCGACCAGTCGACGCCTCGAAATTTATAGCCATCGTTGCATCGCAGTATGCAAATTTCATCCGGATCTCCCAGAAGTTTAGCTTTTTTTTTAAACCACTTTTTATGGGCCGATGATCTCGTTACTTTTGTACCACGAAACAGTGCATGAGTCCCGCTTGCGTAAGCCGTTACTCGTAAATCAAGGGTGCGTACTTACGAAATATGTATTAATAATGTCTCGATGATTAGCCCGACGATCGAAAAGATCATTATACACTTATATGGAGTTTTATAAAGAGTTTTATTATAAAGGAGTTATTATAAAGTAAGTTATTTAAGATTTAATAGATGAAAATCGAAGAGAATAAATTGGGTTAGTAAACCAAACTAGTCGTTATTACTAAATATATATACACTGTCATCTAAATATCGTTAATATAATAATAAATAGTTCGACCTGTAATGAGGTCATCTTTAGTGCGTAGATAACGGTAAACCCAAACCAAAGTTGTCATTAGTTACATAAATACGAACGCAATATGGAATATATACGCAACGCTTATAATTTTATTGATGATGTGTTTTAAAAAAATAAAGTACGAAAAGATACTTTATAATTATCTTGCTTCAGATTTAGAATGGTAGCTAAATATCTAACAAATTCAAAAAATTTTTAAATTTCAAAGATCTAAAGAGTCACAAGTCGGTAATGAATGTACATGTATTTAATGCAAACTTAAGCAATTCGCATATTTTCGAAGCGAAATTCGGATAAAGAAATGTTGATTGGGAAATAATTTTTAAATCTTATCCTAAGCACCTATATATAGACATAAATTTCGGAGTACGGTAAAAAAAGAAACAAAATTATATTTTCCTCACCGAGATCGGGAATAGAGCTGGTGGGTTCCTCGTGATGGCCTTTGCTCTCGTTGGAGGTTCTCGCTCTGGGAGGCGGCGGCGGTGGCGGCGGTCTCATGCTGGAGGTCGAGCTGACTACGACGGTCGCGGGCGGCTGCGGGGGCGGACCACTATTTCTTCCGTGATTGCCGCGTATTTGAGACTGTGGTGACATCAGCACCGTTTCGCCCCGAGCGGGCCCCTGCGGTGGCCGAGGGCACCAGCCATGTAGCACCCTTATGGCGCTGCGCACTTCCGCCTGCAGTTCGGCGGCCCTGTCTCTAGCCGTGTGAGCCACCTTCGTTACAGGAAACCCGCGCTATCGCGGGTTACACGACAATCACGCGAAAGACAACACTTCTCGAGGACTAAGTCGTATGGTCCACTTCACTCACGTAACACGTTTAATGCGACGCACCAAAGTCACGTTACGTGTACTTTTGATTAGTCACCGAGTCTCTTATACAGGCATTCCTCTCTACTCTCTCTTTGTTGATTACTTCTCCACTGATCCACCAACCTTTCAGATCTGTTACGTTCCACCAGCGACGCACTTTATGTCTCTCCGTTACGTCCACCGGTCGACGATCTAATTTGGAGAACACTGTGTACTAACTCACTTTTCGAATGTATCTTCCGCTCGTGTCGGTTTTGCCGAATGATACTCCAGTTTCGAGAACACCGTCAATCATACTTTTCGTTGTGCGAAACAACCTCACTCTACGCTTATCTCCAGAGATCCATCGACTACAAATTAGATTTAGAAAACACTTGGAGACCCGAGACACTTTCTCTCACAAGTATAGCAGCTCGTCATCGTCTTCTCGCGTCGCTGTTTAGACTCAGACTTCACCTGGGACCGCGAGAGTAGCGTACTCGCTCTGTCTCTCTCTCTCTCACACACACGCGCGCACTCCCGCCGAGTGTCACGGTCAATGTCTCATAGTGGCGCGTGGCAGGTGTCCGCGGAAACTCTCATTCGCACTCGTTCGCGACTCGCGCGAAAAAAAGAAGAACTTGCTCGGGGTGCGGGGTGCTCGAACGAGCGGAGCGGACGCGCGCGTTTCGGAGCTGTCGATCGTATGAATGAACGTTTCTTAGCAGTACGCCGAAAACAACAGTCCTCGGGCACACGCGTCGTCCCTCGCGAGAGTCAGCAGCAATCTTCCCCTCTCTCCTACCACCCACGCACCCACCACTTTCTCGCTCCCTCCCGGCGCGTCACTCTACCCCACTCACGGTCGAGGGGACCGTGTCTCTCACCCTCGTGGGCGCTAGAGCGAGAGAGCGAGAGAGACAGAAAGAGAGAGAGAGAGAGAGAGAAAGACAGACGTATCACGTCTATGCTCTATTGTACAAAGGCGAGCATCAACCCCTGTTTCGCGCGCGAGGTATCACGGTATCACGCTGTCAAAACAAAGCGCTTAACGTCGTTTGACCGAACGTCGTCGGCGCACGTCGTCACGTTGTCTCTGACGACGCGACAGTGACGAACCACGTCAGCGATGGAGAAACGTTATCACGTGGTCGCGCGACAGCTCGTCCGGTCGGCCCGGTCAGCAGACGGTGCGGACGGAAATGCAGACGGTGGAACCGCGTGCGTCGCGCGTGCGAGCGCGCGCGACTGGCGTGCGTGCGTGTGTGCGTACGGTACGCACGGCGGGATTACGTATGCGCGATCGCTGGTGCACGACGCTCTGACAGCGACTAGGCCGACGGTGCCGAGAACCGTCATCGGTGCCGGCGAAAGTGAGAGTGTGCCGGTCGCGGCGGATTCAGTGGTGCATAAGCGCCGAGCGCGGCGGGCGCCGTCATCTCTTTCCTTCTCGTGCGCCGCCGTTTCTCCCTCCCTTACCCCGATCCGGTCTCCTCTCTCTCGCTCTTCCTCGCCCTCTCTTTCCCGTTTCTACGGGGCAGCCTATAGCCGCCGGCAAGCACAAGCGTGCACGCTCTCGACCTATAGCGTCCGATGTGCCGGCGTGCTATCCGGTGCGCGTGTATATATAAAAGCGGCTGGCTTGTCCGCGCGCGCGATACGACCCCACACACTAGACCACGCAGCACAGTCTCCCGGAGGGAGACTTCGCCCTTCGTCCGCCGCCTTCTTCTCTCTCTCTCTCTCTCTCTCTCTCTCTCTCTCTCTCTCTCTCTCTCTCTCTCGCTTCTCCGCCACTCGCGCTTCTCTTCCTTCCGTACGCGCGAAAGACGCGACCCCCGGCGACAACCCTTGCCATTGGATCCGCTTTCCTCGTACGCGGAACGATCAGGCGTACGTGATGCAGTTAATATACAGTTATTAACGGAATTGAATTATGAAATTAATGTCGGGAGACCTTTTGAAACGGAGATACCTATCTCGGTTATTTAATTATGTTAACATATAATATAAACTAAGAGTAAAATGATTTGTTAAATGTTTTTCGGAAGTATTCTTGGGAATATCTTTAAATGTCTGTCGTTAAATAGACACTATTTTCGTTAGCTATGGTAATGAGAGTAAATTCTTTGTGGCGTCAACGCGGAGGGCCGTGTTGCGCGTTAATCCGCCCCTGGGTCAGCGATAGGCAGGGGTGGTTCAGTGCGCGCCGCGGTTGCGCGTCTGCTATCACATGGCCTTGTCCTTGAATGAGGCTTGTGAACCCGACGCCGCTTTTATCGATCAGCCCCCGCATCCCGCTTCGACGCACTCGCTATAACCATCCATCTATCTCGGTGCAATGGCGTATCTAGTGAAGAACGTTCCCAAGATTATTTCCGACTGTTTTCTTTCCCTAGCTCTATATTTATCAAAATTTCCAGAATCGATATATGTTTGTGTTCACGTTACACATTCAATTAATCAAATGTATATAATTGTTAGTTGAAGATATTTTTATAATTATATATGTATATTGTATGTAAGAGTAAACTCTGTCAGATTCGAAAACTTGAGGAGGGTTGATGCTAAAAAAAAATAATAAAAAGAATAATGAATAGAGTGCCCCAGCAACAATATAAAACACTTAAATAGAAATAAGTCAAATACAAGTTGAAATAATCAAATTTGCATGCATTCATGTACGTGGACGTTGGTCGCGTATCGTATTTTAGGGTTAAAACGAGCTCCGCTTCTTAACCACCGCGAAACTCAGCATAAAGGATTCACGCTGAAACTGAGCATGCTTCGAAGGAGCCACTAAAGGGTTAAACGTACCTAATGTCCGATTCCACTTTTCGTCACTGCGAGCTAAACCGGACATGCATCGTGCAGCGACATCCGTCGTGTCTCTGTATTCTTAGGACGAGCCGTAATTTCTAAGACGAGTCCCCCTCGAGTCGCGTCGCAGAAGAATGGGACATAATAAGTAGAATGGTGTGAGCATTAAACCCTTCTAAATTTCGACCGAGAATCCCTTTAGATGGTAAATTCACCGAGCGCTCTAGGTCGGCCCAAAACGGAGGTTACGGCCTCCCTGAGCACAGAGAGGCTCGGCGAAAGTTTTACTATATCCTCGCGTCGCGTCCGATGACACGAATCATCCAATTCGGTTTCCCGCAAGGAACGAACGGATATGAATACGATAATTATTAATATGAATACTGAGGAAGGAAAGGCCTCTTTAATTTTATCGATAAACGGATGTTTATCTACGAGAATATGCGATTCACAAGTCTACGAACGTTCTAGGCCGATTTTATGATTTAATGATGACTCGATAATCAAAGATTGGATGCAATTGAGATATAATAGAGCTAAATAAAATGTATAAATAATAATAGAAGAAAGGATAATTAAAAAACGTCCCAGACGATGGCCCAGACACTTGCCTTAAATCAATCGCCATTGTATATAGCTAGCTGTAAATTCCGGTCAACAAAAGGGGAGTTCTTTCTGATGCAAATATCAAGTTCAAGGCGAGCCCAAATCCGCCAGCCGTGACTCTCCTCGTGCGACATTTCAAAACTATTCTCACGAGGAAGTACATAAGTACCATGTCATTGTCGTAGGTATGTGAGGAGAGAGAATCGCGGGTAGCGTATTACGTGACCGGGCTCGTAGTTGTTTAGATCTAGATGAACCTGAATCATCAAACCGGTCTGAACGCGCGGTCGCCGTGGTGTGGCTCAGCGCGATTCTGTTGTATTAGGTTAGGGACAAGACTCGCATTATAGCACGCATGAGTTAAAATAGAGAAAGAACGACGGCTGGAGAGCCGAGGGATCCAATGAGGAAAGAGGATGGTTACTGTACATCAGAAAAAGATAATCGTAGGTGGATAACTCTGCGCCTATGTGTCTCACACCTATAACTATTGTATGCACATATTGTATGTGTATATGTATGTATATATATATATATATATATATATATATATATATATACATACATGTATTCACATATACATACAGACAGACAGAAATATAGATTGACAGATGAAAAGAGACGATAATGAACCAAAGATTGAACAAAAAAGAAAGAAATATAAAATATAAAATATAAACGAAGTGAAAAGAGGACGGGAGTGGAGAAAGATAAAGGAGAGATATGGGGAACATGAATAATAGAGAAAAGGGGAGGACTAGGTTTAGAATCACGTTTTCAAGCTATTTTTGAAATTTCTCTGCATGTTCTCTCTTTCTCTATCTCTCAACTCTGTTCTTATGAACTAACGTAATGTTCTATAGATTATAAAAATATTTCTTCTTCTTGATAGATACTGAACAGTTACATTATACAAAGATTAGACAAAAAAATGAGATAAGATTAATCAGTCTTTAATATATGTATAGCCTCTGCCCTTTGTTATCTTTATATTTCTTATATTTCTTATATTTTAATATTTTACATAGAATGTAATAAATGCGTATCATGGATGTATATTGATGCTATAAACAAGGAAGGCTTTCTCCTGTAGCCTTGAACCTCTACTGAAGCCCCGCAGCTATATGAACTTGAACCAGTCTTTCGCTCTGTCCTTCTACAACTACATTCTGAACTGTATCACGATATTCAGTGTAGCAATATTTATCAAGCAGTTAAAATCCGATTCAGATGAGTAATAATATATCATTATTTTCACAAAGATTTCATTATCATACAAAGATTTAAGAGTGTAAATAATTATTTCTTATTTCAATAAATATTTCATTTTTCAAATTATCGAGCATTTTGGTTCAGATCTAAATAAAATTCAAGTTCAAAGACATATAAATGTATTTAAATGATATGTATGAGTTTTCATCGCTTTGCTATTGACAAATCTGCACTTCGACCAAAGCGCTCGTCCAGGTCGTTCTCCACTTTCGTTCTCCGTTAAAAAACGCCGATGGCGATCACCCAACGAAAGCGAATCGCATCGGCGAGAGTTTTAGAAACCGGATCGCGATCAACGGGGGTCCATGAAAAGTCGTCACGAGGCCAGCGAACGTCGAGAGCGAATGTGAGAGTCGCTCAAGAAAGTGAAACTTTGTTTCTCCTCGCACGAATCATGACAAACCAGCTTTGACTTTCATCGCTATCACTCACCAAGACCAAACCGGAGGAGAAACCAGCACGGTTCTGTACTAAACAAGATCTTCGATCTGTGCCAGTCGTTGCGTCTTAAATCCAAACAGATGCAAGAAGCACGCGTGAAGACTATACGCGATTCTAAGACTCGATTAATTACAAAATCCAAGAATCCAGTCTGACAGAAAAGTCTCAACAATTTAAAAGTTCAGCCAGTTCTGGGAAAGATCAAGAACAACTATTGTACTAGAAACATATAACTTGTTATAACGATTAATCGTTTTGATGAGCTCTAATTTTTTATTTGATTTTATTCCATCTAGCAAAGAAGCTCGTTAGACCTTAAAAGGTCTTCCACGCAGCTTGCAGCTACGAATGTGTTGACGTACGTGATACTATGACCTACTTCTACGCACACGCATACTGCGCTTTCTCCTTTGCACGGGTCAGTTCGGTTCGGCTCAAAACGAGTGAATTATCCATCTTACTCTCTCTCTCTCTCTCACACGCACAAATACACACACACACACACACGTACACATACACACGTACACACACAGCCTTGAACCTGGTCGAAAGTGCAAGTGGATCGGCATCGTGGCAAACCATAGCGAGACGTCGGGCAGGGAGAGAAGGTAGGAGAGATTGAGAGAGACATGTACAGTTGCTGCCCACCGAAACGGTTTTTGGTCGCCTTCGACGAAAGCGAAACGGCCTTCGGGAAGGAGCTCGCCGCGTGCATATGGACGCCATTGAACTAGTGACCTTCATATGAGAACCGGTCTTTGTTCAGGGCCCTTAGAGTTAGCGACCTAGCTCGCCATGGGCCCTACTACCTAGCCTGCTCTTTCTATAGATAGCGAATCATTTACATGTGGCCAATTTGGATAAGATTACCCTTTATCCCTTCAACCAATTGGTCGTCCGAGGGTTCGATTTGAAAATCACATTTATTACATTTGAATCTCCTTTGGAATTGACAGTGAAGATAAAACATTGTTTAACAGCGCAAATTTATTGGCAATTCCATAAATTTTACCAAAAGCAGTTGTTTCACTTTTAAAATAAAATTTTTAAAAAGTGATAAAAAAGCGAGCGTATGATAAATTCTTTTGCGATAAAGCGTCAATAAAGTCAGGGTTGGTGTCTGGAAGGTTATCTAGGATTTCAATGTTTTCGGCGATTTATATCTTTAATAACGTACTTCAAACTCATCCGATTTTCTTCAAATATCGTGTCGATCGCTATACAAATTTAAGCAGTCTCTCGTCTCGATTGCAATAAAATCTCTGTATGTATTTTATTGCAGATATCTTAAAAGAAAAAAAAAAGTAACCATTGCTTTCGCTACGATTATCTATTTATGATACATATCTGGTCTATTCTCGGTATCAGAGAGTAAAATCGTGATAGAAAGTATCTTTTTCCACACAAATATTATAATTCGAGAAAGCACGAAGGATTTATCTTTAAATCGAAATTAGCACATTAAGCAGTTATATTATAAAAGCATATTTGTTATGTTTTAACGATTAAACGGCATTGCTAAATCGCTTTATGTACAAGAAACTTGTTATCGAAAGCAATTTTTTTTACATTGATAGATGTGTTCATTTACGTAATCGAGCTTATCTAAAATAAATTGTAATATTTAGTTTAAATCTTATTTGACCCAGTATTAAATCGAATTAAGTGATTATATAAATTAAATAGATAAGATATGTTCAATACATGAAGATAAGACATGTCAAATTCGTGCAACGATAAAATATGATTAATATAAGGAAAGTGTGTCGTTGAAAGGTTCGTAAGTCTTTGACTGACAGGTAGCAAACCATGACCTGACACAAATTGTCTCGCTTTTAATGATGTTTAATTAGTGTCAATATATATTTTTCATTTATATATTAAACATCAAACACATTATTTGCCAAGTGCAGAGGATATCTTTGTTAACGATTTTAGAAATTATTTTAATCGGATTGCTATCTTTTCGACATCTCTACGCAGATATTTTCGCAGCACTTGTGCATCATCGATCGAATTCATAATGGATTGGACAACGATTAAGATAATCTAGGGATAAGTCGACTCCGAGACATGAGACAGTGGAGACGTTAACAGGAAAAAATAAATAGCTACGCGGCGCGATTACGAAACTGCCGCGCCGTGTAGACGTCGGTGTAAGCTGTCGTATCACCTGCGATAATTTGCGTTAACATTGAGACGGAGCATGCGGACGGTTAGAGGACGGTTCGACTGATATCGTATCTACAGACATGAATGCATTTCGTATCAATGTTTTTATTTCCTTAACCTCGTGGCCTTCATCTGTTTTAAGTAACAAGTATCTCGCGGATGGTGACAAGTACGACGCAAGTGCGACTTATTTGCTGCCACAGTTCAAAAGATTCACGGTACAGAGAGTACAGTCTTTCTACATAATTTTAGTCGAACCAATAAATCCGTTTATTGCTTTTACCATAGCGGTAGATTGATAGATGCGCTATGAGAAAGTTGCATGAGCGCGTAGAAATTAATTTCTATGGGATAATGCGGTGTGCTATTAATTTTTATATATTATATATTTGATCCCAAACTTGAAATAAATTTTATATTTCTGTATCGTTTAGCATTAAATATTAACATTGAATCATATTTGCTTAATGAAGAATGTTAAATATTATTATAAACTGAGAGACACGTGAATATATTTAGTGCTAAGACATTAAATCGAATGTCTTATTAATCACTATCTGAATACAATTTTCATTAATGGAAGTTTTAAATATATAAATACATTTCTAGTCTCAGAATATTGCGAAGAATGTGATTGTGGAGGCGGGGCTTGTACAAAGTCCCGACCTACCACAAAGTGACGCGACAGCGTTAACAGAAATTTACTTTTCCAAATCGCATGATACCATGATATCGTATTCCGACTTTGGCATTGAACTTCTTATCGACAAGCTGCTTGGGATAGTCTGTGAAAATAACGATGTAGTGAGTATTTGCTTTTAAATTGAAAAATGATAATCTGCTGACGGAAATGCAGATGTTGTAGAAGTTTCGAAATTATTAAAAGTATGACTGAAATCTTTTAATATTAACTTTTATTTTTACGAAAACGGATTATATATTATATATTTGATCCCAAACTTGAAATAAATTTGATATTTCTGTATCGTTTAGCATTAAATATTAAATACGTGAAAATTTTGATAACAAGAAGAATTTGCTTTATAGAAATTGTATGTGTATACGTGTATGTGTGTGTACATTTTTTTAAAAGATGATATTTGTTATTATCTATTGTATCTATGATGGACTAATCGCGTTCTTTTCATTATTTCCTGGAGAACATCTTGCACACGGATAGTATATCCACTGATAGTGAATGTATCACCATGACGATAAATCGATCCCTTGTGACAGAAAATCGATGTAATTTTATCCTCATGTTGTCTCCGGTTTCGATGTCTTTTCCAGATATCATAGTTGATAGTGCAGTAACTAATTCGTCGGAAATTATACACGCACATTGTCATATCGTTGATTCGATCGTATAACGGTCGGTCGGTAGTGGTATGAAATCCGGTATCAAGATTGCTATCGTTCATTTGATTAATTATCTACGTCATAGAGGATAGTTGTCTGAGAAAAGCAATATAATTATTATCATAAGATACGAATGTATTAATAGCGGCAAGTGTTAAAATTTAATTAATCGTAAACGGACTGGACGTTTGCGATGGAAATTTCGCCAGAAAGCAAATGCATCCATAAATTTAGCGTGATGCCCTGACGATGACGTGACCGGATTCTTGTCGCGGATGGAAGTCTCACCAAGGGTGATCCGACGTTTTACGAATCGCTATTGTCGCCTCTGTCTCCCTCTCCCCGCCAAACTCACGAGACGACGGCGCACACAATGTGCTACATACCCTCGCAAAAAGAGCTCGCAGTATAGCCTTGACTGCACGCGGGGGTTGCTATGGCGATAACCAGGCCCACACATATACATGTCCGCCGATCGCGCGCAACAGCCACCCCCGCGCGAATATAACTTCCCCGGTCTGTCCTCCTGTCGGCTCCCTCTCTCACGAGCGGCGACGACCAAGAGTGTGACCCCGACCTTTCAGGTGGATGACCTCCGCTGCATCGCGGATGCGCGCGCAACGGCGGATCTCATCTAGACATGAACCACCCCCTCTATTACCGGAGACACCCTTTCGTACGGACTTCGCTCGAGAACAGGGTCGAGAAGATCCGCTTGTAGACATGTTCAAATTTTGATAGGATACCAATGCTTTTAATCAATCGAACTAGAGATACGTTACATTTAGAAGAAGAGAGAGAAAAGAAGAGACAAAGATAAAAAAAAAAAACGAGAAAAGTACGATAGAATAATCCATAAAATTGTCCAAGTATTTAATATATATTTATAAGCTAAAGCCGAATGGATTAAATTTAATAAAAAAATTTACAAGAATTTTAGAAATTTAAATTTTGTAAGTGACTTTAGCATATCGTAAGAAAATCTGATATAATATGCACGAAATTTTGATCTGTTATGATTAGTTGAATAGATTCAGCCTAAAAAACTGAAATTTATAGAGAATCTATTTTATTTTTAAAATTATATACATAGCAAACATTTCCAAATTTACTTTATTCAGGATTATTAATACTTTGCAAATTATTAAATATATAAGTCGTTCGTATTTAATCTTGGAAAATAAAAATGTTTTGCAACAGACACTCACTTTTCTTCAGGGTGCACCTGCGTCCCTAGTACGAATCGACAGGTGTAGAAAAAAGTTTATTCTCGTTAGGTATCATTGACCCGGTCACTACCCGATTGTATACGCGGTGCACTACGCCTATGCGCCAGACGTCGAGGGGTTGCTCACCCCTTCCTGTCTGCACCCTCACATAGAAACGCGACCGAGGCTTTTGCACGAATAGTACCTTTCGAGTATTCGACCCTAGTCTCTTTCTCCCTTTTCTACACTATCTTCAATGTTTCTATCCTTTTTCCCGTTGATTTCGCATTACAAGGAATTAAAAGGCTTAGAAATTTTCGTTATCGTTAAAATTATGTATTATTTGTACTATCAAAACAATTCATAATTAGAAAAATCGCATGATTAAATAAAATGAGAATAAATAATTAGGCGAAAAGAAAAAATTTTTGTTCTCTTTTAGATATTTTATGTTGAAGAAATGTAGGTGAATTGCCAGTATAATCAAGAGATAAAAAAGTAAAGGGAAATAAAATGCATTTTATGAAGCTATACAATTTGTCGTCAAGAATCTTTCTTATCTTTTCGACAGATCATTGCCATTACAGTAAATCAGATATCAGATTTATTAAATTTGATATACTGATCTGATTTACTGTAATGGTAGCTCTTTCAGTGTTAATAAAACTATTTTATCTTTTAGTTACTCCTTACGAATACTATAAAAAAATAAATATTTAGAAATATATTTGATTACATGCAAGTCATATAGTAATCAATGTTAGCGTAACTTGTATCTTACATCATTACATTTATTACGAAATTTTATCGAAGTTTCTATTTTTGTAATAAAATATCTTAGACCTTTGAAGCATCTTGCTCATAGATAGAGAAATCCTTGTACGTTTTCGATTTTATCTCAATCGTGAATTTTCCGTAAATCGAATGATAATGTAGTGACAATAGGATAGGGGGTTATATCCGACGACGAAGGGTCGATGAATACGTATGCGAATGCATTCACGAAGACGTAGCTGGCGAAGCCCGAGGCCAAAGGGAAAAGATGGTAGGTTTTTGGAGGGTGTCTGTCTAGACGGATTGTCTGGAATAAGCCATGACCGCGAATCGACGCCTTGTTACTATGGTAGGAAGAAGCGTAGGATTATATGAGCCATGTGTGGGAGATACCATTGTCTTCAGGCTTCGAAAGAATATATAGTACATAGTCTTTAATCATTGTCCTCCAAGTTTTATAAAATTCTCCAACACATTGTGCATATTATCTTAAATCTTATACTTTTTCAATCGAAAACTTTAACTTTGAATTATTATTAATTCTGCAAAATTTGAAGCAGTGTTTTTTTACTGCAAGAAAAATTGAAAGAAAATTCATAAAAAAAAGAATCTGTAAATGAAAAGAAATGACAATTTTACCGAAACATTTTTCATTAAACAGTTAAGTGGATGCATTCGAAAATGGTTACTGCTGGCCAATGCCCCTGAAGCTTAATGACCTCGTGACTGTGTACACCAGCAGCTGGCCAAAGCATGAACATTGCGTGCACGCGAAACGAACATTGCACGCGTCACGTTATCGTTAAAATATCTGATCCGCGCATCTATTTGATTAAAACTTTTAAACCTTAAGGATATTACAGAAAATCAAGCTCGTATATTACGATTTGAATCTTAAAAAATGTATCAATGATTTTTAAATTTAAATAATATTCCTTTACAAAAGGCTTATCTAAAATCTTAATATTGCGCAAAAAAAATTTAATATTCTCATAAAATTTCAATATTCTTACTTTTACTTAGTATTTGCATGTAGCATATATTTTACTTTTTCCTTAATTACACATTTCTATTAAAATGAATATTTAGTAGTATATTTAATGAATAAAAGTAAAAAACTGATTATGCATGCAAAATTGAAGCAATACTATATTTTTTCATGTTTGTAATTTTTAAATAATGCGAGACTTATCTTAATATTATGATAATAAGTTAAAATTTTTATGAAATTTTCATTTCTGAAATATGTAAGTTTATTAGTCCTTAATTATATTAAACAGTCAAAATAGTCTAACGCAGGACGTGGCAATGGCATAGTGGCACTGCAGTGCGAGAGAGCGAAAGTTCGCCCTAGTGCCGCCATCCTGTCTGCAGAATTTCGTCCTCCGTGCCCGGACGCCCCACCCCAATATTCCCTCCCGTTGCACAACTTCCTCGCACAAGCTGCCTCTATCTCGTTGCATACACTGAATAAGCGTCGCGTTACATCTGGTTATCGATATTTGCCAACGTGAACTTTGAAAAACCAAATATTTCATTTCTGTACGTATATTATTATAAAGCAGATAAAGTAGATAAAATTTTCAGAAAATAATATCTTGTATAAATAATATAATTGGCTGAGTAATTGATAGTAACAGACCTACAATATTCATTAGAGCATACTATGAATATTATTATTATACTATTTCTTTCCCCATAAGCAAATAAATTGAAATCTTCAGAAAAATGTCACGATAGAGCTACTTTGTCGAAACATTATCGCATCACGAGTAAGCTTTTAAACGTTTAGTCTAAAGATCTTTTAAAAAAGAATGTTGATGAAGGGAGCTCAGCTCAAAGGGTTAATGGGTCTTCTAGGTTGGCAACCGCCCTGTCTGCGAGCTCGCGGACCTTTTTGCTCATGCTAGTCGGGCAACGAGGGAGTTATGGCTGCGGAAGAGCGAGAGGAAAGTTTGCCCCAGTACATTGCACCCTCCTTCTCTCTCTCCGTCTCTCACCGCGAGCCCTCTTGGTCCGGGGAGCCTTGCCACCCCTCGGCGACGCCATCCCCTTGGTCCTCTAGATCCCCAGGTTCCCTTCCGCCACCGAATGTCGTCCCTCCGAGGCGTCAGCTTCCTCTCGTCCTACCTCCCGTCCGTTCTACCCGGCGCGGCGTCCCGGTATTCCCGTATTCCCGTTTCGCCGCCCCCGAGTCCGCGCTGCATCGCCGACGAATCAATACCGGCAGACATCCTAACTCACTGGAGGTCAATGCCTCGTTCCCGTGAGCGCCGACGACCTCAACCTCCTACCTTCCCTACCCTACAACCTCCTTCCAGAAGCCAGACGAGGGCTCTCGGCCGCGTGGGGAGGCGACTTCCACCTCTGACGAGGCCTCTGTCGGCCCCGATAGTACGAGCGAGACGACGAGACGAGACCGCGGCCGGCACGATGACAAATGTCGAGCGCATCGCTAAATCTTCTGTTAACCCTTCCAAACGATTAGTCGTTTTAAAGTCAAATGAAGGAAATGCTTATTACGACACTTGCGACCATGCAAATATTTTACAGATTTCTTCTTCATTTTCTTATTAAACCATGCAATTCATCTTACGAGTTGATTTAATCGTGATTCGTTAATTATGCTGCATTATAATTTGGAGAGATTTCTTTAGGCGGAAGAAACGTACTGAGATGAAAACGTACGATGCAAAAGCTGCACAAATTATTCTCTAGAATGCAATGACGCGCGGGATTAAAACAAAGATAATGATATTCAAAAGCTTGCTTTCGTATTCGTCTTCATACTCGACAAACCCCGCCTTCGTCTCTCCAGTGGGGAGACGCGTAGCTGCAGCCAAAAGATGCGAAGATACGCGGGTATGCCATTGCAATTGCGCACAAGCGCCCTATTTAATCACGCATTTCCTCTTTGCTTTTTAACGATTGAATATGCACCTGTCTATCTAGCAAAGTCATACTTATAGCTTTTAAAAGTTCGCGTTTCATCGTGATTAATTTCCGTCGATAGACAATTGGCATAAATGACAATTTTTATGTGTGCCTGTAATCGAAAACATCTAGCGGAGAGATGCGGTATTTGCTCTAGACCTAGACAAAAAACACTGTCACACGGATGAACGTAAAATTAGACGGTGCGTTCAACTCTCTTGTACCCGTGCCAAGAACCGCGACGGCTCTTCTTGCGAGAGTGGATGCTGCGGCACTACGCTGCGGCAGCCGCGATGGCACCAATGCCCTTGTTCCAAAATGAAATCAGCCCCCGTCGTAAACGTTGTCGACGAATGTTTTTCCGCATTGGCGCCATATAAACCATAACTCATTAATAACACACGAATACGAGAAGCTACATACATGTTGCATTAGCAAAATCGAAATGTTGATTCTCACGTTCTTAAGCTTACGATTGCACGTTTATAAATTCGTTGTGTATCGAAATTATCAGTCTTCTGTATCTTAAAGTTTTTATCGTTTTACATCGTAGTATTCGAGATTAGAATTATAAACTTGGAATAAAATCCAAGTTTCAAAAAAATTCTAAATCTAAATATGAATAAAAATGATATCGGATTGATCAGCGCATTTTTAGAAGTTTTATGACTTACAATGTTTGTTCATTGAACTTTTAGATTTCGCTAATCTATTATAAACTTGGCGTATTTTGATTATTAAATTTCTTGATCAATTTCATAAATTATATTATGATTTACCTTCGCAAAAATTGATCAGGCGCAAAGGAAGGGAGATCGAATAAGAAGGCAGCGGCGCAAAGGGTGTCGCCCTTATGAACAAAGACAGCGTGAGCAAAGTTAAACTGCGGTATCTAGTCAGCCAGGTCGTGCACCCTTGGAGGAATCTCGCTGTTTGCGTCTCCGGCGTAAATACTCGGACAGTAGAATGCGCGACCACAAAAATGTTTGAACGATAAGACGGCCGACTCCTCGATATAACACTCTACATAATTGTATAACCAAACATAAAGTTTCTCTCTCGTGACTTTTTATCATCAGCAATTAACACAAGGACAGCTTTATTAAATTGTAATTAAATGATCATACTGAGAAAAAAATCAATACGGAATAAATAAATACAACGGAAAAAATAAACGGAATAAATAAATAAAATAATAATTATAGAATTTACGATAGTCGATCAAATATTATTCATTTAACATTATTCAAATTTATTTATCTATTCAGCCTTTATTTATTTTCTATTGTGTACACAGAATGAAAATCAGAATTAATTCCCACAAGAGATTCGATAAATCCTTCATTATCTTTCTTGTTTATCAAGAATTATTGAATTCTTCGCATGTTTGAAAAACTAAGAGGCATCGTGCTCGATAAAAGAAAACGCGCGATGGAATAGCTAGACGAAAACACATGAAACGCATCAACGACGCGAGATGCATCGTCCTCCAGGGTGACGTTCCAGAAATAACTCAGGACATCGCAGTCCAATCGTGGCTGCTTTCGTTCATCAGTTCAAGGTTAAAAGCGCGTCGCCATCGCGTGGTGGCTGCAACCTCCATGGACCGAAATACATCCCCCCTCGCTGATATATATAAATACACTTACGAAGAAAAAAAACCAAAGGAAAAGATACCAACGACGTGTGCTGATAACCTTCTTTCAGATGCGACAACGATGCAATGGCGGCATATACAGGAAACGAAATAGAAGTCGAAACAGAAGCTCGAAGAGAAGACCTTGCACGCGATGCTTATATATCATCGGGAGTTAAATTTTTTTCCACGACGTCTACGCGACAATTTAGAAATGTCTTCAGTCGTATATTCTTAGAAGAATCTCGCAAGAAAATTGTATCATTCTCAAAACGTTCTAACGATATTAAAACTTCTAGCAAGAAGCGAAGAACTACGAAGTTCGCGGACTTTAGGAAAAAGTAGAAAATTCACGAGACTTGATACCTATTTAGATCAAATTTGAATTTTATTCCGCTTAAACTTGATATCAAACAGCACTTCTGAGAGGTAGTGCCTGCGAAATTTTTAACATTCCAACTGCCTACGATAAGATGATCAAAATACACGAGTGTTGTACTGGCGCATCGAGCGATATAAGCTCAATTGAAATGCATGAACGTGTTGCGTGCCTGTGAAAACGAATTAAACATTCCGTGATCGACGGGCGCGATGGTCAATGAGGTTATCCACAATAGATGCGTTGACCTTTACAATGGATACACTCTGTGGTATGTCGATGACATTGTGTTCTATAAAGATACTCTGAGGTGTGTATATATATATATATATATATATATATATATATATATATATATATATATATATATATATATATATATATAAAGGCCTTTCAGTCTTTGTCTCACTCTCGTCCAGCAGTCGTTGAACTCGACTGTTGGGGACAACACACTTTGAACTATGCACAAACGTAAATTAACTGCATTAATGCGAGTCCTTTAGCCGCGGAAGGACACGCCGCGGCAGCATGCGAGATTTCTTTCCGACACAAAAAAATAAATTAAGTTATTTACGATACGTTTAACCCACCCGTATTTATGTGCCGTATATCGCACATTGACTTTTTCGCGATGTACTACTCTCTTTTGCAATGTTGACTGCGGATATCGTCGCTCTTCGCTCATCCACCTCCTGTGAAGGTCACACGCCGCCGCATTAGTTGTTCTCTCTCCTGATAACGCGGAGAATAAGGCATTATATCTCTGTTTACGCGACGACTAAAATAAATCTTCTAGTGTGCAACGAAGGATACTTTCGCGATTGTACCGACCACTGCATTGTGAGTTAAATATCCAATTGTATCGCGCAATGCAGCGCAATTACCAGTGAAAGTTGCAGACGTTCGTGAGATAGCAATATTAGAGAGACGGAATATAAGAGTAGAATCCACAAAAATTCCCAGTGCATGAGATTCGTGAGTGGCGACATATTTTGTTCCCTCGGTATCGGCGCGAAGGTGCGATGCACCTACGTGCAGCCGGGTCAAGGTCGTATTCCTCGTGCGCCGGGCCGGCTGAGTCATTCGTGCAGAATCGTGCATGCACAGAGCCTGGGCGTGCGGAGTGCATCGAACCCGAGATGACCGTTGCAGCTGCAAGCGCGACGCTGGTAGCCCACTTCGGTCGTCCCCGGTGTACGTCGGCCGCCTTCGGCTGCATTCCGCGTGCATCAACCCGCGAGACCGCCCTCGAGAAGCGCCGCCGAGTGCAATGCCCAATGTGCTGCGCGAAGATGCGCGCCGCGGCGCGCCGCGCGCGTGAACAGCTGCGCAAGGGCGAGAGACGGAGAAAGCCGGGAGAAAGACCGCGGACGGGGCCTCGGCGAAAAAGCCAAGAGAAACGGCCGGAGAAAGAAATGCAGGGCCACGAAGCGAGAAAGAGAGAGAGAGAGAGAGAGAGAGAGAGACGCGTTCGCCGATTATCTCCAAGGGATGCCGCTCTCGACGCCGACTGGGAGCACTTGGTGCCCGCCAAATGGACGCTAATACGTCCCGTCGCATATACTTGGGAAATCTCTCGCCTGGAATATTCTATGAATATCTCCTAGATCTGAGATATCACAGATCCTCTATCTTACAAATCTTAACTTTCATGAATTTTTACTTCTACGCGACTGAGGTTTATCGAGTTTCCTGTTCTACAAGTCTTTAGTTATTTCGATGTTACGCCAGACTTTGAGGAAGAAACTATCGATAGCTACTATTAAATACGAGTTTCTTTGTTTATAACGACAATACTCCATTTCCCATCCTATATATCTCAGATACTTCTCGGAACTTTGAATACTTGATCGCAAGTGGTAGCCGATGTATCGCTTGGTGTGGCGACCTTACCTAGAGACCTCGGACGCCAATTGACGGTTTTGCTTACATTTGAGAGACGCTGCGAAGGGCCGATGCACCAGTCAGGGTGAATGTTCTCCGCGTTAGCTCGCTCATCGGCTTTGTAGAGCGTGGCAACGTTCGCGCATACACGCATCCAGGCGCGTCGTGCGTACGTGCCTGCCAGCTTCCAGGGATGGCTAATGTTCCTCTGATCGAGACGTATCCGCTACTAGTTTCCCCATCTTCAACAATTCATTCGAGCTACTTTTTCGCGCGTGCGATTAACACGAGGACATAAAATCCGAGAACTTGAAGAACTATTTAATGAAATTTATCACTGATTGCATTCCTCGATTTCTACTTTGGATAATAAGAAGCTGACATGTCAATATAAAGAATCTGGAATATATTCTCATTCTACATGAAATAAAAAGATAGTCGCCTAAAAGGAAAGATAGCTTATCCATCCGCATGACCGGTAATATTAAAAGATATACGAGTGTCATGTGTGAAATCTAAAATTACTTCAACAGTATTAAGTGGTAAAAGTTAACTAAGACTGGCAAAGTGACGAGTTAATAGCTGGCCGGACGGCTACGTTTAGCGCGAATACGGGCCAATCCCTAGTCGAACTGTTATTTTACCCGGCCCTGAAAGCATTACGACGAGTGAAACGTCCGAGAGTGGACGTTGCATATGTGCAAAATGGGTGCAGCGCGGGGGACGAAGGAAGGGAAAAAGTCCGCGGCACGCGGGAGGGAGAGAGGGAGGGAAGAGGAGGGCACGCGGTGTGGTATCGGGGGCGGAGGGAGATGGAGTGCATGGGACACCGTGTGCAACACTCGCGCGCGTGGCTGCACGCGTTTCGCATGGCCACGGGGTTCACTGTCCCGAGCCAAGGCCGCAGGGGCACCGCCCCACTGAACCAATTGTGCCACTTTTATGCTCGTCGACTCATTTTCGTCGAGTTTTATTACTTGCAATGCGTGTGCCTTCTTCCCCGAGCACGTGCATTATGTGCGTATGTAGATGCCTGGTTGCCACTTGGCCGGTGTGAGTGTGTTATGCATTTTCCTGCGGAAAACGCGCGACTGCCCGAGCGAGAAATACCGAGAGAGATATGATCAACGTTAAAATATACTGTATTGATTAATGTTAATTATTAGTTTATTCGCGGGGCCACGAAAGTTCGACATAGTAATCTCGTTATCGATCTCTGTCTAGTTATTTCTCTGTTAATTATTTCTAGCCTTCTAACAATTTTTCTATCTTACATAATTCATTCTATGAGGACAGATATATTATTCCCATGTCTAGGAACGCTATGTAATCGTACATGGAGAAAATGTTTTCCAGAAAGCCTGTCAGATTCTACGAGCACAAGTGCGTTACAGAGATGCAATAATACACAATTTAATCTAAACGTATCTTTTACTGGCAACGAGCCAGTCACATTTCGATGGAACATTGCTGACGATCGAAAATGTGTCATGGGACTTCCATTCGTAATACCGCGCGCGCACGGATTTGCGAACCCCGGGAAATGCGTTTGGTTTTGCGAACCCCCAGACGGGAGGGGATTGACCCAGACACCCCCTCCAGTAGACGATTCTCCCTCCACCGGGTAGCTGTAGCTGCTTCTAGAACCCTATACTATAGTCGATGGAACGAGGGTGCAAAACCCCGTCTGCTTGATAAACCGTTGCACCGCCCAAGCACGATAAACGCGATATATCGTTTGTCCATTTGTAAAAAAATGTTACCGTGCATTCGCGTGTTGCTCTGCATATAAAGTCCCACTTATTTTCATATTTTATTAGCAATTAAATTGCGATATTAAAATTGGAATTAATAATTCGGTCTTTATTATCATATACTGCAAAATATCTTTAGATTTTTTTCTCAACGTTAATATATAATTGTTTATTTATTCCAATTGTATGCTATTTTGTTTTTAACATTTTTATTTATTCTTTAATTTAAATATCGGCTATCAATACTTTAAATTTTTATCATCAACTGTATCTCTTTATTCTTATTTGAGTTTAACTGTAAATTCTATGTATAAATTTTATTATAAATTGTCATGTCCGAAAATCATTTGCTATCGCGGCATACGTATAACTGAAACTCATTGATTGCAAAAAGGAGAAATAACACTTCAATGTTGACACAAAAAAACAGTCACAATCAAAGTATATCTATCGGAAGATCAAGATATACGCATCATCGCAACTCGCCGACTCAAGGCCTTTTAAACGGCTCGTCGTCACAGAGATCGATTTTTAAATGTCAAAATCCTAGTATTGATTTTTCAAATCAGCTGATTCTATACAGCTGATTACCTGACACGAACGCAATAATATTAGAAAAAATGAAATAGTGACTCACATTAAGATGCTTCAGGACACTCGACATCCCGGCAGATACAGTTGTAAGTGGTTGTCATCAGAAGTTATCAAGCATCATCAGGACTCGTTAGGAAATTCTGCAAAAAAAAAATAAATCTGTTTAATAAAGGATTCTAAAATTTGTATTACGTCGTTGGCTGAAAACATACTTTCCAGCGATCCAATAATTTCCAATAAACAACTATGAGCGTTATACCAATATTTACATATTAATGAAATCGATGCATGATGATGTTACGCGAAATATTAAAAGTAATCAGAATACAAAGTCATAATCGTACATCGCAATAATTCGCGGCATAACATTTTAAAATTACTCTTTACACTTTCTCCATTAATTAGAATTAATAGACGTTGTTAGAGAGAGCGCAAGGTGATCGCCCGCGTTAGCATGAAAGCGATCAGTTCTACATCAAATTTCCCTTTCGTTCTCATTGAAGTTAATGATTGTTAACAAAGCAGAGGTATATTTGTTACGATACGTAAAATAATCACGTAAAAGAATCTCTCACTCTGAAAATTGTTAGAAAGAAGTATCTGTTATTCAACAATAATCACAGTGGCAGAATCAGAAAAAAAATCTTTTTTCAATTAAGAGAGCATCGGAGAATTTAATTGGTTTACAAAAGCGAATTATTTAATGGAGAATGCAAAACATTTATTATGGATGAGACAATGTGCGCATAAACAATCGGTGCATTTCAGTGTCATGGTTCGTATAACGTTTGGCAAGCAGGGGTTGCGAACCCCAGGAAAGTAGCCAGCCAGACAGACAGACTAACATGAAAGGGGGTGACCCAGACACCCCCTCTACCAGCCTGTTTGCAAGCGACTCGACTACCGCATTGGTCTGTGCAAGCGGTGGTAAAATATCGCGATGGAAGGGCAGCGTTATAAAAAAATAATGCGACGGGCATCGAAGGGGTGACGCTGACTGTTGCGTTTTATCGTGACGTCGATAGCAATAATCATTTCATAATTTCTGCAATTAGTTATTATAATTTCTCAATTAGAAATTCATTTTTCTCTCTTTCTTCTTTCACCTTCGTTTTTCTCTAAGATACAATTAATTAAAATAAGTAGAAAGGTACAGTAAAAATATTTTATCACTAATTAAAATCCTTAATTTAAAATTCATTACTGGAAAATTTATATTTTCTAATAATTCTTTTGACGAAGGATTAAAAACAGCTTTGGAAAAAAAAGATGTAGATTAAAGGCAAAGATGGTTTATTGTACAATGCGTACCTGAGTACCTTATTTGTTATATTGATAAATAATAAATATTTGCGTCCATAAATCCGTTCTAGCGCGTTTTTCTTTTTAAATATTGGGAAGAAGTATTATATGTACTAGAAATAAGAACCCTTGTCGCAATAACTATTAATAAGAATCTCAGTAGATTCACAAAGATGGCACGCCCCGGTACTAGTGAGTGAGGACAAATAGAGGACAACGAGGGAGAAAGACGGGTGGAAGGGCGGTAGCTCTCTTTCTCTCTCTCTCTCTCTCTCTCGCTTTCTTTCTCTTTCTCTTGCTTTCTCTCTCTTTCTCTCATTCTTGGTGAGGAGGAGGGTTAGAAAGGAAGGGCAGACGTACATCGAGCGTGGCGACGGCGGTGGGAGGACGAGGGATGGCGGTCAGGGTGGAAAGGGAAAAGCGGGAGGGACGGCCGTGGTGTTGCTGACCCGACGACCGCTGTAACCTTGCGTCCCGACGCCCCGCATCCAGATCAAACGACCCCGCATGCACCACTCGAAGGTCTTCGAGTCCTAGACCAATAGATATTTCCGTGCATTCCGCTTCCTTAGTCTAACATCACGTCTGTAAAATCTAACCTACGTACTTCTCTTTTTTGTCAATCAACGTACAAAATGTTGCTTTTATTGAATTCTATATACATATATATATATAATGTGTGCTATTTCCAGTTTTATCAAATCTATCGGATTGGGATGCATGTAATATTCTGAAATAACTTGACTGAATTATGTCTATATTTCTACAAAAAAAAAAAAAAATTATTTGAGAGAAAAGAAGAGAGAGGAGAAAGAGAGAGCGAAAATGACGCGACATATATTACATAAATGGAGTTTTTATTATATATTTTTTCCTTACTTGTTCTTCTAGGTTTCATTCCGATTCAATCACGAGAAATCTGATAATCCTTCTAAAATTATACGAGCGAAATGAACCGACAAACGCGCGAACGTGAAACTGAGAATAAATTTACTTGAGACTCTTGGCGCGCCATCTCGCGTCAGATACAGAAACGACATGATACATTTACCAACTGTAAGATTCCAATTTCGCGATAGGGTAAGTACATCATACGTTGATAGCTTAGAGTTTAATCAAACTATACATTCTATAACAAATAAAATATATTTTGTCATATGAATGACTATATTACAATGTAAAGTCTGAACTGACAAATTTACGGTTAAAAATCATTATTGTCGTCTTAGAAAAATATTCCATTTCCAATTTCTAATATAAAGTGCTGCTAATTATAAAATATATGGCTCTTTTACAATTGATATTGCTGTTATATCAGTAATTGTGGGAACTCAGTCAGTTAACGAAAAGTTATCTTTAACTAAGATTGACAGTCTCTAATAATATCTCATTATTCGAACATGGAATTCAGCATTTCATAATTATTAAAAATCTCAAAGTAATATCTTACCGCTTTATATAGGTTGTGTTTTAATATTCACTGTCACACCGACGAGATACTATTAATATCGTATACATACACCTGTTACTTACTTATTTTTTTAACTCATGTGTGTGTAAGATTAATCTTTTACATTTAATGCATAATTACTTTCGAATCAACTAATTTACCTGATTTCCTGGTTGGATTATTAATTTTCTTCCATTTTACGTTTGCCTTCTTCTGTATGTAGAACGCTAGGGAAGTAACGCGAGTTTTGGCGGTAAACGCGCCAAGGTTTCTAGGGTCTTAGAGACGCGTCTTTGACAATCGATACATCGAAAGTCACTATTTCGTTGCAAATCTGATTGTGAGTACTTACACGAAAAAAATTACAAGCAAAAGGAATGTTAAGGAGAGGAGGTATGTACATTTAAGATGAAAGATTAAATTGCTAGAAAAAGAAGGGAATAGAAGTCAATATAATCACGTTAATATATATTACGTCTATTTTTATCAATGCAGATTGACTTTGATTTCGGTTTATTTACTTTCTATCATTTTTTAGTCCTAAGAATTAAAAAAACATGAAAAGTAAGTTAAATCGAGATTAAAGGTAATCTGTATTGGTAGAAACGGACATTAGGCAGCCAATCAGATGGCTGCGATCCACTTGACGTTACTAATGCATTCCTTTTCCTTTTCCTTTCAGCGAAAAAAAAGAGAGAAAGAACGTTTCGGAACATTTGTAGCATCAAGTGGACTGCTACCTGTGACAATTTCCTTTTCGGAAATGACAGGCAACCGACCGACCGACACGACCGTCCCCCATTTCGCATTTCACGCGTCTCGCGGTAGCGGCCGGTAGGGCGCGCGCGAAACGGCGAGACACGGAAAATCACCAGGCCGGAGATCACCGGAGTTGAGCGGAGTTGTCGCCATATCCGTATTCCGTTACTCAGAGAAATACTGCTAGCACGTGGCGTGCGCTCGCAGAAAATTCGCCGCAAGTTGGTCGTACGGCGTGCCGAAAGTCTTTTCAGGAGCATATGAACGAGGTGCACGATCGATCGCAAACCCGCCGCAGTCTCACGGAACGGTAATAACAACGGTGAGTAAGTTACTCCGGCCGTGGGCCTCGTGCGTGCCTCGTGCGTGCCTCGTGCGTCGTGCCTCCTCTTCGGCTCGGCCTTTATTCGGCTGCCTTTCGTTATCTTCGTCCTTCCGGCTGCTTATACGGGCCGAGAAGCCCAGAAACAGGGTGCAAGCAGCGGAGGTAGACCTAGCCGTACGGCCGGCGACAATTAGAGATCGATGAGCGGCATGAATACTGAGAATCGACACCCGTATGTTTCAACTTTATTTCTGACCAGTTGTATATAATAGCGAATTCTTCCTTCCTCTCTTCTCTTTCTTCTTCCTCTCCTAGCTCTCTCTCTCTCTCTCTCTCCTCTAGCTAGCGTACGTACAATACGAAGCTATTTACATATTTATGATCCAATTACCGTTTCCTGGTTGTGTCTTACATTTGTTACATATGTTGATGTTTTCCATATTATTTGTTATTTTATTTATTGTTTTATTTTCATGTTGCATTTTTTGTCTTAAAGCCAAAATTCATATCTATAATATCTTTGTATGTAAAATAATAGAACATTTTGGGTAATTTTGATTAGAATTGTATAACTTTTTAATAAAAGTACATATAATAGTTTATTTAAATAATATTCAATATGTGTGATAATTTAGATGAGTTTTAAAATTTTCCTTTTGCTACACAGTTAGATTCTATTTTTTTAACAGTACGAATTGTTTTAGATATAATTTTAATGTGTTAATTAACTTTTCTCAATTATATGTGCAAATTTCAAAACATGTATTATAGTCTTATATATTCATTTACAATGATTAAAAATATCTTAAATAGCTATTAAAACTGCACACATGTAATGCTATTTTAATTATTGTAAATGACTATATGTCTAAAATGTCTGTATGAAACTTTTAATTTGTGTTATTAAATTTACTACGATATATTACAGTGTAAAATAAAATTTATTTTTTATAATTTTTTTTAGCAATTCTTTTATTAGTTCTATAACCAATTTATGAAATAAAATTGACGTTTTATTTATTAAGATTATTTCAAATTTTATTTGTTGTCTTTATCAATAATATATTTTGAAACTAACTAAATAATATATTTTGAAATATAAGGTATTACTTGTGTACCTCTATCTAATCCCTGTTTGTTTACATTGTATTATTTTCATTGAAACTGTGCTGAGATCTACTTGAATGTGAATTTGTTTAATTTAATATACATGTGCACGAAAATTATGGTATCCTTTCTTTGAATTTATTGATACAGATAAAGAATTAAACACTACATGTATATACCAATGTGCACTGTCCCTAATGTATAACTTAAAACTCGTTGGTTTAAATTGCTGTCATTTAAAAACTATTCGGACTTAACTTTGCTAGAGAAAAGAAATTGCTTTTTTTGGCGTAGACAATTGTATTGTGTATTTCATGTGCGTGAATTTTGCGACAAGCTATATATAAAATAATATTTTGATATCTCTTAGATTTATTTAAACAAATCAAAACTTTGGTCAATATATTACACAGATTTACTCCACGAATACTGATTGAGTGTATATAATCGAAATAGAAAATGCAACAGCTGATTATATCCTTATGTAAAAAAATAAGAAAAAAATTGATTTTTCGAATAACTTTTGTTTTATTTTATTAATACTCAATCTTTTATTTAAATTTATAAAATTAATATATTTCTGTAAGAACAGTAGTATAAAAATATTGCATGATTTTTTAGCTTCGATCATAATATAATGTAATCATCAAGAACTTTACATACAACTTTTTTTACTCGAGAAATTGAAGGTTACAAGTTGAACTCCGAGATTTACTTTAGCTTATCAAATTACCACGATTTCCGCATTTCCTCTTAGTGCTTTTATTAAACTTTACTCGCACCGGTTACCTCATTAGTCTCGCACAGCGCGGATTCAACATTCCGAGAGCACGTTGAACCACTATGGTCCGTTTGACTTATGATATTAAGTTATTTCTTCTGAGCTGTTAATGTTTAATTTCTTTCATTCAAAATCCGTATAAATTATTAATGCTTAAAGGAGTAATGAGTAAATCTTAACATAATATGACAATATAATCTTCGATAAACATGAGAAAAGATTCGTTTTTAGAAAACATATTTATGCAATCTGTCAACTAAAAAATTATTAAAATTTATTCAATGAAACTGTTTTTAATGTTTCTTTAATGAATTAAAAAAATCACTCTCTTTCTCTCGCATAACAAATATTTTCAATAAACATTTATAATGACTTTTTATAACGCTAAAGTTGAAAGGAAAATACATAAAAAATTTATCCTGTTTTATTTGACCATGTAATGCAATTTTTTTATGTAAAAGTCCTAATTCATTTTATATTGAATAATTCCACATGTATAACTTTAATTTTTTATTTTTCTTCTAATATCCTTCTCTGTGCTACAATATACTGTAGCATCACTATTTCGTCTTTGTTAATAATTTTTTAATCCCAAAAATAATTAAGACTCGAACTTTTCATATCGCTTTTTGGAATTCAAGTCAGTATTTCCAAGCATTTTGTAACTGTTATGCAATATATTTGTTTCTAATTTAGTACTCCTAAGAAATTTTTAATTTAATCTCCGAATATGTTAAAAAAATACTCAAAGTCTTTTATTCGCTAATTTGATCATCAGCTTATGTTTTGCGATTGAGTTATATTGAAATTTAGATGAATTTTTAATTTATATCGCATTTTTTTTATTTTATATAATATAATGAAAATTTCTGCACAGAAAAGAAAAATAATTAATAACGTCTTATCACAATCAATTTAATCACAATAAATTTTGTTTTGGATTACGACAGTACTATAGGTCGCAGTTCTACAGAATGTTCCCGTGTTTACAGACTTTTCTTGTTCAAATATTTTTTTCATCAATTAGTAGAATGTATTGATAAAATTTGACCAAATATTTGAAATGCCTTACAGTGGTCATACATATTTCGGTAAACATGTGAAACATATGAAAATATCATGTCTCGCCGGTTTGAACGTGATAATTTTTTATTTGTTTGTTTTTATTGACCTAGAAATCACATCGGTTGACTACTTATGCCGTTGAGATAACAGTAAAATCATTAATAAAGATTAGCAAATTAGATTTGACATGTACAAAAATGATTTTATATACTAGAGGGGTCAAATTTGACCGAGAAAAATGAAGAAAATTTTAGAATATTCTTCAAAAGTTTCACATTGCGTGGCCCGTTATCAAAGATCTTGATCACGGTATGCCATCTTACATGATTGTGCCTGCGTAACCGGCGAACGGTTCCAGTCCAACTGGTCCTCAGCGTGGACCACATGTTGGAAATCTGCGAGTCGTAGTACACTCCAGCCGTGCTGGCATCGGTAGCATATTTACGTAATTAATCTTGCGATTAATTTCAGTGTGTGTTACTTCGTGATTCTTGCGTAGTCCTACCATTTAGATATCCTTTGGTGATGAAATATCTCAAATATGTGAAACGCAACTCTGTTATTATCGTGACCAGCTGGAAATGTATAGTCGATATATTAATACAAAGTAAATAGCACGAAAAATACTTTGAATAGATTTTTAAATACCAGTGTAAATATAGTTCAAATCTAAATTTCTAAATTCTTATATTTTTGTATATAACTGTGAGATCATATCTTAACGATGACACAAGAATGCTTTGCTTCATTGCTTTGGTGATATAATCCGAGAGTTTAGTGATTACTTCATCATTGAACATTTGCCATAATGAAATATTTGATTACTATTTTGCGCTATTTTTATCATCAAATATATGGTAGTTTAAGGATATTTAACTCTTTATATATTTCTAAATGTGCATATGATATTGATAAATTAAAAACTTTTATAAAATCCAGACATTTAAATACTTCAGATAATATTTTCTTTTCTTAACAGATGTAGCACTTATTGTATACATTATTTTGTCCTCTGAAGATCTTTAAGTAGAGTTACTTTGTTTTTGCGAGTGTTTAAGAACTAATCAAATACATATTGGTTCAGAGTTTAACAGAGATATAAATTATATGTTCGTACAGAAATGGATACTACAGGAAAAGAATGGAAGATTGTACAAAATTTCTATGACTTAGATAAATCTTATTTTAATGTGATTAATTTAGAATATTTATATTCCATTAAAATAAAAATTTCCATACTAATTTCAATTTTATGGAATTTTTATTCCATTTCAATTTTTGTGAAATTATAATATATTTCGTTAAAATAAAATTTATATTCCATTAGAATGAAAATTTTTATTGTGATATATGAATAAAGAAATAAATTGAACAGGTTATACACTGAAGAAAGTTTATGGAATTCCACGTTGGCACGCTGTCTCATTTTACACAGGTTGTTTCCGCGTGCTAATCGCTGATCAGCAGGTGTTTACTTGCATTAAGCAAAATATATTTTAATTCCTTCATCGTTTGTAACAGAATAATTCAACATAAAATTATAACTTATATCTTTATTAATTTTTATTTTATTAATAAAATAAGATTAAATTATTCTATATAAATATTAAAAATATCCAATTATATGAAATAATAGTTACTTAAGTATTCGTTAAAATAATAGGGACTTAAAAATTGGTATCTATCTCGATTTCAGTATCAGTGAATTTTCAGTAACGGCAGCTACCGTGGACTCGCACTATGAATTCTTCAATTCACGCACAGCTAGTGAAGTGGACGGTCCCGGCGGTAGCTCTTGTCGTCGCTCTCTTTTGGTACAAACGCCATCGGATAGACAGAGATGAACTACAGTGGAATGACTCAGGAGGGACCGCGAAATCAAGTCGTGTAAAAAAGACGATTTCAGATGATACGAACAAGGTTGATTCTAGCGTCTATGATTCTGACGTTCAGAAGGAGACCAATCAGGGATCCTCAACTAGCTGTTGCACGCGACAAGAAGAGCCGCCAACTCGCGTCCCAAGGAAGGTCAGCGAGAGCATGGATATTCCATCAAAAAATTCAACGTCGCAATCCCCCTTCTGTAGCAGTCAGATTAGACACATGGACGAGACAATATGCGATACAGCTGTAGAATTGGGCAGCAATCCAAATGCGAGCTACTTCGATATGATCGCTACGTCCTGCAAATCCTTCAACAAGAACGTCGATAATGTAACGAGAATACGTCAAAACATCGCCAACGAGAAGGATCAGACGCTGGATTGCGAGACGAAGCCGTTTGAGCAAAACGGTACCACGGACAAATGTAATTATAAGGAAGATGGACAGCAATCCGAGGGACATACCATCAACGCTCAGGGACAAAAGGTCGACGAGAGAGACTCGGCGAATCACAGCCCTGTTTCCGTAGTTCTGGACGGCAGTGTCACAGACGAAGCCGAGAGCGAAGGAAGCAACACAGATAGCGGAAAAGGTAAATACCGATAATTGTTGGTGATGAAGTATCTCATCTGTTTATTAATAGAATTGTGGAGAGTGTTAGTTTTACAGTGCAGTAAACAAATATAAATAAACTATTATTTCGTGAGGTTTAGAGAGTGACAAACTCTAAATTTTTATTTCCTCATACAGGTGGAAGTATTAACGGGTGCAGGAAGGACAATGCGGCACCTACTACGTATGACTTTGCTATACCGCTACATCTAGTGGGCAGGTTGATCGGCCGTCATGGTAGCTTTTTACACAGTATCCGAACAAAGGCAAACGTCGGCATATATGTCAATGATCATCCTTGCGATGGCGATCATAAAATTTGCTCGATACGAGGCAGTGTTGAGGGAATTAATATCGCGCTTAAAATGGTAAGGCAGAAGTTTCCAGAGAAAAGGTTCCCGCAAGTAACATTAGCGGAGATCTCGATAGTATCCGACGTGAATGAAGAAGTTGCATACAATGTCCTTGTACAACGGCCTCTGTCTCTGATTGATGGTGTTAATAATGATATTAATATCTCTCACATTGTCAAGCCAAATTGGCTCTTCGTTCAGCTTCCGACTCATCCGTCATTTCCCCTGTTGCAAAATTTAGAAGACAGCATGACGTATTGGTATAACAATGAATTGCTGCCAGTTCCAGACGTATTGAACAGTAAGTGATATAATCTTAAATTTGCGTTGATAAAAAAAGCAAAATCAAGATATTCGGACTATAAAATATATTTGTTTTGCAGAGAGTGATTACGTAGCTGTATATTGGAGCGACAAATGGGTCAGAGGATACATTGAACGTCCAGATCCATTGGGAGAAAAAAGCGTAGTACGGTTACTCGATTACGGTGGTTACTGGCAGCTTAGCAATTCACAATGTAGGCCATTGATATATAATTATTTGAGCTTGCCCTTCCAAGCGATCGAAATCTTTTTAGCAAATATTCAACCAAAGAATGGTGATTATATATTGATGTTATATATATATTCTATCCAGATTATATATTTCTACTTATTCAAAATTATTTATTTTTAGATATTAATTATTTAATGTTATTCTCTCGTAGGTAAATGGTCATCAGAAGCTTACAATGTGGTACAAAGTTGTTCCTCAAAGGGAGTTGCTCAAGCACAAATTGAAGGTCGCATTCAAACTAATATTTATGCAAATATTTATTTTATTATACAAAATTACGGGGTAAGTAGTTTTTATTCGATCTCTGAGAATCTCTTTGCAGGGGCACAAATTAATTAAAATTGCATTTTTTAAAGTTAATTTCTCTCACTGAAGAACTGATAGTGAATGGACACGCCGAACAAGTAGCATGG
The DNA here is from genome assembly GCA_928718305.1 of Tetramorium bicarinatum. Taxonomy (NCBI): domain Eukaryota; kingdom Metazoa; phylum Arthropoda; class Insecta; order Hymenoptera; family Formicidae; genus Tetramorium; species Tetramorium bicarinatum. Next base: position 14,216,263 of record OV788320.1, read on the forward strand.
GAGCAGATGAAGCCAGAAACACTTGAATCCATCTGTACATAAGAGTTGTAAAAAAAACTCTACAATTTTCACATTTTACCGAATTATTCATGCATAATCCGCGATTCTTAGTCAGTATGGACTAGAATTTAGTACAATCGTCATTAATAATCCCCTTTAATCGTGTCAAAATTAATTGTTTTGCTTTTTGACTTTGTTCTTTACTCGCGTGTACTTTCTCGTAATACTTTATTCATTATTGAAGTCGCTGTGAATACTTTGACATACATATTTCCTAATTGTTGATTATCTACATAAAAATATAGTAAACGGAGTATATACATATATATATTAACAATGAACACTAAGATTATATTTCGCTGTACAGAATTTTGATCGCATTTAAGTAGCACTTATAGTACTCCCTTAAACATTGTTCAGAAAGAACGTACTTTTGTAAGCACAAGACTCGTTGTTTCAAACGAGTTCTGACAAGTACAAAAAATCTTTGATTTAGTCGGATAACGTAAGAACATTTTTTTACAATACTATTCTCCGACTTGTATCGGCCGTGATATCTTCTCTCTTTTATCTGGGAAACTCCTCATCTGAACTCTTACAGATAATGTTATTTACAAAAGACAAATCTTTCAGATAATTTCATATAAATATTAAAAAAACCGCTTTCATTGTCTAAACGTCTTAAGACTGTCGTAAAAAAAATGCAACCGTGCTTAATCTTTTTTACATCCTTATACTTTTGTATATATTGTAAAATAATCTTCCAATCGTAGTATATTTAGAAAAAGAGGAATTTATAAAGATTTGCTATAATATTCATTATGTAGTAGTAGAATAGAATAAAACAATAACTTTTCATTTTACAAAGTAGCGTTACATCAACTAGAACATTGTATCGAATAACTCAGACGAATTAGGAAATTCGTTTCTACGTGACTCGTATCTATTTCTGATTGGGGACGATTCGAAAATCTATTAAAATAACTTCTGTTCCGTTTCACGTTAATTTTAGATCCTTGTAGTTTGAGCTTATCGTAAAAGTTATTGTTAAATATCGCATTTCATTTAATATCCAGCGTTGTCTTCTCAAATTACTTAAAGGTTGCTAATTTAGAGATTTGTCTTTCGAACATTATTTTTCAGTAACTTGTATTCTGCATAGCTTCAGTATCTTAGCGTAAAATTATTTATTTTATGCTTGCTAATTATTTTCTTAAAATGATTACCAAGATTTTTGGCATTTCAAAGAGACTAAGCTTTTGGATTAATCCAGACGTATACGTGTAACAATGTGTATATTTGATTGTTTACTTAGATATCGATGATTCTTGCGCTGTCACTAATCCTTTCTATGCAAGATTTCAATGCAGTAGAAATTGGTTAACTGAAAAAAAGAGTCTATAAATGATTTGTAACTCATGCGTTTGCGCTCAGCTGAAAACGTTTGGCAGTTATGAAATGTTAATATTTAATATTGTTGATTGAAAACATAGAAATATTTTTCTAGGAATATATACATGTAAGGTTACAGTATGCATGCTTTCTCGCGCGCTACGATTTATTATAATTTATTATAATTCTTTAACAAAGCGAAAGTATAGCGACAATATGGCGCATCGAACGTCGTTATGTAATAATCACTCGTAATTCATCTTGTGTATATAAAATATGTAACTGACGGCAATTTTTGATTATTCAAATTTTGTACAACACTTCATTTAGCATTGTATTAATCATTAATTAATTCAGTACATCAAGTAGCTTTTGTATATTCGTCAGTTTAATCCTTGAAGTTATTAGACTTGCATAAATTTTTATCGCAAGTTTTCGTACATCTTTTATACCTTCTGTAAAATGTAGCATACTCGGTACAGCAAAGAGAACAATGTTACGCTAAGATTCAAGCCATTGTTTTGTATTGTAAAACAGAAATAAAGTTGTTTGTAAATAGCCAAATTGTGATTGCATAGAATTTTTCTCGCATTTTGCTGATTTATGAAACGAGCATTTTTTTCAGTGTTATATTTTTCAAATTTTATTAAAAAAATGTATCTGAATATTCATAGCTATTGATTGAAAAATATTTCATCAAAGAAAATTCTTGTTTTTAATTTTTTAAAGGTCAATCTATCGAATGAAATTCCAGTCTAACGACAATATGCGTTTAATCCGAAAATGTGTGAAGGATAAATAAAAATGTATTAGCCATAGAAATCTTGAAAGAAATTAAGATGTATGTATATGTGCGTTCCATATATACTCTTCACGTGCATGTATTTAATAAAATTTATCTCTAGAGAGATCTGTTCAGATAGAAGTGTTATGTTTACGCGCTTTTTGTACTCGAAATGAAACAAGTATGTACATACATAATAGTAGATAAGACTATAGACTGTACGGTAAAAAGTGGCTGAATGAAAAGGGAGGGGGAGCTCGTAGTTTAGATACCGTTATTCGCGGCTTTCGAAATCCCGGCCTTAGATATTTCGACATACATTTGAATGCAAGGAGCATCGTTCTTTCGTGTTGCGAATGTGTCGCAGGGTCAACAGCTGACTCGGCTGTCTGCAGAAGAGAGGAGATTTTTTTATCAAAACGCGTGCGATCGCGTTTGATGTATTGCGCGTTTCGAAGGAGACTTTCGGCTTTCGGCTCACACGCGACGCTGCCTCGGCAGCCTTGGCTACAGTGCCGCGACAAGTGTCGAGCCGATCTGTCGTGCTGCGAGTGCGTCCTGACATGAGCTCCCATGGAAGTCGCAAGGAGAGCCGGCACTCCCGCATGCTGATGCCGGTATTCCTGAGTACCTGTGTTATTCCGATTTCCATGCTCTTCTGGATAGTGAATGTGGCATACTCGATACTGTGGCCAGACGCCGCCGACTCGACGGAAGGTTTCGTATTACGCGACAAACGATTTCAAATGCGTTCGCGAGTAATCGCGTTAGAGGTTAGACCGGAGAATATGCGTGTATAAATAAATGAGACAAATGTATAGATTGGTACACGTGACACGTGCGCGAACAACTGCATTAGATCCGCTTATTACGTCGCGGCGTATTTCAGTCATTAATTAAGTGTATTTTGATGATTAAGAACGATTGCAAACACGGCTTTCAGGTTAGAAAAAAAAAAAGAATGTCGTCAGTTTCAGTCAGAGATAAATTGTGACAAATTCTTGGAGGAAAAAATACTCAACGTCTCATATTTTTAACAAATTTTGCATATTTTAAATTGCTGAAGATTTTGGGAATAATAACTTAAGCTTCTTCAGATTTTATGAACTTCTGTCGGAAATTATTGAACAAAAAAATCTGAATATTTTAGAATTTTTTTTACATAAGTCAATAAAGAATTATGAAGATGAGGTTTTGTTACGACATTTTTCTTCCAATTCGTATAAAAAAGTTTAACTTTAGTAACGTATGTAGATTTTAAGAATTTCCAAAAGTCACAAAGTGTAGGATATTATAGGAATATTTTCAATATATTGAATATATTCTTAGCATATTCTGTAAAAATTCAAAATATTATGTGCTGTTAGAGAAAACAATTTTTTTTATTATAAAAGAAAACCATAAATCGAATTAGTACTTAACACTAAATTTTAATTACATGCTGCTTAAAGAGTATTTAATAACAAAAAAATACTAAGCTTTCAATCATTATTTGGTTCTCCTCAATGTAAAAATTTAGAACATATTAAAATATAGATTAATTGGTTATAATAATCTATATTTTAATCTATTCGAATATTAATTATTGTCCCTTGCAAATGATGTATTTTTGCTTACAATGTTCGTACTTTTTTATTATTATAAAATGTTTTTTGTTGCATTTAATTAAAATTCAACTAACAAGTAATCCTACTTTTGTGTGACTCGCCGATTTTAATGAAACTCAGTATATTTGTAGATTAGCCGAAAATAATGGACACATATTTTTTTATATCGGCAATGGTGCAACTTTAAGGATGAAAACTACTCCTTGTATTTATCAGTACGATTAATTCACTCATTGCATTTAAGCTCACGGTATTGAATTTATTTCTAAGTTTTGGAAATAATATACAAGTTTTCTATTGAAAACTTGTATATTATGGTATGTAGATTATTTCTGGATTCGGTAACGAGCAAGATAAGATTGTCGTAATTGTTGTAATTATATAATATAGTGGTACCAATATGGCGAGGAGGCGAGAGTCTATTCGCTTTTGTATTTTTGTTTCATTATTCTTTTTATTTTCTTTTAATTGATTTTTTTTATTTCTTTGCTTATGAATATAAAAAGTTTCACCCTTAAAGTTGCACACCATTGCTGATATAAAAAATATGTGTATTATTTTTGGCTAATCTACAAATATATTGAGTTTTTCATTAAAATCGGCGAGTCACAGAAAGGTAGAGTTACTTGTAAGAAACAAATCCTGCATAAATTAAATATAATAAAATAAATTGAAATAATTTAAATTTTTAGTTTTTATTCATACATCTTGATTATTTGCAAAAGAAAAATTATTTTCTATTTGCGAGCGCCGTTATGAATAAGAGACGCGAGATAAACGGAATTTATACATATAAAAAGAAACTGAATACAATACATACATATTTTCTTATATCGTCAAGTCAACGTCGAATATTCGTTGAATGAATTTTTTATTATGAAAATTACTGCATGAATATTTGAAATTACTGCATAATTATACTGTATCGACATTTTTATCTGCTAAATTATCAAAATGACGATCTTGCGATATGAGGTGATATGAAAAACAATATGCGACGCATCAAGATAACCGATGTGCGCTGTGAAAAATGCGCAACGTTACAATACGAATATTAATTTAAATTTTTCAAGGGCGTTACATGAAACGAATAAAAACTTTTATAGATTTCTGAATAAATTTTCAGATAATATGCGCATGAATTATTGGAACTACTTGGTAATTTGCTTGGTAATTGCTCAAGCAATCTCTTTTTTAGTATAACGCGCGCAGATTATAAATTAAAATGAAATTTTAATTTTTAATTGCCTCGTATCTCTTGATTATATTTTACAAAATCTTCTATCTGCGGTGTCATTGGAAACAAGAATTAAATGCGTAACAAGAAAATGAATAGAGTACCTGTATTGTATATTGTGTCGTCAAATCAATAACTCATCTTTTTTCAAAAGTGAAGAGAAAGTTTGCGAAAGTTTTACACAGGTGTTACTTAATCGACATGTTTATCATAAAAATCAATTTGCAGATTAAAACGAATGAGGCTTGAAAATTTATTTTTTTTACGCTAAGATTTTGATCATTAATTCATTTACATTTTTTACACATTTCTTCAAACGATGATACGTTGAAAGCTAAAAAGAAAAATTCTATTAGCAAATTAGAAAATATTTATTGGATGAAATATAAAACTTTGTGTTTAGTTTGTAAAATTACAAATTGTATTAAAATCGCGTTACATTTTCTCTGTGTAACTGTAATTGAATCTAAATAGCGACATTTCTTAATATTCAATCAATTTTACTTTTATTTTAGAGCACTCGGTGATCTCACCATGGAGATGGCTGGCTGCAGTCGTAATTCCTCTTATATTCACGGGTTGGGGTTTACGCAAGAAAAGTTTAGATGTCAGCGGTGCAATTCTTGGTAGTGAAATGTCCATATAATCTGTGATATAAGAAATTTTGCGATATAAGAAAATAGAAAATAGAAAATATAAAAGAGATTAAGATACTAAATGATATAAACAATGAAAATATTTAGCTGTGTATGTATATGTTTATATGGTGAATCAGAAAAAAAATTAAAGCCCCATTCGCCATATAATTAATTGAAATGAAATTAAGATTCTTTCCTCTTATCGAATTATATTTCTACTACTTGTAAACTTCCGATATCTTGTAATGTTGCTATATGTATAATTAATTAATTTTTATAGGTTTCTTTATGGGCTTTGTCCTGACACTCTCGAGTTTTGCTCATTTGATGGCTCTCGTGGCGTTCTTCATCACTTCATCAAAAATAACAAAATTTCGGTCTGCACGAAAGAGGAAGATGGAAGCTGATTTTAAAGAGGGTGGACAACGGAATTGGATTCAGGTTCTATGTAATGGTGGCATGGCTACGCAATTAGCTTTATTATATTTATTAGATGTCGGAAGCGGAGAACGGCCAATCGATTTTGATAAGGAATATCGAAGTTCATGGTTATCTATCGGGATAATAGGTAACAGTCAATATTCTTATATATATATATATATATATTTTTTTTTAATAGAAATTATGTTTTTTCAAGTTGAATTTTTAACAATTTATAATTTTGCAGGAGTATTTGCATGTTGTAATGGAGATACATGGGCTTCTGAAATTGGTACAGTAATTGGCACGAGTGACCCTTTCCTTATTACAACGAGACAAAGAGTTCCAAGAGGTAAGAATAACGGCCTTTTGGGACAAATATATTTCTCTTATTTATGAATTGCCTGAGAAATTGACTTTCTTACTGTACTTGATTGATAATTGACTTTCTTACCTGTTGTCTTTCTTACAACAAGATGTTAGTAAATGAAAGAGTTAATGAATTGTTTGCACTTTATTGTTTTAGGAACGAATGGTGGTGTATCGTGGATAGGTCTGATATGTTCTATCATTGGCGGTTTAGTGATTGGACTTTTCTATTATATTACGGTATTAAATACCGTTGATACAGCTGTACTGCAATTAGCAGCACCACAATGGCCGATCGTAGTAGTCGCGGCATTCAGTGGTCTTTTTGGCAGTGTCTTAGATTCCATTCTCGGCGCGACTTTACAGTATTCAGGTAACGTAAATGTACTTTCCGATTTCGTATGTTTTTCCATCATTTTAAATCAAGAAAAGTCTCTTGATGGTTTTTAGTATCAAATTAAACACATGAATTCTTTTGTTAGACATAATAATACACATTTTTAGGAGTGGATGAAAAGGGTATTATAATGGAACGACCAGGAAAAGGTGTAAAACACATTTGCGGTAAACAGATTCTAGATAATCACAGTGTAAATCTTCTTTCTACTGTCGGTATCGCGTTTATTCTTCCAAGAATAGCTAATATTTTCTGGCCATAAAAAGTCTCTCCTAAAACCTTTATTTAAAAACAGAATATCCTATAATAATGCATTATTGTTTTTATTTATATTCAAATAAATCGAATTATATAATTGTTTATTTTTCTGCGCTATTTTATTTAGGAATAAAAATATTACATTAGGAATAAAAAAAGATCTTGCTTAAAATTATTATCATAATTTCTAATACAATATTCTAAAATTGCAGTAATCTAAATATTGACAATTTCTAGTAACGTACTTTTTCACAAATTATTTATAATGTTCAATTTTTAATTAAGAATCATTATTTGTTGAATAAATATTGCTCATATTATCAACATGTCTTTATGCTATTCTATTATGCGGTCATTATTTAATGTAATTAAACTATGGATTGTATAAAAATATAAAACTCATTATTTTATAATTTACATGCAGTTGTTCATATTATTATTCGCTAAAGCTAAAAATATTTCTTGCATTGAAAATATCGAGCAAATTTCTAGATTTATTTTTTTGTTGTTTCCTGCATTCTTATTGTTTTTATAAGGTAAGCGTTTTATTACTTTGATACTGTTTTAATAAATATGTGAATAATTTGTATAATTTATATTTTCAAATATAGAATATATATGTAATGCATATATTTTAAGATATATAGAATTATCGCATTTTAATTAAAAACTTTGACAAAATTTTAAACAATTTCTATTAGACAATAATACTCTCCATTTTCACTTTTAAATTAAAATAATTTTAATTTTAAACTAAAAGAAAAAAAGTTGATATTCAAAAAGGAAAATTATAGACATAAGATATATGTATTTTTATCGTTCTAATAAAATTTGTCTAAACTGATTCTGGTCTAGATGAACTGATTCTAGAATTAATAAAAAAATAAAAAGTGAAATAATTTTTAAATAAATTAGAATACTTAACTTAAAGTTAAATATTCTAATTTATTTATGTTTTCAAAAATTAATTAAAATTTTTTATTGTTCAGTTGAAAAAATGCGACATTCTCTAATATATGTTGTAAGGCCTTTTATGCCTCTACAATATTAAAATAATTAAAATGAGGTTACATTATCGAAAGATAAGAGAATACATATCTATATGTTCTTATCGCATATTTGCAATTAAATATTGGATTTTCATCCTTCATATATTATTAAGTATTATGTGATGCCTATTATGCGTATATTATTCAATGCGATGACAATATAGACAGGTATATTACAAAATTTCGAAACACAATTGAATATATAAGTCAAACTTTAATAAAATCTATATACACATTTTGATAAAAATACAGGATATCTCATTTAATGATATAGAATTAGATAAAATAACTTTTTTGCTTCAATATAAAAAAAAATTACGATTTGGGAAGAAGATAAAGTTGCGCGCGCGCATATATTAGTATTACTATAAAAGTGAATTTGTATACATTTTGTATTTAATACAAAATCTCAAGATCAACGAGATATCCTGTACATTTGTACTTCTATTAAATTTGTAACATTATAGCATCTGTGAAACAAGAATTTTTTTATATTACAATTATACGATTTAAATAACAGTAGATCGTTTAGTCAATCAACTGTTACTTATGCCTTTTCATAACGTAATATTTACAGGATACACACATATGCAATAAAAATGTACCTAATGAAATCGAAAAATCACAGCAACATTTAAAACACGGAACACATGAGTCGTGTTTCTCTCGAATCAGTATGTGATTCATAATGAGTTGCTAATATAAATTTAAAAAAAAATTTCATTCCAAAAACCATTCACGAAGGATAAGGAAACTATAAGTTCTCTCACAGTTCAAGATTCTAAAAATTCAAAAACATACACGAGCACAAATTGAATCTAAAAATAGAAATGATCTAAAATTTTGCCTATTTCATCTACTTGTAGCTAGATCAAAGGATCTAGAATGCATTATCAGCTTCTATAGCTGAGCTACTGATGTAATTTCTTATATATAATTTCTTATATATAAAATTTCATGACTTATTTATGTTTTATTACATTACATTTAATTGGAATGAATGAAACGATTATATATTCTGTATAACTGTATAATTACATGCAATTATTTTTACATGTAATTATCTATTGGTATAATAAAGCAAAATCGCTTTATGAATATTGAAAGAAAAAATGTTATGCAAAAATGTGCAATATCCATTGTCATATTAACACGTTTTCTGCCGGGTTGATTTATCAATACACATTGTTGAAATTAATAGTTTTACTTACAACATCCTATGACATTTATGATTATAAATCATTATTTAGAAAAACATAATGTCTCTGCATTGTGATAACTGTATATATAGTATTTAATCATTAACATGATTATGATACATATATGATACATGATTTTATGAATTATCTTATGTTGTATGTAGTAACAAAAATATCAAATGGCCTATATGGTAAGTTCAGCGTGGGAGCATATGTTTCACGTGGCAAGAAACGTGTTAACATTGAATTAGATAATTAATAGAAAAGATGATAACAAATGTATAAGTTCTTGGAATTCAATTATTAATATATAATTGTAATTTCATGAAATTACTGTTGTTATATTACAACTACCGTTTGTAACGACCTTTTATTAACTGTAACGCCTTTGCCATAAGTGGTGCTTTTGTTTTTTTCATGCTACTTGATGCTGAAAAAACAATTATTAGTAAAGCTATAACATATCAAACTCTCATGATAATAAAATTAAATTTTTAACAAATACATACTTGATGCTTTAAATCGGGACATCGGTGGTGGTGGTACAGCAATATTCGTCGCATTGTTAGTCGCACCACCTCCAACTAACTTTTTCTTTACACTGGAGACACTAGCAGGAGTGGCATTGGCTGTACCATATTTCGCCTGTTTCTTCAATACATTGCGTGGTGGTTTTACAATATTATCTACATAAGCAAGTTTAGTGGATCTCACTGGGACGGATTTATCTATAGATTGTTTGATATTGGCGGTGAGTGTTTTCAATTTCGCTTCTCTTTCATCCAAGCAGCGCTACATGACATTACAATATGAATAAGACAAATTATATGTATCTATCTCATGTATAAAACTTTGAACATATTTTTGCACGTTATTATTTTACAATTATTAATTCACTTACCATGTACATCTCTCGCCATGACTCCATTTCTTGTCTCTCATTATTTCTGAACTCTCGATTACAATGATATTGCCATAATATGTCTGTGTCTTCTATGAGGTATGGATTATGATGCTCTAACATAAATAATTGATCAGACGTGGCACGTTCTAGGATGGGTTTTAATATGTCGTATGGTACACCGCCAGTAAACTCAAGTGCTAATAATAAAAACATTGTTAGAACATTAAAAGATTAATGCATAATCTCACTGCAATAAAAAAATGCTCACCATCGATATTTTCTATCAATACTCTGATACACATTTCATACAATGTCGGCACGCTTGTATAACCAACCTTATTACCAGAATACACTTTTGTTCTGGAACAAGAATAAATAATATATAAAGTAAAAAATTACAAGATATGTATATATTTTAATATATTTTCTTATATATATATATATATATATATATGTATATATATATATATAAAAGAAAATATGTTACATTAATATTAAAAAAATATATTATTTATATTAATATTTAATATTCAATCATTAATATTTAATATATTATTTCACCACTACTTGTATTACAAAGAATGCATAATTACCTTTGATTCTTGATGTAAATAATATCATCAACAAACTTTACTTCTTCTTTGCGTTGTATAGGATTAATGTATGGCAGTGGTTTATAATTGGGACTAATTTCAGGTAATGTAGATGCCAAATCCACATTCAACGGTTCCAATTTTACATTCGGTGCTAAGAGGGATAGTGGCTGCAAATTAAGTTTTTAATTGTTAAAGTTGGTTCTTTGTAACATTAAAGATATTAAATAATAGAAAATTACTTTTGAATTGTCGCTACATTCTGGCTCAGCTTTTACTGTTGGCATCTTTCTATTACTAACGGGTGGCGACATCCGTTCCGTTTTAATCGATTTACTAGAATGTGTGCTGGACGAAATACTCTGACGTTTTTTCGACGTCTGAGGCATGGAGCACATACCAAGTGCTTCTGCAAAGCTTGCACCTAAAAAAAATAGATATATGATACCACAGTTGTATCTAATATCTATTAAATTTCAAAATTTTTAAAAATATATATGTAAGTAAATTTTAAATTAAATTATTAAAGTTTTAATTTTTATAGAATTTCTCAGAATGTTTTGCATATTTACTTCTTACATTAACAATTCAATTCAATAAAAATTCAATGTATAAAGAATTATTAAATATATAATATGGTATATAAATTATTCCTTTAACACACCAGAATTGCAATCTATTCCTTCATCACCATTTATTTCTTTCATTAATTTAATTTTTTTCTTCTCATGTTTATTCTTATCCTGCTTGTGTTCCTTTCTCCTATCCTTATCTTTGCCCTTAATGTAATCTTTACTACTAGAGGAACTGACTTTCGATTTGGAAGTCTCTTTGTTAGAACGATGACTGGAATCTTTTTTTGTATCATGTTTTTTATGACTAGTATGCTCTTCTTTTTTATGCTTTTGTTTGTCACTGTTATCCTTTGTTTTACTATCTGATTCTTGGGACTTAATTTTATTGGAACTGCTCCTGGATTTTTCCTGTTTGACATCTTGTTTATATTTATCATCAGTTGTTAAAAACTGTTCATCTTCAACCTTAATTTTCACTTCTATTTGAATTCCAGAAGATTTTAAATGAGATCGATTATGTTCCGAAACAGATGTTAGCTCAGATTTTTCATCATCTTTTTTACTATCTGTTTGTTTTCTCTTCTTGTTTTCCTTTATTGAGGAACTGGAGTCGTTTGCTTTTCTCTTCCTATTATCTTCATTAATCTCGGTAGCTTTATCATTAGCCTTTTTCAAATGGTCATTCTTACTATAGCTGTTCTTCATCGAGCTGTGAGCTTCTTTACTCAGATTACTTTTAATGCTTTTTGATTCTTTTGACTTCTTCTCGCTATGTGAATGGTACTTGGAAGAATGTTTACTTTTTTCGTGCATTTCTAACTTTCCTTCTGACTTAGACTTGGATACGCGCACTACACTATGTTTCGTAGATAATTTACTCTTGTTTTCCTTATGTCTATGCGTATATTTTGATTCTGACAATTGATCGGACGAAGAATCACTTTCTTCTATATCTTCTGGTTTTGGGGATTCTTGATCAATATGATTTTCACAATCGTCAATTACGTAAGCTTCATCATCATCTTCTCTATCACTGGAATCATCTTTATCATCTGCTACCATAGTCTTCCATTTGCAAACCAGAGACTTGGCGGCATCACCAACAGTACCATTGTATTTTCTCAATCCATTCACAGTCCTTCCTACTCCTGTCTCCTGAAGATGTTGCACTGTCACTGGTAGCTTATATAGCTTTGAAATATAATGCAATATCTGTGGAGGAAGACAATTAAACCAAATTATAATATTACATGTTCTCTTGATGAATTTATAAATAAAGCATGGTGGTAATACTGCAAAGCAAAAAGGAGTAATTCATTTTTCTTCAACAGAAATTTAGGAGAATATTCAATTATAGTAATATTGTAGAAAAATATTCATTAATTGAGATATATGTACCATATGTACATATATGTACATATGATACAATTTTGAACAATCTCTACTTAAAGGTATTTTTTCTAATTAAGAGGAATTTATAACAATTATTTTTGTAATCATAATTATCCTAATACCACAAGAAAATAAGAAACATATAGTATTCTAAGAACATGTGAATATTTATTTGTAGCATTATTTAATATCTTATTGTTACGTTATCATTAGTAGAGTAGAGACCGTTAAAAAAGATACTGTGTACAGAAATAGAAAGCTTGTAAAATCGACATATGACCGAGGAGATGATTTTTGCAAAAGTAGCATTTAACATATATAATTAATCAAAAAGAGTTATGCATACAGCTGGTTAGTATTTACATGGATTATTGCACTCTCGTTAGCATTATTATATCAGCGCGTACGTACTCGATCCTCGTTGTCACCGCAGTTCTCTAAGTTGCGTTGGTAGTAAGAAATTTTATCGACAATAGACATACTGCGACTACCAGCTGCTCGCTGCTAATATCGTTCGCAAAAAACCCCGACGAGCAGACGTGACTGCGAACACAGACAGCTCCTCGAGGGACGAACTCCGAGACACACTGGGGTGCGTTCCAAAACTCTACTCTGTCAACTCTAAGAAACCTAGAGTAGTGGGGGAGAGAGTAAGCCAGAGTTAGTTACTCAAATTGAATGAATTTGGAACGCGAAAGAGTAAGAAAAACCGAACGATGGAAAGATGGAACGAGCTATTTTATTAAATATTATTTCTTCCAATGAAATGCTATTAAAAACTGTTTTAATCTGTTTTAAAATCTAGATAGTAGTGAAAGTGACTTATTATAACTATATCGAATCGTAATTTCTGCTTACTTCTCGTGTCCATTATCTATAATGAATTATTTTCTTGAAGCGGTATTCCATTTTCGTTCGTAACAAGTACGTGCACATTCTTTATTAAATTTAGGATCATTATTCAATATATTTTAGGTTATAACTTACGCTTACACGAAAACATACGTATACGTTACTCGTTCAGTTTACTCTTCTAACCCACCTCAGAAGCGGGGTTTATAGAGTTAACTCTGAGGGTACTTTACTCTTACTTTTGGAACGAATAGGCTCCGCCCATATAGTCAGTTACTTCGTGTTTTGGAACGGCGTAGAGTTAACTCCGCTACTCAGAGTAAAGTTTTGGAACGCAGCCCTGAGCATACGTGTGGTACGGTTACCGTACACCATAAAGACGGATTTGCATAATGCTATTCACAGAAAAATCAATGGATCATCTAATGCAGGATGCCGTAACACTGCATTTCTCGTACACGTGATTGGCTCATTTCTCCGTCAGTAATAAACATGATACGCAAAACATATATAACTTTAAAATTCTATTTGATACTTACGGGAGTTCTGTATGCACGGATATCCTTTTGGACAAAGTTCCTCGGATGCAGAATCATTAGGTTCGCGAAACCTCTTCACTCGATAGCCAATCAGCAGAATATGAAGGTGGCCAATAACCAATCACTGAATTTTACATGCTGAACATGAAATCATAAAGCTTGTGTCAGACTGCAGATTGAAATTGAGATTAGATTGGAATTTGACCAATCAAAATAATGTTTACAAAATTACTTCATATAAGCTTTGTTCTAATTAGCTGAATTCCAATTCAATCTCAATTCCAATTCGTAGTCTGATACAGGCTTAAGGGTGCTATTACACACACATTCGACCAGAGAGAAACCTGAGAGCGGCCATCCTGGCCTTTTTCGCGGGACCGATCGTTAGCCTAGTATCCGCGCCAAAAACGTGCATGTAAAACTACGTTGCCACGTTCACTGTCGATAAATCGCTTCATTGCATGATGCGTCGCCGTGCTAAATCCACTTTTTGGCCATGTCAATAAATCACTTTTTGATATGTTTTTATACCATAATATCTCTATAATTTGTGGATGTTTCGCGAATTTTATTAATAATTTAAGGTTGAAGACTATCATCACGCCGCGGACTCGGGTTCGATTCCAGTCCTGCACGGATTTTTTTTTTAATTAAAAAATGTCTTTCAAACTTGTCTCAAAGATGTCTTAAAATAATGACTTAAAGACGTCGTAAATCGGGTCATAAGACGTCTTAAAGATGTCATATAGTCGTCTTTCTTACATATTTACAAAGACGTTATAGGGATTTTAAGACGTCTCTAAGACGTCTTAATATTGTGTGGTTATTATTAATTATTTTTGATAGAGTCGTACATAAAAATAATTAAGTATTTTGATGTCTATTTTGCGCGCTTACCGGCCGAGCCGCCTACCGCTGTGACGTCACAGCGCCGTGCGCCGGCGCGCCGCCGGCCGACTCGAGCCGCCTAGGCGCGCTGTGACGTCACAGCGCCGCGCATTAGCTCCCCGGCCGCCGACTAGAGTGTCACGGTGCGATGCGCGCTGTCAATTTTTCACGATTGAACGATGCCACGACCACACGATCGTACTCCTTGCCTTCACAGATGCTCCGAAATGATGTCTTCCACAGCAGGCGTCTCACTCGAGATACAGAAAACGGATCGCGGGATAATAAAACTACTTACCAGGCGAGTCGCCGTCTTCCGTTCGCTGCTTTTTCCACGACGTGAATTTGACCGAGGAAAAAGCCACGAAATGTCAATTTTATCGAAATTAACTGTGCGAAATAAAGGAATCCGCGAGCTGCTTCTTTCATGATGTGAACTGAGCGAGGAAAAGCCACGAAAATGACAAAATTGTGCGAGATAAAGGAGCGCACAGTACGCGAGGTGCTTCTTTTACGACGTGAATCAAGCGGAGGAGAGCCGTGAAAGCGTCAAGTGTTCGTTAAAGTGCGCGCTCACTCACCCGCTTCCGGTGCGGATTTACGCGTCTGTTCCCGAGATACGCGTGTAGATTTACGCGAGTGACAGTAAAGTTGATAATCGCGTCGTTTGATTTCGAATACGTATACCGCCGCGCAGACTCGGCAGTCGAGCAAGCGGACTCCTTTTAACCTTTAAATGAGATGTTTTACGAATTAAATAGATAAGTTATCGGCTAGTGCGACGAGTCAAGTAGAAATGACGACGAGTCAAGTGGACTGCGAAATGTAAGGTTTACAATTCATACAATGTAATATCTCGGTAAATCTCTCGTGCGTGAGTAATCGGCATCGGAGTGAAGTTCGCAGTGTTCTTTTTAAATCGGTCGCGACGAATGGATCGAGCGGCACGATTCACGTTCACGTAGTGAAATATAGCTGTGATTTGTGATTGAGCAGTTGTGCTGGCTGGAGATTCGCATTAATCTCATGGTGTGTTTCGGGATTCCTTGCGGCGGTCTTTCAAGACTCACAAGATTTATTCGGGGGAGTGACAGCGAACACACACGTCGCAGTGCTTCCATGGCTATCTTCAAGATTTTCGTAAGTCTGCTTATTAATTTTCATTATAATATGTGAGGTGTTAATCGTTCCGAATCGAAAGTCACAAGCTGCTACCGTCTTTCGGTCAAAACGCGGGAAATGTAGGAAACGCGTGCGTGACGGGAATGCGCGCGCTTTTTCATCGTCGCTCGTCGCGATCGTAACTTTCGTGATCGATCGAGTGTTTCGTGTACCGAAACGCGATCATATTTTACAATTAAAAGCTACCGACTGATGTGAATAATTCACGGTCTCTCGATCAACGGTTCTATCGAATGTGCGAAAACCAAATGAAATTTGACTCGCGTAGTATCGCGCCAACATTTCGTCGCCATTAATGTATAACGCGATGGACACGAAACGCGAATGACCGGTGTAGCGGTTCTTCGAAATTTCTATACGAAAAATCTATATCGGAAAGCAGTAAACTATTTCAGAGACACGTTGCTGTGTTCCGAGAATAATACGCGGCGCGCAGCGCAGTAGTTGTTGAGCGAATTCTCGCCGTCGATTTTTACTGTGTTCAGCTGTGCTCCATTTGTAACAAACGACGAAATCGAAATAGGCCATTTGATCTGATTTAATTTTTCAACGATTATCGCTGAAATTAAATTATATGAGAAAATAATATTCACAAATTATATTAGTAAGACTAAACTATCGACAAGAAGGACGACGCCTCATTCGTAACGAAGATCAAAGTAAAGTGTATAAATTATGATAAGTTAATTAATCGGGGGATATGTAATGTACATACATAGTAATATGAAAATCCCGTGAGGAAGCTATTTTGTATCTTTCATTGGTGACAACCTTCTTCGAATGTAATTTAGAAATGATTTTGATTAATTTACGTCGATTGGGTGTTTTAGCTCCGAGAATGTATCGATCTTTCATACAGTCATCGACAAGATATAAGAGTCCCTTCAAAGATAGTGATTTGATAAGGCCCCAGATACTATCTCGTCCTATAAGATGAAATAAAATTTATCTATATGCTTTATAAATGTCGATAATATAAATTACTTGTTGGTGCAATATCTCATCGGCAAATCTCTTATTGTTGTTTTCTATTCTGACTTTGAAAGGCTTTAACGCACAGCGAGATTTTCGAGTCATGCTAACTCCCGTCAAGATCATCGGTTTGTAATAGCTAGAATATATAATGTATATTTCATCGGTGGTTCGGACTATTGACCGATCGTCGAGCACGCAGATAGCGAAGCTTTGTGTATGTACCGAAGCACGATATTTCACGAACGATAGAAGTTATCGGCTGGCGCGAATAATTCACTCTTCCGATTAGCGATATAGTATAATGTCGGTGTAATATCTCTTATTGTTGTTTGCTATTCTGTATAATACTGCTAGTGGATGTTGACTCGCGCAAATTTTAGTAAGATTATCGGTTTTTAACAGTATCTTATTAGTGCTCTTATAAACATGAATAAGAATATTGATAAATAATAATATCGATATTCTGTGATTATATCTGGGTTTATCGGGGATCATCTTGTTGATAATCACGAAAATTTATTTAGAATCAATATAGCCTTTAATAATATCGTGAGTTTATATTCGAGTTTTTATATTTATTGCGATAGTTTGATTAAACAACGGAATTGGAATTAACACACATTAATACATTATACGGCATTTTATGTTAATTAATTTAGTATTGATGAATACATTACTTTTTTCTAACATCCGATATAATTATTCACGTCTGATTGAATTATTTAGAAATCATCGGCGTAATAAATTTTTCAATATGTTTATGTAAGATATTGTTAACAAAAATTTTATTTGCGCCTTCCACAGTAATATAAATCAATTTATCTTGTTTGTGCGAGACTTCGTACGTTTATCGTACTTATTTAGTATCTAGTATTTGATGCACAAAGTAGCTTTATAAACGACATCTGAAGCATAATGTCATAGTCATTAATTTAAATTTCAAGCGGATATTAGCTTCTTGATCTATGTCGAGGAAAAAATTATTACGATCCTTGAAGTCATTCAAATAGTAGTGGTTTTTCCAGACAAACACATACATAAAGTAGAGGAACAATTGTAAAATCGGAAGTCATCCGAAGCCGAGAGGCAGTGATTAAATAAACTAACTAGTAGTGAATTTTCAATATTTGAATTGCTAATTTATGTTTAGAGCGATATGACAGATATATAATTATTATGATCGAGCATTGTCTTTCTATAGTCTAGACCACTCATCGTTCGCGAATGATTTAATAAATTTGCCTTTGATTTTTAGCGGTTGTAGCCGATGACGAATCCTTCTGTTAATCGCTTTTATTTAATTACTCAACCTCTTTGAGACGTTTTTCAATCGGCACGATTCTTTTTCTCGATAAAAGGATCGTGATATCGATTATGAATACCCTTTCGGGGAGCGATCGTATGCTCTGATAATGAGATAAACTGTTCTATTTTTAGTATACATTTTTAGTATGCATTTCCTTGAACGAACAACGTTTTATAAAACTATTATTTCGTCACCGCCTCTCGTTGCGTGCAACACGATACATCATGTTTGCGGAAGTGCACCTCTGACCTTTTCTCATAGTGTACCTAAAGTGACTTCTCGGATGTTGCAACTCCACATTTAACCGGATAAGATACTTGTCACTTGGTATTCTTTGCTCGCTTCAACATTGCGCGCGACGCATAGATAATTTTTATTATCTTAACGTAACATTAACATTTGATGCGAAATTACATCGCATTTTTCTGGAGGCGCTCGTCTTCCTTCATTCGCATTCTTGTGGTTTTCGCTTAGCGACCCTAATCCTAGAATCACGCGGCGGTTTCAGACCCCTTGCAAACTATAATCGAAAGCCTCGCGGTACGTACGAAGCGTGTTTTATTTCCGGTTTCTTGCGCGCTTGCTAGCACCGCGGATCGCATCTGTGCGATCGTATTGCGACGAGGAATTGATTAACGACTGATTTTATCGTAGGGATGGAGCAGCGAGATGGGAAAAGTTGAAATAGGGATGATACCTGCAATTCGTTTGCTGTCTGTAGAGGGTATCGCATGCGGCGAGATACTCACGCGATCTACCGCGGGCTCTATCGCGCTACCTTCTATTCTACGGGATCACCACAGAGATGAGACAGCAGGAGAAGCAGCGATCAGTGGGATATGCATAGCAGCACGTACGATGCGAGAAAATCGGCAGCGTAAAACATTGCGCTCTTGACATTGCAGGTATAATTCTGGCATATAGCAATCAGAAAACATTTCAGGTGAAATATTTATAGATGCAGATATTTATTAAATGAAGAAATATCAAGTTTGAAAAAAAAAGTTACAAAAAATTGCTCTCAATTCGCAGAATGACGCAGAATTCGCGGAATCATGCATATATTTCCATTTTAAGTAAATTGTGAAGCCTATTTAGATCTTATATTTCATGTTTTAATTTTTATTTTAATTACGATAATTACTTAAACACTTGAGATTTGTAGATTTATATCTTTATTATAATTTTATATTTATACTTCTATATATGCATACGTTTTATTTTTGACTTGCATATGTTTTCTGTTTTACTTATTTATATTTATTTTTAACTCTTAACAGACAACATCTTTTAACTTTACAACAATTGCTGGTTAAGTTTGTCTTTAGTTTTTAGTTTTCTTTTGTCAATTGTAACAGCTAGTTTACACATCGTATTTTGATACACTCTTTGATTTTAATTTATACAATTATTTTTATGGACTTTCAATATTCTGATTATAAATTAATTTAATTCACCTCTCTCAAGCCTTTTTGGCTAATTGGTGAATTATTAATCATACAACGATATTTCCTTCCTAAACAACATACAAATTGCACTCATCAGTACCCAATGAAGTAAATAAAAATATTTAAAAAAATTTTTTTAACTATTAATAAAAGATGTTGATTAAAATTTTTATTTTAATATGTACAAATGTGGCACATATAAATTATCTTATGAAAAAGTGCTCCCCAATCTAGTTTTATAAAAATAATTATATGAGAATGATATTATCCTTATTGAAGAGATGATTATTTTCTAGTTTAAATTAATCCTGAATGATAGAAATTATAAAGAAGTAGACTATATATCAAATAATTTAAAAGATTTGGTGTGCACTTCAATGTCATTTCTTTTAATCATGTTTGTTTGCCAATACAATCCAATGAAGATAATTATGGGATGGGACGATACGTTTATATCATAACGAGATGATTAGGTTACAATTAAAATTAATCTTAATGTATGAATCAGTAAACCATATTGGGTAATTATAGATACTTGTTTTATACTTCAATGTTATTGAAAGAACGTGTGGAAAATCGTAATTCAATATAGATAACGTCACGAAATGTTATTGAAGCAACGCGCAAAAAGTCGTAATCCAATATAGATACTGTCATGAATTACTTTAAGTCATCTCGGAACGGAAGTAGAAAAATACATTAAATTAATTTGCGAAATGTTTCTTCGCGAAATCGGCGGAACCGGCGGCGATTCGCACACATTCGCTGTCCGTGTCCCGGCGCGTTTCCCTACCACCGGCTCTCGATGGGCATTCGGTGGGCACCTGGTGGTCTCTACTAACGGCGGCACTACATCGCACTATCTCCTCGCTCGCTATTCGACAGATCGTGGACCGCGCGCGAACACCCAAACGTCACGTCGGGTCTTGTCTTCATTCTCGATCTCTCGTCTTCTTCTCCTTCCTTCATCTTTTTCCCATTCCCTTATCCTTCTTCTCTGTCCATTCTCGTCATTCTCTCTCTCGGTCCGAGATAATCCGCTAATTCTTTCTCGCTCTCTTCTTCTTCTCTCTCTCTCTCTCTCTTCTCTATATTGACAAGTCGCGAATTAAAAAGGGGACTTGCGACCGGCCGTCAGGATTTATCCGCGAAGACGCAACGAGTGATCTTCGCGTCGAGTGCAATCGCAACTTTTACTGTGATCGATACTGGCTACTCAGCGGAATTGCCTCATTTTCATCAATGAGAGAGAAAAGTAACAACAACGAATTTTGTGACCATCTACGAAAAGTGAATGAATTATTATGACTACTGCGAATTTTCGGCTGTTTTTGGATCACCTTCGGATAAATCGGCAAACGTCATTTTGATTAATTGAATTTAGACTCGTTGATATCGTCCGGCTGGCAAAGCCGCTGTGACGAGAAAGACGGAGAGAGTTGTGAAATCCTATACCGATTTCGATATTCAGCAAATTCCAGTTATACATAATTGAATGCCAGACTTTCAGAAAGATCTAAAGTAATGAAATTTCGGGTGGAGATCAAGGCACATAAGTTAAATCTGATATAGCAAAATAGAGAAATCTGTCCGGTCGTTTCTTTCGTCGTTTCTTCCCACTCTCTTTCTCGGAGAGTTACATAAAGAAGGATTTTACTGGTCAGTTAATGAACCCGGTTGTGCGTGCACTTAAGGAACATCCAACGACGACGACAACATCGAGGACGAAAACTGCGAGGACGACGATTGGACTGATATTATGTAAGTGAATATGAATAATTTGTCATCTGAAAGCGATGAAGAATGTGGCCCAAGAACACGGTTCGCTAATGCCGCATTGCACGCATTGGAAAATATCATAGCGAGATCGAAGTGACCTACAGAAAATAAGTACAATAAAACAGACGTTAAAATATATTTTTTTATACGTCGTTAAATTCCTATGTCTCTCTTAATTTTGGGTGAAAGAATTGGAAAATAAAACTACTAATAATTTTTTTAATTAGGGGAAAAAATAAAAGGAGGAAAATAGATAAAAATAAAAACTCAATAACTCTATATTTTTAAAATTAATTTTATTAAATAATATCTTATAAAATATCTTATAAAATAATATCTTAAACATTCTAAAGATTGCGATAAAAGTATCGCATAATGAGTTTATTTACGGAGTGTATCTTCTTTTGAGAGGTTATCTTTTTTCCGATACTAAATATTATCCATTTATGCAAATCTCGCAAATTACATATCTATATATAATTAAATAAGGTAAATGTTTCAATGATTGAACTAATAAGAGGATATATCAGTTCTACGATACTATTAACCTATTAACGGCTGAGAAGAAACTGTGCTTCACAGTTTCTTCTCAGCCTTTCGATTTTCCTTGAAAAAAGCTAGAAAATCACCTTTTTCTTTAATTTTGTCTGGCTAAACTAAAGCTCCTGCAAAAAAATGTTTCAGACAAAATCTTCATGATTTTTCCTGTAGAATCTAATGGCATTTTCAGATTTTGCAAGAAACAATAAATTAAAAAATTGTTTAAATAATTTTTTATTAACAAACAAAAGAAAAACTATATAAAACTTATTTTTACCTTATGCCCCAAATGAAACACTTCCTAGAGCTCCACGATGGACAGTTTCTTCTCAGCCGTTAATGGGTTAATTAAGTTAATGACATTGCAATAGGAATTAATATTTACATAAATCATTGTTTCACCGATGATTAAAAAATACTAAATTTTAATTTAAAAAAGAACACTTAAAAGTGAAATTTTAACGAAATATTATACCATATCAATTGTACCAGAACTGAAAAAATAAATCATGTCCTAATAAACGAAAAATTAAACCCAATTATTGAATATTTATTAAGTAACGCTATAAATATTTATATAATAATACATAATAATTTACATTGAATGCGTATTCAATTTTTCCGCACCTAACATTTTAATAGTATCAATAATTAAATATTAAATTTTTTCATTTAAATAGAAAATTTTTAATAAAATAGACTTTTTAAATTTAATTTTTGATTTTTTACAATTATAATAATATACACTATATTTAGATAAATACAGAATAATATTTAAAACTTCGAAAACATAGACACTATGTCTTATTAAAAATGATAAGAAGTGAATGAAAATATGATTAATCCTACGATAGTCGTAATAAATAATTTTTTTCACAATAATTTTCAATTAAATTATATATTTTAATTACTCATTTTTATACAAAACACTTAATTTTTTAATTTTAATTTGCTATCTTTGGCTATTATTGACAAATATCTTAATAAATTCGAATATATTATTGATTTTTCAATTACTTTTACTATTTTCAATTTCAATTATCGGGCACATTCAATTACTGGGACATTTACCTTATTATAATATCTATTAACTCATATTGATTTCAATCTTGCATTTCAGCGAATCTCGAAATTTCAATGATGTTTTCCTTTGAATATTTATTAAAGTTGTAAAATTTAGACTAGAAGATTTTACGAGTTTTAAAGAAATTAATTTAACAGACGATTATTGTAATTAACATTACGAATGTAAACATAATAAGAAAATTTAGAATGAAAAATCTAATAACTATAAAAAAATTTAAGTTTTGAAAGTAAAATCTTTCTTTTCTCTCTCTCTCTCTCTCTCTCTCTCTCTCTCTCTCTCTTTCTCTCTCTGTAGAAAGTAAGATGATAAAGAATTTATTTAAATGCAATAAAGTATATATAATAAAGTTATACATATGTACATAGTCATTATACATTTATTGCCTTCTGTAAACATGATTATCTAATCCTCGGATTATAACGTAAAATATGTGTGATTTTATGTAACGCGTTAAAATCTCAATCATGTTGACCTAGATACATATAATTCGACATACTTAAACTTGTAGCTGATAAATTAGCCATACAACAATTACGGATAATACATCGAGAAATCTTCTTCGCGATGTATAATTTATCGTCCGTAGAAGATTAATTATTAACATGATATATAAAGTGAGCGTGTTACTTAACGTTAACGGCTCCTGCGGTGAAGCTTAGATACTGACCGATTTCTCGTGTACCACTTATTGTTGGAAGCGTCGCGGAAACGAGTCCTTGGAGAATAGAAACTTCGTCGATTTACAGGTTGTCGACAGTTTTCAGGTTATCAGGTTGTCAATGTCCGATATACAGATATATGCCATATTGTTTAGACTGAAAAAAATGGAATCTTTCCGACTCTCTAGAATAAGTGTATGATCTTTCGATTCATAGTATCGAGTTTCTTCCAAAACCTATTGTGAATGTTTATGAATGTAATTTGCATATTTGCAAGAAAGTCATTGCATTTTATTTGAAAATACCTCTAAGAAATCCCGGATTTGGAAATTTTTTGCTATAATAAATTTTATTTCTCTTGAAAAGTTTTAATCTATGCATCCGAGTCATTAATCTGCAGTTTAATGATGTCAGAAATATATTATCGAGGAGGATACTGTCAAAATTATGGGCGTGGATAAAATTTTTACTGCCACACCCTTACTGCCATTGAATCTCTCTCTTAGCAACATTAAAAGATTTATGGTATATTGATTGATGGAGCTATGAAAATTTAAGAGTAAAAGTTTAGAATTGTAATTCATAAAAAGTTATTTTCATTGTAAATTCTTAATTATTTTTTATTAGAGAAAGCTTGTCTAAATCTGACATAGAGTATGTCAAACGATTACGCGACTAATTCGTACGTATTATTTTAGAATTTGAACTTTTACACATTTTGAAACGTTGAAACCGTTGAATCTGATATCGCTATATCTTACGGTAACGCGAAACAGTTAAAGTACTCTTCGTTGGACTGTTCGGCAATGCGGAACGAGTAATCATTATTTTCTTCTTTACCTTGCATTGCTCATACCTGTCGTTTCGCTATGTCATTATTTGCGCGGCGAACGAATCGTTCTCGTAGTATAACTTTAGGAATCCGATGAATCCCGGCAAGTTACTCGGCGGCGATCATCGTATGTTCATGTTATTGATATCGTATAATCAAGCAATCAATTAACATTCAAAATAGCAAAGTTACATCCAATAGGAGAGTACTGCGATTTTGGCGACATGTCGCATTCGCAATCGATGGATAAAGTTTCGGGCAGCGCGAGCAGAGATTACTGACATTTAATTATCGGAGTTGTACGTGTTTTTCACGCTGTGTAAGAAATGGAAAGTCCCTCTTCAGTGACCGCCAGTCTTTTCAAGAATATTGCTTAAGATAATACGGGCAGTATGGATCATGTCGAAATTCAACGAAACCTCGAGAAAGTAATTCAACGTCGACGAGGCGAAGCTTATGCGCATATGCATCGGACGCGAATACCGTGTAATTTTTGGCCGATTTTTCGTAATAAATTCACTCCTAACTATATCCAATTTTCATTGTGTATAAATTAAAAGGATACGTTAGTTATAATTGCTAATGTCTTAATACAAAGAATATACAGTGAAAGACGCGTAAAATGGATATATCAATATATATATAAAGTGTTTTTGTTAAGTGTTAAAAAAATTTCCATGATTAAAAAAGATGTTTTCTGAGAAAACAAGACGTTATATTCTTTTAACTTCTCTGAACTATAGTAACATCTTCACAAAGTACGTAATGTCAATAGACATGCTCACACTGGTGCTTTCAACGCGCGACCAGCGTTAAATATGTCGAAAAGAGTAAATGACGTAAGTAAATTTTAGCATTGGAAAAAGATATGGTTTTGATGAAATATCTTACATGTTTATTAAAATTTCAGATAATATGCAACAAAAAGATCGTTGTTGATGAAATATATTAATATATATGTCTAAACAAATATGGTATGTTTAAAACAAATAGATATATTTAAAACAAATATTAGTATATTAAAAATTTTAAGTATTGTAAATTAAAAATAAGTAAATTAAAAGTATCGATTTATAGCATCTGTGTTATTAAACTTTTAAAAAAACATTATGCATTATCTGACTCTGCAATTTGAATAGTAATAGTCTCGTTAAATTTCTGATACGTTTATAATTGATAAGACAACAAGACTTTTTAGCTGTTCTTTTAAAGCGGCATTATCAATAATACAGCCTTATAATTGGTTCGTTTACAATTGATAAGACAAAAAGACTTTTAGCCGCTTCTCTAAGACGGCATTATCAATAATATTACCGTAATTAAATGCTCGGAAAAATTATTCATAAAATGATGATCTAATTAAATTAATTCAGCGTATATATGATCAAGAAATAAGCCAATTACGATTAAATTGCTAAGAGACAAAGGTCTATCGTTATTGTCTTGAAACGTCAAACCAATAAATAATGTAAATTAAAAAACTATACGAATTTAATTACAATTCAGATTTTAATTTTATTTATTGTAGAATAATTTCTTTTCAAAGTTTTCTTGAATTATAATTTGCTCCCTGATATAAAACTAAGATTTCCCTGATATGTATTATTTTATAGTTTCGTACATGGATATGAAATGTGAAGATTATAAAACGTAATATGTCGAAATGCAACGTTTGCCATCGAGGGATAATCGTTTTTGCTTCATTAATATTAATGAAGTTTTATTTATTAGAATGTTTCCAGCAAGTGAGTAATTTGTTACGCAAAAGAAATTTTTTTTCCTAGGGAAAAAAACGTATAAACGCCGTGCGACAAAAGACATGTAAAAGCATGTTTTATTTAACTATATTGTAATCTAGTTTAATATTTATAAAAAAATAACATCTGTTATAATGTGTAGAAAATGTCGAATCATAAATTACTAATTAACCTAGTGCTCTTATGACGCAAGTAACAAATTGATCAGTATCTACATTGAACTGTCGCAAATAAATTTTACATAAATCTGAATGGCTTAAGCTGGAAAATCGGGAATAAATAAAATAAAACGATAATATAAAATTTACAGCTAAAGATATTTAGAAAAAATAAAGTATTATAAATGGAATTTTATACACCATAAAGACAGTTTTTAAAATGCCAAGAGGTCGAAGATACACAAAGGCAGCGCGCGTAACGACAAGCATTATTACGTAACTGTTTTAAGCCGGGCAAGGACGTTTGCTATAAAGCAACAATAATAATTTACAGATGTCAAGTTGCGTTTCCTCGATCTTCTGGCGAAAGTCTTACGACATGTCGGGGGGAGCCGTCGATTGTTTCATTGCATGCTCGGTCAAGCAAGTTTGGCGTAACAGAGTGGTGATCGTGGCATTTGTACACATCACTCCGGGTGGTTTCACTTCTTTCGGTAATGCCGGGAGATCGTGAAAGCTTGATCTAGTTTTAACATTCGCGCGCAATAGCAGACGGAAGCGTATGTCACGCGTGTTTCTATTCTGCATTAGCGAGTGGAAAGGCAGCTATCAGAGACTTCCTTCTCGCTATCACAGTCGGAACGATCGTTTTTATCGTCGTGTTTGAGGTCATTACCATTATTTGCCGATAATGAAAAGATTGAAAATAAGTCCGACAAAGAGAAAGGAAAAGAAAAAAGTGGGAAAGGAGAACAGTCTTATAAATTGCTACTTGTACCGGAAGGTAGAAGTAGCAAGAGGAAGAAGAAGAAGTTTCGCTTTGATCGCGAAAGGTGTTCAATGAGGATGAAGCGCAATGGACTTATTGTTAGTAGAAAAATAATAATAGTCGTAGGTATTTTGAATACGTATAGAAAATTGCGAGAAGCTTTTACAACACGTCTGAATAAACAACTCGTGTACTAAATGTCCGGTCGATAAACCTATTAACGACGAAGGTTGAAACCTTAACCTGGAGGAAATCTCATCGAAAATTGGGAGTTCGCACGCCATGGGCGTTCCCCGAACGTTCAATGAACCTCTTACTAACACTAGAAATTGCACTCGTTTCACTTTCTAGAAATAGATGTCAACATTCTCCTGTGTGTAACAACTTAATGAGATACTACCTTGTTCCTTGCTCCTTGATCGAAAGTCGTATTGATGACATAGTTCAATGTTGAATATCAGGTCTGCAAGATCGATAATGAGATCGACAATTAACGCTAGCCCTCGGGCTCGTAATTATATCTGCAGTGATAGGCGGAAGCTTAATCAGTTATTTGCAAACCGCAAGCGCTGTCGCCGCAAAAGTATCACTGTTTTGCCGTGCAATTGTCGGTTACACGTGACAGCCGTGACGGTATGTTAAGCAGAAATGTAAAATGCCTCGTGTTCGAATTTAACGGAACGAATCCCGTTTCTTGTATGACTCCTATGAAATTGTTCGCGCACGTCTCTTCCCGGAGTAATCATTTATAATAGCGTGTTCTTCCAGTGGATGTTAGATTGTCCTACATTATTTTTATGCAGTAATACAACTCCGATTGTAATATGAATAAAAGTTGTAGTGTAATACAAAGTTAAAGCAATATAGATACAATCGAAACTTACCGGACCATTACCGGCATGTTTTCGCTGAACTGCGAAAGCGGCAAGACTAGCTGAATAATGCACGGTTTTTGTAAGAGTGCATTAAGCAATAAGAGACAGTGGCGCGAAAATCCCGTTCTCGATCGCCCTTGTAGACACGAGACAGAAAGCCCCGGCTAAGTTGCACTCGCATATATCATTTCCCGCGCGCGTAAGGTGCGGGCACATATGCACGTATGTGTATACGAAAGAGAAAAAGAGAAAGATTTATGCTAACGCAGCCGAAACGCTCCGGCGCAATTCGTGTTTATAGAAGACCATTGCGTGACCATTAACTTTAGAGGCCTTGAAGCAATTCAACTCTCCCTTAATTTATCGAGTTTAGTTAACGGAGCTGCAATTTAGGCGCCTTTGTATGCACATGTATGAACATACGTAACGCGTTCACTCGATTTATATTAAATGTCATGATAACGTTTGATAACATTATTACGACTCACTCCGCGAAATCGAATTTGATTACGGCGAGAAAGTAATGAACACGTTCAATGTCAAGTTAATAAAGAAATATTTGCTAATGTCAACATCTTTTGTCTCAATGCATTTTAAGAAATCACTGCCCATGTTCTTGGAAGCTTCTGCAGTCATTTATTTACGATGACGGTTACACCTGCGTCATCGTATTTACTGTAAGAATCACTTGTCGAAGAAATTTAAAACGTATGAAAGACGTATGAAGACACTAATGAATTTGTGTGTATTCTGCCGTTTCGACAATATTACACGAATATTCTTTGTTTCTTTGAAAATTCTTTCTCCATATCTTACGTTTACATTTTCGTAACCGAAATAATCTATAATTAAAAATCAGAAACTTACAGAAAGGAAAATATTTTATAAAATTTTTCCACTGAGAAAAAACACATTTAGTTTTTGCTCACGAATCTGTAGTGTAGAGAAAGTGCGTAAAATCAGGTTGTCGATATTTTAAAACTAATAACGATTTATGCCCTCAAGGTATGTATCTTTATTTCACAATATGGTTATGGCATGATACTTTTTTCTACATTCTAATCAACCAAATTGAACAGAAGAAAATGAATATTATTTCTACATTCTAATCAATCAAATTGAACAGAAGAAAGTGAATATTAATTTTATTTTTAATTTAGAATATCAAAATTATATAATAAACGAATTAAAAAGTCATTTGTTTTACATTTCACCCAGTAGATATTTTTTGTAAAATATAGTTTATTTCTTTAATGTAAAGAAACTAAATATAGCAAAACTTCTAGAAACTATTCTAGCTTTTTTTTTAATAGTCACGATATTAATTTATTCTCTTGTTCAAGGAAAGCAAGTAAAATGTAGTAAAAAAAATACAAAATATGAAAATATGGAAAAACAATAAATACTTTTAGACGACATCAAAGTATTGATAAATATAATGTAATGGAGTTTTGTTCTTGCTTATTTCTCTCCAATTTTTATTAAACTTTTGTATTTGTACATGCTATCAAAAGACAAATTTACATTTAATATTTTTTTTGTCTGTTTTAGTTGGGTTTTTTCAAAATCGTACAAAAATTAACACGGAATATATTTTACATTTTAAAATTAGTTTTAGCTCATTAATGATTCGCTTATTCAAATTGCATCATATCAATAATGCTAGGTCACATAAATATGTACAAGATATTTTCATTGATGCTGTGCTATAAATTTTATTTTGGCAATATATCGAATAAATTCTTGAAATGATTAATAATTTAATGATTGATTTGGATTTTTTCAAAGTTCATTGATTAAATTTGTATTCAACATATCAGAGAGCAAAATGACCATAAGAAGCTATTCCATATGAAGTGTAGATTATATTTTTAGATATGTCCGAGATTGCATTTGTAAAAAATATATTTCAATATTGTGGTACTATCTTATTCATTGCAACAACTTCAACATTGCAAAAACTTCAACATAGTTTTTCTAATCTTTTCTTACTTCTTCGGATTGCGGCGATCGATCAATTATAGGTGTGACTTCTAACTAAACGTTCATAATAAATAATAGTATAGTATTTACGATATTGCATGAGCAATATAACTGTTTAATTAACTGTTTTAGCAGATATCATTAATGTAATGTGGCATTTATGTGTTGCAAAATGATTAACGCTTTATAATTCTTAATTGTGGCATTGTTTATGATCTAATAGTAATGTATCGTTTTACGAAATAAATTATTCCTAGTGCTTTGAAGCTTTCAAGTCAAGATCAATATTAATAAAATTCATCCAGCCTGAATTATATGCGCGGCGAATTTAAGAAAATTACTTTTATTAAATTTTGTTATATAGATTTTAATATATAATGTTTTAATTAAATTTCAAATTCTATCTATTTAAAATTAATCTCTCGCAAAAAATATATTAGAGAATATATTCCTTATTAAAGAATTTTAATAATAAATAATGACTGATTTGCTTATAGAAAACTTTAACTAATAAAATTCAAACTAATATAAATTGATAAATTGAATATAATATGTAGATATATTGCAATAAAACATTAAGTTAATTTCGTTGTTTTAGTTAAATTAGCAACATATCGAATAAAAGCAGTAGTGGTCTAAAGAATGATTAAAAATGACTCAAATTGAATATAATTTCATATTATGAATTTAATATTGAATAATCACATCTAAATTGTTATATTATCAATGTTATTGTACAATGTGTTATTGTACAATATCATATCGTAATATTATCAGAATGAATTGTGATATATGTATATGTATTATTAATATCAATTTGGAGCACAAAGTTTTTAGCTAACATAGTCAAATATCTAAGAATAATTAAAAAATTACGTTTAGATCAAATACGTTTGTATTTAAATATACATAAAATATAATTTCCTCAATTGTCATGCTGGTAATTATTCTATTTTTCTCTGTTCTGTATGATTCCACTTATTTGCACGCATTGCCGCAGGGTTTATTGTATTGTGTATTCTTTGTTATTGTCGGTCGACTTTTCGAACACGTAGATTTACAACTTTAAGCAGAATAAATTCTTTTTTTCGTCAATTGATATATTTATTGAATATTTTTATTTCATATTGACTCTATTATGTCTCATTGTCATGTAATAAATGTTTTTACCTTGACATTATTACAGTTTAAGAAATCGAAAAATGTGTATTAAAATAATATTTTAAAAATTTAAATGTAAAATATAAAACAGTTTAGTAGAGACTATAAAATTTTATAAAATTAACAGTTTAATAGATTATAAAACACAATTTAGAATATAAAATAATTTAAGACAAATTTTTTTTTAAATATAAATAATGACTTTACACATAAGAAAAAATTCCAATTTCGTCAGATAACAATGATATTAATTTTTACATTACTATCTGCAAAAAACCGATCAGATGTTATTAATGCTTGCGTAAAAATACAAATTTGATCAATTTCTTAAAATTTTGACTGACAATGAATAACTATAAAGTTTATGCGTCGCACCGAAAATAATTTTCGCATAAACGTATATTTCATATTTATATATCATATATAACGCGTGTCCTATTAAATGTCGTGATGACAAAAGTAACATTGCAAGAGGTGTCGCTGGTTTAATCTTCGTTAAATTTCTTCTTCGCGATCAGTCTGGCCAGTTAATTTTTTCGTCTTCACCTTTCCCTTTTTAATCTCGATTTGGTTTTGCATTTCAGGCAAAAGCCAAGAATGAGGGACCAACGGCGAGATTGCGACGAGTGAAAGTGAGGCTGGGGGAACGTGCGTCTTGCCTGGACCAAGTGTGAAAGTGCAGTGCGTAATACGAACGCAAGGAACACGTGGTGCAGTGGTACCTGTCGAAATCGCGCTATCGACACGACGACGGCGGGGAACGTGAGGACGAAGCAATCGTGATGATAATGACAACGATAATGATGACGCAGGTGCGTGTTCATCGCGAGAACAATGCCCAGTGCAGTGACGGGAGATGATAATGATTATGATGATAATAATAACGATGCTGATAATGATCTCCTGCATATGCAACGTTCATTCTGGGTCAACGTGTTTAGAACCGCCAATTAAAATATATAGCAATTAGTTAGTCGTTTCTGGCGAATTATCTAATCATCTTATATTCCACTTTCATTCGGCTGATGGTCTACGGTCTCGTTCGTAAGTTTATTGGTAATCAACCGTTCGAGGACTATCGAGCACCCCAGTCCGAATAAAAGTGCGATAGAAACAAAGAACTTTCTCAACGAACATTATTTATAAGAAACGTTCGGATAAAATAATGTGATTGATTCGGATCAATTAAGTGTTTTATTAGCGTTACATTTGTGTGAAATCTAATCGATTTTATCGATCAACGAAAAGAGACTATTTTCCTCTATAACGTGATTCAATCGAAGAATGAAGATGAAGTTCATTGCGTCCTTGTTCGGGGCGAGGTCTCCAACGGTGATGGGCAGGCAGTATATGAAAGTCGGCAGAAACGCCCTTTTCGGTGTGAGAAATGATAACGGTGACAGTATTTGTACTGAAAAGGTACCGAGGCCGTTATCCTTCCTGATCTCCAGGAGAGGAAAGCTCAGACATGGTGAGTAGTTATTATCAACTTTTATTAAACAATAAATTAATTG
The DNA here is from genome assembly GCA_928718305.1 of Tetramorium bicarinatum. Classification (NCBI taxonomy): domain Eukaryota; kingdom Metazoa; phylum Arthropoda; class Insecta; order Hymenoptera; family Formicidae; genus Tetramorium; species Tetramorium bicarinatum. Next base: position 14,249,381 of record OV788320.1, read on the forward strand.
CCTTAATTAAATTTTACTTAGCAAAATGTACAGAATTTACAAAAGCAGAAATTTTGCAATACTTCTATTTCTAGTTTAAGATTCATGGATATGGTTATTTTTTTTTATATTGCTCATTTAATGCAGTTGAAGCATTAATTTGAACTTAATCTTGAAAAGTGAATGTTAAGCAATGACAAGGTTTGTTGTTGCGTAATCCGATTAATCCGTTCTAAACCGCGTTTCTTAGCTGCAATTTTCTGCCGCGACTAATGATAATACGTTATTAGATGCTTGCAGACCCGTGCGGGTAACCAGACCGGAACAATATTACAGCATGAGTAGTAAATTGCCATTGTTCATTCGACACTTTCCTTAATTAGTTATTATTTGAAAAGGTAGTCGATTTAGCGTTAATTGATCTTTATTAGGTATTCTACTAATAATGTATCGTTCGAATACGCAAGTCACGTTAATCGTCAAAGGAATATACAGTATAGATATATGACAAACAGTTTCTTTAGGAATCATTGAAGTATATACCGGGTGTTTCGAAGATATTTTAATTGATTCAAATTTATTATTTTTCACAATAATTTATAAAATTTACAAAACATATACTAAAATATATATAAGGCTGCTAATACTTGATTCACTATAGCAACAGATAATTTATTCATAAATTTTTCTTATATTTCATATTTTACTCCTATATCTTTTCCTTCTTCTCCCCTTCTCCTCTCTCTCTCTCTCTCTCTCTCTCTCTCTCCATCTTTGTAAAAGAATATTTTTTGTGATATTGATGCAGATATTTTCATGTCTACTGATGTTTAGAATACAAATTAAATTTCAATTTATTTTAATATTTTATATAATAAGAATTCAAGTTGTTAAGAATATTATATTTACATTTAACTTATAAATTTTTTAATAACAAAATTTATAGATAATTAAAGTAAAGCATTAATTTAGATAATTTTTGTTGTTAATTATTTTTTGATAATGAATATTAGTAATATTTACGATGCATATAAAAATTTCAATTAACTCAGAATCTAGTTAAAATTTGTCGAAGTATTATTATCTATTTATTATATTACATGGATAAACAAATTTTGATTCTTAATTTTATGAAATGTTAATGTTAATTTATTAACACGCTTCGTGTTGCCTCAATATTGAAACAACATATGTTTTTCTTCTTTTGTTAAATCAATCCGATTATCTTATATCAACGATTATCGTTCACGAACAAGGGTATCAAGGTGAGAGCCGCCGTCAAATCGTAACTCTCACCACATTTAAAGAGCGTGCATAATTAAAGTTACGTACAAGGTCGACCAGCCAATTCTCGTTACATAGTAGTCGAAATATTCTTGTTATCTCGACGAACTAACAATAAGCCAGAGAGAGAGTTAGTTGCTTCGCAGTAATTCGTAGATCGTTAGATTCGCGGTAATTCGTGCTGTAGCGCGTAGTCGATTAGGATCGCGACAGTTCATGTCATGTTTCCATTTAATCCTTGTAAAAGCCAACTCCAACAAAAAAGTGTCTCGATCTTTTTCCGAGTAATCTCATTAAATTTTTATGAGTATCGCGTCATTTTTTAGATATTAATTAATATGTTTCTGACGCTAAAACTGTTTACGACTAATCTTATAACGAGTGTTTATGTCAGAGTCCAAGTTTTTCCTTTCAACTCACAAGTTTATTTGCTTAATTCTTGTTATAGATATATAAATATTTGTGTATTTTATAATTAAAGAGAAATCTCTTTAATTATAAAATAAGTAACATAATATAAAACATTTTGAAAGTTTGGTATTTTTATTTGTTAAATAAAACCGCCTAAAATTTCTGAAAAATTGCTTAATTAGAGGAAAGTCTCTAAAACAACTCGTATTATATAAATCTTATTTTAACTTATGATTAACTAAATTGTAGGCTATATGCAATCATTCGAAATTTCAAAATAGTATTGAAAGGGTATGCAATGACTTTCAATTATTACTACTTACTTTAATGAAAATACTTAGATCCTTTAATTACAGCTTACATATACTTTTTCTTCATAAAAATTTAATTAGGCATCTACTTCTTTTGTAGCTTGGTAAAAAAATTATGTTAGTAAGTAAGTAGCTAATATATGTATGTGGCAACTTTATCTTAGGAATACTTTGAATAAATTACATCTAATTTCATCATTACTTTCTTTTGTTATTACTTTTGCTTTTGTAAAACATGAAGAATGACGGTGTATCTCTATTAGAAAATGAATATTTTTCACATTTTTCATGGCAAAATGTTAATGGCAAACAGTAAGCCTGAAATATTAGAAGCATGATTCTAATGATCATTGCAGTTTTAACTTCACAATTTGTGATTAAGGCGTGTCTATAATATTGCTAATTAAATTTTAATATTTCGACGAGAATAGTAATTATGCAGTAGTTATGAATTAATGAACCGTTATTAGATCAGCTAAAGATAACATTAGAATTGGACATCAGAGTGCGTGATGTTCACTATTTCGTATACACTCTTCTTCTACCTTCTACCTTATGAATATGAATTTTAACTTTTAGAAATGATTTTTAATGCTCTAAATATCAGAAAATGATGCTGAATAATGTTTACACAGGTATTTTAAGATAGAAAATTAACATCGATATTTGCGCATTAGTAAACGTATGTTCTGTAATGGTAATATCGTATATTAAATTAATACGAACTAAAAGATTATATACATCATAATAAATTAGTTAAGACATTAAAATTAATTAAAAATTGCCTTTAAATGACGATAAAAGTTATAATGACCGAGAAAGATTGACGATTTAATATCTCTCTCAATGAGAAATAATTTGTTGAAAAGATGTCGAATTAACGCTAATCAATGTCTATGTAACCATCATTTCTCTTTGAGCGGTAATAAAAACGTAGATTCTATTCTTTTTTATCATATTAAATCTCAGATAACATTTCTATTAATTGTTCTTCCTTGTTTTAATTCTTTGTTCTTCGGAAAAAATACGTGCGAATTTGCCAAATAATTTGATAAGAAAGTTGATAACAACGAAATATCTTGTATATACATGTGCACTATGTTAAATACCATGTGCAATATAACGGAGGCCGAAGTGCAGTAGGTCAGTGGAACACGAGTGATAGAGGACAGGTTGCACAGCACAGTTATATACGCATCACTTCGATTAGCGTCACTATCGTCCATTAGTTTATCCTAACATGCCTTTGTAAAAGCTTGTTATTTTAAGAAACTATAGAAACAGAATTTTCTTGATTGTAATTTAGGAAATTTTTTAAGAGTGTGTATGAATGTAATAGTATATAATAATATAATAATTTATACATATGTATATTTACATATGCATATACACATTTACATACACAAAACACACATGCACATATTTACATCATTAACATAGTAGAAATGCCTGTTAAAAACGTCTTCAAAGTTTAATTTCATTCGAAGTATACGAGCGAAACATAAAGAAGGCATGAAACGCAGCTCCGTCCAGCATTAAACTCTCCACCAATATTCTATTCAGCGTTGAAATTTCTGAAGCTAATAAATAAAGAAGACGCTTTTATGATTAAGATCTCTGTACATTTGTGTGCAAATTTAATTTTTTTTACTTTTGGATATATTATGAATCTATTTTTAACGTATTTTGAAACTTAGAAATATAATTTTAAAGTTTGCTAAAACACTTTTTAAAAAACTCAAAGTGAAAGGAAGAAATTACTTCTATGCCTTTCCCATGCTACTCCTTTTATAACGCTTCTTCCGGGCGTTTTCATCCTGTGTCTGGTGCATCCTTCATTCCGTGATCCCGTTAGGTTCCGCAAGAGAATATGAGTTTCTGCTCGTTTTATTATATTTCGCTATGCGTGGCTTGAACGGCAAGCGCAGCTTCACTCACGTTTTATACTCACGCGAGATACGTACGCTCTTACGTAATTTGAAATTTATTACTACTTTCAAAATCTTTTTGTGATTCTCTTTTACATATGGGCGATTTCTTTTGCCGCCAAAAAGATTATTTTTGTTTAAAATTTGAATTGGTCGGGATTAATAATGAAATCGTAAAGACATCTATTAAACTTGAATTAAGTGAATTCTTATTAAACTATGTAGTATCTTTGTTCAGATATTGTACATTATGCAATCAATATGCAACCGATAATCCGACTAATCGAAAAAAAACAAGTGAAAAAAGCAATGGAAAAAGAAGATTAACCGGTTGCGTACCAGACACTAATGGTTTTTAAATAGATCAAATCGGCAATATCGCTTGTGTGTGTGTGTGCGTGTGTGTGTGCGAAATCTTCACACAGCTACCTATTTTGCTCATTGTACCAAATGCTCAAAGAGATATAATAGTCACCTCCGAAACACTGAAATAAAATCCTGGGGTATTGCACGCTTTTTCGAACGTACTGTACTGTTCGAAGATAATAAGTTTCTGATTGAAGTACCACGATAAATCGTTCAATGTACCGTCGTGAGCACCTCGCAAATCATTTATCTATTATCGTCATGCACCGTAACGGGGCGCATTGACATTACTATGCCACATTCATAGATCCGCGCGGCCGTTGCGGTTATCAACTTTCTAATACACTCGTCCTGCAATGCGCCGGGGCCATGTCATTAAATAGAGCTATAATATACGGATTGACTATCGCAGGCAGGCAGTACATATCCCCATTATCGCATCGCGTGCTTGTACGCGTTGCGTCGCGTGAAGCAACGCGTGGTGTCATCCTTTTTCATTTCTTTTTATGGGTCACACGCGTATATGTAGAGCACTCGATATCATATTGTTTTTAATTCATTCCGTCTCCGCTTCGACGGAAGTCGGAACGACAAGTGCCGTTCCGTATAATAAAAAGCATTCTGCGCACAAGATATCTCCGAGATAGCATTTATTTAGAATCGTTAAAGCTATTTTAAAAAGAATGCATTATGAGCGAGTGTGAGAGAAAATTGAAAGTTTCGAAAGATAAATTCTAAACGAGCGACTCAGTAAACCAGATACTTAACGCTGGATTATAGATAGTAATTATGATCATCTCGATAGTCACTATAAAATAATGTTGATAAGAAATAATCAAGAGAAAATTTATTCCTTTTAAAAAACAGATTTAAGATTATTTTCTGATTATTTTAGAAAAATATTTACGCATTAGAAATCTGTTTGGACAGATCTCAACAGATTATATTTAGCACGAGAAAGTGAAAAATATAATGTGAGTATCAAGTTCAAACTTAGATTATGATGGGTCATGGCTGTCTATTATTATAGAAAATCATGCTATTTTCCTATATGGCGGAAGTTATTAACACACTTACATCAGCTAAATTACATCAATCTTCGTAACGAAAGTAACATAACTGCAAGAAGGTCTCTGGTTGAATTAAGCCATTGCACATTATAAGATTGTATATAAAATGAGAATAATACAAAATGTGTGAACAACAATCTATTCTATGTTAAGAATAACAGAATTACTTGTATGACGGCCACGAAAACAGAAATAGGATCAAGGATATAAACTTTTAATTATACTTACAATTAGTAACTGGTTTATTTCTTATGCGTCGGAAATGCGTTATTATAAGATTATAAATAAAACGCAATTGTAGAGGAATATATTTATTTTGCAATTATTTTATATATTCTCTCTCTATACTTTACGTTTTAGTACAATACTTCAAATTTATATGTTCTTCTAAATATCTTTTTTATTAAAACTTTCAAGTTTAACACGTTCTAAGTTAATTGATACAGTAATATAGTCGTACAGTACTATACCTGCATAGCATTATACTAAATATAATTTTTTAAAATTAAGAGTTCTTATTATGTTGAAGAAAGCGAATAGCAAGTTCCTCGGATCGATATCTTAGATGCTTTCTACTGTTTTCTACAAGTGAACCACTTGTAAAGGAGCATACTTTACCAGTATCTCCTTCCTGTATGAGTACTACGATGATATCGTACGAACATTACTAGACGTTTCCAATGAAACGAGGTGACCAAGTCATTTAGCCATATTTAACAGAACATCCTACGGCCATCTACCATTGCCACAGAACTGCAGAGTTAGATTAATTTTGCAGCATTAATATAATGTTGACTGCTAATCAACGTTGACCCGAAAACATTAGGAGAATGTCTTCAAACGTGTGCCAATTTCCTATATACATGTTCCTGTACATTCCTCTATTCCTTCCCTTCCTGAAGGAAGGCGGCCTAATAACTAGAGAACTTTGTTGTTAAGGTAAAAAAAATTATATTTAGTCTTTTTTCAGCTTTCTAATTCCTTTCACATTATACTTTCTCATATTGATAGGCTTTCCATATGAAATACGATATCTCTACGGCAGATTACAAGGCAATTCAAGGTCGGCAATTTCGTCAGGACATTGTACTCACTTGAAAAATCGCGAAGGTTTGAACTGTACTCAATGATGAAAGATCGAAGGTCGCAAAAAAAAAAAACGAGAAATGTAATTACACGGTCAAGATCGAATGGTTTTTATTTGATTAGTATCCTAACGAATAAGTTCAACACTCTTTGGTTCTTATAACTTGTATGTTCTTCATGAAAGACAAATTAATTTCAACTTGGATCGATTAACTGATTTTCAAATACGACGTTGAAAAATAGAATACGTAATTGATATATTAATTCAAAGAATAACTAATACGAGATTATACATCAAGATTTAAATCTTTAAAAGCCAAATAAATTAAATGCTAAATGTATAATATAAACTTTATACAATCTAAGGCAACTGAAAAAGTTTTTGAATTCTTGAATAGTCAATCTCATATTAATTTGCAAGATCTATTATGAATGGCTAGGAAATGATCACATGTCTTACAGTTATTTCCTATAACGATGAGAGAAATTCCCGCGCAAGCAAATAGCATTCCATCATTTCTGCTTGACGAGTTTAACGAAGTTATAACTACAATATCCCGATGATCGAAGTGAGCTTCGCGATGCATGTTGCTTAGCCTTGGGTTTCCATTTCAAAGTTGAATGATCTAAAAGGAAGAGTGTATCGAAAATTTCTCGAATCATTGCCATAATGAGGTAATCTTTTGAGGTAATCTAATAGAAGACAGCAAGTCATTGTCATCTAGTGATACTAAATAGTGAAGAGTCATGTAATAACTTTCAAGATCAACATTTTAAACATATATAAAATATTATGCATTATAGTTAAAATGTTATTAAATCGATTATTAATTGAAAAAATAACAAATATCTATTGTAGAAAAGAATAACATTTCAATTTTTGTCAAATGTAAGAAATTGGTGTCAATTGTAGTGAAATAAGGCCAAGATGATTTGATCGGCAAGGTTTTTACGCATCGAAATAGACATTTATGGCGTTGGATGATGTTAGTTGACCATGACGTTGAATGACTTAAATCTCATAAAAATGTTTAGGATTAAGAAATCCGTGCAATGCTATAAGAAACCAACCGGAAACTACAAACAGAACCAATCGTTTTGCGCAATTTGTACAATCGTGCGATTACACAAGTTGTCGTTATTGTATTAAAAATTCTGTAGAACAATTCGGTATCTTGTCGAGTCCATGGCAGTCAAATCAACGGATGTACCCAACGAGGATATCATGCTCAGCTAGCATCCTCATATTTTATTTTTTAGCACCTAGATTCTAGATTACTTTGACCTTAAAGAGCTTTAGACCTTCGAGCCACTCATGGTTTCTACTAGAATAACAGATTTACGAGATTGTACGTTTGCACGTTGAAAGGCCTATATATATTTTCAGTACAGGCGTGTACATTTTCATTGCGAAAAGATTCGCAATTCGTGTGGCTTTACGTACAATTTGATTGAGACAATTCCTTTTCTTGGAATGCAGTCAGGGTTACAAAACCGCAGTTGCCCGAACGTACACTGTAGCATCGTGTGTTTCTTACACAGTCATTGCAAAACGATGAGGCAAATATTATCCATGAAGTACAACCGGTGCGAACACACATTGCCGGACACGACGGGGCTGGTCACTTCGACAGTTTTAAGATCACTTTCACCCACGGCCAGGGCCGGCTTCAGGCCTTGCCGATCCGAAAGGACATCTCGTTGCCAGACAGAAAAAAAAATGATTGTAAATTATTCCATTTTAACATTCGATCCTAGTGGGATGATAGATCGATATATTGCCTTGCGTTTTCGTTTGCGGTATCTAAATTTAAAAATAGAAGTTAGATGAAACTATCAGATTTTAATGTTTGTAGAAACTGAGATATTTAGTATAATTATATGAAAAAAAATTGCACTGTACAGAATAATATATCACAGACATGATCGACGTAATATTTATTTTTAAAACTGACATGCCTTATAATTTCGACTTTTTTGGACTTTTATGTTGCAAGAAAATTGCTCGATTCTATACTAATAATATGATTGTTAACTTATACCTTACATAAAAAAGGAGAGAAATTCAGATACGCTCTAAAAATAATATTGCTTGCAATGTACGTATATAATGATTGACAAGTAGATTGAAAACTCCAAGGTGTATAAATATAGTGAAACCGATCCTGTTCGTGGTCCATTACCAGTAGATACTGGCCCACTCTCTCGACACGTAAACGCACACTTTTCAAATCGACATCATGAATCTTCACATCCTTGTGACGTCTTATATACAACGTAATTGTTAAGCAATCAGAACCATGAGATAATAAGTGGGAGAGCTCAAAATGAGTTGTTACGTCATACTTTTGATGCGCAATCATTAATATCAGTGACATCTTAAGGATGAGGTCAGCACATAACGGAAATTTCCGTAATCGATATTCCTATACACGGAAAAAATAAATTTATTAAATTTTATCTGACAATCATTCATTTTTAGATAGAGCATAATTTCTAAACAGTTTTATGTATCTTTTTGTAAAAAAATCCTAGACATCTTGAAATTACTGAAAAGAAGTCATAGAATTATTAAAATTCTACATAAGACTAACAGTCTGTCAATAACCCTGTCCAAAAGTCGATAACTAGTTGCATAAAATTTTATGAACTTATTTTTTCTGTGTATTTGAGCAATTCAGAATTTAAAGACCTTTAAATCTGTCTAACATAAACAATTAAATTAATAACAAAAATTTATAGAGATGACGAGATTTAAGCAAACATAAATTCTGTAATCGATATTCCTATACACGGAAAAAATAAGTTCATTAAATTTTATCTGACAATCATTCATTTTAAACAGGAAGCAAAAAAATTCAAAAAATTCAAAAATTCAAAAAACAAAATTTTGATCTATCGTTGTTTGAATGACGTATTACAAGAAATAAAGTAATATAATTACGATGTAAGAAATTTACTATTTTGAAAAGTTAAAAGTCAAATAATTAAGGAAGTAATTTCTGATCTTTAGTACAACGCCTATATAATAATATAATATTAATATAAGTTATTCGCAAAAAATAATTCTTTTAATATTTTACTGCAAGGATAAAAGAAGTAAAATAAACAAATGTAAAAATACTTAATTTTCATAAAAATTTTCCATTTAAAACACAATGTATGGACATGTTATACAGATTTGTAATTCTTTTTATGTATTGTTTAATTCAGAATATCAAATTTCTAAAAGAGAAATTTCGGTTTTCAATTAATCCGGTTTATAGTTTTATAGTTTGTAATTCTTAATGAGCATGGTGTGTGATCTAAAATTAATTCGTTAATTATTCCAATACTTGTTTTAAAAAAGAGAAAAATATACTGAGGCATCTATATATAGCCTATAGTACTATTATTACAGAGAATCGAGACGTCAAAATGATAAGAATGATTATAAATTTACCGCAAATCAATTTAATTGAGATTAGTTTCCTTGGCCTGCATGCGACAAAAACTAGAATGTTGCTTCCTCATATCAGTAAAAAGTTTGTTAGCATAAAATTACCGACGAATAACAACGGATAAAAACAATGTTTCTGAGAAGAGAACGAAGTCAATAGGTTCTGATAAGACGTAAGCGACGAAGTAATTAAAACTTTGATTGCTGTCTCATGACACTTGTCAATGGTTTTTCTTTTATTGACGTCTTCTCGAGAAATGACGCACATGGAAAATGATAAAAGAATTCTTTTCCGGCAATCATCGTAGTTAATATTCATATGTAACTGTTTCATTTGCATGAAAATATCATCCAAAGTAATCTAAGTAAAAACGTTATAATATACAAATGTTTTCCATCTCTTCTCAATATCGAAAGCAAATTAACTCGGAACGAATACATGTTTTGCTGAGCATATTTTCTCCATTTGTCACTTAAATAAATTTGAAAATTGTATATCCCCTAACCAGACATTAAAAGGATTTTGCAAAAGCATCTAGACATATGACTTGCGTGACTGTAATCGGTACATAACAGATACAGCTGAACCGGATGTCGTAAAGAGCATTAGTTCGGTACATTGGACATTCTAATGATTAGAGAGATTAAAAAAAAAAGGTTACATGACCATTCCGTGACATTCTTGAATGGGATCAAAACGAAGGTCGGGATAATCCGGGTTGAAGTATCATTAGAGAAAAATGTGAAAGGTTTTACAATTTAGATTGCGATCCCCACAAAATATACGATTCCATTTTTATCATTCTATTGAGCGAAACAATTTTGTTTTCCCTCTCTTTTTTCTTCAAATTAGATTAAATCTGTCATCTTACATTAAAATATTGCTTGAAAGAGAATCACTTGAGCAATTGCAACCGCGATATAATGTAAAAAGAATTTATTTTGTTTTTCTGGAGCTATCATTCTATGGCCAGTATAGCCGAACGTATATATGTACATACGTCTTTTGTTTGAATTACTAAAGATCTACGCAGTTTCAATATCAAAATTCTCAATAATTTATATTTTAATTATCTTTTCTTTAATTATTTTTCTAACATCAGATGAGATTTACATTCTAGATTTTTTAAATGATATGTATTATCGATTATATTTTGACGCATACCATCAGTGATCGAAAGAACGTTTAATTTTATCACATACATTATCATATATCATGCGACATTGATAAATTGTATCATAAATATTTAATTGTCATTTGCCATATTGTTTCTCCAAATTATTTTTCTTGCTAATAAAATAATAAAATTGTTTGCGTTATATATGCATGATTATGTATACGTATGATAAAATTGAGTTCATTTACATTTCGAATTCTCTTAACGCTATCATAAAGTGGCGTGTTAATTATAAAATCAGGCCGCCTTCCACAATCGAAGCATTCATTTAAAGCTATGTGTCTGATATCGTGAATCCATAAATCGCGGCGGATCCATAAATTCGCGGATTAAATGATCTTTAGGATGGATGTATCCACATATTTTAGTCTATCTTACGTACACTACGAATACACGTCAATTAATTTTGATTCATTCCTTGAGTTGGCCAACTCATTAGCGAGGAATCCAAGTCGTGAGATTATAATGAAGATTTGGTCGAAAACAATATTCAATATACGATAGGACCGTAATTAACTATTGATGATTGAAGTCTTCTCATAAATAGCATAGCATGTCATAAATAGCATAGCTATTGATAGCTCATAAGAGTTCGTGAGATTAAAAAAAAATACAATAACTGCTTGGTTAAATTAATTAAGTACAGGTAAATGATTTATATGCAACTTTAATTTATATATGTCATAATTTCCATTTATATATGTCATGTGTCTGTGGATGTGTAACATGTTCACAACATTTTTCTGATTTTTTGCATATTAACTGCAGGAATTATTACATGATTGTTGTACAAGAGACATTTATAAAAACTTATATTGCATTATAGATTTCAAATTATTCGCTCAGACTTGTAGTCAAAAGTTATGAACAGAAAAAACAACATATTACTTATTAAAGAATGACTTATTAATATATCTCCAATGATATTTTTCCATAAATAGAAAAAGAATTATAAATTCTCAAGTTAAGCATTTCGGAATTTCTTCTTTTATTTTTAATTTTTAATTTTAATTTTTAATTTTATGAAGATATATTATTCAGCCATAAATAATATTGTCCATAGCTGATTCTCAATTAGCATGAAAATTTCATTTAGCTTATTACAATATATTAAAAAATTAGAAAGTGGTAAGAACACTTCTTTAAATATATAATTCTAATAAAATTTATTTAAAAATATCAAGAAAAAAAGAAGCCAAGTCATGATCTTCTTCGATAACATTGAATTATATAATGTGCATTGAAACACAATTTATCTGTTTGTAATGCTGTTTTTATCGTTCTCTCTCTCCTTCATTTACAAAATGTTGAGGCCTAAATGATATGATATTCGCGTTATGCATGATAGGCAAGCAAAAGGAATGATTTCCGAGCGCAGTTAAGAATTACAGGGAGAGTTCGATGTCAAGTGTGCATGTGACATGCAATGATTCCATTTCTTTTTTTATTGTAGTATCAGTAAAATTGCACAAAAAGATTGCCGAAAAGTCTTATTCGACATATAAATTGTAACGACAAACTTCAATAAGCAAACGAATCAAAGCGAATGTTACGAAAAAAAAGTGCAAGTAGTTATGCAAATTAAATTAAATTAAATATTATTTCCAGAATCATTAATTGTGGTAAAAAATTTATGTTCCTTTGATTAAATATTAGCAATTTATTTTGGAGCGAAATTTTACTTTTACTTATTAGTTTTATTTTTGCTGCTAACTATAATTAAATAATAAAAATTATTGCTGCTTACTAGAATTATTATTATTAGTTATTATTAGTTATTATAATTTAATCTCACATTCCGCCGAGTAAATTTTAATATCAGTAATGATTGATCGGTTCCAGTCGGTACGTAATGTAATATAATGTTCCGTTTCGGTTTGGTATTCCCGGCATTTAGCAATGCGCAATTGGAAAGTAATTTATATAAATTGCCCCACATGCTATTGCCTGAAAGTATCCTTTTGTAAAATCCTTACTCGATGATCGTTTGATTCAAATTCTGTTATTGAGATAATTAACGTTATCCATCTCTCTCATTTCAAGAATCTGCACAATATTACTTGAAGAAAGCCATAACGCATAAATGATAGATCGGTATGTAGGCTACGTTGCGGCTACTGGTTTTATGTTTACGAGAATCACGTTGTGCTCTAATAGTATTTAATAGTGGATGTATGCAATATCTGTACACCGCTAAGGGATCCTTATTTGGCAATTCTCGTCTGTAAATCGGAAATTTCAAGTAACATGCAGAAAAAGGTTCAAATAAGATCTTTAATGATGCACGAGCGTTTTCACAACAGCCTGGTACGCATGGACAGTCAACAGAAACTTGGACGTAGAATCACGTGCAGTGAGTTAAAGAGAGACTTATTAGAGGCATCTCGCACATTGTAGTAAATTTTCCCGGCATTGGCCGGCGCGATATCCGCTTTTTCCGCACACTGCAAACTTTCTAGCAGTGACGTACAGTTTCTCGACGCAAGCATGCAGCTGCATCTGTACGGTGCTCGCGCTCGCCGCGCGAGTCATTGCAAAATCGTGATTGCATTTCGTCGGGAGGTGAATTTCCCTACGCTGGCATATGTATACGCAAGACAGAGGAAAAACTATGGAAAACGCAGAGGCTATCTATACATATATGTACAGATACTGGGGTAATATTCAAAGAAACTGCGTGCACGGCGTGCACGCGCCTGGACCGCGCGCGCGGATGCTGCGACTCCGAAATCGCGACGGCGACGTTACCGCATCCGCGACGTAACGCCCGACTGCTTGTTTGTAATGTACAAGAACGCGGATGTCGATCTGCAACTGATTAAAATATGTTGATGTCTGGTGTATCGTTAGACGCACGCTATTTCCATATACTTTCCAGCCGCACGTTTCGGATACATATCTCTTTCTCTATCTCGTAAATGTCACGTGAGAACAAGTTTGCTTTAAGTTATTTATGTTATTTAAGATTTTCAAACGTATTTACAACGGGTCAATAAGAAGTAATAGTTAAAAGATATTTAATAATAAAAAAAATTAATTTTAGTCAGTTGTTTTAATAAATTTATTTATTCATTATTTTGTTCTCGCGTGTGTTTTTATTTTTCATGTTAGCAGATAATTTGCAGTACACGATATAGGAAGATTGCTCGATCTCGAGTTTTAATCGCGAACTTCCGCACCGAAGGATGCGATCGCGTAATTTTCATTACGTATATTACGGTTATCGTACACGAGATGAATGGCCGGTGCAAGCGATGAACAGATGATTCGTGCAAGTGATCCTGTATCCACTTTTCGAAGATTTTTTTAATTTGCTGCAGGCCGGAAACAAATTATTTTGTATTCTTGTATCGCTGACAAAATAAAACTATGAAATTAAATTTAATGGAGAAGGATCTTTTTATTGTTTATTTCGTACTGAATGCTTCGGTAATGTTTTTTTATTAAAAAAATAAAGAACTTAAAGTGAACTTCAAAGTGAAAAGATGGATGCTTCAAAGCGACTTTCAACTTTCTTAGGCTTTGGCTCTCAGAAACTGGTATTTTAATAAATCTGATTTGTAAATGTTATGAGATTTATTTTCTAATTTGTAAATCATCAGGTTTTTAATTCTTAAAAATGTCCAAGTCTTCTTTACTAATTCCTTTAAAAATTCGCGGTTTAAAAGCTACAGTAAAAAGTCACTTTTATCGATAATATTATTTCCGGTGCGCGGGACTACAAAGTAATAGCTTGCAGTAAAGCCAAGAGTCGACGGGGATTACGATGTAAGCTAACCGCGAGTTATGTAACCAGTGTATAACTGAACGACTCCTTACTCAGGTAAAGAGGGAAACAATGAGCCGTTAAGCATCGCTTGTACAATTACTGGTAGTTAGAGCGTAATAAGTGATATTCAATAACTTTTATCGAACTATCATGATTAAAGGTGATCAACTATGTTCACACTGCATGATTTTATGTTTTTGAGAAATTGTAAATTAATTTCGTGTAACACACAAACAACATTCAAACATTATATCCGCAGCTTTATCATGATTACAATCGATGATCGATAATCTATTTTTTTATACTGTATGCAATTAAAGTAACTTCTAGCAATGCGATAGCATATTTTTTAAACATCTGCGTCACGAAAAAATTGTTCATGAAAAAAATGTTAATTTTTATTTATTAAAATTTAATTTAAATTTTTTTTATTAAAACAGAAAATTGCTTCGAATTTGTGTATAACACATAAAAGTATTGTTAATAATAAAATAGTTTTTCTTGATTTTTAATAATTTTGATAATTACTTTTACGTAAACATGCCAATAAACAAAAATAAAATGATTGGTTGGCAAGTATCCGAATTATCGGTCGTTTACGGAATATCGAAAACGCGGGCTCGATCGAAGTGAGATCAATCTGTACTTGTAAAGCACGCATCTTCTCGAGGTCAGATTAAGAAATCGAACTTCAGGCCAGCGCGTCTGTTCAGTAGCCGGTATCTGAGAAAGGAGAGATCGCAGGTGTTGCGTAACATTCTGAGGTAATTTATACCACTCATGGTTAACAAATACCACGTACCGTAGCTTTGTGTGAGCAGCACAAGTTATTTTGCACTCTCTCCTTGGTATGCGAACTATAAATTGCCGAACAAACGTTGCGTTTGCGATGTTGACCCTTCCAATCGTAGTGCTCATTACCTTCATGCTAAGATTTATTTACACTACGCGATCCTAAGACGATATCTCACAATACACATGCACAATTGACTCCTATAATCGATACGTTCTACGGCTAAGTTGAACTGTTTAAAATTGCTTTAAGATACCAATCTCGCATCTCTTGAAACAAAGTCAATTGTTTAAAGAAAATTTATTCGTTTAATCTAATTATTTTTATGATGTGAATAAAATAATTACTGTTATTGCGCGTTATGAAAGCCTTTTGCTTTCTTAACAAAAATTGAAAAGTTCAAATAAATCTCAATTTGTATTGAGTTATGGGCTTCGCTAAACTGTTGCTTGCAAAGAGAAACGGTCGCAAGAGCTATGTGAAACTAATAGAAACTATAATAGTGGAGAAATTATGATCGTCGCCGAGCAATATTAATCGATACCGCATTGAATTAATTGGTGAGAAATCGTAAGAGAGAGAGAGAGAGAGAGAGAGAGAGAGAGAGAATGCGGATATTGTGTTATGTGTATTTGAACAGTGAATGTTTTCCGCTGTAGAAAATAACATAATGGAAATAGAGAGATAGGTTGCTATTTGTTTAATTGAACTTTCAGTATTTGAACATAAATTAAGAGAAAATAAATGTTCAAATTGATGGGGAGCGTTGAATCAACAGAATAATACATACATCCATGAATAAATGGAGCGAGAATTATGTACAGGTGATAGATAGCAAAGGGAATATTTGCGCGTCAAATAAAAAATTTCGACTAACTGAAAATGATGATAAACTTATGTTCAAAGAAGAAATAAGGACGATTTAGCGACGTAAAATATTTTGGAAGTGTAAACTATTAAATAAAGATTGAAATTTAAAGACTATTATAAAATGCGGCCTTGATTTATAGGCCTATTTATTTATTAAAATGTTTTTGCTAATATAGACCTTGGGGATAAATCATTCGCAGTCAATACGTGTAAATAACGTTTCTGTTCAGATATTAAGTGACTCAAGGTTGATGAGAATCGTTAAATGCCTCAGGGCAAATTTCTCGGGCAATAAAATTTTTGAAGGCGTTCATTAATAAAATTGAGAGTAAGAAGCACGATTGTTAAAATTCTTTTTCTTTTGTTTTAGTACTTTCATCTTCATTCGTAATAAAAAAGAGAGAAAAAGAAAGAGAGAGAGAAGGAGAAAGAGGGAAAAAGAAAGAGATACAAAATTATCAGCACAAGTTTATTGGGAAAGATTCATACAAAATACAAGTATTTCTATCATTTTTTTTCTGTTGATATTTACATTTAATGTTAGGGTATTTTCCAGGATATTGCATTTTAATGTATGTATGTACAATGCGATGCGTTGCGTCGATGCTTTAGATGGCAATTTCAAAATTGCATCATTAGCGTCCTACATTTAATTCGGGAGTGAAAGCATGGTGACCGACTTACACGTAATGAAAAATTCCCAATGATGCTGGATCTCGTAAGAATTATATAATAAACCGCTCGAGTTATCGCATAGGTGATACAATACATTTCATCTGATATCAATTTGAAAATTTTATAATAACGTATCGATATTAATAATGGGTTTCCTAATGGATAATATATGCAAATGTCAATCGGTCAATGTCAATTAACTAGTTTCACATACTAATTTGTACTTATATATATGTACGTTATAGTTGTGAAAGTTTTATCTAAGATTAATAATAATAATCAAGGAAATAGATGTATTAATATCCGGCCGAACTGGATATTTTTGTTCAATAATCTTTTTCATAAATTAAAATTTACGTACACTTTTCATTTAACAAGATACACGCCGTTAGTATCGAACTTGAATCTCAGTTTAAGACTAAAGCTGGAAAAATATAATCATATAATTAAATTCATAACAAATTAAGATAAAACTGATACATATTTCTAGAATCCTCCCCCTCCCCTTCACTACCGCAGAGGAAATGTTGCGAAAATATTATTTCAGGATATCTAAAGATGTGTAAATTCAGGCGAAAAAGATTATTAGGCTTAAAAAACGGCAGTTTGACCGGTTAGCACATCTTCTATTTTCTTGATTGTTCATCGTAATCATGTCTTATCTAATATATGTCTTTATAATAATAATAATTATCGATGTTGCAAAATGTGAAACATCAACGTGTCGAAACGTTGACTTTGAAACAAAAAAAAGTTGAATAACTACCGCGGTTTTTATTGCACATAAAAAATAAATAAGAAATAGTCGTATTATTAATTGATATTATCTAATCTTACTTTGTACTTTATATCATGTCATATTAGCGCGTCATATCATGTCATTTTATATCATCTCATCATAAAAGACATTAATAATATATCAGTTAAAAATCAGTTAATTATTATGCAAAATTCTAAGAAGCGTAACAATAATATTAAAAATAGCTTAATAATAATATTAAAAATAATAAAAAAACATTCTCTGAAACACACGCACACACATTGTGTGTGTATATTGTAATTCGTCATATTTATGTCGTAAAAGAATAAGTAATAGTGTACTAAATAAGAATTATTCGTATTTTATTTTAACAACGCTTTGAAATTAAAAATGATATGAATTCCTTTGAAAAGCATTATCAATAATTACAGAATATACGTTTTATTCGCACACAATGTCGGCAAGACTTAATACTCGGCACTAATTTTCAATGTAGGTCAATGCTTGTTCTATGAGAAATACTGGGTACCTATAGTGTCGACATCCATTAAAAAAAAATCGTTTGCGCAAACATGCATTGACCGTGCGTATATTTAGCATTAGTGCGTTTTGACACCTGCACCGTTAACGCTACTATCACTTTTTTGCAGGGAGGATAGCAGCGATCTGTCTAGGTCTTCTTGCACTTGTGATCGGCATAGTGCTCAGTAGCATACCATGGGTTGATTACCTCATCTTGAAAGTAAGTATAAAACTTTTAATACGTACATTCGCAAAACGATTCGATATTCGATAAATATGTATTACAGTCATCGTGACATTTTGAGAAATTGTATAGTTTTTTATTTTTCGGTATTAAGAAGATTTAAAATTATTGTTGTATATTATATGAAAATGTAATGTGATCTCTTGTTTATGTCAGGATGTTTTACAAATTGCAACAAGTATATTTATCACCTTAAAAAAGAAGAAAAGAGAAAAAAACAAATTAACTTAATATTTAATTTTTTAAACACAATTCTGTTGCCGATAGTCTATTTTATCGTGTTTATCGTGTTTAATCGTAAAGCTATTGTTTTAACATATTTTATTTTTGATATTACTTTCGATCTTACTTTCAAAATTAATAATATAAAATTATATTTAAATAAACCAAGCACATTTAGACAAAATAAGTCTCACGCGATGAATATTTAATATTTTTACGACATACGTTTGTGTAAAGTACATTTGCATTCGCAGTAAATACCTTTTGAATATCTTTCATTGTCTAAAGCCATATTATGCACGCAAATTATGTCGTCTGCAGATAATTTATGTCTGTAAAAAAGTAATTGCTATTACAGTAATTATAAATAAAAAATATTATTACAATTTTTGTTTGAACAGCGTTATTTGCACAAATTCAATTCAAAGATTATAAATAATTCATAATTTTTAATATAATAAATTAACTTATTAACTGATATTATTGTAATTATATCATATGATTATTATAAATTATCACAATTCATAAATTATTGAAATCAAATGTAGAATCGTTAGCAAAAATTAGTACGTAGACTACACGATTTCTTCTAACATTATTTCACAATTCACAATTTCACATTTTTCTAACATTATTTCTAACGTTTCAACTATCGGCTATTAAATTAATTTGCGGAAAAGTGATTAGATTAATCTCCGGAAAAGCGATTAGATTAATCTACGTTTTGTTGCTTAATTACTATAAGTTTTGCAACATAAGTGAAAATTTATTTCCGTTCTTAAACTTTCCCTTTCTGCGCATTTCCTTCTCGTCGAAAAAAGAAAATCAGAATAAAAGCCTCCATTTACAAAAAGAATCTTGAAAGTGATTTCCCACATCAATGATTAAGAATACAGTTGAACATGCTCTTATTAGTTTGCTTTCAATTCTTCTTTTTTTAATTTCTCCGGAAATTATATGAATCGCCAATGCGGTAGACATTTGATATACAAAAACTTATTCACGTAAGAATGCCAGGTGCTTGATGAAACGATCAATGCGATAAATAATATCGGCCGCTAATAATCCAGTTTTCTGAGATAATAAACAATAAAAACTCTGATCACAATTTTTTTCGAGTTGACTAATGACCATTTTGCATAAAAATATCGTGATAAATAACTCTAAACGCAGATGTGCGCACGTGTACAAATTGCAGTTTTAATATAAGAGAAACCGTGTTTACGCTGGTAATAATATCAGCAATTCACCGCTCCTTTTCCAGCAACTGCGATTATGGAACGGCTCGCTCTCCTTTCAATATTGGCAGAAGCCAGGCGTAATTCGATTGACCAAAGTCTATATATATAACGTAACCAATACCGAGGGTTTTTTGCAGTATAACGAGAAGCCAAAACTCCAGGAAGTTGGCCCGTTCGTTTATCGGTAAGACCGACATTTATTTATTTAGTGCCGAGGCAATCGAAGAGTATGGTCTTCTAAAAATCGTATTCAAATATATTTTTCTTCGAAGAGTTACGTACCTTTATCGTTACTTTAGTTTTAGTTTAGTTTTTAATTTTATTACTTTTTAATCATTAGTTCTTCTAATTTTTCTAAAATCTTTCCTTTACATTCTAATGCTGATATAAGTTTGCAAACTGTCTGTAGCTTTGTTAGATAACAATAATCAAAACTGAATATTTTTTGTAGAGAGGATATGGAAAAAGTTAACATCGTGTTCCACAATAACGGAACTGTTAGTTATCAACATAAAAAAATTTTAAATTTCGTGCCTGAAATGTCTGAAGATGGAAACATCAAAGTGATGGTGCCGAATTTACCTTTGCTGGTGAGTCAATCAATACAATTAATAAAGTATTGACTGGAGCATTCGTTAAAAATTTGAAGGTATAAGTAAACGAATGCTTTTTTTTCTTTATAGACACTTTCGACGCAAAGCAAGAGTCTTCCTCGTTTCATCACAATGGGATTGTCAATTTTCTTGAGCGGAATGCACATGAAACCCTTCATTCCTATAACTGCGCAGGAATTAGTCTTCGGGTATGACGATCCATTAATTAGCCTTGGTCATCGATTTCTTCCTAAAACAAGACGGCCCATGAGCAGAATGGGCCTGCTTCTCGGAGTAAGTACTACGTAATAATCGTTCACATATTTGCTTTCCATATTTTCTTTATGCAACATGTATTGTTGCGAAATACATGTGCTAAACCAACATTCATTTAGCAATTTATAATCCAAATCCTTATTGTAGAGAAACGGCACATTAAGCGAAATATCTACGATATTTACCGGACACAAGAATATGAAAGAGTTCGGTTTGATAAATCGATTGAACGGGCTCGATCATTTGCCATACTGGCCGAGCGCACCGTGCAATTTTATTACGGCATCGGAAGGTAAAAACCATGTTTTATTTTTATATACATAACATGGAACGGCGTATTGGAAATTTAAATTTTTAATTGCTCTGAAATTTTGTTGCAATAAAATACAATTAGTTCTGTTACGAGTAAGTGAACTGCTTTTTGTAGGATCTTTTTTTCCGCCGCGGGACCTAACTGGTGCGGACGTTATTCATCTCTGGGACAAGGATCTCTGTAGGACATTGCCATTGCAATACCGCGGACCGGTAGAGAAGGCTGGCATCAAGGCGGATTTGTACACTCCGCCAGATGTACTTTTCGGTCGATCGAACGAATCAATGGAAGACTGCTTCTGCTCGGATGGCATTGCCACTTGTCCTCCGCGAGGCTTGCAGGATATTAGTCCGTGTCAATACAGTAAGTATTTCACAAAATTAATAAAATCCTTAAACACCGTTCGAACGTTATTAAAATCTTTTATTTCAGGTGCACCAGTATACGTCTCGTTTCCACATTTTTTTCAAGCAGATCCTAAGTTGTTAGATGCTATTGAAGGACTCAAACCGGTCGAAGAACTCCACAGAACATATTTCAAAATCCAGCCAGTAAGAAAAAAATCTATAGAAAAAGTTCTAATCCATATTCTAGATGTGCTAAGCTTTCTTGGTATAGGCTCTTCTGATATATGTACATTTAAAAAAAATAATGTTATTACTACTAATCAGTTCTGCCGTCTATCAAGACTGAAATTAATAAAATAAAAATGGACAAATAAAAAATTAATAAGAAAAAGAATAAAAAATTGATTAAATTATCAATTGATGACGCATTAATGAATAAACTAAATGCACCAATAGATTGAGAGTATAAGTATTACGATACAGTATCAGCGATACTGAAATTACCATATTTAAAATCTAAGATAATCATAATTCTTTTTTTTATTTCCTTCTTTTAGAAACTAGGAGTACCGATCGAAGGGAAGGTTCGAGTGCAATTAAATTTGAAAGTAGAACGACAGCCCAATATCGCAGTAGTCGCGAATTTTCCCGACATAGTCTTTCCGATTATGTGGCTCGAGGAAGGTGTGGAGGACCTCCCGCCGCCCATTAGGCGATTGATTTACCTGTCGACCACGTTCGCCGACATCGCTGTGCCCTGCTTGACGTATGGCTTGATTCTAGTCGGATTGACGATTATTATTACGGTGTTCGTGAAGGCGTATAATAGCCCGGTACTGGCGCACGAAGCGATCGAACTCGGCAAGAGGACCATCAGAAGAGGCTCGTCCTTCTTAATAAATGGTCAGCATCGACTGATGGCCGGTCGGGATTCCTACATCTTGCTAACCACCAATGACATGGACGAGAAACAGGATATTATGGAGATCTGATGAACATTGTTTTATACATTAAATCCAGTAATGTTAGAAATATTATTCATAGAACGAGCGATAATTAATGACGCCTAGTCTCGATTTCTTGTGAAATAAATCAACTTCGATATTACCAACATCTCGTCAAGAAACATGATAATTTTTTTTTTTTGTCTCTCGACGATCGGAGTCTGATGATTATTAAAAGAATTTAAGATTGAAGGATTAATCAATCTCAGGATCTAAGGCAATTAAGATCTGAGATGTTTAAAATGCATAACTCAAGGCACTTAAGTTTCAGAAATTCT
Organism: Tetramorium bicarinatum; assembly: GCA_928718305.1. NCBI lineage: Eukaryota > Metazoa > Arthropoda > Insecta > Hymenoptera > Formicidae > Tetramorium > Tetramorium bicarinatum. The sequence continues at coordinate 14,272,340 of OV788320.1, forward strand.
AGAACATAAGTTAATAATTTAGATTGTAATTACTTTGAATTTGAATTAATATGTAATTTAAGATATTTAACGGGATAAAGGACTTGCACGAAAAATCAAAGACGTGTGAAGAATAAAAGTACTTTTTTTATCAAGATTTTAATCATTAATAAAGTATATTTTAAGAACTCTTATACAATCTTTCTTTGTGCAACTTACTGAAAGGTTACGAACTTTTTATTTATATAATTTAGGTTGTATTCGGTTTTACAATTTCACCAAATAGAAGCAGAAACTACGTACTATATTTCTAGAATGTAATTAAGATTTAGAAAACTTCAGCATTAGTTATTTAAAATGTTTGGAGCCACATATCATTCTAATTGCTCAATCTAAGTATTCCAAGATTAAATAAATAATTTACAATTTTAATATTTTGGGATTAAAAAATTACAAATATATTTTACTGCGTGTGTGTATGCGTATGTGTGTGTGCGTATATGTATATATATATATATATATATACGGTAAAAAATTTGCATTAAATATAAATTAGTAATTTATCTTGTTAAAAAATTAAATTAAAAATTAAAGCTAGGCGTCATTAATTGATATGGCATGGTGTAATATAAAATGTGTTTTATTTGACTGCATACACCAAAGTTTCGCTTTTGATGGTCAAGAGGATTAATTAATCAATTATGAAATACGTGCAGGCAAAATTGGTTTGTATTACGTATATAAAAAGTCTTATTGATTTTATACGGATTTATTCAGTTGAAATCCGTAGAAAGTTTCGTTGTTTAATGGAATTCAAATTCGCCAAAGAATATATATGGATATATATATTCTTTTATATATATATATATATATATATATATATATATATATATATACATACATATATATATCCATGATCTTTCACAATATGTGAAAGTAACAGACAATCATTATAATACTTTATAGCAATAATAAAGTGTAATACAATATAGCATTATCCATTATTAATTATGGAAGAAAAGACAAAATTTTTGGGATATGATGGGCGCTTGGATGGACAAACTATAATTAGGAGTTACCTGATAATTTTCAGTATCGCGAGAGATCCCAAGATCATATTAAATATGTTATTGTATCTGTGATTCCATTCTTATTTATATATAATATGTAATATGCACTTGAATAAAGAGCAACGAGGGGAGAAGCTTCATTGGCAATTATGTGAATGGATGAAACTTTCACTTGTAGCGATCGTGGCAGGATGGCGCGTAAGACGATGCTTCTTCTCAACGTGTCTCACTCGTACTCGGCCATAAAATCTAGTGCAATATTAGTAATTGTATGTTAAGTATACCATCGCCGACAATGTATGATGAAACAACGTCGATTAGAAGTAAGGTCAGTTGTACCGACAACTTTAGCGCTACATGTGTATCTGCCTAAAGCTAATTTCGGTTAAACACTCGGCGGAGCGCAGTTCTAGCTATAGAGGAATATTGAAAATGCAAATTTAGATAATTATTATATTAATGTTAATTGATCGAGTCGGTGCGATGTAAGTTAAAGATGGTTTGACGATTAATCAAATGAGTGATACATCGAGAACGTAATGCGACTACGTATCACATTTTAATACCTACTTGTAATCTATAAACATCGAAGATGAGAAAACACTGTAAGGTAAGCTTGTTATTGCCTGAATGGAATTTTGTAATTGGATTTTAATAAAATATGTTTATCCAGATATCACTGTACACTTTTCACATTCAGCTGTTATCTACTTGATGTACTTTATAGTATGTAGTTATGTATCTTTCCGATTATATGAAATCAATTTTTATGCGTGACTTGTATTTACAATGTCTAAGAATATAATTAATGTAGTCGACGTTTTTATTACAGTTCTTCGTCGCCGTAAGTGAGAAATAAACATCGACGCAGTATGCAGTAGACCTATGATAATTTTATGTAAATGCATCGGTCAGTTATATTTCTTTTTGTTTTGATATTGCAATTATTGGAAATTTCCGCAAGGTTTTGGTCCCAGCGACGAATATACCGTAAGTATCTTACAAAAATATAATGAATTGTAATGTCTCTTTGATGTTTTCGTGATCACAGGATTGTGCATGTTTTCGACTGAAAAGCAAAGAAAGTATTCAATAATAATCTTATTATAAAATAAAAAATCACATTGATATAGATTCTGTGAAATGTTTCATATTATTTCAGTTGTACCTTAGCTTTTAGATTTGTGATGCTGCTTGCCTTTTTAGTTCCATTCTGTACCTCTTGCCGTTTTCCTTTAAATAACTTCGCCATAGCTAGAAGACAATAATCGATTACGTAATTTTTATTCGTAAATTTAAATACTCTAAAATTAATTGTTGATTTCAAAAATAATATAAATGCTATTTTATAGAGTGAATTTTTGAAAAAGGAATTCTTATTTTACCTGTTCGCGGCGGCGGAGATTGTATGACATCAGCGTCGTCCTGCGTGCTATCTACTTCCGCTTTCTCTGGTACTTCAGCACGTTCGTCTTCTTCGACTTTTTCTATCGAATTCTCGATATCTTCTATAGTTTTCTTCGAAATTGCTGATACTATTGATTTTCTAGCTGTCTTTGCACTTGAATTTTGTTCGTTGCTCATCTTCATCTCTTTGTCATCTTTTTCTTTTTCATCCTCTTCGTTCTCCTTTGAAGATTCTTTTTCGTTGCTCGTTTCTTCGATACTTCCAGATTTTAGTCTCGGTGGTTTTGGCGGTGGTATAGGATTCGTCATTTGTTCTGATTCCTCTTCCTCTTCTATCCTCGAGATTCCCATTTCTGTTGATTTTTCAACATCTTGTGTTACTGTCACTGTCTTTTCCATACTTTTATTTTCTTGATTTTCATCATTTTCGCTAATATCTATATTTGCATTGCTTTCAATATTTTCATTATCATGGCTTTTATCATCGAGATTTTCTTGTGAATTTTCTGGAGTAATTTCCAAAGACGCAATTGCAATTTTTTCATCATTCGCTGAAGATGAAATTTTTTCGTTATTAGTATTTGTATTTTCTTTTGATGACTCTTCCGAAGAATTTATTCGAATATCATTATTATTGGATGTTTCACTATTTTCATCAGGCTGATGTGGGTCATTTTTTTCATCCGCCGATTTCTCCGTACTGTCCATTCGATGTTCATTTTGCATATTTATAGGAAGTTTTAAAGGAGGTAGAAGACTTTTTTTCTCTTCCTATAAAATCGATAAAAAACTCATAAATAGTCGCATTAATTTAAATTAAGTAATGATTAATAACGCGCATTTGTCATGCGCGTATCTGTACATAACACAGCTGCATTTACCATGGAGTCCGATTGCCGTTGTGATTCATAATCTATCTCGTGTCTTCGGCCAACTAATATCGTGTGACATCCTCCACAAGCAACCTATGAAATAAGGAAACAATTAGAACACGATAAAAGTGTGATAGACATTTATTCAAATCAATAAATAAAGTTACATTTGAAACAAAGAGCTCCTGATATTTAACAGCAAATGTTACTTCGTGAACGTTATTTTCATTTTCTTCCAGACCCAACTTTCCGTGTCGGCCGTCACCACAGGTGAAGAGTTTGCCGGCCTCTGTTATTAATAAATAACGCAATTACTCTCATTAGTATGAGAGGTTTAAGGATTCAAGAACACAAGGATGAATAGCAGAATTTTAATTACCAGTAAGTATAGCGCTGTGACTTTCACCGCAAGCGATCTTGACAATCTTCTCATCTTGAAGAGCCCCGCGTGGAAGAAGTTTTAGCGTATGTATCTCGTTAAGATTTGTACCCATACCAAGTTGTCCACTGGCGTTACTGCCGGAACAGTAAATATTGCCATTTTCTAAAAATTTATACAGTCCATTTTTATTTAAATTTTCATAATCATTCGACATATTCTAGAGTAAAAAAAAAACAAACAATTGAAAAATACGAAATCAGAATTTCTAGCCGCTAAAAGATTTGCAAATACACACCGCAAAGCGTTGAAAGTATATTGATATTAAATTTTATAAATATAGAATTTCTGAACCTGTTAGTATGAGTGTGTGATGACCACCACATGCGATATGAAGTGCCGGCGCTGGCAATTGCATCTGCTTCGGTGCGACTTGCGTTGAAAAGTTGACGTTGATTCCGAGTTTACCACTTTCCGACTCGCCGCATACATAAACGAGACCGCTTTCTGGAAACAAGCCATGTCGCTGAATTACATACACGCTAATATATTTTACAACCTCTCGTGCTCGAGCGAGCCGCTATAAGCGTGCCGCAACGGAAGCGATTTTATCTTGTGGAAAGTGTGCTGTGACGTCTCAGAATACTTGAACAGATTCCTGGAACTCAATTTTACTTTTCTCGAATCAATATCTTGAGATATTTTACTTTATTTGTTTTGTATGATATTATAAAAGTATGTAAAAAGACATTTCGTTGAAAAAATATAGACATATGTTTTATTTATATATATTTCAATCTTTTTTATATGTATAATCTATTCACGTAGAATCATGTAGAAGTAAATGTTATTAAGCATCGCATTACCAGTCAAGAAAGCTGAATGATAATATCCCGCGCTGATTTCCTTTACTGGTTCAGGAATGGGGACCTTCGTAGGCTTGGTGACTAAACCTGAAATCCCTGGTAATCCTAACTGACCTTCCAGATTGCTTCCCCAGGCAACAACTCCACCGTCGCTCGTTAGAGCCATCGAATGATGCGATCCTGCTGCAATTTGAACTACCCGAGGTCCAGCGAGTCCACAATCATAGACCAAGATTGGAGAACTCGAGCTGTCACCTATCGCGGAATTCTCCCGACCCAATTGACCTTCTTGATTGCTGCCACATGCGAAGATTTTCTGGGCGCCTAAAAAATCATTTCACGTAAATGACTGTTTAATTTGTTATTAACTAAAAAGTCGTTTGCATTTTCAACAAATCGTGAGAAATAATCTGTAATTAACTTTCGTTCACAATGTATTAATTAAGATATACTGATAATATTGACTATGAGAATATTTTCACGAGCTATTTGCCTGAAGCTACTTTAATCGATTGATAAATTAACGTTTCGAATTCCTACTTAGAAAGCTAGCGAAGTGGCGTGCCATTTAAAAAAATTCTTATCCCAGTTGATCCCTTCAAACGAGAACAAGTTTGAAGTTGAATGACTTGGCAAATATTCGCCAAAGTTCGTGACACGCAAAGCCATATATAGAAACGGCATAGGTACTAGCTTAATATCTCGTATTTGCTAATGACAGCTATATGTACATACGTATAAGGGGTGTACTAGACATCGTGTTTTTACGAGCTATTGCTTTAGCAAATATAGAACCAATTATTTCATCGAAACCTGCCTTTTCACTTCTCGCGACTGAAATCTTTATAATTTTGCTGAATTAAGAAAATTAACGTAGATTTATATTTTTGTGTTTATCATTGAGAGAAAGTGCGCGCTTGGATTACTCCGTGTATTATAATATACATTCCTTACATTAGTTTCTCACCTGTGCATATTAAAGTATGCGCTCTTCCACATGCCACATGTGTGACTCTTTCCGGTTTCAGAACTAAAACACATTGGATTCATTTCATTAAGATCCGGAGTAGCACTTCATTAAATGTTTTGCAAAAAATTAACTTTGACATTTAATGAATATAAATTTTCGATACCGATGAAATAACTTTGGAAGAAATTAATTTTTTTGCAATTATATTTAATATTAAGCAAAAAAAAGAATGGCGTTTAATGTTAAACGTGGAATATCATCTTATTAATATTTAAATTTACTCTTGAAATAACAACTTGGCTACAAACTTTTTACACACGATGGTTTGCTGATATGATTTTTGTGGCCTAGACCCAGTTGACCCCAATCGTTACTGCCAAAAACAAAGAGTCTGCCAGTTTCTGGAACAAGAATAAGACCAAGGCAGTCCAAGCAAAATTGAAGAATATATTTAGACAGATTATAATCTCGCACACAGATTATCCCTAACATTAAGATAATATCTGCATTTACGTAACATCTGTGTCTCAGTATGCAAAAAATTTAGGATTTAAAAATACCTAGACATATAAATCTACGAGTAGTAACCACGTTACGTAATTATAATTACGGTACTAAACAGATAGCACTGCAACTGAACATACAAGTAATTCCAAGATTTAAAAAAATTCAGAGAAATTATATGGAGAAATGCATAGTTTTAATCGCTTGAACGGTAATCAAGGAAACGAGCAAAATAAAATTTGCATCAGAAATAAGACGAATAAAGTATTAATATTTTGTGAAATATTATATATTGTTGTCACTATAATTGAGGAATTTACATAATATTACATTATTTTTATAATTATTTATAGCCTCTTTTTTATTTTTACTGATATATTTTATTGATGCTTTTTTTTATATGCAAGACATTAACACAGCATGTTTTACCGAAACGCATTCAGCTAATAACACCAACAATGTCGGCTACGTCGACCACTGCGTGTTCAATATCGATTTACTGGACAGTGGATATTCCTATGTAAGCATAGCTCAACTGTATATACTCCTCACACATAGCATGCTACAGAAGCAGTAAATCACATAGAATTTTACACCCTCGCATTATAAAGTCCGCAAATTTCATAATGTTATTTTTAAAATTCGAAATTTTTAATGCATTTTATGAAAATTGATATACTGTATGTAATGCAATATACGAACAAAAACAAAGATAATACTTTGCAAATGAATTAAAAAAAAACAGGCAGAACGATAGCCCCGCCAAAAATATCATCCTCTTTATTAATTAGCAAGTATCTACTTTGTCCGCCAACATTGCTCATTATCAATACATGCTTTACTGTCAACGCTACACCTCGCAACATTGATTAACGATATTCAATGGAAGGTATAACCAACTATATTGTCTTTTCTTTTGGACGTGGAGTCATTCCTTCCCGATAATCTAAGTTGGATCCATTTCAAATTAAATTTGAATTATTTAGAGCCAATATGATATTTCAATTTCAACTAATACTGAATTATACCGGATACCAGATTAAAGTTACGTTGACTACTCTTCAGATTAATCGATAATAAATAAATTTCTTCGCAAAGGAACAGATTTAATACTTACGACAAACAACGGCGGAATGTTCATCCCCACATTCGATGATGACAACCGGATCTTTGCGTATGAAGAAATGCGACGCAATGTTATCCGCGAATCTGCTACGGCCGATCGTGAACACCGCCCCAGTCTCTACAATGTGCAAAGGTCGATACATCGTTAAATATTGAAAGCAAGATCGATCTTTCTATCTTTAATGCGCGTGAATTTTTTGATTGATATTTGATTGATCTTGCATTTAAATGTTTGATCTGAAATAATAATTGTATAAATTTCTTTTTAGAATTTTGTTTTGAATAAAAATTTGTACATAAAGAGAGTTCTCTATTATTAATATAAATTTACTTGAAGTCTTTATAATTATTATATTGTCGTTATTATCATTATCATTATTATAATTATTATTATTATCGTCATCGTTAATATTATTATTTCTGCAAAGAATTTATTGCAATTATATGGTTGCAATATGCACGATTGCAATTATTGTGCACTAGTCTTTTGCGAAGCTATAAATGCATTATAAGTATATCTATATTGCATGTATTTGCATGTGGAACTACTTGTAACAATCTCTACAATCTCCGGCAGAAGTATATTTAATGTTTTCAGATTTATCACGTATATGGTAATATACATGTACATAGGAAACGTAATCTTTAACATTTTCTTTAAAAAAAAATTTACGTTTTAGCATTATTTTCAAGAAAATAGATTTTGTCGAATCGTTATTAATTAATTATGTTCATAGTAATGGAAGTAATACAGAAATAGTCTTTCAAAGATGCCGGAATGTTTTATAGATTTTTTGTTTCTGTGCATTACGAAGGATTAAGAATATGTTGAATACGATAATGAATACGATAATGAAGTACGATAATAAAGTTGAGTGCAAGTTTTATCGCTGCATAACCTTGACATAAATTAGATTTAAAAGGCAACGTTAAGTAAAAAGGACCGGAAAGGCGTAAAGACACTGAATGCCGTCCCAGCGAGATTAACGGTGCTATTTCAGCCTCCCTTGCAAAGGTCAATAACGCAAAACTGGCGATAAATCCTTCGAGATTTACGCTTACGTCTTGCTTATCAAAAGTTCAAACGGCGGTCTTTTGCATAATTCATTACGAATCTGTCCTTCATTGGACAGCAACGATCTCATGGTGAATCATTCTGTTAAAGACTTTCAGAACATTGCAAAGTAAAAAGTATAATTATAACACTCGAATTTTTAGACCTTGAAAGTGTTAGATATATGTTTAAAGTATAGTCAAATGTCACTACAGTTTGAATTAAGCGTCATTATAGTTAGACACTTTTTTGCTGTTTTCTTCTTCTCATATAGTTGTAAAAGATAACAGGTTTTAAAAATAAAGATTATAGATAAGATTATTGAGTTCTTAATTCGCTATAATTTTCAACATTTATCTCATATTCCATCAGTAATTCTTCAGATCTTTCGAAATCTTCTTACAGCTTTAAATTTTCAAACTTTTATATTTTCAACATTGCATTATTAATTCTTATATTTCATTTAAATTTTAGTTAAATTCTTATATAGTTTGTTAAATATGTATCTTTTATTATAAATTTGTAATTTTTTAATTTTGTTTTTAAGTTCTCTTAATTCTTCTTATCTCTCGACATTTCTCTTAAACTATTATTTATACTACTGTCATCACGTTCCGATTTGTAGGAAGAATTACAAAATTATGAAAAGACAAGAGCGAATGTATTCTATTCCATGAAAGATTGATAGTCCTCGAGAAGTTCACATATTTTCTTAGGTTATTGACCCAAAGGTCGGTTAATAGCCGCCAAATTGCCCGGCAAAGCAATGTATGTACATAATCTGGTAGTCGATAACGATCTTCTATAGATGGCAATTCATTCATATGTAAAACATTCAAAATGCAAGCAGACTAGGTCATATACGAAAGCACCGTATTAAAAAACTATATTATATCGGAAAACAATAAAAAAAAATAAAATTTAATATTTATTCTTTTTACAAGAAAATACGAACTTTCGTGTAGATAACAACGTGCATTATGCTTATTAAAAAAAATATTGTTACAGGGCCATTGGGAAAAAGAAGCAATTCTCATTTCACGTTTAATTAATTCTCTCTCTGATATTTTACCACGTATGGAACGTAATTTGAGACTCGGTCTTATTACGAACGTAATTACGAGCAGTTTATCAAACGAGTTAACTGCTCCTGGCGAGCAAGAGTTTTCTGTCCCATCGTCATTTATCGAACTTGCAATAACAGCGCGCGATAACGCCGGCCAGTAAGTTAATGATACGAATGCGCGCATATGACTCGCGTGAACCACGACGGTGGCATTAGCCGATTAACGAGCGAGGATTGTGCTGGTAGCGGCGCGTTAGCTACTGTCCGTTATTGAGGACATTCAACGCCACGCGGATTAAAGTGCCGACTAAATAAGAGGTTTTGCGGGCTTGTTTGATACAATAAATTGCGACTACTCGACGGAAAAAAAAACTCGATTACGTTCTATAAGCTGTGTGCAGTGCTCGTGGCGGAACTTGGCGACTTAAATCGCGTACGTTTGCAACTTTCGCGACGCCCCTATCTCCCCCATAAGTAGCTTAATTCCGACTCGATTATCATTTGTCATCGAGTGACTAACGCGAATATCCCGCGACTATACACACTCGCGATCGCTCGATGGCGACGTGAGACGTATCGATTTTCGTTAGTTCACGCCGACACGACACGGCGAAACAAGGGGGCACACGTCGGCCGGGAGTTTTAATAATGCCGGGGTGCCGTTCGAGGGATCGATTGCGCGGCGCCGGCGGTTCCAGACGGTGCCCCACAAATCTGCGAGAATTTGAGTGAAGAATTTGCGTGCGAGTGCGTGTAGAAAAAGTCCCTTCTTTCCTTTTCTGTCTTATGTGCGTGTGCTCTTTGTCCTTTCTCTCAAATTTACCGGGTATGGTCTCTATGTCCGGCAGGCCCATCGCTTGCACCTTGCGCCGCGCAACTTGCAGCCGACTGACCGCCAGGTAAGCAGGCATGGCACGCTCGCCGGTGCTGGGCGCTTTCAAGCCGGCCACGTATCCTAGCAACTGGAAATCAATTTCTAATGGCAACACGCGCCGCCGAGGAACACGGCCGCGTTCGGCCACATCGGTTCCTCGACGCCGCGGCGTCGAAAATGGTGCCGGCAAGTCTTTTAAAGTTTCGCTTCTTCTTGCACGTCTTCGCGTTATCCGTGAAAGTCGGAGACGATGATACGTACTAACTGTACTTCAGTACAGTTATAGGCTGTTAATACGTTTATCAGATTTAGTATGTCACGTCCCTAATAGCAGGTGATACCTAATTGTAAGTGAAAACCGAGCTCGTATTAAATATACCTATAATTGCTAAAATTCAAAATTCAAAATTGTTGCTTGTAAAATTCAAAAATGTTGGAAAATCTTTAAATTGCAAAATTGATTAACGAAGTCAATGTGTGGATTTCAATGTAATATTCAGGACGCTAGAAACTCTATAAAGAAAATTTTTGTCGTACCCTTGTATCTCCAAACAAAATGAAGATCTCGTGTTACAAGTTGCAAAAAAAGTCATCTCCAAGTAACAATTTCGTTATTTTCGGTTTACAATCAGTTGATATAAATATAATAACGAAATTTATTACTTAAGTTGTCTCCAAGTAGTGAAACTCGTTACGTGGCAATGGCTTTCTTTTGTAACTTGTAATAACTTCATTTTCCTGATATTTACAACGTACAACTCATACAACATTAAGACGTCTTCGTAAATGTGTAAGAAATACGACTATTTGACGTCTTTATGACGGGGCGGTGATCTTTGGCGTTGAAAAGACTGCCACCGCGTTTCAGTCGACGGATAAAAAAACCACACAGAGACTGAATCTCTGGCGATTGAGCCACCCCGGAATTCGAACCCGGGACAGTGGCTGGAAGCTCTCCGATACTATAGTCAGCCGCTCTAGCACGGACTCACTAGACGTCCGTGCTAGAGCGGCTCTAATCGTTCTCTATCAAGCTATCTATATCTGCTATTGATGCTACCATCCCCGACGTCCAGTCCTCCGTCCTAAATATTTTCGTAAGAATGTATTGAATGTATGTATATACAAGAATATAAAAAAATAAATAAAAGCTCTTTATAGTATATAGTATGTATATGTATGTATGTATGTACATACATACACATAATACATATTACTATACTTCATAGTGTGAATTTACACGGAAGATAAAAAAGCTTAATTGTAAGCTGTATTGAATGTATGTATAATCGTAAGAAGACTAATGTTAACATTTTATGATATAATGTACTTTCATTTTTCATCATATTACATAATTAGTTTTATAATATTAGTTTTAGTAATAAAATTTAGTCACTTTGAAAAATTTTTAGATTAAAATCATTCTAAATATTCAATTTAAAACAATATTATATTTATCAAGATTATTAACTTCTTCTACATCAAGATTTTCAGTTTTTGTTTCGTATCTACTTTGTAAAAATAATTAACTTATAAAATAATATTATTAAATACTGTTATGTTATTACATTAATATATTGTATTAATTAAGTTCATTATCATGTACGGTATAAGTTTATATTTAATCTCAGGTAGGTAGGTGCCTAATTAAAAACGCTCTGCTAAATTTTTACATGTTAATTCTGCGTCCAGTGTATAGGCAGCGCTGGTGTCACGTGACACCTGCTGCAGTCGCGTCCTTTATATATCGCGCGTCGGTCACGTAGGCTGGTTTTCTATCAGTTGCTCGATAAGATTGTTATAATTATTGTCAGTGTTGTTTGTCGTAAGCTCGTTAATTATTGCAGCATTAATTATTGCATGTCATTAAATTCGCTGGTGCGAGGAATATTGGTAGGTACGAGAGGATTCTTCGACTATCAGTTTCCTGTCATGTTTCTAACCTAACTCCTCCAAGTTTCTACGCGCTACTTCGTATTTTGAATCGTACATCCGCGGTAAATTCGTCGAGCGTATGACTAAAACGAAAATTTGATGAGCCACGCATGCGAACGAGAATGCGAGATATTATTTCACAAAAACATGCACTCTAACCTTTAAATTTGCATTTTTGTGTTATACATTTGTGTTTACTTTTGTGTTGAATCTGTCGTCATTATAATATTAATCTAAGAAGTTTGTGCTCTTTTTTTATTCAGGATCTATTATTTGGAAGCTGATCTAATACGCCACTGAGAATGGCTGCATCACCAGTCACAGAAAACACAGAAGAGTCAGCGAAACAGGATGATCCTATGAAGAATTATGAATTCGATGGGGAAACATACATCTATACCGACAAGGCAACGAACATTACCTATAAGTTTGACCAAGAGAACAATAAATGGGTTGTGAAAGACGATAATAAAACGAGATCGGATAGTAAGAAAAGCTCTGACGGGACAAAAGACAAAGAGGATTCCGGTCCCGAATCTAGTGCGGCTGATCCTTTTGGTTTTGAGAACGACACGCACACTTATACAGATCCAAATGACGGCAGCGTGTACTTCTGGAACAAGGAAAAGAACGCCTGGTTTCCAAAAATTGATGAAGATTTTATGGCCAAGTATCAGATGAGCTATGGTTTTACGGAAACGAGTACACCGCAGTCAAAACCACCAGAGCCACCAATACAGCCTCCTCCGCCTTCTCAGAAATCCAAGGAAGAAAAGGAGCAGAGGAAAGCAGAAGCCAAACGGAAAGCTCAGGAACCGCCGACCTGGTTCGAGGTTGACGAAGCGCATAACACCGCTATTTACATATCTGGCCTACCTTTGGATATTACCATGGAGGAGCTCACGCAACTCTTCACCAAGTGTGGCCTCATAGCAAGGGACGAAAAGGGAAAGGATAAGGTCAAGCTGTACAAAGATGGAAATGGAGAACCAAAAGGGGATGCTCTCTGCACCTACATCAAGGTAAGAATGTATGTTTTACGATTTAATTTATATATGATGCTAATATAATCTATTCTCGATTTGTTTTTATTATTATCAAATCGACAATATTTGCATTAAATTGGAATACCAGTATTTTATTATACATCGTTAAATACAGAGAGTATATCGATCCTATATTGATATATGTACAGACGAAGCAATGAAAAATTAACGAACACACGAATGGATTTAAAAAATATAGATATTTTATAAAGAGTTTTGTCTTGCTTTTTGACTAACTGACTGTAATCTGACTATAATTTATTTATAAAACCTATGCACTATAATTGGCGTAAACAAATATCGCTAATACAATTTAATTCATTATTGAGTGTTAATTATAATTAATTCGCATATCGCGATTTGTCGCGCGAAATTGTGATAAGCGTCAACGCGAGATTTCTTTATCGATAGATTTTTTTCACGCGTTACAATTAATTAATCGTGCAAGATATTGCTCGGCAATGTAATCATGCTAGAAGATAGCATGAACTAGAAGATAGTTGTAGAGAGATGATTAACTTTTTATAATAATATTATGACATAGATAAATACACGAGGAATATTTAGATGTCAGTAATAATATCGAAAGGGTGGCTATATATGCGGATCATTAATTAGCATATCATATAGATACTCTATTCAGAAACTTTGAATATTTAGACAGAAGAACCTTGAGGAATTTATTTTAAGATTAATTTCAGTCATAATAATTTGATTTCACGACCTTGCAAAATTAATTTTTACAACAATAGTCATAAATAATTTATATTATAGTAAAATAATTGGCAGTTTAACAGTTTCGTTGTAATAAAAGTTTATCTTTTAAACAGTTTTTCTCTTAGCTGCGTGTACATGTTATGTGACAGAGCACTAATAAGTCAAGACTGCAATTATAAGTAATTATCGATGTAATGGTTCAAGTTTTTCTCTCATGGCTTCAACAAAACCTCTTCCCGCGCAAAGTCATTTATATTATGAAACTGCGAAAGAACATTGTTCATATCCGCTAGATTCTGAGACTGACGTCCATTGGCTAGAAAAGCGCCGTATTCTCGTCCTTGAGGTAATACTTGGGCAACCTTTGGCACAGCTGATTGTACACGGGTTCTATTCGAACGATGCCGCGTCCGCTCTTTAGGTTGCATCATCTTCACGCTGTCAAAAATTATTTTGGAAAAATTATCAATTGTAGAACACTTTGATTGCTATTTGTATTCTTAAAAATTTCTTTAAAATTTTTAAACATATATTAAACTTAGTTTAATATTATAGTTATGTTAGCGAGTAATTATTATAATATATATTAGTTATTATTATATATATTAATGATTACTTAGAAGGTGGTCGCGATCCTAATTTGACACCATGAGCCCATTGTTGATTCTCTCCTTGATCTAACCAATTTCGTCTCAAATTAGGTCGATTCTTCTTTCTTTCACCTTGTCTCCTCTGTTTGTCTGAATACTTCTTGCTCTTCTTTCTGGGCTTTAATCTTTGGTTTTGCGGCGCGAAGGGGTCCGACTTCTTGCGTCTTCTAGCTGAAAGGATGAAAATATCATGGATAAATTCAATGGCATTTATATCAGTAAAGTTATGTATGAAAGCTTTTTCTGTTAAAATGTTTCGAATGCATTTCTCACCCAAACGACCGGCGGGCACTTCGCATATATAATGCTTCCGTTCCACACAACTTCTTGCACTCCACTTATATTTCAACGCGGGATCCATTACGATGCAATGCCACGCGTACTTCTTAGATCTCCCGGGTTCCATTTTCCCGAAACTCTGGAAAACCATCTTTTCACCTGTTACACCCCACTCCCAGGCCATTTGTTGCCAGTTGAAAATTCCGCCGATCCATCGTTCCAATTTCGCTGTCGAGATTTATAGATTTAGATAAAATTGAACGATACAATAATCGGATGAAACGGGAACACAGCTTGTACTCACTGAACTGATCCCCCATCAGGTACTTTCTCAGCATCTTGTCCTTTCCATTTCTGTCCAATATTGCCAGAGTAGCATTTCTATCCTTGCAATGAAAGTACGCGTCTCTCCATGGTGCCGTGCCGGCGCTCAGATAATAACAGAATCGTTTCAGTCGAAAGAATCCCACAGGACACGCGAATCGTCTCACGGGTTCATGTTGTCGCAGTATTATGGATCGATTAGTCAAAGCACTAATACCGAAGTTTGGCGGTTCCAAAACGGCCGAGGATAAACCTTAAAAAGAAATCAGACGAGTCATACAATCATTTCATTATAGCTTGCCAAATTGTGATAGTTTAATATTTTTTAATATTTGGAAACATATCTTTGGAATTTTAGAAGAATAGAAAAACTTCGAACAATCCGAAATTTTTTATTTAATTTGACTTCAATCAATCTTAATTGAAAAAAAATTAATAATGACAAATTTTCATGTAATAAAAGTGTTGGCGCCTACAATATTTAATCGATTTCTATTTTTTTTTTACAATAATCGTCGAAGTTTTTTTTAAACGTATTAAATATTCTAGAACTCTTTAAAGAAGAAAATCAGAATTTGTAAATTATACTGAAAATAGGATGCTAACTTTACAAAGGTGCGTTCTATTCTTCTACGATCAATAACTTTCAACAATTCTATTTTGATATGAATTTCATGTTCTGATAAATCTCGATATTTTGAAATGCATATTTTTATCTTTTACTTGTATAATTTATGTGCATAATTGATGCGTTCCGAGTGAATACATTTTTATTCCGTGGCCTTGAGCGGAATTTAAGCATTATGTAATGCCGTCTGCGGTTCATGCGTGACTAGGCGCCACACCATTGCACAGCCAAGATATAATATTGAGCATTAAGTTATTCAGCATTGTCTCGTAAAATAGATTATTTAACCCCCCATCTCGTATGACAGCAGATCTGCGACGTTCTCAGGTCTATCGTTAAAATGTAAATGCCCCGTTTCGAGGACGCGCCCGTGTTTCATCGTGCGACTTTTGTAATCTACCAAAGTAAACTTATAAATCATGGTTTTATCTTTGTATTCATATGTATCCATCTCAGATGTATATTTATGCAATTCTGTAGACTTTACTTATCTGACAATGGAAAAGGAGCACATTACATCGATGCCTTGTTATTGAGGAAAAAAAATTTTTTATTATTTTTGTTACAATTTTATATGATTTATCTGTAGAGAGGATGTGATTGATTCGATCGATTGAAATTTTTAGAGCGTGACAGGTCCTTCGGATCGGTATAAATAGAACAATTTTCTATGATAACGATACGCGATACTGATGCGCCCATACAATAGGTACTGTTATCTACAATTGACATTTAATATCAGATTAAAGTGCCAGTCAATTAAGTTCTCAAGATACAAATGAATCAGGAGATTTTAAATATCTTGTGTGATTTATGTGCCTGAAAAGTCGCATATTTTTCTCGAAATTTAATAATTATGCGACTTAATAATTCCGCGAAAGCGGAAGGATTTGTCCGGTGTGTGCCAACGTTTATTGCAAATTAATGTAGCTATTACAAAAGTACATATATAAGCAGCGCAGCAGCGATATGTCAATGATTGTTTGTCGTACATATCCAATTAATTACTCAAAGATCCATCTCCGTGAGTCATCGTCGCGTAGACGAACCTCATGGCGCGCATGTCACCATAAATTCCATTTATGATACACAACCAGTATCGTATGACTATTAATAAATACCAGAGATTTAACCTTTCCGCCCGCAGGCCTCCAATATGGAAAACACATTCTCGTTCGCACGACAATTACGCGTGAAAGATCCGAACACTTTTATCGAAGCTCGTATCGAATCCATAGCAATTTCCAGCGCGGGTAAATCGATGAGGTAAACAAATTTAAGTAAGTGGAAAAAGGATATTAGGCCTCCGTAAATCTAGTTAAATCGGAATAACGTAACCGCTTTAATATCACGGTATCAGTTTTGACCTCGATAATAAATGACTCGAGGTTAATGAATTGGAAAGCAACTTTAGCTGCACGTTCTTCTTTTTTTCCTTTTTATTATCTTCGTAATGAGCAAAAAAAGAAAAGAAATTAGGCATAGGTATGTGAAATTATGAAATACCTTCAAAAATAATGTTTTAAAAATACTGTTCAGTCAAAATTGAACGCATGTCGCTCGGTATTTTTTTTTTAGTATTTTTCATTAAATTGTTATTTTCTGCATTTTTCTTGGACAAAATCATTATTCACATTGTTAAGTAAGAAACTCGAATAACACACTGTTGCTTTACTCTAAATATAGCTTGGATTTCTCTCGTGTAATCTTTTAAACGGACATTTAATTGCTGATGGGAGGGTTTTGATTTTAAGCTACGATACATGTATACAAGTATGTATACAAGTATGATATATAGACCACAGATTTAAATGGGTCAGTATCAGATAGTTCATCGGTTAGCTAATGCCCATAGGCGCATGTTAAAGCATAGCGATTGCACTCGAAGCCTTCGAAGCCTTCAAACGCACACTTACACTTGTTAGAATTCTGCGAGAACTGGTTTCTAGGAACAATAAAAACCAGTAGCACTATCCATAATTCCACGCCTCTTAATTATAGTGCAATCGATTTTAATTAGTCATCGACTGAAAGTAGCCCTGAGCAGGAACAAATTCGAATGAGCTCTACAATTGTACGGAAGAAAGCTTCGATACGGTTAAATATAATTAAAATAATTACGAAATATTTCCTTGTTTAAAAATTCCATTGTAAAATTGCTAAAAAAATTCACGAGATATTCTTTGCCAGAATTTTCTATGCGTTCGTGCACGTGAATTTACAAACTATGCTAAAATTTGTTCTTGCTTTGGACGCCCCGATATACGACTTATTTTAAAATGCGAGACATAACAAACGAGATGGTCAGCGCGTACGTTGCATATTTCATTTCGGCAGGAAATTCAAGTTCCGAGAGACCGTATTTAAATCTCTAACGTGAAAATTCATTCTAGCTTCCTAGTTTTTAGAAAATATGATTTAATATGAACGTTAATGATAAAGTTACATTTTCTCTGTTTCAATGTTTCTTATGTATTTAAAAATTAAATTTAACAGCTGTTCGATTAATTTTTTTCCTTACAAACATTACATTTATGAGTCGGAAATAATACATTTTTTTTCTTGTTAAATTCACACATCTTAGTGTAGCATGTGTGTCCTCTTATCACAGGTGCGCAAACTGTTGCCTGATACCGAAATAACTTTTGCGTTAATGACAGAAAATACCGTGGAAGCGACGGCTTATTCACATAAATATTCTATCATATAGGAAGTCACGCAAAACTATTTTTTTTCTATTTATAGATACATAAATATGTAATCGTAGATAATTGGTTTTTGCAATAACATGAATTATTAAATTCCTAAATGAATAATATTCTCGTTGAAGAAGAAAATGTAGGATATATGAAAAAATATATGAAATAGATACTTATAATTTTTTTTTACTTAGCAATATTTGCATGAATATGTCACGTAGTTACGAATTGCAAATATCACGGGTCATAGTCGATAAACTCGCATAAATAACCATCGTGCGCTCAAGCTAGTTAGAATTACTTCAACTTTGTCACATTGTAGTTGAAGTTGATAATTTCTCGTTTGCAGCATCCATTATCGATGTGTCGCATGATTGTGTTATAACCTTCGAAGAAAGGTCTCGCGAGTTATCCAATATTTTCAACCTCATCTCTAATCGACTGATATCGATAGTCGCGACGAGAAATTAGATTTATGGTGTATGTATTACATACTGTATGTCTGCCCACAACTTGCGTTTTCATTCATACAACTTTTATAGCACAAGGCTAAATCTCGGTCGCTTGGGTGGATATTCTTCTCATATTTCCAGAATTTATCGCCGCTTTCGCGAACGAATTGGTATTATCGGTAATTGATCAATTAACCTTTAATTTTTATTCACCGTGGTCAAAGAAAGTTAATCGATTCAAGTGGATTAAGATTTTATTCATTATAAATCTTGAAGACCTTAGTCATTCGATTTTAACAAATTATTGAATAATTATGTAATTTTTATTGTGAAATAAAGTTTCGTTAAAAATAATTAAATTACACGATCAATAATATTTCTGAGTATGACGATTATATCATTGACTGATTTTACGATTGTTACGATCAAAGCTATTCTGGCTACAGGTCCGATTTGATGGTATTGCTTCTGCCTAGATTCGATCTCGCGAAAATAGATCGCTACATCTGTTCAGAAACTATATGTCTGTTGGAGTAGGACACGTGTTTCGATCGTTAATTTATTCGCGGTTTCCATCAGAAAATACACGGTAAAATATGCGCGTCCCGAAACTGTCTGCGCAACGTTTCACCTGCAAGCCGTTTAATCTTACATGCAGAAATTTCACATACGTCTCATATAAAGTATGCAGCTCGCATTTCTTTTCGCTTTGAGCTTTTATTGAACTTTAGCCGAGCGTTAAAGTCAACTTTCTCAAGAAAAATGTGAATAAAACATCGTTAGATTAAACAGGATGAATAATCAAAGCACTTTTCTCAAAGGAAATCTTTTCGCAAGAACACACTGTTGGCTTAATTCTATATAACAGATTTTATGTAACAAACCGAGCTACTTTTATTTACTTTATATTTGCCACATTTAGAATTTTTTGTTTAATGTTGAAAATTTTGATGATTATTACACACTTTATGCAAATAACAATTATACGTCGCGTCTTCGTAACTACCGATCTATATTGGAACTGTCATTAGCCTGCCAATTAGCAAAGCGCGTAACTGCTAATAGATATAAACAACTCAATAGTGCTCAGCGAAAGATGTTTGTTCACGATTACGTCTACACTTGGTGAATGTCCTAAACATTTTCAAGATTTTAGTTATATTCAATATTTTTTAAGTTTGCAAATTACTATTCTGATTTTCTGTCAATTTATATTAATTAATAAATAAATAATCATTAAATTTGCATAAAAATGTTTTACGAAACTACAGATATTGATTCAGACGTATAATTGTTTTTAATTAATATTGCCTATATTTGGACAACAAATAAAATTGCACACGACTCCAATAAATTAACCGCAAGGTTAAATACGGGTTAATTATATAATAATACCGAATTGTGTAATTATGATGGGAATCATAATTGCAGCAGAGAGGAAGCACTGATCCTCTCCCTTTAAATGACTATTATTACAGTAATTTCGTTGTTTCAATACAATCGATCTCCGAACATGTTGGTATTTATTATAAATTGCTATATTCTGTGCGTGTACATTTTTTAATACAACATTTATTCCGTAAATTTTTAATTATTTACATTAAAAAAATATATAATCTTTCTTGTTACCTATGTTTTCGGATTAATCGCGCGCTGAAATCTCTGCATGTTTACCCACTCACCCGTACTTTGGAACGTCCCTCTCATTGGGATCATCCGCAATCTGTTTAATCCACTTTGCACACTTTAAATTAATTACCTGCGACACACAGAAACAGGACCCAACACTTCCACATGTTTACTCCACACGTCGTTTATTCGCCGAGGTACTCGATACGAAAATCACAATACGCGTGCAGGATCGTCCTCATTCTCGTTCCTTGAACCTCGCTTCGCTTCCGATTTCACACATTGGTAATCGCCGTTTCGTAGATTCGCGAAGTCGTGCGGGGGAAAATATCGGCTGATTCGATTTCGCAATCCTTCGTCGGTTTTTTCTTGAAGATCGAAGATATCTCTATCGCGGTATAGAATATATACCGAGACTATCCGTCGATCCGAACGATGGGGACCGTTCTTCGTCGGAGGTTCGCGGCCGACTGAAGCCGCCGCTTCCATTCCGCTCGGCGCTTACCTTCGCGCGCTCCGAGCTTACGAGCGGAATTCTCTCGCGCCTCCCCTATCGCCAGACGCTACCGCGATCCTTTTCTCAAGGAGCTACGGATTTGTCTGGCTTATCCTGATTTCGTCCAAAGCGAGTACGAGTTATGTTACGGAGACAACTACGGACCATTCGCGCTTTCACATATTCCGCTTATTTTACAAATCACCTAGGACATTTTTGTGAAATTTCTCGTAAAATATATTTCATAACAATTTGCATATATAATAGTTATTTTTATCGCGTTATTTTATACGTTAAAGATTTTCCATCATAGACGTTTTATTAAAAATGTTTAATTAGAGCATTTATAAGATGGCGTTTCTTTAAATACCTGTCGTTCGCCTTAATTAAAGTGATTTCAAAGTAAATCTATTGGAATCTATCGCAATAAATATCGTAAGATTTTAATATTAATTATTTCTGTTCACGTTTTTCTACTAAACGTCTTAAGACTCAAGGATATATGAACTTAGCAAGCATAGAGCGTGCGATAATTGCGCGTCAACGATATAGGAATTGTTGAACAAACTCAATGTAACTGCGTCGACAACTCGCGAAATATTTGAGAAGCTGCGCGTCAACAAAGCCGAAGCGCCTCAACACACTGCAACTCAATATCACATTATCGTAAAACGGAGCGTAGAATGTATAAGCATTAGTAACTTTGCAACGGAGTAAGAGAAGGTTTCAGGACCACTCAATGCTGCCGAGAGCACTTTATCAGCGATGAGGACTTTGTGAATATCAGAACTAGAACTAGCGAATTATTATTATTGTACTTTCTTGGCGCATTAAATAACGCACATAATGCAAGAAGGAATACAAAGCATGAAGCAATATATGCATAGACGATTGTTTATTACTTATGATTGCTATGTTACTTATAATTTGGAATTAGAATAGTAGAATTGATCATAGAACATGCTATAGAAAAAAGTTATTTATCCATAATTTTCGACATTTTTGTCTATCGATTCATTAAATTATATGTGGCGGATCGATTATTAAATATTTACAATGATTGTAATCAATTAAGTAATGAGAGAATACGATTATTCCGCTGACAAATTCAATTTTTACTTATAATTCTATATAATTAACGATATACTTAAGAATATTATGAAGGTGTGACGACCTCAAATTGAGCGTATACCCACTTCTAAAATATCATCGAAACGAGATCTACCAGGCGAACGTTTCCGTTTAATGGCAGATTGCCAATTGGGTGCATTAACGTCTATCTGTCCGATAGTATCTTTTGAAGGGTTAACGTCCAAATGGAGTTGATTAGAATGTAGTAACGATTGTAGCAACGGGAATAGCAGGAAATGTCAGCAAATAAATCTGAGATATCTCGCGAGGCTAAAAGCGCATTTGCCACCGTCGAATCAGATTTCGCGAATCTTAAGCTTAATTATTCCCACCGATTTTTATCGCTCAGAAAGATTTAGAACAATGCAGGAAGTATGTTAAATACGGTGTGCACTCGAAAAGTGTAAAATGCATTCTGAAAATCCCACTATTGCATTGCGTGTGTCAGAAATGCCACGACTGTTCTAGTTTATCTCTTGAAAAATTCACCGACTGTGCATATTCGTGATAACTATTACACACTGCATACGACGCCCTTAGTCACTATCGCGGTTGCATAATTTAGATAAATCCACGTTTCTCTCCTTCTTTCGAAAGAGACAGCTATTTTTTACATGCAGTAAATATAAACAGTGACAGCTCTTATAATAGATGATGATAATAAAATTATTAAAAATAAATGAAATAATTATAATATAAATAATATAAATTAAATAATTCCAAATAATTGTTAAAATAATCTAAATTTAAATATTGCATGTTCAATCGCGTTTAAATAATCTCCTTAAATATTGTGCATTTAATGTTGGAATTAAAAAAAAAATTTTATATATTTGTGACATCAAAGCTCTATTTTTATTCTTCTTTTTTATCACATAAATACAGATCATGTTTTCGTGGGTGACGACGGGAGCAATGTTACGTTCAAACTACTATGACGGCGATTCATTTGCACATTCCTGATGCTTTGAAAGGTACATCGGGAATGCTGCAATTCGCGGAATTGCAATTTGGGGTGGGCTGACGACTGCGTGCTTGAAATCACAACGGTACGATTGACAGATTCAAGTAATTCTAGATATTGCGTCAGGCATTATGGAGATGTAGATGCAATGATCATGTTTATGGCTTGAGAATCACCGTGACCATACGGTTACGTCAGTATAATGTTATGTCCAGTCAGCCATTTAAAGGAGTTAGGTCATTTTTTTTCACATTTGAATAATCTCATCATATCTACGTCAATTGTCTGAATTTTTACGCTCTTCAGCTTGAATGATTTAATCCTGCTTTCAGCATAAATTTTTTGAGATATCAAAAACGAATATTTAATATAGGATAAATGTACTTTATTTTTTCACAAGTTAGATCTTATTTTCAATATTTCATATTTAGATACACAGATCTTAGTAGCATAAATGAAGAGATGACAGTAACTTATTCTTGATCAAGTTTCTGTTTTAGAATCACGTGTGCTCCGATGCACGTTACAAACATTTTTAAACCTCTCTCAAAATCAGAGAAGTTATAGAAGTGAAATTAAAATTAATCGATAATGTACGACTGAGAAAAATAGAATAATGCTCCTTAAAATTTAATTATGTTGTAATTGGCGAATAGCAAATTGTTGCTATTTGCTAATGCAATTGAATCGTCGGGAGCTCGATCTGACTTAACTGTCCTGACTAGATTTACAAGCCGGTACATTCTTCTTTCACGTGCATTTACCGCGAAAGGAAGCGATCGGCGCTTTCGAAGGAGCGGGAAGGTCAACTACGTTATACATCATTAAAACTGCATATTGTAAGGGTGAGATATTCAATACGCTGTAAGAAATATTTGAAGAAATAACAATTTTATTGGTTACTGAAAAGAGTTAAGTAACATTTTACTCGGCATCAACTGCTTAGGTGTGTTAAAAGCGGAAAGGAAAATCGAGACGTCTAGCTATCGACGACGCTCATATTCATTCATGAGACGTTTTTTTCGTCGTCGAGGAAATTTCATCGGCGCGCGAGAATTTGCAATTTGTAAAGTCGTAAGTAATTTCCGCGACGTTTGTCGTTAGTTAAACACCGAGGCGTTAACAGTTCTATAATTGTGCCGCAAGCGAGCTCACCCGCGGCGCAAATACAACAAGAATACAAAACGACAATTTTTACGAGCGCTCCCGTACGCGCACTCGTATGTACTTTAGATCTTATGGAATTCCGGAAACCGGTTTAGCAAAATGTGCCGTGCGTATATGCGCTCGCAACGCGTAGTGTCGTCTCGTAGGAAAAGAGAGACGCGCGCCTAATATGGACAGGGTTTTATCGTGGTGGTTTTGTAATTTCGATTGGAAACAATGAAGTGAAACCACGAAGGCGTGTACTTGTCTCGTCGGAGGACAGAAATTACAAGAAATAAATATTAAATGAACGACTTGCCAGAACCTGCAAGGTCGGATCAGGATCAATTTGTACAATGCTCTGTTGCATTAAAGATTATATGAATTTCTCTTTGCAAAATTGGTGACAATTTAGTCATCGGAAGATGTAGGTTTTTTTTTTAACTAAATGCATGTTCGTTGTATATCCATTACGTTGTTAAAACGGAAAATTATTTTATTCTAATTCGAGCGCAATTTGTCGATCAAGATTCTACTCTCAGTTAGTTCGAGAGATATCCTGCAGCTTCCGGCGGCGTTTATCTGCAAAGTGAAATGTATCCCGAAATACGCATCTCAAGGGAAGCTAGCTGGTGCTGGCTGGTACCACTCAAGATATCGGGCTGCAAGATACAGCGATATATTATTACCTAGCAAGAGTAGAAAATTATTTCATAATGGTCGTTGCATGTATAATGAGAAACGTTTTATCGATTTTAAATTGCATTTGCTTGCATCATATTTCGATTTAAATTCCCTCCATCAAAAACTACGGAATGTTTCGCACAACAACTTCTCGTTGAGTCAAGGATCTTTTGACTGACATTGTAATTTCGAGATGAATTAGGCTATAAAAATTCGGCGCGCGCTTCTCTCCTGCGGTGACACGTTTCGTTAGATCGTAACTGTAAATTGGCCACGATGTAATGAAACTTACATGCGCGATCATCGAGTGTAATTGGCTGACTCATCCCCTGGAATTTCGTGCGATGCAAATTAGTGGGACAACCACGATCTTAAATGTCAATAGCGTAGGCGTAGCGCCAACCGTGCAATCATTCTGATGATAATTCAGTATGATCCTTCGGTTGAGTCAGCGTTCCGACAAGGCGTACAATGTACACCTCGTCACTTGTAGCCGTCTTTAAATCTTTAAATCAACGCGGCGTCAACACGCCTTATCATTTAGCTCTCGTTCCTTCTTGCGCCTAAAAATAACAGAATGAGTTAGGAAGGCAATGAGATATCGCCGTGTATGCATTAGAGATTTTTATCTTCTAGTCAAAACAGAATTTCAAATGATCTTCCGTCTTCTCGTCGCCAGCTCCTTTCCACAACCTCTCACGAGTACAAGTATCGAGTTCTCTTCTGCGTTCCTTAGCCTTACACTTCAACTTGTCTCTTCACTTGCGGAACTTGCGGTTATTGGAATGCGAAATATGCAGAACTGTGAGATAGTGTCGTTAACAGTGCCAACTTGCAAAGGTGATCGATGAAAACGTCTCTTCCTTATTACGATCGTTTAGATAAAAGGTTTTCTGGGAAGAAAATATTTTTTCTGGATCCGTTCTCGAACGTTTTAATGAATTGTCGCATCGCGCGTGCAGTCACGATATTTAATGCATCTCAGCATGAAATTTGGCCGAGCGCCAGTATGGTAATGATAATAGACGTTGGCTAACTATAGTTGCTTAGAGGGAACGTCAGTATTCATTCCGAAGCATGTTAGAAATACGACATCTCACAATAATGATGATCCATGGCGCCTCGAATTCTTGTCGTCTGTCATTAATCAACGTTACACGCAGATAAATGGACATTTCAGATGCTATCTTATACACACGTACCATTTTGCATTCATTTATTTCCCATTACGATAATATAGCTTAATATTCTTCATTATCTTATGAATTTTTTAATCAACGTAATACGTAATACAATTACATCCGTTGCGGGTATTAGTCATTCAAGAAATCACATCACGACGTTTACATTCGGAGAATGCTTATCTTATCGGCAAGGCACATTCGCAGGCAGTCACGTAATTGTCTAATTTACGTATTCTTAGTACATTAGCTGTGACTATACGAAGGGGAAACTAGAGAGCTAATTAGCACGTAGACAGACAGTCGTGAAACGCGAAAATTGTTAACGGGCGCATACACTTTTACTGTGACATTTATGCACGTTGTCTGTAGACGTGCTAACAAGTGGAAGATCAACAAATTTGAATATTCTCGTCTGCGAGATGTGAGATTATTTTTCCAGGACGCGTGACTGCGCCATTGACGATTGTAACGTGTGTTACATGTACACATGGACTGAAGGAGAACGCATGTAATTTAACGTGAACTGGATGCGAGGGTATACCGTAATTGCGGTGATCTAACGTAGGCCGTGTTGCGAGATGACCGCGGGAGCTGCGTCTGGGTGGTCGAGGGACCTGACAATATAAGTCGAAACTCATTGGTAGTTACCACGATCGAGTCACGGGTCTGGAAAGACTGGAATCGTACCCACAAAATCAGCATTTTAATCACCGCTGGGCGTTTACGCGCGAACAGCGATGATCTATGTCTATATGTATGTCGACCGTAGATTACCATTTCGCGCGTTATCTGGCCGACGTGCGGGGATGCCTGTGCTTTCTCCTCCTTAATCTTGTTCAGCGAAATGCTTGTTTAAGTAAAGCGTTTTCCGAGAAGTTTACCTTAAGGAAAATAATTATTACGAATTGCCGTGTGATTACTTCCTCGACGTCGCGTAAGTGCCTTGCCATGTGTCAGAGTCTAACGAGAACGGCTGCGGCGGGAAATAATACTGGTTTCGTGACGTGAGACAGATCATGCCGTAGGAATTGAGAAAGGGGATCTCCCATTTAAATCACTTTTGCAAGTCCTGTGTAGAGATGATGACGTCAACAGTCACGTTGCTTTCCGCTCGCGTCCCACCAGCTAAGGGCTAAGCGAAAGCGAGACGTGTTAAAAGAAAAAGAATGGAGCCTTGAAGCGCTGTCTGGCGCGTGGGTGTTATGGGATGATGCATGAAAGGAACGGCGAGGCCCTTTATGTCCGCAGGTTCTTAAAGGTGTGTTTACGTGACTCTTGTTTCTCGTGTGGATATCCTTGAGTCTAGAACTCTTACGCGAGTGATGAATATACAAGCAACAAATTTTGTAGCCGTTATGTTTTTCTCTACATAACTCTCTCTCCACGAAGATCCGTATTGTTATGAAATAGCCGCGAACTCTCTCGCGCCGCGGCAATTCAACGTGCGATCGAGTCGAATTGGAAATTATTCCTTACTTTCAGCGATTCGGTCGATGGTAGAATTAGATGGAGGAGGGGCGGGGATCATTTCGGACCTAAGAATTTTCACCTAAGTGGGTCGACGGTAAATCATTGCCGAGCGCCTTTGAATACTTCCCGGAATATTCCTCCGCTCGGTTTCTCGATCTCGAGATATCGAGCACGGTAGGGAAGCTATTTTTTAGGTCATCGTTACAAGGGAGACTTGTCTCGGGGATCGTTACGTCATCGTCGCGACACATCGCTCTGTGTGCACATTTAGATAATCGTCATTCCAGTCACGTTTGCTTCATCGTGTATTATCACGCCAAATGCATATAAAACAAGGACCGGCCGCCTGCATTATGCAGGATGTCCGGAGGTATTCAACCACCGAATTCAGGAATGGCAGAATTTTTATCACGTCGCATATATCGTCGGGCATGTCTTCTCCGAGAATTTCCGTTCCGTTGCTATAAAAGGTACTCCACTCCACTCTCTTATTTGTCGTGCCTTTCTTCGTGGAACGAGAGACAGTTGGCAAATACTTATTTCCTGTTCTATTTATAGTATCCATCTATGAATGGTATGAAGTCACGGTTAAAATGGCGCTAAGCTGCTCGTGTTTTACGGGTTTTGTAAATAAGCGTGACACCATTACCGCTGAAACGGTTTCACTATTTCTGATACTTGTATTATACGCTTTTTGATACATCTAATGCCCAGAGCGGCAACGATGGCGCAACAGCTTAAAATAATTCCCAGAATGTTTGCGAATACAGTTGACCGCATCTATATGTATATGTATACCGACCACCGTGTATATGAATCGAAACGATAAGTTATATAGGTTTTTACGAGCTAACCATATACAAGAGCTCCTTGGGATTTCTTTGAAGTCATTAAGAATATTCAGAAATATAACTTAGTTTTGACGATATAATCCCTAATTGCCGGCTTAACTTTAGTACTCGTGTTTAATTTCAGCCTTCTTTTAATCTCAGGTCTTCTGATCTTTCGGGTTACAGTTTTTTTGATCTCTTTTGTACACGCTGCTAAAAAATTCCACCAAATATTTTTCTTTCCCGCGCAATAAAACTTAAGAGAAAGCTTTTAAAAGAGTCTTTAAACAATTATTATAGAAAGCAACACAACGTTAAGTAATTCCTGTATACCCTACTTGTAACTTATTATACCTACTTGTAACTCATTAATCGAGAAAATTTGAATTAACGAGTTTCGTTCGGAAAATTTAGTTACGTAATTAAAGGACTGATCGAGTTAATTAAATGGCTACTGAATCGAGAATACGCCCTCTTCATAAATCCACGGTCAAACCTTCTACGTGTAAGTTGGAATTTCTTTTTTTGGCGTAAAATTCAGCGATTGTCGTGGGCGTAGCCGGTTAATAAAACGCATTTAAATTGATCGCGATATTTTTACCATCGATTTATCAACTTTATCGCGGATACATTGTCAGGTAACAATGGTACCCCATTACTTTAGCACAATAACTAGGAACTGCAGCCTATTAACGCCGCCTCTTTTACGTCCTGCGTTAATTACTTTCGGTACAAGACGCGCAAAAATTTTCTCAACAACACGAGATTTGCTTTTCGTCGATTCTCGAATAATGCTTTTAACCGGCTTGCCATTTATTATCGATTACTTAATCGTCTGTTCTAGGTCGAGTCGGTGGATCTGGCGCTGAAAATTTTAGACGGCTCGCAAATCCGGGGAAAAACACTGTCGGTTCAGAGGGCGAAGTTCCAAATGAAGGGCGAGTACGATCCCGCGTTGAAGCCGAAGCGGAAAAAAAAGGATAAGGAACGGCAGAAGAAGATGCAAGAAAAGTGAGTTTCCGCAAACTTCACGAATAAATTTCATTTCAAACGCGCGTTAAAACGAGTAACATTGATTACCACTCGGATATATATATATATGTACGTATAATTGTGCCAAGACAAATATTTATTCCTGAAAGTCCGTTTGCCCCGTAGCTCATTGACTTAAAGCGTGATGTCACTTCCTCCCGGGGGACGCTTCGTATAACTGGGCGCGCGATGATTCGCATTGCAAAATCACGATGATCACGTTTCTCCTCGGTTTCTCCGGTCCATTCATCTCTCTTTTCGCTCGCGTCCATGCGAGACGGCCGTATCCCCTCGGGGGATCAAGATACGTTTCATCGTGCATCCACGGTGCATCCGCCGTGCCGCACGCGTGTGCATCTTATTAAGGTTTCTACGCACCGCGCGAGGATGCACGCGTGTCGCAAGCGGCTTGTTTAAGACAGCGCGAGAGAGGAGAGATGCCTTCGAATCACGAAGCGCGTTGTATACGCGCGCGATTTTATACGTGATACCATATAATTTAGAAGAGCCCTTCGTGCCGCTCTCCCGCGATGCATGTGCCTCGTGTAACACGTGTTGCAGTTGTGTGTAAAGGCTCTTATAATTGCACTGCCATCGGCTCCGGGTTTGCAGCCGCCAGACTGCTTGGCGTTGGCGGTTCCGGCAAAGGCAGCTGTGCACGTCGATTACCCGCATTTAGTCCGCCGCGCCGGTCTGCATACAGACCGACCCAAAATTATACGGGCACGGCGCACTTCCAGGCAGAATTGCAGCTTAACCCGTTAATCGAAGCGTATGATTGCTCCGAATGACATTGACTTTGCCCCGTGCAATGTGTAATAACTGTTTCGCGCTGATGAAAGGAATCGCGAACATTTCTTGTGTAAACCGCGAAAAAACAGGCTCGCTCTAAAACGTATTCGCGACGATTTTGCATGGATTTAACAGTACAATTAGTGGTCAGATTAAAGTATAATAATAATTAAATTTAAGAGTAGTCGTAATGATAAGTTGCAGCTCCAAATGAAATACTTTGGACGATATGTACACGTCTTCTTCTCGTGTGAGTCATCTTTAACATCGATTTTAACATTGCATGAATTTAACAGTACAATTAGTGTTCCAATTAAAGTATAATAATAATTAAATTTCAGAGCAGTCATAATGATAGGTTGGGGCTTCAAATGAAATACTTTGGACGATACGTACATATCCCTTTTCGTGTGGGTTATCTTTAACATCGATTTTAACGTTCTCGCGCGTTCCATCATATTTCATTGCGTTGCTCAATCGCAACGCATCTCTGTCGCCTTCGTCGTTAACAGCATCCTCTCGTTACCGGCGTAGGTCGCGTGCGCAGGGTCAACGCCCTGAACTTTGCGAAAACCAGTTATTGGCGAACGCACGGGCCCACGTTTGCCGACCGGAAGTAGTCTTTGCAGCAACACGCTCTTTCGACACTCGTCGCGAATCTACGTTGGCACTGGTAACGTTTCTCCCGTCGGCATCGTGTTCCCGAGCAATTCCAAGAAGGAGAATCGTGAGCCACGATCTATCGATCACTGCGACGGTTCTCACAGCTTTGACGAGTCGCCCCCGATTGTACGACAATTTGTGCTGTATCAGCCGACGTTTGTCGGCATCTTTAATCATTGCGAAACGTCATTTCCGATAACGGTAGCAGCGTGCTGACGTGATATCGCGCAGAGAATCGGGAGATGTAGAATCCTATCGCTGACATATTTGTCAATAATTAAAGATAATAGTTTCGATAGTTATCAAGAAGAATTTATGTATACAGAATTGAATTTTTAAAAGGACCATTTACTCTAGATCTAAATTGTATTCTTGTTGTTGCATCTCCTCATCATTTCTGTATTGTTACTTGTTTACAGATTGTTCGACTGGCGACCGGAGCGCATGCGGGGCGAACCATTGAAATGCGAGAGAATCGTCATCATAAAGAACCTTTTCACACCCGAGGATTTCGACAAGGAAGTCCAGCTGCTCCTGGAATATCAGCAGGATATTCGATCCGAGTGCCTGAAATGTGGCGACGTCAGGAAAGTTGTCATCTATGATGTGAGTTCTTCTTCCCCTCTTTATTTCTTTTGCGCTCGCTATTTTATAAATGCCACTAGATTTACTTTATCACGATTATCAGTGACAATTAAACATTTCTCAATTGTGATATTTTGTGTTAAAAATTGAGAGATCACATATTACGAATTTAAGTCTAGATAGACTCATACTTAAAATCTTTTGTATCGAAATCGCGGTTTCTTTTCCGAATTAAAAGCGATCGACTCGTTTCCAAGAGTCGTATTTTTAGTGTGACTGAATTTCACGGAATAAACGAGTGAGGAAACGCCTTCGAAAGGGGATGCCCCTAACCCCCATAAATTGACGAGAGGCAAGACACTCCCAGTCTTTGAGCCTCAACCGTGAAACTATTCAATGTCAAGCGCATTCCATACGAACGACGTGTGTTCCATTTTGCTGATTTCTATGTCTCTCCTTTTATTTAGGCGCTTATGTTTATTATCACACTATATGTCCTAATTTCTTATTAATATTTTTTTGTAGCTATATTTACCTGATATCACTCGAGATAGGTGAAATTTTTATCTTAAAACCCATAAAGTTTTTCGCGCATAGATGAGAGAAAAAGAATACAAGCTCGAGCATTGCATTGAAATTTTTCCGAAATTGAATTATTGAATCAAGAAACAAAATAATTTTAATAATACTTACTAGATTTTATTTTATTGAATAAATTCAATTTTTATATGTCGAAATATGAAAAATCGGCATAAAATATGCCAAAGAAATATATGATTACGGTTTTTTTTTTTTACAAATGAATTTTCTCTGATTAATTTTTGTAAAGCAAAAATCTGCGAAACTTGATGTAATCCCTTTCTACTACATCTCTTTCTGCTCTCTTGGGAGCGAGGCGAGAAATAACGACGGCTCCGAAAACCACGCGTGGAATTTCATGTTCTGCCACCTAATTTACCATAGGCATCTCGTTGTCATTTTTTCTCACTCTTGGAGCACGTGTTACCGCCAATGTGTTTTCGGTGAATCATGCTCTTTGCTGTCATGTTTATGGTAAAATATGGTTTGTTGGAGCGGTGGATCAAAGGATGTTGGTTGATAGTTTTACGAAATTTTGAAATGCTTACGATTCTTCCATAAATGGGAGAAGATAAAATACATAGTTTAGATATTGTTTTAAGATTTTTCGAAATTCCATTGAATTATTAATATCAAAAATAAAATTAATTAAGTTGCTCGTATATAATTTTCGTGTTATTAAATGAAATATTCAATCAAATGTACGTTTCTAAATAATATGGAATAGTTAAACAAAGAAATTTACAAGATCAGGAAACATATAAAAATATTTACGAATCAATTGGATTGTAAATCTACCAGTTATTTAGCCAAATGGAATTGAAGCAGTAACTTTTAATTGAAGCTAATTACATTTTTTTACTAACTTATTGTTTATATTTGTTTTATTTCCAATGTTAATATATCGATTTTAACAAATGATTGGTTGTTGAAACGTGATCCAGTAGAAATATAGAATCTATCTATATCTATCTATATTTGATCCACACACGTGGATCACCCTGTATTTCTTTTCTCCTCTCAGAGACATCCCGAAGGAGTAGCTCAAGTCACATTCCGAGAGCCGGCAGAGGCGCAAGCTTGCGTGCAGCTTCTGAACGGCCGTTGGTTCAGCCAGAGGAAGATCTCGGCAGAGATCTGGGACGGAAAGACCAAGTACAAGTAAGTTATTTCATTGCTGATTCCTACTATACCGGCTTTAGGGCCAATACTACCGGTAGTTGCTGATGCAGGTATCCGGAACCAGCAACCCGAACGTTTCTGTATCACCTTGTACATATTGTACATAAAATAGCACCAGTTATAAAAAAAATATAATATATCACGATGCTATAATATATCGATGTTTTCGAAAAGTATTTTACTTGGCATCTGTTTTTATTATCTATTTATTGCCGAATCAAAATTGAGCGTCTCCTTGTGATATTTCCACCATTTATTCATTGCTGGTAAAATCTGCTCAATCAATTAGCAATAAATATTATTAATTACAGATATTATCTTGTAGTTAATTGATTTACATTATTTAAAATGAAAGATACAACTATCAGTGTATCGAAATGTGTCCTTCAGAATTACAGAGACTGATGCAGAGATCGAAGCGCGAATACAAAAATGGGATAAATACTTGGAGCAGGAAGATGAAGAGAAGGAAAAGAAGAAGCAAAAGAGCAGTAACGAGACACAAAAAGCGTCGTAATGAGAATGCATCTTACGATCAATAGAATTGTAATTATATTTTGAAGATTCTATTTTCTTCATTTCTCTAAAAGTCCTCACTGTCGTATTGCATTTGAATGTTAAGCTCGAAGCATTTCTTTTGGGCGTTTTAATGAGAATCCGGATGATTAATTCATCCTGTCACGACGTGGTTGAGATTATAAGTAGCTCGCAATTTTCATGGTTGAATCGGCGCTACTGTTGTACTAGTGATATATTGTTTAGTTGTTGCAACAATAAAGCTGTCTCTCCTCGTTGTCTTCCCTCATTCCATTCACTCCCTGATATCATCGCCACACTGATCTGTATTTATTGCCTTATTAATCTTTAATCTTGAATCGATATGATAAAGACGGTCATATACGAAATCATGTATGCATGACAAAAAAGAAACATATGTTAAACATAATTAAGACATGTTTTGTAGGAACTTATTAAAATTAAATTTAAATTCTGATAGTGCTAAAAACTCATATCAACATTTATTATTATCTCTTAATATCCAGAAAAATCATGTAACGAAGAAAAGGTAAGAATAGACCGTGGGAACGAGAACGAGAAAGAGTAAGAAAAATGGATTCCCTTGGAATTTCCTAATTTGCTATTTCGACGTTCCTGGCAATCCTCTTTCGTGGGACTCCGACGAGAGATCGTCGCTGTTCATCTATCAAAAAACGCGGTTCACAGCATCTCTGGACTGTGGCGGTTTTTTTTTTGGTGATTCACTCGGACGAATCTCTTGTCGAAGTAATCACCTGATTCACAATATAAATGCTACTTACCAGGGATACTTTGAACCGCACTCGACTTGGAATTAATGATCGCTCTTTTTCGCAAGGTTGCTTTCTTTTGAGACTTAAAACTCGTAAGTTTTTCTTGGAAGAGTCCCTTACGGAATACTACAAAATTATTCTGAAACAAAATTTGCAGAAAAAGATTTCTTTACAATTTATTATCTGTAAATTTTAATATTCTTGAATGTTTACATTTTTTTAATTCTCAGATTTACTTTTAAAACGTGATAATCAAAGTCCTTTCCACATTCCTAAATGCTTATACGCTATTTCTTTGTTAGCAGGAAATCTTTATATTTTTCTATCATTTTATCAAATAGCTAAATAACCGTCATTTTTTTCGGTCGGCACACACGTGGTGAAAAAGAACATCTCGAAGCGTCGGGGGTTTATTCGCGCAGTGTCTTTACATCTCGCTTCCCATTGTCGGCGACATTTATTCGAGCCGTACCCCTCGCGACATCACGAGGGGGATGAAAGCACGAGCGGCGGCATATTTCAGTTGCTCCGCTCCATTCATGATCCGGAAAGGGCAAGGGCAAGAGCGACTCCCTCCGGCAATATCACTGACAAATTTAATGCCCAGCTATTAGATAGCGGGGGGTGCACCTCGCCTGCTTTCCCCTGTATCTGTCTATTGTTGCAGTGGCCACGTGCAGAATGACTGCACGTTCCTGGTGCTCAGGCGAAAATATTTAATCGTCATGTTTTGAGACCCCTTACGAAAAAAACCCGACGCTCTTGTCACGCTTGTCGAGTCTTATTGGATTTTGGCCCGTCGTTCGGACCTGCTAAGTAACACGCGAAATTCGATATCGTTCGGTAACATTAGACACGATTTGATACGGTCAAGTGTTTGCCGGATGCTGCCCTTCAACCACAATAATTGCTTATTTGCTTTGTAAATAGTTGAAGTTAAGAGAAATAACAGGACTTATGAAAGATGATATGTTTACTTATGATCTAAACTTATTTCATAGAATTAGATCTTGCTTGTTTTTCCAAGAAATCATTGTTTTTTCGAAAGACATAATAAATATATAAAAGTAGACAAAAATATTCTGATAAAATTTTATTTATTTAAATAAATGACATCAAATACTTATCTGTATATTACATATTTCATAAAATAGCCTCAAAACATAGTAATCTTTAAATAATATGAAGAATAATATATATGTACATAAATAAATGCAACTCTACAGTTAGAAGAGAATTAACTTAAACGGCAGTACATTTTTCTATACTGGCCACTTAAATGTTGACCTGCAATTTTCTTAATATATTTCGATGGGCTCTGCTTCATCAGCATCTTCGATATCTCTTCTGAATCGGAAGCCACCACTTATGCCAACTGAAGGAGAGAGTCCATGACCTTGCGGACCTTGTTGGAACTGAGTGTGACCTCTGATGAAACCATTATTGCCGAAATTCCTCTCAGCCTGGATGCCGAAATGCGGCTGCACATGTTGTCCAGGTACTTTGCTCAATCCTCCGTAAACATCGGCGGTTGTACGGCCATCATTCAAAATGTTACGATTAACGTTGAGATCCCAGGTAGGTTGACGCATTGGTCCGCTCAGAGGTTGCGATCCTTGGAAACTCAGTGAAGTTCCTTGGGGTTCGGCTTCTCTCCTGAATCGGAAGCCACCACTTATGCCAACTGAGGGAGAGAGTCCGTGACCTCGCGGGCCTTGTTGGAATTGAGTTTGACCTCTGATGAAACCATTGTTGCCAAAGTTCCTCTCAGCCTGGATGCCGAAATGCGGCTGCACATGTTGTCCAGGTACTTTGCTCAATCCTCCGTAAACATCGGCGGTTGTACGGCCATCATTCAAAATGTTACGATTAACGTTGAGATCCCAGGTAGGTTGACGCATTGGTCCGCTCAGAGGTTGCGATCCTTGGAAACTTAGTGAAGTTCCTTGTGGTTCGGCTTCTCTCCTGAATCGGAAGCCACCACTTATGCCAACTGAGGGAGAGAGTCCGTGACCTCGTGAGCCTCGTTGAAATTCGGTATTGCCTCTGATGAAACCATTCTTGCCGAAGTTCCTCTCAGCCTGGATGCCGAAGTGCGGCTGCACAGATTGTCCAGGTACTTTACTCGCTCCTCCGTAAATATCAGCGGTTGTGTGACCATTGTTCAAGATGTTACGATTAACGTTGAGATCCCAGGTAGGTTGACGCATTGGTCCGCTCAGAGGTTGCGATCCTTGGAAACTTAGTGAAGTTCCTTGTGGTTCGGCTTCTCTCCTGAATCGGAAGCCACCACTTATGCCAACTGAGGGAGAGAGTCCGTGACCTCGTGAGCCTCGTTGAAATTCGGTATTGCCTCTGATGAAACCATTCTTGCCGAAGTTCCTCTCAGCCTGGATGCCGAAGTGCGGCTGCACAGATTGTCCAGGTACTTTACTCGCTCCTCCGTAAATATCAGCGGTTGTGTGACCATTGTTCAAGATGTTACGATTAACATTGAGATCCCAGGTAGGTTGACGCATTGGTCCGCTCAGAGGTTGCGATCCTTGGAAACTCAGTGAAGTTCCTTGGGGTTCGGCTTCTCTTCTGAATCGGAAGCCACCACTTATGCCAACTGAGGGAGAGAGTCCGTGACCTCGTGAGCCTCGTTGAAATTCGGTATTGCCTCTGATGAAACCATTCTTGCCGAAGTTCCTCTCAGCCTGGATGCCGAAGTGCGGCTGCACTCGTTGTCCAGGTACTTTACTCGCTCCTCCGTAAACGTCCGCTGTTGTACGGCCGTTGTTAAAGACGTTGGCATTGCCATTGAGATTCCAAGTTGGTTGACGCTGTGGACCACTCAGAGGTTGCGTTCCCTGAAACGTTATTGAGCCTCTTTTTTTCTCCTCAGGCTGTAAATCGGTCTGCCGACGAAAACGCGATTCCTGTAAAAAAAAATGATATATTAAAAAATATCCTTGAAATTCTTCTCTATGTATGTATATAAAAACTATATATGTAAAGTCCAATTTTTATGTGAATAAGAGTTACAGAAGTAATTATATAGAAATGATAGAAATCGTTCCAGAGTGTCTCACAAAGATACTTTTCAAGGCAGGAAATTCCGATTTAATGACAATTTCCAAGTGCGACAAGTGTCTTTGAGTCACGCGAAATGCAAGGTAATTACAGTGCAACGTGCTGTAATGAATGCATAGTCACGTATCATCAATTTGTCACTCTAAGCTTCAGGCGAGACAATATTTAATACTTAGAGGAAAATTATTTATTCATATACATAAGTTATTAAAAATTTTTTCTGAATACGATATTATCTTCAAATATATATATTTGTATATTTTAACATGCTCAAATATAAGAAAAAATTTATAAGAATTTCTTCAACTATGAACTCGTGTTTAATATGCACTTATAATTTTCAGTTTACTTGAATAGTAAATTATTTATTTAAATAGTAGTAAACAATTACTTACGTGTGGTGGAAGAATCGGTCCGGTTGATTGCGGCGGCGATGTTTTCTTTGAAGAGCTAGCGCTCGTGTAGACGAAAGCGCACGATAAGGCCAACACAAAAATTAGCAGCTTCATGATGACTAACTAATTCTTTGTGAAAGTAAGAAATGTTAATGCTTGAAGTGCAAATCAACTTCTGATGCCTGTTCGCCTTCCGTCGGTCGCTTATATACGAATTTCAGAGTCCCGGGGATGTACTCAATTTTTCTCAATAGTCCCGTTGCATCACTTATCTGCTGGGTAATACCCAGCAGCAGATCGAGCGCGCCTGTGAGTTGAGCTCACGCGACATTCTCTCGCGTCGGGGAACCCTCGCGCAGTAAATAACACTTTCACTATTCGTACGTATTTTCCGTAACGTTTTACGACTGCCAACTGCAATAGGCGTACATAAATCACACCTGTGTTTCCAATAATGACTAATGTCTTTATGTTTAATTTATATTTGCCATATTTGAATAGATTAAATGAAACATATAGTCGTACAAATTACTTACAATTTATCTAGATTAATAAGTAATGATCAAGCTCGTTTAATCGTAAAATAAAATTAATAAATTAGTTTAAAAAAAATAAAAATAGAGTTCAGGGACATAACGAGCAAGCACGAAATTACTTAAATAAATTTTAATTAATTAGTTGATGTACAAAAAAATAATTAAATGTTTAACATAAAATAAAACGTTTCTGATTCACGGAGTCTTCTTCAGTCGATTGAACAATAGAATGGCGATTCAGAGTACAATACCTTTTTGTGAAAAGAAGTTACATTCCGATACTGAGAGTACCGGATCATAAATGTATGTCGACTAATTAATTAAAATTTATTTAAGTTATTTCGTGCTTGCTCGTTATGTCCTTGAACTCTTTTATCATTGATTAATTTATCTAATATATACATATATGTATATAATAACAGATTTTAATAATTTAGATTAACTATTTTAATTTATCAGAATGAGCAAAATGAAGCATTTATGCCTTCTTACTCGTATTCTTGAAAAGTATTTTTAAAATCGATCTATTCCATTTTATGTTTCTGAGATGTTTAAACCTCTTACAATGATTTTTTTTACAATAAATTTCTTATATCGATTGATTTGTGATAGAAAAATTTCTTTGTTATTATAAAAAAAACTTATATTATATTATGAAAAAAGTTATGTAACAAGTTAAAGTAAAAATTCAATAAAATTAATGTTCTGCATACGCGCATTCAATATATAACGGACATCTGTGACGAGTGCATTGGTTTTTCATATTGTGGACATTTTATTTTTGTTCTTACATCTAACAATGAATGAATGATGACAATAAGACCTTACTCTTCAATCAAGACCATCTTACTCTTCAATCTTACATCGAACTTAAGAATTAAATGCTAAAATCGAAAAGAAATTATTTTCAACACTTTATGCGTTTTGGATTACTTTTAATACAAAGCATACAAAGAGATATAATTTACATTCATATACATGCTCTTAAATACGTGCAAAATTATTTTCGACACTTTATGTATCTTGGATTACTTTTAATACAAAGCATACAAAGAGATATAATTTACATTCATATACATGCTTTTAAATACATGCAAAAGTTTGATATACAAAACTAAATGATATCATAAATGTATAAAATTATGCAAATGTGTGCTTATGCGCGTATCAACAGCGAGATAACGATGAGAAAAGTAATGTGAGCGATACGGACTACGTAATCAAAGCAGAGAGGTCACAGAGTGTTTCGGAAACCGGGGATTCCTCATTTTATCTCGCGAAGGCATTGAACGCAGCAACTGTCCTTGCGAGGCAAAAATTGCACTTGTAAAAATAAAGAGACGGTGATGTCCCGCAGTGACGTAGATTTAAAGATCTGCAACCTTATTTAAACACTTCGATACAGTTACATCTACGCTTAGTGTAAGTCACTTACATTACGTTACTCTTTCTTAAAATCTCTTCTCTTCCTTCTTCAATTAATAATCAAAATGAAGCTATTCATTCTTGTTTTGGCCTTATCTTGCATCATTGCATATACAACCAGCCAGAAAAACTCAGAAAAAAGCAGAAAAAGAGGCCATTGGCCCACCATTAAAATATTTGTAAGTATTTTTTAAATTAAACAATTTAATTAATAATTTTCTCTCCTTTTTTCGTTTATAATTTCTTATTAAATAATGGTATTATAAGAATTTCATAATATTCATAATTATTCATGCTTCCTAATTTACATGCATTGAATCGTTTTACATAAATTCTGTCATTGTTCAAAATGTATAGAAATTGTTTGATATATTAAAAAATATTTAATAACAAGTTTAGAAGTATTAGAAATACATTTAATTTCATAAATATTTTGTTATAAAAATTATTTAGACTACATCACATCGGTTTCGTCGCGAGGCCGATCAGAATTCGATCGCTGCCAACTTAGAGAATACTCCGCAATTGCCCTTCGACGACAACAACAATCTTGTTCTTTTCGACAACAAACCCGTCAATCTCGGCAAAGATGACAACGAGGTTCCTGAATCTAACAATAAGTTACAATCTAGTGCTCTACTGTACAATATGCACCTAATGGACGAGAATGATAATCTCGGCGCCTACACTTTCTACCCAGGCGCACACGGTGGTATCGTCCAGAACTTTGGAATGGGCGGCAGAGTTCTTCGCTGGAGAAGAGAAGCGATTCGAGACTTGAAGCCGCGTTTTGAAGCTGAAAAATAAATGGGTAGGAGTTTCGTCATTGGTTTCGTGAAACTTCAGCGAGGTTTACGTGCAAACGATCGTAGAATAGCGCTCACAGTAGGCGTGATCGCTCTATTTTAGGCAGGAAGCCAAATCAAATTGAGAAGACTGAAAATGAAATAGTTGAGACAAACTAGATAAAGAAATAGAATTTCTTTCGAAAAAGATCTTTCTTTGAAAAATCACCATTTGGCATTTTCGTAACATTTGACTTTATTTTATTAGATATCAAGTTTAAAATGTTTTCGAAAATTTGGTATTCTTTTGAAAAATACATATGAACAACATGCATTCACGAAATTCATAATATAATTGTAAATAAATGCTTAATTAATTAAAGCTTAATATTAAAATTTTAAAAAAGTAACAATTAAATCAAAGCTAATTTTATTGTTACTTGTTTAAAATTGTAATTATAAATGTGATCAAAGCGACTAAATAAGTAGAATGTATACTTTTAATATCTTTAATATTTTATAATTTATCATATTATTTATTCTCTAATAATGTATATGAAATGGTTATTAAACAGCGATAATAAATAATAAAAAATATCCGAAACAACATCCTATTTTATGTACTTTTGAAACGATTTTAGATTTTATTTTTGTACGACAATACTGTTCTTCAATCAGTTTTTAACATTATTTTTAACAATCTTTTTTAACTTTAAAAATTAATTAAACATGTCTGTCTTTTTTCTCAATTGTCTTGCATAAAGTTTAAAGTTTTGCCTTGAAAATCATATTAATCATGTATGTAAGATTAGGCTATCAGTCGATCGGTGTCGTGTAAAGATGCGATTTCTACGACAGCAATATTTCTTTAGAAATTTTCTGTTGAAGACGCCATCTTCTTCTCCTTCTTTTCTCTCTCTCTCTCTCTCTCTCTCCCCTTTTCACCACGGCAAATTAAGCTTCCCAAAACACCGCGAAACTGTTAATTAAGACTCATTATGCACGGGGGATGGTTGCCTGGGATAGAAGGAAGGCCGTAGCGGAGGATGAAGACCACGAAGAAGCCGGAAGGAGGAGGGGGGGCAGGGAGCGGAAGAGGTTTAGGCGGGGGTGGTTTAACCCGAGTACGAACTTCTTAATACCACAGCTGCAGTCGGGTTCATTGTGGGATCAATACGGGGAGAGCTCGTGGTAGTGGCAGGCCAAGTGCGATTGGCCCTGACGATCGGGCACGGCGATTGGCCGATGTCGGCACTGCCAGGAGGCGGATCCTGCCTCCGCGGTCTCAACGTGTTGGGGTAATGGTAAAGGGGAAAGAGAGACTACCAGCGGCAGCCGCTCCGCTCGAAAACGACGGCGACGGGGACGCCTGTAGAAAAAGACAGCGAGAGCTCCTATGGAGAGAGGGTGACACACGGTGTCGCGTACGGGGGATTTCAGTCTGTGTTCACCCATGAGAGACACACCACCATCGGCGACACGCTCCGCTCACGTTGCGAGGGTGAGGGCTCGCTTTTCGTTCGCCAACTGTTCACTCTCTCGTCCTTCAAGAGGACCGTTTGTCTCTTCACGGTGAATCTGAACGTGTTGCGATTAGACGACCGTGATCTTATCGATATTGAAGAGGAACATCG
The DNA here is from genome assembly GCA_928718305.1 of Tetramorium bicarinatum. Taxonomy (NCBI): domain Eukaryota; kingdom Metazoa; phylum Arthropoda; class Insecta; order Hymenoptera; family Formicidae; genus Tetramorium; species Tetramorium bicarinatum. The sequence continues at coordinate 14,314,763 of OV788320.1, forward strand.
AGAACAATCAAATTTTTAGAAAAATAAATAATAATTTGGATAAAACATATTATGAGACAATTAGCGTGTGTCGTTTTGAACCGCAATTGCTCCCTGTGGCTGACATAAGAGATAAAGTGACCGAGGACGGTGAGAGCAGTTATTAGTTAAGTGAAGTGTTAATGAAGTGTTAATAAAAGAAAGAAGTTAAACAGAGACAGTTTAGCGAGACGGTAAGCTTCATCAACGAACTGCAAATTGTGAATAATTGGAATTTAAACTAGAAGTTATGGAGTCAAATTGTGCGCGTCGTAGCAAGTGGTCGGCATGATACTAAAATCAGTGACAATTGCTCCAAATTGAAAAATTTTGGAGAAAGATATTTGAGGGAAAAGTTTTGGGAAAGAAGAAAATATTACGAAGGCTAATTACTGGAAGAAAGATTGAAGAAGAATATCTTGGAAAGTAAAATAATAGAAAAGGAAATGTCACGTAAGAATTGTTATTAGATACCGTCATAGTGTCCATTTTTGTGGAATCTTGAATTGAAGATATGTTCGACAATTTGACAAATTTAACTGACAATGATTATCTGAGTCTTTTTGCATTCAATCGATTTGCGTTAATCAAGGAAAAAAAGAAGAGCAATCGATTTGTGCAACCTTTTTCAATTATCTCATCTATCGCGAAGAATTATCAACGTGTAGTTTCGTGATTTGCTGTGGTTCAGTGATTTCCAAGAAAAGAACAAATAAAATTATTTATTCTTTGCCAAACTGTTTATTGCCTACTATGGCATATTTCGCTGCTTTTTAGTAAAAATGGTCGTTATTATATCTAAACGCGAGACTGACAAGAATATCTTATTATAATTGACTAGTGAATATTTTATTTGTTGTAATATCTCTTGTTTTCTTCACAAAAATATTTGCAATTGCACAAATTAAACATTCTTTAATAATAATATTTAAATGTAAAACCACCTCATAAACGAGAAATTATAAATATTGAAACACACATCATCATCTTCATAAATTAATACTGTATTTATTGAATCTTTGAACAATTGCAAGGGGCACACAAATTAAAAGAGAATAAAACTGTTGGCAACACAAGCCATCCAATTTTTTTATAAACAGTATATCGTATTGTTGATATAATATATCTAAATGATTTATTATATTTAAATTGATCGTACTAAATTACCGAAGAAACGTTCGAATAAAAGTGCCCAGAGAAAGCTGTTTGACAATAATAATAAATAATAAAACACTGATAATAATAAAACATTGAACTGCCACGCTATCACTGTATGCTCCAGCATGAACCGTTATTCTTATTGTTAGTGATGATTTAACTTTAGTGATCTTGGATGATCTGGAACGTTTGATCCGACCGCGGTGTGATCCATCGTCGGAGTTGGAGGACGAGTTCAGGAGTGGTGTTGTTCGAAAGGGTGGTGCGACGTTCGGGTACGCAAGTCTGCAGGCCAGCTCTGGGGTGCCGGGCCCGGGCGGGGTGATGAGCTGCTCCGATGTGATGTATCAATATTATCCTTACCTCTACCAGACCCATCGGCCACCGCCGCCGCACCCAACCCACCCTCATGCGGCCCCGCACAGCCATCCCCACGCTAATCCGCACGCGGCCCACCACAGTCCAGCCAGACCGGCGCCCTTTCAACCCTTCCCGGCGGCCACAGCGACGCATCAGTATGACAGGGTAAGTCGAACTTTCGTGTTTTGATTTTAAGATAATGGGAGTATTAATCTCGTTATCGGAAACTCTCTGTCGATTTTTAGAATTGCAAGATAGAAAATTTTACCTCGAAAGAAATTTTTATTGAGCAATAAAATTTCTAATGAATAATAAGAAGAATAAAAATAATCATAATCGATATGAAAATTTATAAAATTAATTCATCGTAAGTCTATAACACATAGCAGTATATACATATCATTGTCCCTAATGTCATTTAAGATTTTATCATTTAGGATTTTTCCTATATAAATAATTTTTTAAAATAAAATTAAATGCTTGAGTATATCAAAGATAAATAGAAATGAGTTGATTATATTCGGCTGATTGATTAATTAACTTAATGACGTTGCGATATAAAATCTTTCGCTGATAGACAAAGTAACAGATTGTACGTAAGCGCTAATAAAATACGTTACAACAGCCAACACTTCAAAGGTGGTCCATTCACACATTTTTATAACCTTATTCTCTAGTCGCCTGTTCACCCTGGTACTTAAATCGTCCGAAGCAATTAAAACAGACCTGCGTCTGTCATTAAGTTAGGCACGTTTGGTGGTAAAGAAAACCGTAGCCGTTTATAACAAGTTTTGCTTGTATTTTACATCGGCTGTCTTCGCTTTTATGGCGAATACTCTTTATTGCAATATAAATTAAACCAAGAAGATGACTTTATATACCTGTATTAAGCAAAATATATTTATTCTTCATTTAGCTTATTATCAGATGAACAGTACAATAAAGAAACTTTGAAGCGAATACATTATGAAAATTCATAAACATTACTTCAATTTGATATTTCATATTTGATTTATATAAATAATTAAACTTTAGTAAAAATTTTTTAAATTTAGACTGTTAGATTGAATTCTTGGATCTCTGATCCTTAGTCCTTGAATTTGCTTCGTGTTTAGTCTAGCCAACTCTAGATTCTCAGATCTCCTTATAGGGAATCCTTCGAGTTGTCGAATAACAAGTAGTCCCCTCGAATCACTTGATTTCTGACTCGATTTCTTGGTCCTTCACGAATGTCGCCTAGTAGCCTTTCCTAGAACTCAAAAAGCCCGCCGACGAAACAATATTTCGCTCTGCTTCGTGCTTCCTGAAATAGTTCCGAGACGGCGAAGAAGGAAGAAGTTTTCGTGAGTAACGCGAGGAATCGCCTGTGCATCATTTTAATTTGTCTGCTGGGAGGTCAGGCGTGCTCCTGCCCTCGGCGAGCACCCATCCGTGCACCCATCCGTGCACTGTGGGGTGTCGAGCGCCGTTTTGCCATCTTTCCCGGGCCGGTGGGAAAGTAATGTTCCTTTTTTCCAGCATCAACCTCGCTTAGGTAATATTAAACCGCTTGTAACTAGTGATGCGCACCGGGAATGTTCTTGAGAGCACATTCTCAGAAAACGTAGACACTCTGAGAACGAAAATACTTTGAGAGAATTCCGAAAACGATAATATTCTGTATATGTTATCTGAGAATCGATATATTTTGAAAATATTGTGAAAGAATAAGAAGACTATATTTTTGAGAAAATTTATTACGGGATAAAATTCGTGACATTTAAATTGAGGATTAGGAGGTTAAAGAAGGAAAAATGTTTGGAGATGTACAACTATGGCGATTAAATATTCAAAATTTTTACGACTTTATTATGTCATTTATACATCATTTATAAGATTACATTAAAAACTATATGAAATGATCGAAAAGTAAATTTAAAGATAATCAGGTAGTTACATTCTGGTATCTCATTTAATCTCAATATGTAAATGAGAGCCACTAAAATTTATCGACTGGAACACGAGAAGAAGAAAGAAAAGAAAGAAGTGTCTTATAGAAAGTAAAAGTTTCTCATGATCTTGCAAAATCAAAAATTTCTGTGAATCGTGGAATAAGTATAAATTTTATTCTGAGATATTTTTAAATTGATGTAATCGATTTGGATAATATATAAGTTTAGTATTTAATTAAAAAACCTGATGGAATTTTTTTAATTCTTGCATTTTAATAGATATTCATATAAATGCACATTTCAGCCAGAAGTTTTATTTAAAATTTAATTTTACATTAACAAGAATTTATGCATTTGAACAAATCTAGCTCTCTCTCTCTCTCTCTCTCTCTCTCTCTCTCTCTCTCTCTCTCTCTCATCCAAATGTACAGTTGTAAAGTATCGTTGGACCATTTATCTATCAATCTTCCGGAGACATTGTAGAAATGTGAACGTTTCTACGTTTTCTTCTCTTTTCTCCTTCTCTTCCGTTCTCCGTGGTAGCGATCGCGAGATAACATCCGGCAAAAGCGTTAAGCGCGCGCGATACGAGCAAAGAGGAGCAAAGGAAGGAAAGCCGATCCCGACAGTCGGACAGGTTCTCCGCGAGGGGGTTCCCCCGAGGGAAGCGAAAGGATCCCGCGGATTCTCTGGCTCATATCCTCGGAGCCCGGGTAGTTCACGCGACCGCGGCGACACGAGTTTACTTTTATTTAAATCTCTCTCTCTCTCCTTCGTTTTATTTAGGGCCCCAAGGAAGGCCCGGGAGGAGCGTCGCTCATTTTGTTCCTTTGCCGGCCTCCGCTCTCTGTCCCCCAGTCTCTGAATTAATAGCCGCGCTAGTGTTTTTCGCAGTGTGTCGGCCACGGTGTCCTGTGCGCGTGTATACGTGCGCGTGCACGCGCGTACGAAAGCGCGTACCGACGTGACGCGCGTTAAAAATGCGCGTCGTTTTCTCACGAGACGCTCCGAAACCGCCGTGCTTTATCGTTCCCGCTCGCCTGGCCAAGTAAGAGAACGAACGTTCGTGGCCCTGGATCCCACTCACGAAGAATGATGCACGAGGCATCGCAGAAGCTGCACGATTCCTTCGAACACTACACAGACATTAAAAGCCGGACTGAGAAAAATTTTCGGGGCATAAATATCGCGATAGCAGTAGCTTTAGATTTATCGTTAATCAAGAGTGAAAAAGATTCAGTGATTAATATTAGTGCTTGGTCCCTCTCTTGGCAAATGGTTTTTTGCTCTTCGAAATAAAACGAAATCTTTCATTAGAAATAAATATGGTATCCGCTGATTAATATCGACTGGTATAATTTCGCATACTGGTATGATATGTGGTTTGTAAAAAACTTGGGCGATAGAAAGAAGTCCAGAGACTGGAGCGCGTACGATTCATCGGCAAAACACGTGTGCGAAGGGAGGGACAGGTGCTGGTCTCAGGAGAGGACTCACAAGAACCTGGCTATCCTTCATTAGCACTCTTGTTACCCGATTGACATTTCTTCTGCGTGCAGTAAACGCATATATGCGGTGACCATACCGTCGTATGGCCGTGGAGTCTTGCATCATCACTGCAAATTATGTCACGCAATTTGCACTCGGTCGAAGTCGATTAACGAAAATAGGGCTGACAAACGCGAGAATTCGATACGGCACATTTATTTAAAGAATCTTAGGTAACATCCTCATCCCATGTTGTTTATTCGCACGATAAAAAGTTTCGGATTCAAGGATCTAGTCTCGAAGGCTTCAGAATCGAAGGAATTTGGTATCCGGGGAACTCAGTTCCCAAGGAGACGAGGATTCAAGATATCCAGGATTCAAGGCATAGATTACGAGCGATTTGAATTCAAAGCGTCTAGAATCTAGGGCATTTAGATACAGAGTATCTCGAACTCGGTGCAATTCGTAGTCGCATTCGTAGACTTCCGGCCGTCGGCCGGAGCGAAACCGAAACAACGTCGTTAAGTGTCGCGTTAATCGAATCCTACGTATAATTACCCGATTCCCTTTCCTGAGATCTCCTCGGTAACGTTAATAAGCCATCGGGCGTCTCCCTTACGAAACTGGCGGAGAGACACACACACACACACACACCGTGACCGGCAGCGATCGAGAAAGAGAAAAATAGGGCGAGCGAGAGAGAAAGGGAGAGCGGAGGCGAGATAGAGTGAGGAAGGGAGAGTAGTCGTAAAAGCGCATTTTTCTCGGGTATCTGGCCGATTAATGAACCGATGTCGTCGCCAGGACCACCCCGAAGGATACGCGTACGGGACGCGCATCCCTCGCGAGATAGACCGACAGCGGAGTCCAGGACTATAATACCTAGCCTATAACCAGCTCCCGTCCGTCCTCCTAGCAGCAGGTCTCAAACGGGCCGCACCTTTACCTGACCAAGTTTTACGATCGTCGCGCCGAGGTGGCGATGTGTCCTCGTGTTATCGTCCCGGCGGGATCTGTCCTGGGCTAAAGCAGGCTCCTGCCATGACTTCTTTTATTATATTTCTCTTTCCTCCCTCTCTTCCCTTTATTTCTCTTGCGTCCTCTCCTCCGTTGGCACCGGGCCTTTCCTCGCGATTAACGAACACAACTACTTTGCGATCTGCGATCAGCGCATTCATCAGTTTGGCTTAGAGAGAAAATATTATGACAATAATGATAAGAAGTTTCTATCTTTCATTTTTACTTATTTTTTTATTTGTGTAAAGAAGCGATTAGAAATACATTATTTTGTAATAATCAAATATTTAATCTTTGTACTTTAGTAATCTCGATTTCGAGTCTTCCCCTAGAATTTCTTCTGAAATCTTTTTTACGTGTCGTATTGTTATGCGTTACATTCCGATGTGATTCACTTGATACTATTTCTTCTATAAATCAATTAATTACAAGGTCTCCATCAAAATAATCAATCTTCTAGCAAACTGTCAATATATCGTTAATTTTCCGTAGTGTTGATACCGTGACACGTTTCACTCTGGCATTCCCGTCGCATCGTATTAGGAGAGATCGACTACCGGCCGGTAATTTGTTGTTCTCGCTTCGCCGGAATAAATTTCCACCGGGACTAGTTTCTCGGCCAGCGCCATCCCCTGCGCTCTTAAGCGCGCGGGACCTTTCGCCTGCCGTCTTTGCATTCCACCTATGAGATCACTGTCGCAAACGCTTATACAACCTGTCGCGGAAAATCGTTGCAGAATGCGACGTCGATTTCTAAAATCGCGGAACAACAATCCCGGCAGTGGAACTCGACCTGTTGATCGCGAAACGGGAAGCCAACGTTGATTCCATGAAATTCCATGAAATCGTAATGAATCGAAGAAGTGGAATTACAATCATGTGAGTATTTCAAATCAGCCATGAATAAAGATCGCGCGTATTAATGAGGAAGGAAAGTGAGGCGGATTGATTATACAACTTGATGCATTGGCATTGCTCGAAGAGTTAAGGCAGTATTTTATACATTTTATGAATCAATAATTTTATAAAATATTATACCTAATTACTGACGAATATAAAAATCGAAAATTGCACCGCGATCTCTAGATATTGGGACGATATATATGATTGCAAGAATATAATATAGATATTTTTAATTAAAATTACTAACAGTAATTTGTCAATATTCTTCACGTCTTCTTTTTATATTGTTAACTCTTTTATTCTCAGGAAACCTAGTTCAAATTTTGATCTCATTCTTACTATCTTTATCGCCAGTCCCCAAGCATTCTCTTCGCAAGCATTTCCTGGATCCCGAGATTCGGGGCTCTACGCCACTGTGCGAACCACGCAGAAAATTCGCCCATAAAGCGGCGTGGAACGATCGCGCGCCCGTAAAAGAAAGAAGAAGCGAAGAGCGAGCGGTACATTTAAACGCTCCCCGCGCGGCTCGCGGTATATCGGGAGTTCCCAGAGAGAGGCACGCAAGACCTTACGCTACATCTTTACTTAACCCCTTGACCATGCGATGAACAACATTTTTCCGACGCGGCCGACCGTAGGGAGTTCTTCTCCTGCCGCCCCGTTCTCCTCCGCTATGAATCGCTTCCGACATTCGCCGGCGCGGTCACGCGAGTACCCGGTGCCGACACGGCGTTTCGATATCTCGCTACGATGCCCGCAGCGTGGTTGAAGAAGGAAAAACGAATTAATTACGATCAATCCGCGCGTCGTAAAAGCTAGCCAGGCTAGCCGGCCGGCCGGCTGGCTGACCCTGTCGAAGTCGAAGAGCCGCTGTTGCTGCACCAGCTATGAGCTACGATCGCCGTCTCCGTCGTGCTCGGCCGAGCAGGGAGCATCGACATCGCCGATGAAACCTTCCCTCTTGTCTCCTCTCGATCTCTCTCTTGTGATTCTTCTCACCAGCTGCAAAAATCAATGCTAACATTGATTACTGGCCGATTCGGAGATGTCGAGGGATTGATTGAATTATCCGATCTTCAGATGTTTAGATTGTAGAACTAATCATGTAGCATGGATTCTATAAAACTACATGAATTTAAACACGACTTTAGATTTTAAAGTTTTTCTGTATCTTATCTTGTGTATTCAGGATTCTAAGGACCGATTGCACCAATGTTATTTTGACTTTAAGCGAAACTTAAACATGCGTCTATCTTTATCTTTTTTTTTAAATAAATAAAGACATACATCTCACTTAAAACCTAAATAACATTGATCCAGTCGATCCTAAATACCTTAGATCTTGACTTTGTGACACATGCAATGTTTGGTTTCGATGACTTCGGTTTTATTAAGCAGATTTTGGACTATTCGAATTATAAAGATGTGATGCTTCATCATCTCTGTGATCCTCTAAGTATATTTAATGCTAGAAACCTTGTGTCCATCTTAAGTATATTCCAAGTTGTACAGTTCCCCAAAGTTCATTAAACAACTGATAATCTGTGGTGACGATGGACATTTCGACGTACACGTTTATTCTTTAAATGAATCCTGGTAGCTCAAACTGGTAGAACAGTAGTCTGTGCACGGGCTTTTCCTCCGTGGCGCGCCAATGTATGAAAGGTAAAAGGAAAGAAAAATTAGAAATAAAAGACGCACGACGGTAATATCGAAAGACGTTCGCCATGACGACGATGATACTTCAGACCGGTACAGCAACGGCATCCTCGACCGCGGTAGGATCAAACGGTGCGGTACGGATAGAAAGAGAGCCGTAAGTAGGGGTGTTGCGAGGTCTCGATAAATTCAGGATCTGGAAGTCCTGAGTCGCTGACTTTTTTATCGCTACTTAAACGGGAAAATGGTGGTTTCTGGCAGTCTCGCGGCGAACGGGTCTGACCCCGTGTGCGCATACGTTACGTAATAAATATTATTTTATCGTTTATCTATTTCCAGAGGATTTCGCTTTCCTGCGAATTCTTTTTCTTATTGTCGTCGCAGGAATAAACGAGCTTCTCGAATAGATGCTTAATGAACGAAACATAGTACCTAACGCATAAGAAGAAATATTCTTAGCTATCGGAGATAATGAGGTTTATCAATTACTAGCAATCTTTGATTCTCATGTGTATGAAGAAAAAAAAAGATCTTTAATTTTGTAAAGATAATATTTCTCGCAGAATAAAATACGCAACGTTTTGTATGCGAAAGTTGAATACTTTATTCTAGTTTTACAGTGTAGAACGTTATCCTTCGCGGCAACGGTGGTCAGTGTCGCAGTGGCACATCCACTGCTAAAAAGGGACGCGCAAAACTTTCACCGAATCGTCGCGAAATCGAGGTGAACTCGCCTTACCGGTTTAAACGAAAAAATTAATACGTGACCCGGCGGCGGCAGCGGAGATCGGCGACCGCGTGGCTGAGATAAAACGACGTCCCGGTATCGGGTGCCACGAGTGCCAGGTAAAGACAACACACCGATGGGGACAATCATCGGGCAAAAAGCGATCGGTTGCTCCTGGTATAAGGCCTGAAACGACTGCCCAAAGACCGGAATGGTGATGATTCTGTCGTAACCGCTCGTGAATACTGTCTGTTTCCCGGGATACAGACATTCCTCACTTTGATATGTGGCAGATTTAGACGGAACGATTCTTAAATCATATCATAAATCATATCATAATTAGCAATGTTGTGTTCACACAATGCTTGTATCCAAAATTAAAAATTTTTTTTATTATTGTAAAGACGTAGAATGCAATCAATAGCCATTAATAGTGTAATATATCAATAATGAAGCGACATTAGCGATAATCGCGTATATAAGATTTTCGTCTGAAGCAGTTAAAATTATCAATTAAAACCGCTTGTTAACGAATGGAAATAATATTTAAGAGCGAGAAAGGAGGCGGAAGAGACGAGCAGGCAGAAGGAAGTGTCGCGCGTGGTAGCGGCAGCCGTTTCTTTTGTGCTGTCGGAGTGGTGCCTTCCTCGTCAGAAAGGACGGATGCGTTTCTGCTCGAGGCGGTTGCATTGAATTGCAGATCGCGCGCGGACAGATGGACATTCGTCCATGGACGAACTCGCGGCCGCTCGTTGCGACAGCAAAAAAACATCCCGGAGACCCTGGAAATCTTCCGATCTTGCCGATCTCGTATCCTCGTAACCTCGATTCCACGGTTGTTCGCATCCTTGGGCTCTAGGATCGCTAGATACCTTGAGCGAAGAAAGGGAAAAAAATGAAGAATAAATAAATACCGAGAAACGGGAAAGATCATATCGTTGCCTCGACTTTTCAAACTGCGGCCCTGAATCGCGACCGAATTTTGTTGCGTTTGACCTTGCCATACTTGCGAAACGCGAAGGACTTGAAGCCCTTATCCCGCGAGATATCAGCTCATCAGGGTGAAGGATCGGTGGCGATCGAATCTTTTGGAGAAAAAAATTCCGCGTCAGCTATCAGCCCGCTCGTCGTTAGTCACGTGCGTCGCGCGGCGTAGCCATTTGTCTTTGTTCACTTTGCGCACCCGGTGTCCGAGAAAATGCCCGCACGTCTATTTGTTACGAAGCCGAAGCCACAAATCACGCCGCTGCACCTCCGCGTGTCCTCGTGTACTCGCGGGGCTCTATCTCGCGCGCGCTACGTTTCGCGACTACCCTCGAGTATATTTAAACGCAATTACGACAAGCGACCGCCCGGTAATCCCGCCGAAACACGCATCGCCGCGAGATTAACTGCTACGAACGCCAGGCAAGCCAGAAGTCTGGAATCCAGACGCCGGGTATCTCTTGGAGTACGTTATTATAACTTAAAGCGTGATTCTTGATTTCATCCTGCGTGTTTGGGATGAAACGATGACATCATCGTCTGGGTGCCTGTTAACTCTAAAGATCAAAGAATTCGTGAGAGATTTAAAGTCTATCACCTTTGCGAGTATGCAATAGTATCTACTAGTAGTAGAAATCGTGGGAAATAGATTTGTTACGCTGCAAATGTAATTGTATCAAAACTTAGGTATTCATAGTCAGTTCTTGTATTTAAGATCATTTCCAGTACAATCTTAAAATGTTCTAAATCAATTTACAGAGATATATTAGCATCTTAAGACATTACTTAAGACAGTCTTGAAACAAGAACTAACTATGAATACCGGCCTTCTTCAGAATTCGCGAGTAGTCGAACATTAAGCGTATCCGACGACGATTAGAAGATACAACGATGGCGCATAAAAATTCAAATAATCGTTATTATTGCACGTCGGATTACGATATCGACGATTTAATGACGGTCCCGTCGCGCTCTTCCCGTCGGCGATTAGCGCAGCCGCGTAAGTTAAAGGGATAAACGCGGCTAATTCCTCATCTCCACCGGAAGAAACGAGCCGCGGGTATGTGTAGTAAGTGGCGAATTAATAAACGCCATCGACTCGACTCGACTTCAAAAGACCGGACCTCGGAGTATCCGAGTCGCTCGATTCGAGCCGCCGACTTTGTCGCCGCCGTCGGAGTACGAGAACTCGGACTTCTGCAGTAGCTGGGCGATAAGGCTCCATTACTGAAATACCAGCTGTTTAACCCCGCGGAACTCTCTCGCCCCTCTCTCGAGGATTTCTCCCTTTTACTTCTCTCGATGCCGCCTGCTTGTGTCGGCGAGTTGTCTATTTTCACCAACGCGAACTCAGTTTCACGGCACTTCTCCTCTTCTCTTTCTAGATGGGCAATTTCATTTAACAGGATGCTAATGTGATTGCATTAACTTGCCGCATTTGGGAAACTATAATACAGCGCGTCCCCTGGGAAAAGTGAGAATCTGCTGAAGACTCCTCTTTTCAAGATCTTGAGACTGATTCTTGTTTGAAGATCTGGACGGAAACATTTCATAACTGCATTTTGTAGACTTATACACTCTTAAATCCGTAACTTTTATTACAAAGTGTATTGCATTCTCGATCTTAAATATTTTGGCCATCTATTTGTAATAAGAACAAGAATAACGACAGAATTTTGTAGATCTAATTCTCTTCGATAAAATACCTTATATGCAAAACAGTAGAAAAGAGTGATCGAACTGGTTCCTTGATCGCCCCTCGCATCGACAGGCATTTTGCTGATTCTTTCCGACTGCTAGCTACCACGTGACACATGTTGAGTCAGATATGATTGGACTGGGATGGTAAGCAGAACTGGTCCGCTCGAAAGCTGACGTATCAAAGAGATACCGACGATTGTGTCGCTCATCAGCAACTCGCTTAGATATCTGATATCGAATAATTTCTAATTGATCGTCCTTCGTTTTCTGCACAGGATCCGAATTCACCGGATCAAAATGCAACGTCTGTTTATTCACGAGGGGCTCATGACCCTAACTGTTAGACAAGTATTTATTAAGAGAATCCAAGTAGTCTTCAAATTCACCGAATTTGTGTCATCGTACTATTTCCAAGTAATGTGGAACATTCTATATATATTTTTTGTATGTTGAATTTTCGACGATGTGTAATACCGAGATACTGCAGTTGTTTAAGTAGATGAGCGTAAGATCAGAAAGGCGCCTCATAAATTTACGGGCGATTTATTCAAAGGATTTGCAAGAGAGAGAGAGAGGAGTTTAGGGATTCATCACCGATGCTGCATTCGGCTTGCACGTGCTCACTCGGTTTTGCGCGGGACGTTGACATGTAGACTGTCCAATAGGGTATGATTTGTTGGATCGTCGACCAGCTGCTCTTCTCATGTGCCACAGACATTTGATGAACATTTGATTTAGCCCAGCAAAAATATTTTTGCCCGGTTGCAGTTTATCTTTCATCTTCATCAGGTAGCGAAAACTATCCATCATTTTAGTTCAAAAAATTTTCCAGTTAATCAATATGTCCAAAAAATTTATCTAAAATCTAATGAAACAGTTTAAGATTTAAAGATTTATACAAACAAGCTAAAATTCGATTCTATATCACTGTAGAAGCTTAGGATACAGGACAGATTTAGGGTATCCAGAAAACTGTTAGTTTCCTTCGAGTTTACGCGAACCAGGATCGATTCTAAAATTTAACATTGAGATCTAGGATCCCTCAGCATCTGCTTCCGTGATGAATCACTTGAGCGGGCCACTGACTTTCGAGCATGTAAATATAGAGGCGACGCGTTGTTCGACGTCTCGGTCTCGTCGTCTGAAGGAAGAATACCCAGACATTGTCTTAGCTACAAAAACGTCGCGTGCTTGCCGACATTTAGTTCGTTTTTCGTGACGTTCTCTAAAGCCTAAACTAACAAATAGTTAGCTTAAACTAACAAACAACATTTTGTTTCAACCTACAAAAGAGAGCTACAAAATTTCCGGGGAACAATGGAGCATTTGTAGCCGTAACGATAGATTGAGTGATATTATAGAAAATTATTGAAATAATTATGAATATTAATTCCCACATTAAAAAGTATCACTTGCTTTTATTAATACTTTATTAATATTTTATCAGAATTCAGGAATTCATACTTGACGCCGACTTGTTAAGATAACAGTTATTAACCGACACGTTGTATAATAATCTTATCATTATGATTATCGGATATTTACAAGTTGCGTAATTATTTCGCATAATAATATGCACTTTGAGAGGAAATGATTTCACATGCAATCTTTCGCGATATGTGATTAAGGCACGCGAAATTAAGATTAAAATGATTCGAAGATTTAATTTACGATGTGGTCGAGGGGACAATGTGGTGGGTAAACATTCAGGTACATTTTATACGGCCACTAAAGCTTGGCGGCGCGCCAACCGACCGAAGGTCTATTATAGTTTTGTTATGACAGCGGGCCGTTTCCGTAAATTAATGCCGAAACAAATGTATCTCGTTTTAAGGGCCGTCGGTTGTATTCCCTAATTGAATCGGTAAACACCATAAGTTAGCCGGTAAGTAGTCATGTCGACATAAATCACTTTTAGGAGATGAGCTGTCACTTCGTCTCCTTTATACTCATAAATGGATAAGATCGATGAGGCATATAGCAATGCTGAATTTTAAACTAAAGCTCATATGAATTTGCCATTAATAATTATAATCATATCTTCAGGTTTCCATTTTTGGACGTCATAATTATGAACAATTTTATTATACTTTTGTTATACTTTATTATAATTTTTATAGGTTTAAAAAAACAAAAGGTTGACTCATGTTGGAAATATTAAATTTTTTTAGAAAGTGAGCTTTTGCAGGATTTTGCGAAGAGAACCCATTTCACTCTTCCCCTCCCTCTCTCTCTTCTGCTGCCAATATTCATAGCGATTCATTAGATTCTCAGTAGAGTCTTTGAATTTTTTCATATCTAAAATTTTAATGTATCTATGAGTTTGAATGAGCTTTCAGTAAATAACTTTGAGAGGCGTCCTGTGATCACAAGTTTCCAGGATCCTCTCGCACGTGCCCTTAATTGCACGCATCGCAGCGTGCGGCGTCTGTGTTATCCTGAGAAACTAGAGAAGCGTTCGCACCTCATAGAAGGAGAACCTCTATATTAACGCACTTTATACTACACATACCGTGCTTCTCATCAAATTAAGTCCTTGCTGCAAACTTACCATCTTGATCTCAATATATTGAATATTGATTTGAAATTTCTTTTTATCGGTTATAAGTATACTCGTGAATTTAGATGACGTTTTTGCGGTCAAAATTTGGTAACAATTTCTTGTATAATAATTGTACCAAGTACTTTTATTTAGTTAGAAAGTTATTTATCCAGACGTATCCAGTCGTCTAAATATGTCTACTGGTTCAACAACGCTTTTTATCACACCAAGACCTCCTTTTCTCCTCACTGACGGTCATTTCAACGCTTTCTTGAAGAACCGTCGCCTCCGTCATATATAATTTTTTTTCGCACGACGGCAGGCGGTTTGGATGGATACAAGACATTAACTCTAGCTACGGAGCACGTAATATGTTAATGTCACCGATGACAACTGGTCGTTTAATCACTTAACGCCTCCTTTGAATGCCAGAAATCGCGTGCCCGGAATGATTCATCGGCCGCGACGGCATCTCCTCTAATCTCGAAATTCCTTTCAAATAGTCGCAGCAGCTGCCTACTCCACGAAGCATTTTCATTTTTTACGTTCTCTTAATAAATCCGTTACGGACTCGACGTACATTATAACATACATCACTTTTGACTATCTATAAGGAGGAATGCCGCTTTACAATATTAAGTCTTACGGGAAACTTTGCAATTTGTCAATACTTCCGTAAAAGATATAAACCCCTCCGCGAAATATATAAATTCTTTACACATTGGATTCCTTGGATCATCAGCATCTTAAATACCGAGATTCTTTCGACTTCCGATTGAATCTTTTAGATTCTCACCTTCATAAATTCCATTTTTGTGTTCTTGACTCCATTAGGAGTTTATGCTCCTTGAATTCCACGCTCGTCGAGCTTGTTCGCGTTGTCGGGCCTCAAAACTTAAGATATTAGTGAAATTAAGCGATAAAGAGAGACGGTCTCGTTTTGAACGCATGAACAATTACATTGGCTAATTACAAGAGTCGCCACGTGAAATTTGATTCTGCGAGATCACGGCGTCACGGCGACCCCGTATTATCGCAAAGTACTCGCCACGCGGCATACAAATGGGGTCATTAATGTCGGCTCTCAGCTGTATCTGCTTTACAAGAAGAGCCCGCTCGTTTTGCCATAAGTTATACTTCATCGGGCCATGTACCGGAGGCGCGCGAGAAAAAAGAGGATATTCGTGTATTCGTTTTCCGTTCTTAGCTGACGCTCGTAGCCATCACTCGCGTTTCCGTTGCACGCGAAGCGAAGTAAATCCATCACATCGGATCAGATCGGTAGGCGAGATTTGCCATGCACGCAGCATGAATGAGTATGTGTGTGAAGAATCAAATAAGCTTACATTTTTCATATGTCACAGATACATATACATTTACATGTTCGAGACTCAGTAAAATTTTATTAAATATCCTAAATATACTTTTAGAATGGTCTAGTAGATATGAGAAAATCTAGAAAATAATTAATAAATATTTGAATTTCTATCGTTTATTTTACATCTCCTTGCAGAAATTGATTTTTTTTTCTTTATTAAACTAAATGTCAATCCATTGAAAGCCATTTGTTTTAATGGATTTCGTTGCATTCTGGCCTCTTTGCGGCCCATTAAAAGATTTCTTAATTCTTCCTCAAATGAAACGCGTAATCAAACTATAGATGGCCGGGGAATTACGCGATTTTACCGAGAATGGTGCTGTTGACTTTCTCGTGTCTCGCAGGTGGTCCGTTCGTATTCGTTAAATCTGGCTGGGGGCCGATACGAAGATAAACAGAAGTTACACCTCGACTAACACGCGCGGGAATTAACATAGCTGCGCGCGATTCGACGTTTAAAGGCCGATCGCATTTCCATACCGGTGCTATTCGGTCCCGTTCGGCCCGTCGGGAATCCTTTCCCGATGTCCTATGCCGGTCTATATTTGCTCTCAGACCGCGAGCAGGACCCATTTATATCCCCTTATCCCTACATCTTCGCGCAGCGGGGCCCGAAAACCCAAACTCTCTCTCTCTCTCTCTCTCTCCCTCTCCCCCTCCTTCTCTAGCTCTTCAACGTCCTCGCTTTCTCCCTTCCAGTTTGTCTTTCAGGAAGATGAAGTGTCGAGTTTCTTGCCATGGAACTTTGACCCTTTACTTCTGAAGTCAAGTGAGAGAGAAGCGAATGTATCAGCCTTCGTTTGGACTTTTTAGAACGCGAAATTTTAGAAAATAAATTATGTAGACTGACTTATCTAAATTCCCGATGTTCTTTAAACGAATTAATTTGGGAATGCTCGAGTTCTCGAGTCTTTGAATATTCTCGGTCGAGAAGGGATTCGCGTGCCAACTCGATTAAAATCATAAGATTTCGTAAGGCATCGTGCAACAACACGAGGAGTATGAATCAACGCACGGATGCGCGCGACGCGCGTGTCAGGCCCTTGACAAAATACTTGGCCGGCGTTCGGCTTTATTAGCGGCTTGCCGGACATGATCGATGCAGATTCTGGCCGACGCGAATAGCTCGCGAAACCGCAACGCGCGCTTCGTAATTGGATGTATCCGAAAGGCGTCGACATTAAAATGCGCCGGGCGGCCCACTGCCGGTCTTTCGCCTCCTTCCCCTTTCTTCCTCATTCAGGATCAAAGGAAGAAGAGCGAGGGATTTTGAGCTCTCGCGCGCGCGCGCATCTGTTTTTCATTCATTCGCGCGAGCGTGTTGATTTCCGCGCGCGGAATTCCTCGCGTCTTGGTTCGCGCGCGGTCCGCGCGCGTCCAGCCGCGAGCGGGGACGCGAATCTCGCCGGGAATGTTCCCTCATTAATAAAGAACAGAGGAGAGATAGAAAGAGAGCGGGAGAGGCTCGTCGTAGGTGCTCGCACGCAGTCCGCACCGCTCCGCACGACGGCAAACGCGAGCGGAATGCGCGCGGCGCGCATACTTTCATCAATTTCGCGTGTCTCGCGGCACCGCTCGCAGTTATTTCATTGACGACCTGTCGGCGCGGAAGAGGGCGAGAAAAAGAGAAAGAGCGGGACATGCGGAATATCGTGTATTTTGGGAACGAAGTTCCGTGAGAGAGAGAAACGGCAGGATTGCAGCGGCGTGAGTGCGCCACGATATCGCGTATTACGAAAGTTTTACCGCGAAGAAACACGGGAAGGGATTAACCGACTGTTAAAGGGTGGATGGGGGATGGACTCCAACCATTCTCACCGTGGTCTCTCATCTCCCGACTTCCCGGCGGGATGGGGAAAGTGCTCTTCATCGTCCGAATATCGAAGAGTTTGTCGCTCGGCTTGCTTCCACTCGAGCGAGAAAACATCAAAGCGATTCACCCACCTTCGCAGAAATCTCCCCATCTTGCCCTTTCCCCCGACGGCGTAATAATCATTTATTATCCCGGCAAGTAATAACCACCGCGAGACTATGCTATGAAGTTACGGAAATTAGGCTTTGTTTAAAAATTAGCCGCCCGTTCTCTCTCTCTTTCTCACTCGCCAGGCTCATAAACTTTCCTCCGCTCGCGCTTCATCAGCCAACGAATTTCCCCATTTTCGCCGTACAGCCGAAAAACTTACCACAAAGCACCCTTTCCTCTTCTTTATCCTTACCGCCCGTAGAAGTCGCTTACTGTTTGGCGAGAAGCCTAGAAAATACACTGCTGTGGACTCTGTTAATTCTAGCCCTCGATAATGCAATAAAATTAATAACGGACAAATAAAAATTATTCGTATTAAAAAGTATCTTAAAAATATCTTCTTTCATCGTAATGCCAAGGAAGAGAAAGAACTTTTATATATTTTAGGAAACATTTATGACTGTGGATAAAAAATCGAGCACATACACAAAAAGAGGAAGGGCATATCTCTCGCACTCTATGAAAGTACATTTAGCCGGCTTATCTCGTAACGAATGCAATTAGAGAAGCCAGCGATGGTTCAATTATCGTTAATGCGACCGAGCTCGTGTGACGCTCGATCGTGAAGAAAGAAACTGCACGTGCAAGGAAAATCGCGAGCCCGATTAATCCGTAGTTGATTCGTTAAAACCCGGAAGCGCGACCCTGTTCGGCGAACTCTCCGTTAATTGTCTTAGTCTTCGATCGTGCCCTCCCGCCTCTTCCTTTCCGCCTCCCTCGTCCACTAATTGAAATTCTTACCTAAGTACCTGCGCAAACACAGAATTCACTGTTAATTGATCGGAAATTAACTCATTGAGTTACTGCGCACGTTAGGATACGATGATCCGGGAGAATTCAAGGACTCAACAAGTCGTGGATCGAAGGCTCTAAAGAGCCTAGGAATTCAAGAATCCGAGGAACTGGGCTTCGCGGAAAGCTGAAAACTTATTATACAAACGGCGATAGCTATTAGTTAAATAAATTCTCTCTAGCAAAGTATAGTAAACAAAAATGAACACCGTCGAATGCCGATTGAAATTTCTCTCTGACATTTCAAGCAGCCCCTTGCTAACGTTTCAAAATGGATAATCGATAACAATATGAAGTTGCTAAACTGCGGTATTCGAATGAGATTAAGAGAACGGAGAGTTTGAAATTCACAAACTTTTACTCGCTATAAATAATGTTCTTAATAATTTTTCAATTCAGCATTTATGATTAATATCGTTCACAGATGGAAAAGAAAAAGGGAGAATTAATTTTATAAAAATTCCTCTAACCATCATACATTTCTATCGGCCGTATATCGTTCTTTTTTTTCCTTCCTGTCGAGACACTTCGTTCTCCTCACCCACACACGCCGGCTGCCGGTCTAGACGAGTAATTGAAGAAACAAAGGGGGCCGTGCAATTATGCCTCGCAATTACCGCGTCGCGTCTGCGCGCTCTAAGAAGTATGGCGGCCGCGCCGCGATGCCGCCGGACGTCTACACGCGTTTTTGACGGAATCATTTGTGCATGGAACATAAATCTGTCCCTGGCAACAATGTGGGATGCGCTTGTCGAACTGAAGCATACTCGGAAACGTTCATTTCTTCTGACTTAAAACAAATTACTTTCCGCAATTAGTTCGTTTAAACCTGAAAAATGACGGAAGTTTAATTTCTTCCGAGAGACAATTTAAAGATACAAGCGTTAATGTACTTTATTTTAACATTATTTTCAAACGCTGATTTTTTCTCTATAAAATGCAATAATTGAAATAATTTTAAATATCGGAAAGTTCATCATTTTGTTGTCGGTTGAATAAATGCTCTTGACATTACAAGATTTAAAGAATTTCTGTTTAAGAATCGAGCATTAATATTCATTACATTTAATGTTATTTTTATCTGATAAACCGGTTGTTACACAGTAAATTTATCTGCATATATCACTAATCGTTAATCGATGTGCAATCGCGCGAAAGATAATTCGCGAATGGTTCTCTTATTTCATTTCCGAACCGGCAGGACATTTTCATTAGTCACGAGACGCGCCGGACAGAGAGACACTGGCACTGCCCGATGACTCAAGGATTGACTCGAGGACTGTCGATTCGTCACTGTCAGCTAGTGCAATGTCACGAGTGCCGAGATGAGACGAGCGATTATGAGAGTGAAAAATGATCCGCGAAAAGTCTCGGCATTTCGTCCACAATTCCTTTTGGTGGACCATGATCGCCTACACATTACTATAAACTACAAGAAACTAATGTGCCTTCAATTTTAAACACTGTCTGCACTTTGAATTTTAAGAAAGCAAGTAATTTCGAAGAAATGAATCGGACTACGAATATTGAAGAACGAAAAATTTTCTTGCGATGAAAAACTCGCATATTCGATGAAATTTTAACAATTAAAGATGCCAAGAATTCACGAATTTAAAAATTTTAAAATTAAATCTCAGATATATTTTTCTCTAACATCTTTTAGCGCCTCAACGGCTGTTACGATTGCGCCGCACTTTTACGTCTTGAATCGATATAGATGTTTCTGGGCCTGTGGATCGAATTTTTCAACGATCGTCGCTTCTGGCTGGAATGCACTTGCCGCTTCGGGCTCAAGACGGCCGCGAGAGTTCAAAGGTTAAGCAGAAAATGTCGTATGTAGGCATGCCGAGGAGGCGGCGGCGACGGCGGTTGGTGAAGATAGTCGGGATGAGAGAAAAGGAGCCGGAGGCATCGCGAGCCCGAGCTACCGGCGGAAGCTAAACGCATATTAAAGAGGCTCGTAAAATCATAAGCATTCCGCAGGATCCGCTAATACGTCGACGTGCCTCAATGTTGCCGGCTGACAACGCGGTTGGTGTAATGAATGTACGTTAATGTCAATAGAAACGATGAGAGAGAAAGACGCGCCGCCGACACGCGAATGCGCGATCGTTCACTTTGAAAGTGCCAAATTCGCCAAATCCGGATGCGAGTTATCCACCCTATACGGATGATACCTCCGGGATCAGACCTCATAAATGTTTTAATGTATTAGAAATTATTTCTTCGGACACTACAAAATTCCGGATTTCTTAATTTGAAATTTAAATTCTTACGTACGTGTTCCGCCTTATCTAATCTAATCTTATCTATTAATTTTTATCAATAATCTTACCTAAGAGCCCATCTTACGCATAAGTTTCTCGGCTTCTCGGAATCTAATTTCTTTTGGAAAGTCACAATTCGTCGTCAATCTTCACGTAGTGAGAATACTCTCATCATTTGGAACGATCGTAAATGCCGGGCAATAGCTTCCCAGCCGCGATCTCGAGATCGAGTGCTCGTATCTGCCGTGGTGGCAGCGGCATTAGAATTGAATTGAATGAGGTTTTCCTCGAGAGCCAGTTTCCACGGAGCGGGCTCGTGTCGCCATTGAGACGCCTTTTGCCTTTTTTCTCCCTTTCTGAAGCATAGGCGTCGACTCTCAAAAATGTTTGCAAGACTAACGAGAAATTTTTTAAATAACTTTTTGAAGTTGAGACACAGTTTGTAACGCCTATGGATATTTAATGCCAATGTATTTAGCAATAAATAATTCATTTATTTCTAGTAAAATTATAAATGAAATAAATAGAAGATATACAAAATAATAATTTTTTATTTATATATATAAAACAATTATATAAATAATTTATTATAATTTATTAGTAAAACTCAATACAATTTTTATTACACTAATAATTTTGTTAAATATAATATTGCGAATATTAAAACATGATAATAGTAAATTAAATCAAAATTAAAGACTATCAAATGCGTCGCTCAATATTTGAGCGAGTTGCGGTTGTCGGCACCAATGGCCCGCTACTTTCGTTTTGCCTCACTTGTAATCAGTCGATCGATCGTTCGATTGATCGGTGTATGCGTGATCTTGGTGAGCGTGATTTGTGTCCGCGAAAATTAATCACCGCTCCACGCACGCCTTTATGCAGCGAAATCGGCGCCAAAGAGCTTCGTAGAATCGCGGAAGCCACGCGACCCGCTGTTATTTATGATTGGCAACTGTACGCCATTACTTGGCGCAGGTTTCTCAAGCTCTCTAGCTGCCTTTACATTGCCGCACATTGGCGTACTAGAGGTATGTGCAGAACGTAACGG
Source organism: Tetramorium bicarinatum (assembly GCA_928718305.1). Lineage (NCBI taxonomy): Eukaryota > Metazoa > Arthropoda > Insecta > Hymenoptera > Formicidae > Tetramorium > Tetramorium bicarinatum. Next base: position 14,336,762 of record OV788320.1, read on the forward strand.
CGAACTTTAGTAAATTACAAGTATTTGTGTAAAATTTTTAACAAAAATTTTTAAATATTTATTTCAGGACAGATTTAACAAGAATAAAATTAATTGTCACATTATAATGAGATAAAAACGTATTGTTTCAATATAGCAAATTTAACTTGAAGATAAACATGACAGTCTAAGAAGAGTTATTAGTCGAACCTGATGAATCGAATCCTTCAACGCTCATCGGCGTAAGTCTACAAGGAATTTTGCGGAAAGTAACACGTTACAGCGGCCGACAAGGTAGTCGTCGGAATAGTCGGGATATGCGACAATTATCGGCGCGACTTTGCCATATCTCACGCGCGTCACATGACGATCGAGTCGTAAGTCCATCGCCGTGCGAGCCCATGCCGGGGACTCGCCGTCAGCTGCCGGCGGCAAGGTGTGCCGCAATGCGTTACATTCCTTGGCGCTGTTCTGTTTTTAGTCTAGGATCGCCATTCTTTGCGACACGCGCATTGCTACGCCCCGTGTCCGCTATTCCGCGCGCACGCGCCCGCTTTCAGCGACGCGCATTCCGCATTGAGACGTTGGATCTAAAAGTACCAATGATAAACTTTGTTCTAGAACTCTTGATAGTACTGACGTTAAACTTTGTCCCGGTACTCCATAGTTTACCCTCGACATTAGGAAAGTAGAATCATTGAAAAAAAAAATCGCAATAAAAGAGTGGTCAAAGTTTTCCAAAGTGCACATTTTCTGTGTGCTATTAGAGTCTTTTGAAATGTTTTCTCTTTGAGAGAAACTTACTTTCCAACTTTAATTTGTATTTTTAGCGACGACCCAGTCGACACAGAGCATCAGTTACATTACATCTATGTTATAATTTCGCGCTCAACAATGTAAATGTTGTAATATAACACATACTGTTATATTACATTTATATTGTTGAGTGCAAAATTATAACATAGTTGTAACTGATGCTCTGTGTCGACTGGGGAGATTTGAGAAGACACGTAGTTAGCTATTAACGTGGAAAATTCTCCGCTCTAAGAGACCTAGATCAGGACGAAGTCGAGCGACCGTCCCCAATAACTTTGCATCGGGAGTAATGGGATGCACGAAAGAAAATGATTGATCTGCAGCACGCAATGAAGAAGTTTCCGAGTTATGCGAGAAAAGTTAGGATCGGTCGATTGGTAGTAGCCTCGCGCCATCGTCGTCGTCGTCGTCGAGCGTTCAATATTAATCGAGCCGCGTAGCCGCATGGATCGCGTTCTTCGATCTCCGTGCCGGCTCGCTCGCCGCTATAATGAGTCAGAAAAACGCGAGTGCCGACACGATCGACGAGAATTATTCGTGAAATCTGAACGGTTACATCTTAGTATCCCGCAAGTTTATTATCCGAGCATAGTCGTAATTTCTCGGCGTTTTTCAGAATCTTGCCACGCTGCGGGTCACATCTCACTGCAGCATTTCCTTCGACAATGCAGTTATCAAGCTATCGTCGATTAATTTGAGGAATACACAGTTTGTCGAATGTGAGAAGGAAGTCACATCGTTGACCGCGCTCATCTTCCGTTAGCGCATGTTAAGTCAAGATTTATTATCCTTTGTTCTAATTGAATTAAGGTTAAACGTTATCTAAACTTTTTGGGACAATGAAGATTAATGGATTTGTTCCCGTTAGTATGACGTCGCTTAAAAGCTCTCGTTTAAGAACTGCTCTCAGCTGCTGCGTCGTGATTCCGGTATAGATAAAAACGTGAGTAACACCGAGTCGAAGGTCGACCTCCGGTAGGAAAAAAGAAGACGCCAGAAACGGTGAGAAGGCTCCGAGATGCGGCGGCAACGCGAAGCGCTTTTAGCGCTCTCTTATCAGGCCTGATCCGATACGGTGTTCAGTAACGACGGCTACCTACCGCAGCGTCCTTGGGTTATACTCTCGTCGACCAGGATCATTACCAGCTTATTATTATGTACCTCGCCAGCTTATTGAAAGTTTGCGGTCGAGCACGTTGTCCAATAAAAACGCGATATTTACGTCCAGCTGCGACCCGCTGTTGCCGCGAAACTCGCTATACTCTTCAGCTCTTCCTTTCGCTAAGACCATCCAGTGTCCCTAAATTGTTCGGAAACTCGGAGCCAAAGTATCTTCGCATTGAATTTTATCAATGTGTTTATTATAATATAAACTCTACGATATTAGATTTTAATTATTTCATATTATTAAATTTGAATTTTTTAATTTCTATTCTTTCGTATGTACGCGAGTTAGAATTTTAATTTTTTATATTTTACATCGTCGACTGATCGGGTAAAAGGGATGGTAATCCAAAAGGACCAAAAGAGATTATATTCCAGGCGTATAGGGGATGAAGGATGAGATGAGGGGTGCGGGAGTAGGGAGCCGGTAACAAGCTGCCATGCGGCCGTGGCGTATCTTGCAATTTGTTTGCCAGACACGGCCATTCATCGACGCGATTCTCCTATCTTTGTGAAGATGAGAGGAGTCCGACTGCGGGGATTGCGTCTATCGATAAGCCACGCCGCCGAGCGAACGGGCTGCCTTCGCTTTTAAGCTTAGTTCATTAGCGACCTTTCCAGGTGGACGATGCCGCGATCTTGCCGACAAATTACAATGAGATCGTGCCGGACATCATTATATGTATGATGTTCCTACTGTGCAATCAGCTTGGAAAGTCCCTTTAAAAAAGATGAATTTCTTTTAGAGATTTAATTAAAATTTGAAAAATATTTATAAGGAAATTTCATTTCTCTAATGATTAAATACTTCTCAGACTCCATAGATTTCAATTGTCTTTTTTAATTGTCTTTTAAACATTTACTATCCACTCTAATTAAACTGTACTTGATGGGAAAGATTAGCCGTTAAATCGAAGCGCAAAAAACGTGATAAGAGACAGAGTCTCAGATTCACGTTAAAGGTATTATACGGGAATTCCGACACCGTCCGAATAAGCCCGCTATATGAATTTCACTCATTGGCATAATCGTAAAGCCGATAAATAGAGCCGGATTCCGAGCGGAGCCTAACGCTTCATCTCAATCATACTTACGCCTCATACTAATTAATTGAACAATTTATACCGACTCTCGCGGACAGTCATTATCAGCTAATGTTGCATCGGGGTAGATGAACGCGTCAACCGGAGGGGATTCCTCCGGGGTTCAGCCATCGCTCGTCTCAATTAGCACTTTACGCGAATGCGAAAAATGCCGGCCGATCATTCACGGAGATAACGCGCAGAAACGCGTGTAACGCCTCCTCCGCTGCGATACTTTGGGCAACCTTCTTTTCGGCATCACCGAGGTGTCCTCTCCATGTCTCCACGGTTGCAAATGCATCTCGCGATAAACGCCATGTCGCTAGGATGCCTGGGATTCCTGATTTGATCGATCGTCACTGCGGTGGATCCAGCAGACGCACTGATGCTATGCGAAAGTAACGAGAAGGTTTCAGTTACCAATTTCTTCCTCTTGATTCCAGTTGTTAACTGTCTGAAATATATATTCTGCCCGCGATGTACAAATTTTTCGGATATTAAAAATCTTTTACGCTATGTATTTTTCGATTTTCACATTTTTTCACTTTAGGTTTCGGGAACATTTCTTGCTTGGATGCAAAGCGACTTAGACCGATGTTCATAGTTATTCATTAGTTCTTATATTAAAATCATTTTAAGTACAGTCTTATGTAGTAAATCAATCACAGAGCCATATTAGCATCTTAAGACATACTTAAGACAGTTTTGAAATAAGAACTGACTATGAATACCAGCCTTAGTGTCGAGTTCATTGAACATGAGTTGTTTTAGATTTTCAATGTCTTTGATTTCGATTTCCCAGATCCCAGGGGAATCTCCTTCTTCTTCCCTTTCTTTCCTCGTTCGTCAGCACGCTATTCCTGCCTCGTGGTTCCAGCTAATCGTGTGCTTCAGCGTGTATTACCCGCTTTTATCTCTCGCTGGGCTCTGCTTCATAATAACAGCTAAGTGCTACCAGACGTCCACAAATGAGTAAACGGTGCGCCACCCGCTGATAAGGGTATTCCGCCGCAGGAAAGAATCGCGCGTCGGTATCCGCTTAATGCGCTCCGCCGCAAACGCGCGAAGATACACCGTGAATAATATCGCCGGCTCGCGATATAAATGCAAACGCGTACGCGCGGTCCAGGTTTGACTAAAAGATTACCCCGCTCGTTACCCGCTTCGGCCGGGCTGCTGCTGGCTGTTTGTATACGAGGCGATAAATAGTGCCAGCTTGCGCCAATATGATGTCGGACTTGAGAACTGAGCGCGAAGAGTCCGTGGGAATCGAATACCTGTCAAACTTAGAAACTACCAAACTGATAATTAAAAGAATTAAAATACAAAGAAGTCAAATTTGGAAGGATCTCAAGGTTTAAAGAATTTTTATATTTTATAATTTTATAAAACTAAAAATTACAGCAGGAAATTACAAAAAGTTTCCCCTCATTTAAATTGAAATAGTTTCTCATTATCTTCTTCTTTTCTTTTTTCATTTTATTCTCCCTTATAGACGATTTTTGGTTCATAAAAGAAAAAATATCATATATGTCATATTTACAATTGTTAATAAATTTTCATTATTTAGGAAGTTTAGGGGTTCTCTCTTACTACTGCATTACGAAACTCAGTTCAATGAACCTCAAATATAGAGACTCTCGAAACTAATAAGCCTAGAATCAGAAGTTACGATCTGTGGTAGCTAAAGATCCATACGATATATTGTAGTCCTTGTAGAGATCTATAAGACAAAAGGGAAAGAAATAAAGATGCGGCCTCGGGTCTTTCGTGAAATGACTCGACACCGGCAGGAAGGGCGAGACGGACGGGCGGGCGGGTGGACGGGCGAGAGGGGGAGGGGGCAAGAAGAAGAAGAAGCGAGCGGTGGCCGTGGAGAGGAACGGGCGGACTCGCGCTTTGGAATGCTTTGAAAGGCCGCGAGCAGCTCTCTTGGCTAGAGAGCGAAGGGAGAAAAAGCAAAAGAGGAAGAGAGGCTGTCGGGGACGGTCTTGCTTCAATTAATTACCACATTGTCGTGCGGCCAACCGGCGCTGGATGTTCCACCGTGGTAATCTATGGAAGACCTGCTGCTCCTTGATTTAATCTCCTACGCGCGCTCTCGACCTCGCGAGCGGCGAATTTCGCGCGGCGCAATCGAAACGGGCGCATCAACGTTAAATAAAATATAATTAGAGACTCCGATAAATTATCAGAAGATAATAATCTTCCGATTTTTCTACTGTTTCCTTCTTGATGCTCTTGACAACTTTTTCTTCTGTTTTTTTCCCCTATATTTTCAAAAACCAAGCACAAATCTAAATATAATGAAATAGAAATTGATTCTGGTTTTGCATTAATTGATAGATCTCAATTAGTTGACTCTCAGTCGATCCATTGTATTGTGCTATTTTAATAATTACACAAGCGCATAGTTCTCGAGCTGGTACGTCTGACATAATCGCGCAAAGCAAACCGCACAAGTCGCCACAAGACGGTGTACATACATATAAGTGTGTCGAGCTTAAAGCTCCTCGCGGCTTTCATCGCGAACCGCCTACCAATCAGCAGTCGCAAAAGCCACGATGACAAGCGGATATACCTTCATTCGACGACGCCTACCTCCGGGTCATCGCTCGTCATCACTTTGTGCATCATGGCGGTGATGTACTGCACCATGAAACGGTCGGGCTCGAGTTTATTGGCGTAGATAACACGATAGCATCTCTCGCGGGCGTAGTCGTTGGTCGTTCTTTTTCCTCCTTTTCATCGTCTCCTCCGCGCACCCTTCCGCCGACCGACGCATACATCACCGTCAGCTTATTTCCGTGCACCGCTGATGCATGCACGTAATTGGTTAGGCGGGGTAGCGAACGAAACGCTCGGCTCGTCGTTCTCCACCGACCGGTAGGCGCATGATTTCGCAGTGATTTGTTGGACGTCGACATGCATTTTTGCTCCCGCAGAATTGAGAAACTAACTAAGAAATATATTTGAAAAAAATCACCGTTGCACAACTCTAAACAAGAATGTAAAATTAGTTATTCAATAAGTATAAAATTAAGTAATAGACAATATTTCGATGATCTGTCTAACTCGCTCTTCTAATAGTAAATATTGTCACAATTAAAATCTTCATCAAACTTTTGCTAAGAAGAGTTGTCTGAAAAAAATTTGACAATTTTTATATGTTATTATAATAATTATCACGGATTATGTTCCTTGGAAGAGCGCATGACGACCGAAAGGATTGGATTAACGGGGCACCACGGTGTCGAATTCTGGCGCGCGGACAATGTGGAAATCAATGGGCCGTCCGCCACCGTTCCCGTCGTCGACATTCTCTTTATAGCGCGCGAGAAAACGCATGGCCCCGATGTCACGCGGAAAATCCCGGCTATCGCCGTTAAAACGCGCCACTATTTACGCGCTCGTATTTCTCTTGTCGTCCCATCATCACGATCACTGCGCCATGCGAGCAATGCGATCGTCGGCCACGCTTCTCCTTGGCTCGCACGATTTGCCGCTCGAGAATTTCGCCGATTGACGACAATTGGATGCTGACAATCCAAAAAGTAGTAAATGGTCGAGAAATCGTACGAATGATTGAAAATCTAGAATAACGATTGTATAAACATATTACATGTACAGAATACTTATCATATCACTGCTTGTTGGAATTTCCATAGTTGGAATTTTTATAGACAAACATTTAGACTCCCAAAAGTGTTTACAAAAAAAAAAATCGAAAATCAGAATTAGAATTAAAGGAATGTTTCAAATTATTAAAATTTTTTAATTATTCTACAGCAGTCTTTAGTTTTTTGGAATTAAAAATTTAGAATTTGTGAAGATTTCTCAGGGCTTTTTAATCGTTTTAATTGTTTGTATGGTTGATTCGTTATAACGATCAGCATACTGATCAGGCTCCATGCAAATTGTATATCAACCAATTAATTAAACCGGTTAACAAGTAATCATTAATGATTGGCTAAGTGTTAAACGAATAACCGGTTAATCAGTATCGTTAACCAGTTAACCGATAAACAACACGATCGCGTGTGAAGTTCAGTAATAACAATTACGATCTTTCCCAACGAAAACTCTCACAGAGATTCAATCATCTTAACCAATTATTTCTATTTCACTCTTGTTGTATATATGCACTCAATCGCTATATTTCACTAAAGAGACAGCTGCCACTATCATTTTGTAACGTGAATTAATTGAAGTATAGAGATAGAATTTTACAACAATCTATGGCCAAAAAGATTGAAAATAATTTTAAAAATAAGCCTGTAGAAATTAAGAATGAGAAATGTCATGACACGTACATATAACATATTTAATAAAAAATTCATAATTCGAAAACCTGAAATTGTGATCTAAAACGCCTTTGCTTTTTACTGCAAGAGCAATTAAAGTAATATGTTGAGTCACATCATCTAAATCAGCAAAATCTTTATTAGATATGTAACATTTTCCAGATAATTGAGAAATTCTCTTAGACTCATAAAAATCATAGATTATGACTTTCGAAATCACTATAAAATAATCTCAGAATTGACGATCTTGCATGCGGGACTAATTACTTGCTGTTGCAGCTGAATGTTCACCAAAGGTCTCTGGAAGCAGCCGGTATCGAGCTTTGCGGCGCCGGCGGAAGCGTCCCTCAAGGTCAGCCGAGCAGTGCGGGCTCCGTAGGGTCAGCGCCGAGCCCTGCGTCCCCAAGGCCAACGCCACAACCGCGGCCACCCCTCGCAACCACCACCTCGCAACCCTCACGAACGTTAGACGACGACAGATCGACAGACGGTGAGATGATTAATTGTCTCGGTTTACAGCAACGTGTGTTTCGTCACGTGAACACCTGCGTATTAATACACCGGCTCGCAGGCGTGGGCGCCGGTGCCACGGAGGACTCCGACGACGGTGAGAGCAGGGCGCAGTATGTTAACGCGAATTGCGTCGTGTTCACGCATTATCGGGGCGACGCGGCGTCAGAGGTGGAGGAACACTTTCAGAGAGCCCTCGCACACGACAAATTAAAAGGTAAGACTTGCTAAATCAAATCACCTCTCTCTATTTATTTGTTCAAGAAGCACATGTATTTTTTAGTAATTGTTTAAAAATTATAAATATGATTATCTTGTAATAACTCTAAACGAATCGATCGTGACGCTCGAATTTCGGGGTCCATTTTCTTTCGGATCTGAATGAAGTCGAAACGTTTTCGTGGCGGGTAATAAAGTACGCCATTAGGCGGCGACAAGGCTAACAAGCGTCGTGACAATTGTAGCTCGCTCGTACTCGCGTCGACTTAAAACGCGGGCAGGGCAGGGCAGGGCAGGCCAGTGGGGAGAAAACATCCCGGCCGCAAGAGAGAGAGCCAGGGACGAAGGGTAGGAGGGAAGATTGTCAGCACGCGAGTGGGTTTGGCAAGCGATCGGCAAGCTCGTCTATATCGGTGTCGTTTAAGGCCACATTTATCCCGACACACAGTACCCCGAAGATCAGTTCAGTAGCCTGCTTAGAATTCAAGACAACACGACCTAATTGTTACGCCTCACCACTTCCCTCTCGCTCTCTTTCCTCACTCTCGGCGTCCCTTCTCTTCTGCTTGCGCGCTAACTTCTCGCGACCGTGCTCGTACGAATGGTAAATTAAGAGCTTCTGCTCTGTGAAAAGAGGGATGGTGGAGGAGCGCTGAGGAAAGACATTGTAAGGGAAAGGAAGGGCGGGGAGTGGAGAGGCGACATCGCGGGAGACAGTTTTAGCCGCGGAATGCCGGGTAACGTACGTACAAGGACCGAACGACTTTGTGCCTAAACGCGCGCGCTGCGAAAACAAAGAGGGAAAGAGGAGAAAGGGTTGACTCAATGGAGAGAGAGAGAGAGAGAGATATAGATAGAGAAAAGTGTTTCTCTCGGAATTAAAAAGGAATTCGAGTAATTGGCATGGAAAAATACGCCGAGTTCTGGTTTGAAGCAAACAAAAATTGTTTTGTTACGTGGAAAGATAGAGTTATTTTTGAGATTGTGTACAAAATGAGAGAAGTTACATGTACTCATCTTGTAATTACATAACTTCAGTCTATATGTATATTTGTATATAATGCATGTGATTAGAAAATAAGATAAAAATTTAAAAAACACATTTTACAAGAGATGAACAATACTTCAAAATTTTAAGAATGTATTAATCTTTCTTAAAACAAAATTTCAAATATCGCAAAGAACCATTCTTAACGCATTAAATCTCAATTACCTCGGAAACCTGACATGCCGATAAAAGACTTACAATATCGTTTTCAATCCAAAAAATTATCTTATCTGTTTCAAAATAGTTTTTTATTGTAGATTTGTTTTTTTTTTTTGGTAAAGAAATTACATTTTATAAAATAGTGTTATTAATTATTGCATTATAATTAACAGATTGATAATAACCATTATTTATCTCAATTATATATAATATTATATCTTGAAAATTAATATTTCGCTGTTTATTTCATTATTTAAGAACGAAGGGTGGACGCGATTGCAAAAGCGGTATCGAGATTCGCAAGTCGTCGATTAAAATGTCGGCGTTTTCTGAAGTTCTGAGGAACACGCGGGTACTTATTGGCGAACCAGGCTTCGACAACCCTTTCTACTCGTTCCTCTCTTCCCCCGTCTCTCCTCCACGTAGAGCGATACCCTTTCTCTCTTCGGTCGCGGCATCGGCAAAGAATAAAGCCGGCTGCAGACGGTCGACACTCTGTTTCTTTAATTGCGTTAATAAATAAAGGACAGTCGGCGAACCGAGACCGAGGCAGATACTAGACAGGAAAGGAAAGAAGGGTCCTCTCGCAAACGGTCCCACGAAGTCCTCAGTCGTATCCTTGTCTATCTCGACGATTAAAGGATCATACTTGTAGTGACAATACATGACAATATTTTTCAATTAGATCTTTAATTATAGTGAAAAAATGCGTACATGTAACATTTTGTGTATATGTTAAACCAATAGCGAGTAATTCTTAAAGATTCTACATTTAATTTTATTAAGTTACATTTCTATTCCAACTAAAACTATAAAAAATTTGTCTCAATATTCTAATAAATTTTTCTACTAATTTTCAAAGAAGAACGATAGAATTTTTGATAGTGACATTTTTTTCTAATTTTATATTTGCTTCAACGGAAAATTAAGGCGAAATGATATACTTGTTGATCGAGATACTGTCCTGATTGTCGCTGTTCATACATACTTAACGGAAATTCATCGATCAACAAGCAGAAATCAATTTAATTTATAGCTCATTTGTAGATACTTGGGAGTCGCGCGATTAATTAATCGCATGGTGTTATTACCACTATCGAAGGTCGTAACTTCATGCGTTACGACTCGCCCGTTTATGTAAGACCCGGTATTTTGACGTCGATTTACCGATTAGGCTATTATTATCGTAAAACGTCGTTCTTGTGTCAAAATTTATATAATAAAAGATGTCTATTCATCAATTTGTCTGTAGCATACCATAGAATACCATAGCATACCATAAAAATGCAAGATATCGCGACTTCGAGTTGAAGAATTTCCGAAAAATTATTTCATAAACGTACAATTAGTTTTTCTTTTAACGATAATTTAATAATAAATGACATATAATTTTTATTGTACACTAAATCAATAATATAATATACTGCTCTATTGTATAATTGTAATATCTGTAAATTATATTATTATGATATGAGTTTTACTATTATTATCATATATGATAATTGATGATATATTACGTGACATATTAATTTAATGACAATGATAGATGACAAGGTATTAATTACATATTACTATCACGTCATGCGATTAATTAATATAAATGACAATAATAATTCGGTCGATACTTTTCTACTGAAGCTTTATTAAAATATTCGGTGTCGTTCCCACGGATTTCGAAGGGCTTTGCTAAACGGGCAGGCAGAATCCCACGGGATCAAATCGGCGGAAGGCAGAAGGGTACCGCTCGGTTGTTTTACAAGCGGCCACTCCGAAGCCAGAAGCTTGTCGTGTATCCTCCTGCAATCCTCTCGCGCGGTCCTCGCTCACGTTGGATTCCTCTCTTCTTTCCTTCTCTTCTTTTCCCTTCTTTTTTTTTAATCCATTCTCGGCCAATCGGAACGCGCGCCCGAAGGTTGTGGACCAACGCGAGGTCGACCGCGCCGGTCCACGATTTATGCCCTCTAATTCCCTCCCCGCGCGCGCGCGCGCGATTTCATCTTCAGCTAAGTCGCTTCGATTATCTGCTAGGAGAAGCATACCGGCTGCTAATTTACTCCGCCGTTACAAACTACGATGATTTAGCCGGCCAGCAGCATTATTTATTCCCTCTAGTTAGAAGCGGTTTCTGGTGGAAGCGCGATCGCTTGGAACTCGTTTTCCGGGGGAGAGAGAGAATATCTTCTCCCCGCGGAGAAAGAAACAACGAGTTATCGGTGGTATTCATCACTTCGGGATCATCGGTTTGGTACCAGTATTTACGGCGCTGCCTGTCCTGAAAATCGTTCTTTTTTTTTAACGATGTACGACTCACGTTTCTAAACAGGAGAAATAAGAATGGCGCGATATTTAGCAGCAGAGAATAGAATGTTCTCCGATCAGATTCCGACGAAGAGGCGCCGAGACGCACGCGCTCGGAAAGGGTTACATAAACAACCGGATAGGACCTTCCGATCGGTCTTCCCCGATATTTTCTAGAGTCAAGATAAGAATCTTATCGGAAAATTAAAAAGAGACTTCTTACGCTCTTTCCTTCTCTTCTTTTTCTCTGAGACTTTCTAGAAGTTTTCTCGCGCGAGCCATTAAAAATGTCGCTGCTGTATAAAACTGTTTTCTTTTTTATTGCAGAAAATATCTCCCCCATGTCCATGAGGAACTTTCCCCCTTCCTTTTGGAATAGTCAGCATCCCAGTGATGTCTACGAGTACCCGACGGATCCGTGGCATCCGCATTACCCGCAGTACCATCACAGGTCAGTGCTACCGATCGCTGTTGTTCTCTATTTTTTCTATCTTTCTCTCTCTCTCTCTCTTTCTCTCTATCTGTCTATCTTATCTATCTTTTCTCCGTTTTACATAAATGGCATAGCTTCCTTTTCCCTTAATAGACATTCTTTACAATGTTGTGCGACGGAATATCAGCGCCGTCCATGTCCCATTGATTCTTGATCGCGCGCATCGAGTAATTGCGTGTAACTTCAGCAGCTCATCACACCGTAGGGACATAAAACCGGGACCACATGCTGGGAATTTTTTCAGTGAGCGCGCCATTAAATGCTACATAGCTCGTTAATTAGTGAAACGAGAATTTTCTAAACACGATCTTTAGCCGTGCTGAATTAACTATTCGATAACTTTCATTATTTCTTGATTTTCTCCTTTTTCATAATTGCGTTATTCCCGTTCTACATTTTCAGTGCGTGATGAATATTGACTGTCATCATTATGTCGGTATGGTCAACACATTGAATTCGGTACCTAGCAAACGAACAGTTTTCATGTTACATATGTTTTTGATGTGAACAGGCAAAAAAAAAAGAAGAAGAAAAGACGTAAAGAGTTGTTACATATGGAAACATATGGAAACATAACGAAAAAGGCAAATTTGAAATGGGAGAGGGAAAGAGAAACCGCCGATGTCTTCCATCCTTTTTGTACGGCAGCGGTGACAGATTTGTAATTTATAGGAGTAGCCGAATCAGTGCTAAAGATCTCGGCGTTACCTGCTCTCGACGGTTTTCAGTATTTTTCACATGCTCATGCCCTTCGCTTTTAAAACCACATCGCTACCCCTCTTCCGCTTCTCTCTTTGGTTTCTCCCTTTGCCTTATCCCCTTAAGATTGGCATCAGACACTGATGACACGTATTATTTTACGTCTCATTGATCACAACACATTCAAGGTGATTATGTTGACACGCTAAGAATCGTGATGCTATTTTTACGTGTCGATTTGGCGCAATGCATCTCCGTGGATCTCTGTACGCCAAAACGCTACGTTCAGTAGTTAATCTTATTCGTATCTGATTCGAAACATGTTGCATTTTGTAGCCACGTTTTTTTTTTATTTACGCCACGAATTATTTTTTTCACAATCTTCATGTCCTAAATTTTTCCGTGCCCTCTTTCTTTTTCCAGGGCCGTGCACGAGTATCACCACCACAACATGGCAGCGGCGGCGAGTTATAGTGGCCTTCTGCTGGGTGGTGCACGCGGTCTCGGCCACCACACGTCTCACCACGCGGCGCATCACGCTCACGCCGCGGCGACGTACAAGGAGTGGACGTCGACGACGCCGTCGCAATCCCTCGTCGATGCTTCCTCGGCGCCGCCCTATCCTCACGGCCACTACGCACCCCTCTCCGGTAAGTAAGTAGACTTTTCCATGTTTGGTTTCACCAACGGCGAATAGACATCGTGGATAAATTCTGTTCTAAGAGAACGCGCTTAGAACACCTGAGATATTCATGATATTCACTCCTGTGAGAAGAATTCACTCTCGCCCAAGGAGAAAAAAATTGTTTTTTTTTTTAAATAGCGGTCGTGTTTGTCGTTGGCGAAGCTGATTATCGCGAGATTATCGCGTTTTCTTTAGTTTTGTAAAAATAAGAAGCCTCGGATTTTTAATTTTTACTTAAAGGAGGATTGTCGAGTTAATGATCATTGATTCTAATCTTTTCTGATCTGAGCGGAACAAGTTTCAACATTCTCCCTAAATAACGCTTATTAATTCAATACTTATAATACGAAAATTAATAAAAAGAGAGACTTTTTTGTATAAAATAGTTATTTTCGGACTCCTGATATTTATTTCTGATTTATCACACGTCGCGATTCCCATTGCTCCATCTAATATACTTGCGAATTTTGTCGGCATATCGACGGCATATCAAAGATCTTGCCGTGTCCTGACTGTGTCGAGCGACAACAGGATGGAGCTTTGCTCGGAATGGCGCGCAGGTAGCGCAAGAAAGATCGGTCGGCCTCTCAGATGCTCGCAATTAATAAGGACTTAATGGGAGCCGCGATCCATACGGCCTCCTCCTTTGGCTCGGCGTTCACCCACCAAAATCGTCCGCAGAACAAAAACCCGCGGACACATCCGCAAAACATCTCGCTCTTGCCGCCATCAGGATCCCGTCGCTCGTATCCTCGTTCCTTAAACGCGCCGTTACTTTGTCGGTGAATTATGCGAGGCAGAAAAATAGCGTTAAATTATGCGGTATAGAAAAATAGTATTTCTGTCCATCTCCGATCTAGTTTTTTATTTCGTTCGCGAGGAAAAGCCGCTGAGGAATTTGTAGTCTCTCGCACGTGGAATATACAAATTTACAACATTAATATAATTTACTTTCGCAATTATTAAATAATTATTATTTATTCTGAAAATTGATTGATAATACTACAATGTAGATCATTTAAAAATACATTTCAATTAATGACAACAATTGAAAGTCAGACGATTTATTTAAAATGCATTAAATACAATTAAATACAAAAAATACATTAAATACAATTAAATAATAATTATACATCTACGTGATAGTTATTCAAATGTTTATATATTTTATATTTTCTATAAATCTGAAAGGGAGGATAAGTATTTGTTCTGATTTCTTATTTTTTCGAATCGAATCGAATAATTTATTTCCTAGTAAAAGTGACAGAATCTGACTGCGCACAATAGTGCACCCCATGTGATGCAACTGCAGTAAGCCGTGAAAAACCACGCCCATCGTGATTACAGAGACCACTCCCATCTGTCTGCACCCTGATGCAGCTTACACGCCTTCCCCTCACTTTCATGCAGTCGTACAATTTCGTATATGGTCTTCGGAATTTTCTGAGATACGCTATTCTGTGACGTGTTGGAATTCTCATTATTTTAATTTTATAACTTTGTTTCTGCTTCTATCTTCTTCGACTTTGTGCTTCCAATTAGAATATATAATTGCATTTAAATATATCGTCTATTCTCATTGATTTTACATTTTCTAGTTTTCACATTTCGCAGTTTCTTCGAATTTTAAACTTCTCAACTTCCCGATCCAATTTTACATTCCTCGAACTTATAATGAAATCCAGAAGTGCACGCTGTCTATGCACTTTCGCACAAATTCTTAGATTGTCCGAATCCCATCTAACTTCCACGGCTGCCAAGATCCTAGCCTGCCTGAATTCCGTTTCCTTTAGACGAAAGGCATGGCTGCCAAGTACGGAAACAGTGACATCCATCCCAAGAAGGGAGGTCTAGTATCGATTTTGTACCCTCACTTTGCTATACGCCGAGACCAAGCATCGTGCCGCAAAATGAATCCCAACCCTCGGCCATCCCTCTTACAATTCCCTTTCATTTGAGCAACGGAACCTCTGAAATAAAAATAAATATCGTGAATCTAACGTTCTGTGTTCGTAAAAAAAGAATTGCATACATAAATAAAAAAGTTTAAAAAATTAACAGTATTTTGTAAGTCAAGAGAATATAAATTTTTCGCAAAGTTCTCTTTCTATTATTATTCACATATTGATATTTACAAGTGCTGTATTGTAATTCTAATAATTTTAACAATTCTGTGGGTTTTTTAGAATTAATTTATGAATATACATATAAAGTTGATATGAAACATGAAATTTTATTGAAAAAAAATGTGCCGTAATCATTATTAGTTTGCTAAAATAAACTTAACGAATGTTAAGAACTTAAGAGAAACTCATGTTCTGATCAAGGAACTCGCGAAAGAGAGGGTGAAACGAGCACCGAGTTGATTCAGCAGGGGTGAATTGGTGTGTGGAAAGTCTTCGAAGTAGCTTTAAATTTAAGTGCCGCCATTACGGCGCTCATCTCGGCAAACCGATTAGGTTCGCTACCTGCGCGATGGCCGCCGCGCTCGGTAATTATATAATTGCGCAAAATTAACTCGAACCGCATAAATTGGCTGCCGTTTACGTAGTGATTAAGAGAAATAAATCGCAATTACCGGATGACGCGTCCGCATCTTAACATGGTGATGTCTTCGCACACGTGCATCGTGCCGCTTTTATTTTGCCGGCTTGCCGCTGCTGTTTCCCGTGGGAAGCTATCACATTAGCTTCACCATTACAGAGCGATTCGACGTTGTCGATATCGGGAAACGAATTACCTGTATTGTTTATTCTCGAAAACGATTTAAGTTTTTCCCTGAAAAGTCTTTCTAAAATAAACTGTTATATTAGTTTACTATTAAATTTCTTTTATTAAAATTGTTATTTTTACTCAACTTCATTCTTAATTCGAGATATGCATTGTTATCGATTGAATGACTGATTATAATAAATATTATCTAGTGCATTAAATCTATAAATAAAAGTGAAAGAAAATTTATGCCGAGAGATTCTAAGGAAAAGATTTAAACATTGCATTCATGGAATTTAGAATACATTTGCGGTGTGTGAAATAATAATGTATTAAATTAATTATGAAACTTTTAGGAAGATATTAATTTATTTTTAGAAAATAAATCGACAAATTATATCGTGAACAATTATTTATTCTTGTACATGCGCAAATCTGAGAGATCTTTAGAAGTTTATTTCAAATAAATTAGCTTTTCTAAAAGATTAATCGCTTTTTAGATAAGAATAGTGTTAAACATACGTCTTAATTAGTTTTAGAACATGCGATAAAGAAATGAATTATTTATTTGCGATACAGACACGCATATACGATTTTAATCTGTGGTCTGGTTTTAGAAAAACAAACTCCGCATTCTTATCATTTTGATAAATGAACTGCGTTCGGAATCCAGTAAACCCAAGACAGGATCTAAAGATGTTATGATTTAAATCATTTAGCAGCTAAGATACCAGATCCTAAGGTACGCAAGTTAAAACATTATTGATTTAAATCAAAAACTATAGTTCAGGGGATTCAGGCAGTTTAAGATGATTTTCAGCTAGAAGAATTGGCATCTCTAAAACAAATTGGCATAGGATTTAGAGTAATTAAATATCGATTAATATAGGATTTAAAGAATCTAGAATCGGAAAGACTAACAATAAGAAATCTAGGATTTAGGTCTAATGAAATTCAAAATTCAATTAATTTAGAATTTTGAAAATTTGTAAGGTCCAATTTAAGATACAAAATTTTATATATATATAAACTTCTTTTCGGGTCTAGGACATTCTTCATAGAACATTTAAGCGCGACGTAATCCATCGGTACTCTCGTACGCTTTCTGGCACGCGCCTCGAAAATGGCGTCGTACAATGACGTCACGTAATTCACCGTTGTACGAGAAGAAGGGAAAGAGAGACTCGGGCCAGCCGGGGATGGCCAGTCATCCTCGATTGGTCAGCCTGCGAACGGAGGGAGTGGTCGAGCGGTTGCTGGTTATATCGATCTCTCGAACTCTGCTTGCTTCTCTACGAACGAAGCGAACCAGACAGGTCGCTGCATTGGCGAACACGCGAGATTCATTGTGTCCTCTTCGTCCTTTTAGCCGCCTTTTATTCTTTTTTAATCTTCCGGCTTAAAATCTTGGAATTCTCGATACTTTTGCATTATTTTTTTTTTATATATTTTTATATGAAGATATGAGCTTCAGATTTCTAAATATCACTGAAGCTATTATTTTATGCAAATAATATTTTATCCACAATATACAATTTTGAGATAAAAAAATTCCTATGTATTATATCAAGTCTAGATATCTCGCTTATTGTTTTCTCGAGCGTGCTTTTCTTACTCTTTTTTTCTCCTTTCGTCTCTCGTTACACCGAATGTAAAACGAAGATGATCACCTTTCCGCCTGTGACCGCTTGAAAAACGCGCTCGACGTTGAGAAACAAGGGCATCGAGATTAAATTAAATCGAACACCCTCGCTCTGCAAAAAGTGAGGACTCGACCCTTGCTATCCCTTCATCGGCGAGGGAAGGGCGCAAGGGACGAGCATTGTGATGACCCTTATCAATGGAGGGAAGGGTCAGACCCCTCGCCGTTTGGAATCCAATATACTTGAACTCGTTGTAAGCCTGGTCGACTGGCGCCCCTCTCGAACTCGTATGCACCGATGAGCGACTATTAATTACAAATTAAACCTCCCAAATATCCTGGATCATCGACGTGTGTCGGGCGCAATATTGCACACTGCCTATCGAAACTGCTTCCTTCCACCCCTAGATTAGCCTTGCATGAGAACAGAAGTCTACTCGCTTGCATAGTAAAGACAAAAGACTTGAGATCTTTAATTTAAAACAATAAAAATCTCACATTTTTCTTATTCTGCCAAAGTTAAAAGAGATTATTATATTATTATGTGAAAAGAAATATGTGTAAGAATATTAATTATGAAATTTTTAAGATGACATTATATTTTATGAGAGAAAAAAGAGACATTCGATAATATATTTACTAAATAATGACTTAATGACTAAAATCGATATTTCGGATACACTTGGTTGTTAAAATTTCATCTTGGAAATTAAACACGCGTGCTAAAGCCCTTATGCCGCAAACACGGAGGGTGACTCCAAGATAATATGGGCAAACATCGGGCAATATTGTTCGGGTTATTCGACACACCATTCACCAAACCGCCCTTTGCCTCGCCATTTTCCTAGTACCCTGGACTATATCGGTTTCGTATGTACGGCGAAAACGCGTATGTATATGATACTCGCATAAATCGTCCTAACCGGTGACACTTATGGCGCATTACTCGGCATTCGTGGTGTCGTAGGATGTATTGAATTAGGATGTCCTCCTACGGGGATTATACGCCGGCGTTTCTGTTCAGGATTTCTGTGTGAAAGATTAACGATGTCACAAGGATTACCATGATCACGCTGGACTATCGCGTTTCTCAATAAGTTTCTGTCATTAATAATATAATTGCGAGGGAAAGCCATGATTTTGAAAAAAATTAGATTTACTCAGAATATTGATACTAACTTATTTTTAGTCATTAAATTATTTTATTTAATAAAATGGTTTACTAATAAAATTTTATTATAATTTACAATTAAATAATTGTAATTTACTAGTAAGAATTCACTAATAAATAATAATAATCTTAATTAAACTATATATTTTAAAAACGCGATAAGACACTAAATGCTAAAATAATATAAATTTATATTTATATTATTTATACTATTTAGTTCAATCAACTTTTGCATAAATTTCGATACAAAGATAGTATTTCGTGAAGGAATCACGTGCCGCGTTTTATCGTATTCTTAAGAAATGCAGAACGAGATGTTTCCGTTTGAAACCTCAAGCGCACACAGATCAGCGAATACGAAGTTACGGACGGACGCACCTGTTATGAATGTTCCAACATTCAATATCGCGATATCAAAGAGCACTGCGAGATCCCGCACGAAGGAATTCCCTTTAGTCCTACCGACAAAGAAGTGAGGCGTACAAACTCCAAGGAAACGAACGAAACGAAACGTTCTGTCAGAAATTGCCAAGAATTGCTCCGCTACGTGATGCTTACTAAAATTTTAACGGCGTAAAATAGCGTTCTAAATGAATTAATGGAGTCAAGGCCACAATGATCGGTAATTTAACCAGAAAAAGCATATAATTTCTGTATTTTCGCCTTTCATATGTTTTTAGAAAAAATTGACGGCATTTAATTCATGCAATAGAATCAATCGCGTAAGCTTATTACATTCTTGACAACATTATTCTCAATAGCTAAATATAATAATCGTACATGGAATGATTCTTGGTTTAATTTTAGAAAATAAACAGACAAGTTTATTTCACTATGCTGAAAACATTACGTATTTCCAGTATCGTTTTAGTCGGCATATTTTTCCTTACATTTATTACATGCTAAATTTAAAATGGATATTTTCGCTACGAGTGCATTGATCAATAGTTAATTGACAATAATGTCCAATAATGTGTAAATAATTTACATAAATATTTCCAATAATAGATCATACCATCGAAACTCATACAAGAGAAGATTCCATTTCGTGCAATTTATCATCGTACATTTCTTCTCTAATAATCAATCTGTCGCGATAATTTTCCAAGACTATTTTCCTTTCTACCCGTCGATGTCTTGATCATTTTCTGGCTCAGTGACTCTCCCGATCGAATAATACTTCGCGTTCCGTGCGACGCCGACGTTCACTCACATGATCGAGCCCTTTGTGTTCGCACCCGCGTACGTATGTGCGTATACTCGTGCGCCAATGACGATGTATCATGAGTCGCGCACGTTGCTGACTTTGAAGCAGGTAGATACGTCCACGTGCCGACACGTGCGTATCGATGGATACAAACTCAATCTCCTGTATCACGTGCTGGCAATTCACGATGTCGAAACGTCGATCTGTTGCACGATAATCGAACGCGCGGCTCGCTCGATCCGATCGAGAAATATAAAAGAATTGAAAAGAGATATAGCTTTGGGTACCGTTTGATCTTGTAGTGATTTAATTCAGCGCGTTTCAACGGCAATATTTTTATTATTTGCTCTTTCATTTAATCTTCCGAAATATATTTATTTAATACGCGATAGTGTGAGTTCGATTTTAGGCAAAGACATCGCTCTTGATGAATAGTATTTTATACGAGATATATCTTATACGAAATAACATTTATATTAAATTATTATAATTATTCGATGATTGTACAATAACCTGGCGCCTCTCTAAATCACTTAAGAATGTCGTATCGGCGACGATGATCTGTCGATTCACTCTTCGGTGTATATCGAGATAAGAGATAAATTCGACCGCAAGGGACATGAGATCTTAACTGGCCGGCCTCGTGACATCAGGCCCCATCTGTCCATTCGTTCGTCTGTCCGTCGGTTTGCCCGTGTTGCTCAGCGGGTGCCATCACCAGTTCTGCACCCTCGCATCCGTCATAACGTTGTCTCTCCTTTTATTATTACCGATAAATAATTTCGAGCAATGACGTGAGACGTCTTTCAGATCGGAAAGCAGTTTGAAACAGCTGATCACTTGTACAATGTTCAAAGCTCTCTCGCTGCAGTGCCAGAAGCCTTTGTATAAGATTAATGTTTTACTTGATAATATTACTTTCAGGCAACTACGAAACCAGCAGCTGCTTAAAAATAATATAGAATTAAAAATAGTGAAGAGTCTTTAAAACACGTCATAAAAAATTTAAATTGTTTCAAATATTGTATAAAAAGATTAAATATATTGTTAGATTTAGTGAATTCAATGATATAGGTATTTAATAATATTTTTCTCTTGTTTTTTGTTGCAGGACTCGAGTCTCAAGTTCAGGATTCCAAGGACCTCTATTGGTTCTAGGATCGAGCGTTGGAGATCGGCAGGAGGCATGCGGTTTCCCTAAATTCAGAAGACGACTGAAGGACTGTGTTTTGATTAATAAGAAAATTTAATAATGCGCGCGGTCTAACGATATGGATCGCAAAGACGAGAGTCTTTAATGCGACAACAGGAACGAGGACTTTGTTAAGCAAAAATAACGGCGTGACGTCCGTCGTTGTCATGTACATAGTGTTACCTACATCTTTTAAGGATCTACTATTAGTATAAAAAAACAGATAGTATTATACGAATACTTGCGCGCACTATTACCTTTATAGTGACTGCAGTGTCTGGCGTCGAGGAGAAAGATTGGCCGTGAGAATGCGACCGAGAATCGTCTTCAGCTGGTACAATAGCGTAGTGCGATTTAGACCGTCACGGCACATCTAAATTTCCCAAATAATTAATATGTATCTTCGATTTTCTTGTCCTGAAATATTGAATCTGTAAATTCGAGATTTCGTAAATATAATTAAATAATAAAGATTCATGCACATTTGAAAATTTATTAGAAACAATTTTCAATTTCAGAAGCAAGATTTATTTAAATTTATGTCGAAATCGCTGATCTGCACTAGAAAAAATAATTATTTGGCAAATTTAGCTGCCGACTTAAGTGAAGTATTTATTGACCAATGATCTTGCCATATATATAAATATATTATTATTATTAATTATTATTATTAATGTATCATAAACAATAGGCGTCGCAAATATTCTGAAATTTCCCCGAGTTTAGCGAATTAAAATAGTTATTAACCGACGAGTCAGCTATTATTCTTTGCACCCCTGGCTGCACCCCTTGCACATCTTATCTCTTCATCTCTCAAATCTTTTCCACCTGCTACTCCACCATTTAGTATCTGTTCGGTATAATCACCATCGTATTGCCTACATTAAGCACATCGTATCCATCTCATGTTATCACCTGTCTAATTGTTAAATAAATAATTCGCATATCACATCATTTGCTTTTTCTATTTACCATCAATATTATTTTTTCTTCGATCGAAATTATTGTTCCAGTTTTTCGAATTTTTCACAATTTTCGGATTTCTATGTTTTTCATTTTCTTCATTTCTGAAATTGTTTTTGCGAATTGATGTCGCATAAATGGAAGAGAAATATTTGTTCAAT
The DNA here is from genome assembly GCA_928718305.1 of Tetramorium bicarinatum. Lineage (NCBI taxonomy): Eukaryota > Metazoa > Arthropoda > Insecta > Hymenoptera > Formicidae > Tetramorium > Tetramorium bicarinatum. The sequence goes on from OV788320.1 coordinate 14,359,266, forward strand.
AATATATTTTAATTGACGATATAATTTTAATTTATCTTATTTTTTATTAACTTTGTAAATTTTATTAGCCCTTTAATGAATTTGTTCCTAAAAACAATTTAAAAATATAGGATTTTATATTTCTACGGTTCGTTACGAGTTAATTACACTGTTAAATTTAATGGTGCTTCTGATAGGAAAGTTAATCGAGCAAATAATAGGAAGAGGAAGTTTAAACTACTTTCTGTCTAACTACAAGTTTCCATCTGTCTTTTTAAAAAATGCAGGTAAGCTAAGTGTAAGCTGTAACATTAAATATACTGCTAAAATTTTGACACTGTCTTCGTTGTCATTTTTCACATCTATATTGTGTTTCCTACAAAGATAAATCTTTAATAAATAGAGAAGATGCAAAGAGGCATTTCGTCTGTCAGAGGTTGTATGTACAAGAAAGCTTGATGTTCTACGATGTAGCGTAATAACTGTAGAGCATTAATTTAACCTCGTAACACGTGGGCTTGCGCATTTGTTTTCCCGACGCAAGCGGAAGTAACGCTAACGAGATGAGAAAACGAGCAATTAACATCGTCACTTCGGCCGAGAAGGAAACGTGCAGATGATCGACGCGCGCGTTATCACGTGTAAAGCATATGTTGTGCGTAGTCAGCGCCTGTTCCAGAATAAATGGCGTTTAGTAAGTTGTTATTATTACTACCGCAAGTTTTTATCGTGCATTATTCGATTCAGCAATATGAGATTGCGTGAAAGCAGGCGTCAACTTTTGCTACAAAGAATCGTAACGCTTCCAAAAATATATATAAAATCTTTTTTCTTTAACATAAAAAAATATAAGAAATGATTCAGCTTTCAGAAATTCAATTTTTTCCCCTCTCTATCTACGCTGCAAATAAGACTATATTTAGAGATGCAATAAATTAATAATCCAGAATATCACAATTTTTATTCTGCGATATATTAAACATTATATTGACATTTGAATGCATAAATGCAATTAATAATATTTTATAGAGTGTAATTTGAGATTTTTACTGGTACATATATGGCAGAGTGATGTAAAAACTTATGCGTTATAAATATTCTGTAAGGGATCGCGCTTTATCCGGCAATTTAACATCGTCGACTTTGGTCGCCTCAGCAACATACATAAATCAGTCTGTTCCGTTTCTTTTACCATTTCGTATGATCCCCGTATTTTCTTACGCAATCGTGCATATGCCTCAGCTAGACGCGGAAAAACTATTAGCAGGAAGCCACGTGAGACCCACGTGAAGAGCGGTGAAATGTTGACCTATCTAATTTCTGTTATCTTTTCAAATATCAACTAAAATAATTCCATTTTCTATAATGATAGGATAAAATTAAATGAAAAGTTCTTACAAGAAAAGTCCATAAAAATACGAGATAATCTTTACTATATTTTATATAAAATGTACAAAAATAAACTTTATACAAAATAATTTAATTTTTCGTTTATAGTAATATTGTATTTTTAATTCTCATTTAACCCAACTCAACCAGTTGGTGAAAAATGAATTCATAATTAGTAAAAATTAATAAAAATCTATACTTTAAAAGAAAATTTAATTAACTTTGATTAATAATAGCTCTATTATCTTCTTGTACGTGGGATTTATGTGGCGATTAAATCCCGAGATGTGATTTTCAGAATGCATTTAAGTTTTGTCGAGACTATCGCGCGTGAGATAACTTTGTGCCCGTCGAAGAAGTATCCTTTGTAATGTGTCGGTCTTGTCGGGTTTCTCTTGCTTTATGAGCGGCAATTAAGTGCCTCGGCAATGACGGCGAAAGGTTGTTGCCTCGTAACCTTCGATCGGGTTCCGATTTCAATAAACGGTAGCCACCAGTAAATCCAGTACATAATAAAATAAATCCTCATATGGCAACCAAGGATCTAATCTCGATTCTCAGATAAGAAGAAAACTAACATACAAGGTGGACCATTCTCTTTATAAAATAAAAATTACTTTTCTATTAGCAAAAATCGAACAAAAAGCTTGATTATGGACGATTAAATTGCATATATACATGTATAAATTGCTTACGACACAAATTTTGATAATCCGAACCAATGCTATATTCTTTCAAAAGTTTTGTGTGAATAGAGGATAATATAGAAACACACACCGTGTATGCGGAGACTAGGCTGAAGAAAGACAGCAAAAGAGAAAGAGGAGCGAAATTTATTGCCATTCTCCAGAATATATTATGCTGCTGTAATTACCGAACTGGCTTTTGTTTGGTCGATAGTTTATTCACCGTTCCTATTACTATAGCGATAAAATCGCATTTGCAAATTTATTAGCGCAATTAACGTTAGAAATCAGAACATCGAAACGAGAAAGATAAAATAATGACTTTCTCCATCGGTCTTTTTACTTGTAAAAATTTGAATATATTGTATATGTATTGTATAAATTTGTTAAAGAATTTACATATGAAAGATAATACTATATGTATAGTGTCGAAATAATTTATATTAAAATTTTATGCGATAGAAATATTGAAGGCACTAAATATTTACACAATAAATAATGAAACACTTGCGCGAATCACCCTTCAGTTCGCAGTAATTAAATACCGAACACACGAGCTCCCCTTTTGTCGTAACCTGCTGGGATGATACGGAGGAGGGTCGAGTTGATATTGCACCAGCGCAATAAATGGCTCGACCGTGAATATGAATATTAATTTTACTTTTTGAATTTTTCGACTATTTGTCAATCTCGACATGTGTTAATGTTCAAATTTCCTGAGCTATACAGATCATAAATCTTCGTGGTAAAAGGAATTGAATATGCATATTTTTAATTCTACATTTCTTTAATTAATTATTGTAATATAATCAATTACCGAAATAATTTCATCTATAATTAATTTCCCCTGTTCTTGTAATAGCACTTCACATTATTCGAATTTTCCTAGTAAATTTCCGCTAGATGTACATGTATCGAATATAAATAAGAATTCACACGTGGCGAGGAGAAAAATGAAGAAATAAAAGTTTCGGAAGCTTGTCCTTTCCATTTATCGAAATTCCTGGTTTACCCAAAATTATCATCAACCGCAATATACCTTCGTCTTCACCCTGGACCCCACGTGATATCAGTGTCTTCTCCCACGAAGTAGATTTATGATCGGGGAAATGGATCCTCGTCCTTAGCTTTCCCCTCTCACCCTCCTGCCACCAACGCGCTGTCCACAGTAGGAATCCCGTATTACATAAACGAGCCGCATGTTCTCTCGTACATAGAACAGGGACATTCGGCTATCTCTCGTGGCTGACATAGGCGTAGATAAACGCATAGATATAATCGTGGTCATGCTGACAGAAGTCTCTTCGCTTCTCTTCCTCTCCCTCTCGCGCAAGGGGCTACCTGCTCCGCGGGAGACCTCTTCAGGATAGATCGGAGACGATCGCAGTAGATCTTCGTAGTCGGCCTGGATCATCGAGGAATTAGGGAGCATGATTCGAGCATTCCACGGCGTCGCGATCCTCGAGCCTTCGCAGGAATGGAACTGGTCAACTACGACGGGACATTTTTTCCAAAGACGGAAGTCCGGAAATCACTGGTATACCCATTAAGCTTGTTGCACACCACGATAGAGTTATCTTGCGGATTTTGTGAAAATATACATCTCAAAAAATATCCAAATTATAAACCAATTAATAAATTAGACATAAATGAAATACTTTCTATTAATAAAATCTATATAGCAAATTATTTAATAAAAATGTTCATACAGCCGTTAAATAATATTTAATTTAGTTTATTTATTTCATGATCCATCGATATTATTTAATTTCAATAATAATTTATTTTTTTTTTCTAATTATGAAAACATCGAACTTAATCGTGAAAACAGCTCTAATAATCCTATTGTTCACTGCGTCATTGAGATACGACATTGAAGCGATGAAGAATAAAATCTAAGTCAAGGAGATTGTTCTTCCTCTTTCTCCCGTTGTCGTGCGCCAAGGAGCCGGCAAGCAGCTGCGGAATGTCTTCATTAAAATACTCGGGCTCATCATTTATGCAGAGCAAAAACGCAACGAGGTGAGCGCCGAACGAATCCAACATCAACGAGATTCGCATGGCATAGTCCTTTCAATTTCGCTTTCCATCGTTCTAATGACAGATATGAGAAAGTTGTTTTTCTTTTAATTTAATAAATAAAGTATATTTCATAATTGTTTTCTTCCATATGTAAATTCTTAGGGGTTTAATATCTTTATTTAGTTTGTGTTAGAAATTTAATCGAGTTTCATTTTTGTATCTATATTCTTGTAATTAAATATCAGATTCAAATTTCAGCACTACAAAATTTTACATTTAATTACAGTAATATCTAATTTCTAAAGCGAATGCATTAATTCAAACGTCAATTCTGTATTATTAATACATTCTAGAAGTAAGAATGGAAAATCGAGAATAAATGTCATTGGATGCTTTTATTAATCTTGAAAAAATTTAAAGCAAGGGCATAATTTATCTTCTCTCGATTGTCCAAAGCGCATTGGCATAACAATACAGTTACGCGGGTGCAGAGTGCACGTGGGTTTCATTTGAGAGTCCTACTATGGGCAAGCATCAAGATCCCTATTCGTTTTCCAGTCACGTTTCATTTGGCACATTCAACGTATTGCGTTGGGGTTCGTCGTCCATTAAAACACTCCCGCGAGGAGGCAGGTGCACGTTGATTTGCGAAAAATCACATGAAATCAACTGCATCATTGAGCGCCTAATGTTCGATGTAAAATTAATAATTATATTTTTGTTTAAATACCGATGGCAAAAAAGTGGCTCCCAGATCAAATGTACTCCCAGTTCGATATAATACAGTCTGTATTGAGTTATGATCCAAGATCAAACCTCGATCCGATCGATGAAGCGGATGTCGTACAGTCGTGCGCTCGACAAAGGCCGAAAAAATCTCTAGGAATGCCGATGGGCATTTTTCGGCGGTGTCACCTAAGAGAAGGCTCGACGCTCCCTCCTCCACCCTCCTCTACCCTCTCTTTCCTCACACGTCTTCGTGTGTGCGTTCGTTTTGTCTCCGTGTTCTTTTCGTTGCCCGCGCGACTCGTCTAGGCAGCTCCTCGTTATCTACCTGCAGCACGGGCCCAGAGGGGGCTCCGGATAGGACCCCGTTGTCGAGCACATAGGCATCTCGTGTTCCCACGGGCTCGGGCCTCTCTGACGTACGATGTCCCGAATACGCGACTACAAGGCATCCTCCTTCTCATCGATATCATCGATTTTTTTCTTTTCTCTCGCTCTCTCTCTCTCTCTCTCTCTCTCTCTCTCTCTCTCTCTCTCTCTCTTTCTTCCTTTCTCTCTATCATCTCACGCATTTCACTGGTTCCGCTTGCTGGCTCGCCCTTTCTCCTTCTTCTCTATTCCTCCCGCACCTTATTTTGGGATCTCGCGGGAAACCGGTAGCTCGAGGTCGTTGTCGGCGGCCTTTGAGTAACTTCCGGATCCCTTCATGAGAGACTTCATTCGCGCTATGCGCTCTTACAGTCGTGCGAAAAGGATTTACGTACAAATATAAGTCTGATACGCGTGATCTATGAACTAATCAAGATACAAATATATTTGCTTTATATGATAATGTGGTATAATAAAATCATTTTATAAAATGAACATTTATATCCTGTTTTTTTTTTCAAACACGTTAGAGCGAAATAAAACAGATATACTCAAGAAGAAATGTATATATAATTTAATATATATTGTATATTTATTAATATATCGAGAAAGTCGACAAGCGCCAGGAATTCGTCTAACAAATGCATCGGAAGTGCGTATAAATCATTTGGATACAAGTGCAAGTTTCAGTACATTGCCCAGCTGTCTAATATGCATACAATGTCACGATCGCCGTATGTTCGTCCCTTTGCGAAATTTCGGTGTACTGAATTCGCGTTGACGTTGATTTGTGCTCTTTGATAGTCGATAACCAGCCACGCAAGCTCACGCAAAGAATTAAATTGTCAATATCAATTTGAGCTTGAGAATATAATTCCTGTTTACCTTTCCTCTCCTTTGTGATAAATAATCCGCGAAGTTTACGCACTTTCTCTTCTCTATAAAAATTTAACGAATTTTTTACGAGGCTAATAGAATACTGGGCAACGGACAAATTAAGAAGAGAAAAAGAACTTTGCAAACTATCGGCGAATTCGCAGCATACTTTTTCGCAAGTTAAGTGATTGAGAAAAAAAAGAAATCCAGGAAGCCGGCGATCCCGATTCGAGTCGAAAGTCGACGGCGATCCTATCGGCCTTAATCGGTAACTGATCTTATGCAAATCCGCAGTAGCACCTCGGGGATTCGGAGAAAAAAAAAGGAGGAAAGAGGGGGAGCATCGGAGGCTCTTTCCTCGGGGCGTCGTGATCAGCTGCCCAAGATAAAATCTTTGCTTGTACCGCGCTGTCTCCGTGCCGGACCACGATCTCAATACATGATCGCGTTTATATCTTCACGCGGCACGACGGGTCGCAATTAATTACATCTCTTTGCTCCGCGTTAATCGACAATGCATCAATGTCAGCGAATTGTATCAGAATCGCTGAAGAAAAAACCATAAATTTTATATCTTTCTTTATTTCTGTGCTATTGTTATTGCAAGACGGATTACTTCATGATGACCGTAACTGGAATATGGACCGACATATGAAATGGAATCATGCCTGCGATGTGAAATGAACCTTACAGGATTAACCACCAAGAAGCGAGGCGGAGGAGACGTACCTCGTTCGAACGCTCATCTCTCTCGCGAAATGCCGGAACCGCATGATGGCCCAGGAGGCGGTTGTGTTGTACGTCGCCTGGTACGTACGTATCTGAAATACTCTTCGTCCCCGGTACGGCGGACAGGAAATCGTCGTTAGGCTCGACGGAATTCAACGAGTGACACCACAAGTCACCGGAATTTGAGCGTCGCATAGCGAGGGTACCGCACGAGCCGCGAGTCTCTTTCCAAGCTGAATTCTGACGGCCGTGAATCCTCGGACTCCCCGTGGACTCTTAGATCCGCATATTCGAAAATCGACGCTGTTGTCGAAGATGAAAGATTGAAGAATCCGAACATCGACACTCTGGCCCGTTCTAATAAAATATGTAGGGTATGCGCAAACATCTTAAGTTTAAGACTACTGAAAAGAAGCACTGCGTGCCTACATAAATATATTTCAATTCCTGAACTTTTATAAAGAAACCACTCTTTAAATTCTTATATTTCTTTTTAGATTTGCGGTTTCATTTGAATTTTTTCAAATTTTCGCATCTTGAATTACTTGAATGCTTCGACCTTCTCACGCGCTTGCATTCCTGCGTGTCCGATTTCGCAAGTTTGTATCGCTGAAAACGAGGGTATTCCCGGGGCGCAATCCTTCCTCTTATTTTTATCCCGCAATGAACTTCCAAGCAGCGACAGCGACGGCGGCGGCGGTGGTGGCGGATGAAGCACGGCGCTTTTCGATTGTCGATTTAATCCCCCGCTACATCCCTCGAAACCGCCGACCACCCCCGCACATCTGGCGGCGCCCTTCCTTCCCCATCAATTATTATCGTCCTTCTCGTCCTCGTAGAGCCGACGTCGACGCGGCGTAGGCGCCCTACGATTGGGCGCCGGGACGCCCGGCGTCGTCATGGCGACCGACCCTCTTCGACGAGGGCCGTGTAGGGATGGGAGGGCGAATAACTCGCGAAAACACGTAAATTAAACGCACTATGGGGGTTGATGGGGCGGAATGGGGCCGAGTGGGTGTCTCAGACTGTGAAACATAGCCGTCATAAGCGGATATTAAAGCGTCCTTCCTTGGGGCAAGGTCCTTCCGCAGCCCTGAATCGGCTCGTAAACGCCAAATAAAAATTTTCATCCCCTTCCGAGAACGTTTCTGTCCCACCCTCTCCCTGTGCCTCTCCTTCCCTTTCTCTCACAGTAATGAGATGAATCTTCAGGTGAATATCTCTGAAAATATATTTCTTTTCTTTTAAAGTTAAAAATCTTAAATTATTTATCGTAAAAAAGCCAATAGAAGAATCATTATTCTATTAAGAAATAAACAGCTTTCTAAAAATTTCCTGGATACAAAATATTTTATAGATTTACACTTGTCAAATTTCATTACTTTTAAGAGTAGGTAGAAAAGTTTCCTTTGTACTAGATAAATAATATTTATGTTCTACAGCTTCTAAAAATCGTACAAGATAAAGAAAAATCATTTTCTGTTTTTATTTCGACTTTATCACTTTCTGCAATGGCAAAATGTAAATGCGATTTTCATGCTTGGTTGCTTACAAAAGACAAAATTGAAATAATTAATGCAATGAAGTTTGACGCACAAAAAAATAAGAAAAACGTGATTGCAATCAAATGTATGATGACGCACTTGCGCATAATCAGTTTTTTTTTTTAATATTCCGCGCTTTGTACTCGTTGCAGGCTGAATGTCGCAGGTGTCTCATGACGACGTGGCCATTCGTACGCATAGATTACCGTCACTCGCCGTTTCAGCGACTTACCGACTTGCTGACAGTACCAGTTTTGCAGTCAGCAAACATGCAACGCCCTGCTCTGATCGAGCAGGTGATCACCGGCCGTCGAAGAAGTCGACTAAATATCGTTTCCAGCGGTTTCCGCGCGATGAATGACACGTGGACAGTGCAGTCTGTTTCCTTCTGCGACGTCGTAGAATGCATTCACCATAAATTAACTTTTTAGCTCTACGCCATTTTAGCTCGACTCGCCGCACAAGAAGCGTCGAAGCTTTTATCTTCGATATTTGACGATTGTAACATAATATCGTGCACGTATCTTTGTATATAATCGTCAAATTTAAATTAAATACCTCCGAAAAGAAATTTATTCCGACATCAATTAAGACATTTGATCCATTATCTTTTAAAATTTTATTTCAATTAAAATCAAGGACAGTACTGAGAGCCTCTTTAAATTCAAATTGGTAAATTTTTTTCCGATAATGAAGCAACCGAAAGCGATCGGTGATTCTAGGATATTCTTAGGATCGTAGTCCAAGATCGAAAGATCCCAAGAGAAGAGAAAGAGCGGTCCGCGGCGCTTGCAAGCGCGCGAAGTCGAACGCGGGCGTGATTTACGCCGACGTAAAAACGACCGGCGGAACGTATTCGAAATAACTGCGGAATGTCCATATATTCCGGCGGAACGTTAAACGTTTACGCGGCAGACGTTTAACGCGCATTGACCACATGGTTCGCCTTTACGTTGTCAACAGTGGCTCCGGCGTGGTTCACATTGCCAGTCGTTATCGCTTCTCTCCTCCCGTCCGAGGAACACGCGCGATATTTTCACAACACTGTTTCCGACCGTTCGCGCTATCGTAGATGCGACTAAACATTATGTCCATGTAATCTCTACATACCATGTCTCTACGTACCATTTAATTATCATAGATTCATACTTAATTCTAATTGAAGAGAATTTTTTTAATTTGAGGCCAACATTGTTTAGATTCATAAATTATATGATCTTATTTTGTGATTCCTCATTCCGCAATATTTTTAATTTAATATTCCATTCATTTCTTTTCCGATTTTTATCTATTTCAACATGGAGAATGATTATTGTCACGTTAGTACGCGATAAACGTTTCCGCTTACGTCCGTCAACAAAACGAGAAAAACCAACAAAGATTGATTGCAAGTAGAAAAGGTGGAGAGGGTACGATCGGGAGCAGATTAGTGGTTTATCGAAGGGCAATCTACCGATGAGGAGTGGGCGGGGAGGAAGGATACAGGAGACGAAGAGCTGATGGACCAGATCGAAGAACGCGAATTGCATTTCAATGTGACCAGCGCGTACGTAAAAGCGTTTGGTGGATTCCACGAGGGTAAAAACCCTCAATGGCGATCGTCGGCGAGAAGGGCCTCAAAGGCGGACGGTGTTTTCGCGATAGCGAGTGAGCCCCATGGAATGCTGGGATCATCACGTCGACTTTTCGGCTCCGAGCACAATCAAAAGTCTGGGACTCGTGGATCTAGGATGCTTATATTTTATTCATAATATTTAAGGAAATATCAAATTCTCTGTGATTATCTACGCGATGTTCTATGGTAATTAAAAATCTGAAACAGATAAACTGTTATCTTCTAGTCAGATCAGATTCTTATTAATACATGAAATGATCGATGATTAGAAACTGTTATGAATAAGCAATAAATAAAAAAATTAGCATAATAAGATTTTATTAAATAAATGTCATCATTAAATTTTATTTAATCAAATGTGTTTAGCCAAGAAAAATGTTGGTTAAACTATCTTATTTTTATTTATTTTACATTTTAAGAATTTCAATTTAATAAATTTTTAAAATTAGTCTGAAAATTATCTTCATATCTAGTCTTCATTATTATCTTAGAATGTGTCCCGTGAGTCAAGAATGGTAAATAAATATGAAAGTTCAGGTGCGAAACACGTGACTCGAGTACAAGCCTCAGAATTCAGTGTCCGAAAAGCGTATAGATAAGGCACTTAGATGACACGCGCTACGAAAATACACGACGAAGAACCGGCGAAGGGGCGACAAGACAGAATTAGACGCGGAGAAAGAGGCGCGACGTCCGACCGTTTGTTTTACGGCTTCGCCCGTTTCCACGACATCGAGCGCAATTTTTCTTGCCGCGTCCTCCTCTTCTCCGTCGTCCTCGTTTTCCTTCTCTCTTTCTGGTGCCTCGCCCGAGCTCCTTTATCCCGGAGAGGGCTCGCGACCTGCCGACCCCGCGCTGGCGAGAGATTAATGCCCGCCTCGACGCGATTACTCGCGATATCGCGATAATATTCTTGAATATTCAGAGATTTAGCCGCAAAATAAAGAAATCTATAAATATAAAACATATAGTATCGTAATTATATTAAATCATAATGATTTACATTTTTAAATGATTTACATTTTTTTTTTAATTTTCACTTTTAAATAAAACACATTTCTTAGGAATATGCAAAATTAGGGCACACTTTAAGAAAATTTACATTTCTTTTATATAATTTTCTGTATAAAAATAAATAATAGAGAGAGAAAGATTTTATCTTCTATATGAGATAGAGATCAGTTTATTGCGTCAAAATCTGTTTCTACACTGTATTGATATTCTAAAAGAAAGCATGTAATTGTTGATGTCGAGTAAGAATGTCGACGCTCTATTATATTTAAACATCTTTAGAAGGGCTGACGAAGGTACTCCCGATGTTTCATTTACGGCGCGAACGGACGGCGCGTCCGCAAATTCGTCAACAGGAATCCCGTTTAAAAATAAGACGTAACGACACACCATCCCCGCCGAGACGCACTGGCTTATTGGCGTTTCTGCTCATTAGGATAACTCGGGGGGCTCCAACGCGATAACTCATTCAGCTCTGAGAAAAAGTAAATAGAGCGAGAAACGGAGAAGCGCATACGCCGGGAATTCTGCGAGCGACCGAGATTATCGAGGAAACGTTTATTTTTGCTCGTTAATTTCACGTCTCGCTTCCGTCGCTCTCGTTTGTCTCCCGCCCTTTTCATAATCTACGCGGCCCTTTTGGTTCCGAATTGAGCTCAAGCGAGATACTTTCCATACCTCAGGACAATCTTTCCCGTTATTACGATAATAATGTTATAAATTAGCATGACGAAAGAAATAATTTAAGATCTGTTTAAGTTTACATAATTCTATTTTTCGTATGAGTTTTTCCTTATAATATTATTATAACACGAAATGTTTACGATGAGTGATATTGAAAAAAATATTGAAAATATAAATTCTGTGTAGAAGTTTGATTTAAAATTAATAGAGTATATCAAAACAAATAAAATATTGATATATGTATATCAAACAAATGAAATAGTTGGAAAAAATTCCCTTTTATAAAATTTCTCGTATTGATTATATCAATCAAAAAATTAAACATTGAAGATAAAGATTTGAAAATTCCATCAAATACAAATTTAAAATTAATAATATCTTCATCAAACAGCTAAATTTATTAATAAATATAAACACTCCTAGAACAAAGCAGAATATATGTAATATAGAGCTAATAAAAAGATTATCAGTATCAAACTTTACAATTAATAAAATGATTAAAATATATAAAAAATATTCCAATTTTTAATTTTGTTTTTATAATAAATATACCTTTTAGAAAAATTCCCGTATTTTTTAAATATTCTTCAATATCCAAAAATTCTATTACTACTGACAATCGATTACATTTAGAATTAAAATTTACTTACCACAAATCGATATGACAGAATTAGTCCAACAATGTAAAATTATTTAAATTCTTTCATATAGAAATGAATTTTTATAAGCTTTTTGTTACAATAAAAAATTAAATTTAATCAAATAACTTATTAAAAATAGATTATTTTTAGAATTGCTAACATCTTATCAATGTAGTACATTTGTAAGCGGCTTATCATCTATGAGAAATCCGTCAATAATATAGAGATCTGTAAATGACGTTATTAAATTATATTTTTTAAAAGATCAAAAAATATTTAATTTTTCTTCTCTAAAATTAGTAATTAATTTTTATTATTTACACAAATTTACAACAGGCGTCAAATAAAATTAAAATTATTCTATTTCTTGTTTCTATTTCTTTGTTAGTCTATGGAATCAATAATCTTATCTTGAAAAAAACGTTCTTGGGAAAATTATTGATAAGATTGGAAAAAAATCAATACTGCCGGATTTTTATAAAGAGTTGCTTTTCAATTTTAAGAATTAAAAACTTATAATTAATGTATAAAATAGATTTTACAAAGTTAGAAATAGAATTACAAAATTATTAATTAATAAAATAATCTATTTCTTATATATCTTATCATATATTTATTTTGACAAGGCCATCCTCGAGCAAACCGTCGGTAGAACAGAAAAATCAATATTACGCAACGTTGCCATGTCGAACATGTTAAGGGTTGAGTGTCGAAGTCTTCACGAGAAAGTGGTTTTCGTTGGGTGAGAAAAAGGCAAAGGAAAAATTCAACAAAGTCTGATCACACGTGGGTCATGACTACGTCGTACATCGCGAGTACGTAACTCAAGTGTCCTTAGTTTTTACAGTTCGTTCCTTGGGCTCAGGGTTGCACGAGATGATGAGTGTCGTCCAAGAGACGAGTGTTGTTAATGTCATGCATACTTCTCAGGGGACGTGAGTCTTTCCTGAAAATTTATTTAGAGTTTACAACGAATACGGCAAACAAATTGGTTAATATTTAAATAACTGCAGTTCAACAGTGAAGCATATGTAAACTCCATTTTTGTGGTTTTATTATTATGCACAAATTTAAGAATAGAAATTATATTACATAATATTAAAGCAAAATTTATAAAGATTTGGACAAAGATCAAAAGGCTTAAAATTCAAAATAATGGAAAAAATTGAACTGATAAATAAATGTAATAAATTTTGAAAGTAAAAGATATATTAAAGTTTAAGTCAAAATAAAGATTTAAAAATATGAAAGATATAAATAAAAGAATTTGAAATACAATGATCTTTTTTAGAAGCTTAAAGATTTAAAAAAGATTTTTGGAATAAAGGGAGAATTTAAAGACTCACAGGTCTATCTAAAAGAAATAATGGATGAAATTTTCTTATTTCGAGAAGTAAAATATCTCAAAGTTTAAAATGAAAGAATTCAGTGTAGTTATATAAAGACACTGACTTGTATGATGTTTAGTAAGGTTTTCGATTGAATCATTCCCTGATTTCCAGGATATCAGCATGAGTCTCTGCCCACGGAGACGCTTTCGCATCACTCCTATGCGAGCTCTGGCGGCATTCTTCTTGATGGTCGTACTGTTTTGGTATAGCCTCAGTCGGCAAGAGATTCCGCAGCAACCGTGTAGCGTGCCCGAAGAATTTACCGAGAAATTACACGATCTCGCTTACAGGTCAATATTCAATGATATTTAAATAAATTTAAGTAAATTAAAAAAAATTTAATCTACAAGCTATTAGAGGTCCGATAGTTTATGTTCATAGTTTTTATTCATCTTCTCACTCATAAGTCTAAGATTTTAAGTCAGGAAAATACATGTAATTAATAATATGTTACTCTCTCAATTAGTTTTAAATCAAAATAATTAAATTTACATTAGAAGGTATCTTTTTTTAAGGCATAAAATATAATTATTAAATTTAATTTTATTAATTATTAAGATTAAAATATTTGCTATCAAAATATAACGTACATAATTCCCGTAATTTCACCAGGGCTCACTTGGTCCTCACTAAATTGGGCATCGTTCACTTTCTCTGCCTGGGCGGCCTTTGGGGTCAAGTTCGAATAGGCCGTGCACTTCCTTGGGCTCGTAAAGTGGAGCTATGTTTGGTCGACACGCTTCGCGACGATGTCTTAATCACGAAAGCCTTCCGAGAAGTCGGCTTGAGTGCAACCTATCTTCACGCGGCGGGGATTTACAGGATACAGGAGCACGAGGTCGGCGAGGACGCACCCAAGGTAGAAGTGGTCGTTTTCGAAGAAGACGCAGTGGTAAGAAGTTTTGTAAACAGAATTTTATGTATTTTGTTTAAAATTTATATTAAAGAGAATTTTTTTAATTGTCTCTGTGAAATTGAAGTAAATGACAATTCTTGAAGAACACAGAATTTTCATGTCAAAATCAGAAGGGACACCGCTTGGTTTTATTAATATTTGAAAAGCTTGAAATGCTTGAATTGCACTTCGCATTTATGTTGGTTTTATTGTCCCTGTAATTACTAGTTATAACTTCAACTCTTCCTTGCTTTTACGACAAGAGCAATATCTGTATTCAGTAAGATTGCGTTTTATGCATCTAGCACGCTAATGAAAATTCGACGCTTTGTGTTCTGTTGCCTTTTATGGAACATTGAACGAAACTGGAATATACGATTTCTATGCGCTTTACAGCGCATCCTGCATGTAGGACAAGCGGAAATGACTCCTTTGGCAGCGCCGATTTGTCTATAAACGTCTGCGATGTAGACGTTTTATTGCTCCACATTTGTTGGTATTACAATCTGAATTGTCGAATTTATTGGCAGGGCCATTAATTGTACGTTATGTATCCATCAAATCCATCTCAGATTTCTTGGATATATGAAACGTGCGCGTCGGATCTCGCTAAGAGCCATATCATCTCTAAAAATTGCTGGGTTAAGATAGAAAGTTAAAGATAATTCGTAAAAGAAGAAGAAACGTTGTTGACATCTCGGGAAGGTTCAATCATGATTGACACTTGCAGACGCAGATGGTGAGGAGAGTCGGCTGGACCAGAAGAGTCCTGCCTCCGGATTGCGAATTCTCGCCGAGTCTGCAGTGCTTTCCACCGCAATTAGTGATACCTCCTCTACCGGCGAAGCAATTTGGCGGTCAAATGATGCCTGTGCCACGAGAAGGCATAGAGTTACAGAAATATCATTATCCCAACGATTGGTGGCTGGAGATCAAGCCCACTGACTGTACCGAGCCCCAAGAGACAAACGTGTAGTGTACAATCATGGTGCAATTAATTCTAGCGCGATATTAGAACACTGTATAATTCGCTAGATCGGGACATTGTCTAATCATTATTCAATTAGACTGGATGTAATCCATTTATGGTTTAGTTGATTCATAGTGTCTGATAAGTAGCTTAAATTGAACGGTAATGAAGAAAGGTACTGAGGTATTTTATTATAACCAAGATACTTTCTAGAAGTAGACACGACAAATAGAAAATGTGCATGTGATAACGACGGTAGATTTTGAGTTACCGTGCAATTATTTATTTATAGATCTAATTAATCTTCTAAAAGGTTCGATCGGCGTACACAAAGTGACAACGCAATTACCGCTTATAGAAAGTATCCAAGTGCTGTCATAAAACGTACGGTAGTCAGTATTATTGGTAGTGATCGATTGTTAATCATCATAGCGATTGTATTATTAGACGGTTACAGATAGATTAAAATTATGTGTCTTCTTTTCTAACCATTTCTTATTCCTGAGATTTTCTTATTATTTTTGTATCTCATATTTCTTAATTATTTCCCTAATTTGTAATTAAAATTATTAATTATTAAATTTATAAACCATAAATTTTTTTAATATTTACTATATACAATTATTGAAATTATATGAAGCAATTTTTTATGCATTTTTACACATTTTGGAAATCTTTCTTAATTATTTAAGCTGCGAATTTTTAAACACGGTAACGTTTACACTACCATAAGTGCTAAGAAGATTAAAAGTACATGTGCAAATACATGTTTAATGTTCATATATTCTTCGAAGCGCGCAAAGTACTCTATATCTAATTGTGAAGTTATAGAGAAAATATACAAAAAGAGGCAAATTACGTGTATTTAAAAGACATTGCTAGCTTTAACTTACTTAATTGTACACTTATTTACACGTTTATACACAATGCGCTTTTTATACGATAACATGTCTTCTTGAAATGACGTATGTACTTTATTTAAGCGATTAATTATGAATAACTGTTACTTCAATAGGCATTCTTGTTACAATTTATAATAAACTGTAATGATTCCGTGATTATTCTTCAATGTAAAATGGTGAAAAACAATAATACGCAATAAAATGTATTCATTGTACTTCTACTGTTCACGCGCGAACTTGCGTTAATACAAATATAAATTATAAATGTAATTGTAACAATACACTTCGTAATGTTACAGTTACAATCCGAAATCTTCCAGGAGTTGAATAAAAATCTGTAAAATATATTAAAATGTCTTTTAATTTACTTACAAAATAATTATCACGAAGTAATTTATCACGCTCAAAGCACCTTCCTCTATAATTACAAAGAGAAAGTTCTCAAGAGCAGGATCTCAATATTCTCAAGTATAACTAGATTGATGAAATAGACAACACAACCGCAACATCATTCAAAGCAATGAGCACTTCCACAGCTTAAAGAAATCTTCGAAAGTAAACGCATGCACGCATTACCACGCGTTCCTTGTTGAAAGTATCTCGAAAGTACCTTTATGGATGCCTCCGTTCACTTTTCACTATGCTGGATCTACGGCTCATCAGCTATAGTAATTTTTAGCACGAAAATCTCTTCTGCGCTGTCGTATTTTTAAGATTCACCGTTTATTTTACTAAAATTAATACTATTTATAAATAAATCATTTTTACATTAATTTATATTGATAAAAGAACAAATTTTCGAGATCTTTTTATAAAATTAATTTTTGTATTATGCATATGTATACAATAATAAGTTTAATATGTATCAAGAAATTTAATATAACATTCTCAATTATTATTCAAAAAGTTGCTGTTATCTAATATTGTTACATAATTTGATCATTTGTATGATTATTTGATTGTTTGATTATTTGTATGTGAATATGCGTGTTTACAAGACTATAAAAAAATGCATTAATATTTCACAAATTTAGGTCACAGAGAAAGTATCTATTTTGTACAACGTGAATCATGCATAAAATTTGCATGTAATTCTTTACCTGAATACAATCTTTTATTCTTGAATTATGGAATATCGACAATATCATTAATCTTTCTATTGTGTTGTTAAATGTATGCAACCTTTTTGTGCACTTAAATAACTTCTTATTTCGTATGTCTGTTTACTTGTGAAATTAATAAGCCCATTTTGCATGTATATTTTCCTTAGAGAAACTTGCTTTATTGACGAACGAAATTGTAATAATTTCAGTCGTAGCGTTACGATGACGTTTATGAGCCATTATATGTACACATGTTGCTTTAGGCGGCTCGAGAGAAATGGTAGGGAAGATTATAAAAGAAAGTTTCCTGCTCGAAGACTTCAAGTTTATAGTTTCATTTCGGTCCATGAAGGTTTCGTCCGGCTACGCGAGCATTCCTCTTCATCAGATAACTTATTTAGCGATATAATGTGTCCTGTTTCAGAGTGATATACAATCTAGAATCAAAGAATTTTAACATTTAACAATATTACGTTTTATACTCTTTAAATGTGTGATATGGAATTGTTGATTGCAAAGTTGTTGAGATAATTGAAGTAAAAGTTAAAGTAATTATTTTAAATAAAGTGATAAATTAACAAAGAGAGTGATAACTGATAAATAATTTCTTCAATATATGAAGAAGACTAATCACATTAAAATGAGAAAAGTGCATTTAGAACAATGCCATTCTAATTACATACGTATTTAATCAATAATTTAATTAAAGTAAATTGAATGCATTGGAAATATAGTTATATTAATTTAAAAAATTATATTCTACGATATATACGGAAATGCAGGTGAGTTAATTAATATTAAAAGCATGAACGTTCTCCATTGTAAAAATTGATGTTAATTTAATCATGATGTGTTAATAATAATTTTTAGTTAACAACGATTATTGTGCTTTTCGGATTAATGCTGGAATTAGTAGAATTTAATGAAACTTACAAAATCAAATCATATTACAATCCCCATCCATGGCGACGTCTACGATGGCATCCGCTTCCGAAACATCGGAAACATTATCATCCCAAAAAAAGGCCAATACACAAATATCGTCATTACGAACCAGAACCAGAGTACCACAGGTAAAATTGGAATCCGTTAAAAATTTTTTCTTTGTTAAATATCTTGAAAATTTGTTTTTTTCGTTGTTCCATATTTCAATTTTTTATATATACTATATTACTTATATATATGTAATATATATATATATATATAAATTTTTTAATAATTTTATGTGCAGATATGCACCATATCATGAGGATACGTCTGATCACGATTCGAAACCTTACATTATAGTTATACAACTTCCTAATAAAAACGAAAAAAATAAATATCGTTCCTATCAACGAAAGGATGTTGTAGATCCTCCGCAAAATAATGATTATATTCATAATTCCGATGAACTGAAAGTATACCAGCTAAATAAGAAATTCAAATGAGAGTTAACAATTATTTGTCAGTTCATGCATTTTAAGATATACCTACATACAATGAATTGACATTGTTTATTAAATTCTAATATTATCGATATAAAGAATTCATAATGTTCAATTTTGGTATTTCTGCTTTAATATTTATTATATTTGGTTGTTATGTGTTTGACATATTTTATGCAAATATATGTTAATCTATGGCGTTTAAGACTGTATTAATTTATAAAAATAAGCCGATATAAATATACTTTGTTACTCCGGAAATATTTGGAAAATTATGTTTCATTTATTTGAAATTTATTTATTTATTGGGATTGTACTATATGTTTCGTATTTTTCATAAGTTTCGTAAGTTTTCTTCTAATAAGACATTAATTTTTGTGATTACATGATTTTTATCTGGATTCTCAAATTATCTTGTCATTTTATAATGAGAAAAATAGCGAAGAAAATTAAATGGAGATTAGAAACAGGATAGTTTAATTTTGCGCTTAATTACATTGCACGTTTTTTAATGTAGTTTTTATTTCTAACATAATAGTCAACGAACATATTGTAATCATAAATAAATAATAACATACAATGTCGTCGTAATGTTGATGTGTCTTTGCTGCAGTCAATCTTGCACAATTTCGTTTATTCTCTTGACACGACGTCGACAAAGATCACTCAAACGGATTCTTTCGTACTTTAGGCTCTTGTCTACGTCGGAAAATAGATCAGTCTCGTAAACAAGAATCTTCAAAATACAAATTAGTTCCAAAAGCATTTTAATACATCTATAATAAAATTTGAACATTACAAATGTTGTTTGGAGCTAATTATAGCAGCAACTCAGTCTTTTTCAAATTTTGATCCTTATAAATATAATAAAGTTTCTATATTTTCTATACGTATACAATATATAACCATTTTTTTTTTACGAAAGCAACTACGTAATGTTAAAATATCACGACAATCACGTTTGATTCGACAAAAATAACTTCAAACAACGACGATCCTTTCCGACGTGCGCCTCTTCATACAATCTTTCGTAACGTTACAATACTCTACAGCCACTTTTGTGTTTAACATTTACACTCGACTCTACACAGCCGTTTTAATTAATTTTATCCCTTTCACGTTTTTTGTTTAATCGTTTGTGCGTCTTTATTGATCTTCTACGGCTTCACTCTCACACGTGGTGATTATATAAACATAGAAACATACAAACACACATTTTTTTTCTTCTACGTGTCACGCACGACGCATGTTAGCTTTTTTCCGTTTAATCTGCGCGAATAATTAAACTTTGCTTTTTATAATTTGCATCTCGCCATCAACTACATTTTTCGAAGCACTTATTGCAGGTTTCCTTTTTTTTTTTAACGAAGCACTTATTTGTTTTTTTTTACACCCGGGTCAATCGGCTTGTTTTTCATTTCACCTTTAGTTTTTTGTTTATTTATTTAACGCGTTTTACATTTGATTAAGGGATGTGCAAATGCAATTTTCCGTACGCCGGTGTTGGATAGAAATTGCTGCGTGTTTTCTCGACATATCACATTTATCGTGAATGCGCATTTTATGCACTAATTTTATACAACGATCACGACCTATTTACGCTGTTCGGATGTCCTTCATTAATGATACATATGAATTAAATGTTATTTTTATGTTTTTTCAAATGTTACTTTTTATACAATTGCGTAAACATTCAACAAACAATTAGCGTAGATTAAGCAATTTGCGGAATCAATGCTTGTATGTACATACAAACGAATAAAAGGCATTCGCTCGGATTTGCGGATAAGAAAGCAGAATGAAAATTTGTAGAATTAAGAATTTTTGAAATGCAAAATCGAAAACAAAAATCGCTACTCACGAAGGACACCCTAACTCACGCAAATGCGAGATATGCGTGTGTGATTACCGCGGCAGCTATTTACGCACATGTTTTTTCTGTATGTGTATATAATCAGCGTTTCTCTGAAAGACTTAATAATTATATCCGTTGTAATCACAGTCGATGTAAAAGTGTACACAGAGGCGATGCTCATTAATACAATATATCTATATTTAATCTTTCGTTTACGATTTCTCTCGCTCTTTCTCTCTCTCTCTCTCTCTCTCTCTCTCTCTCTCTCTCTCTCTCTCTCTCTCTCTCTCTCTCTCTCTCTCTCTCTCTCTCTCTCTCTCTCTTTCTCTCCCTTATCTTACTTCCTTATTCTTACTTCTCACGTCAACTTATGAACAATTCACGTCCCTCTCCAACACTCGATCGAATTTCAGTCCATCTTGAAACGTTGACGGATGTGCCCCCAAGGGAGGCACGAGAATACTTTTTTTCAACGGCCGCCATCGCGGTTTCGATTTCACACGTGCGTGCGTGTCTCTGTAAGGCGTGGCACTTGCAGGATATGAAAATCAATTGGACACGTCGAATCAAAACTGCGCCCAGCGACTTCGTCCACCCGCACCCCTTGCGATCCCACGGTACTAAGAACTCTCATGGTACCGAAAGCATAATCCACACGCGGTACCACGTACCGTGGCGTTCTTTCTCTCTTCCCGCCGAGGAAGTAGGCCATTCGTCGGTATCGCGTCGACCGGAAGTTCAAAGGGTGAGTTTTGCGGCGTGCCTTAGGATAACGACGAGACCACGACGGGGCTAGGCGGAGCGTTGCGGCGACAGTAAAAGTAGAGGCACGCTGGCAGGCCCTTCCCCGTCGGGCGAGCGTCATACTGGTGTCTCGAAGGTCACCTGAAACATTTATTTTATAATTTGTCATAAAGTTAGAGTCAAATATCGATTTAGGAAAGAAGTTGAAAAGGCCGATTTGAAATCTCCTTCGATATGATTATATATAGTATCACGATGCAAGAACAACAAATTTTATTTAAGAATATCAGAAAATATTTTATCTTATTTTATCATTAAGGAATATTAAGTCGTATCTTGGTACATGGGCAAGTGTATTAGCAATTTCGTTTATCAAGCTGTTAAACTTGCTGAAGTGGATCACGGTCTGCTATCTCTAAATCAGCGAAAGCCTCGGCGAGCGCAAATGTATGGAGTAATGTCTATAGTTAAACACGTAAGATAGTGTAATTACAGCGTTAGAAACTGCAATTACGTACCTCTAATATGGTACATTAAATGTACTAGACAATTCAAACACGTTTGCTTAAGGATGCAAATATCTTGATGTATCTGTATAGATTGTCGTCCGAGTGTACTTCGCACGACAATCAGAATAACTTCAACTTGCTCGTAGTACCACAGTTTGATTGTTTGAAGAAAGGAAGTACTAATGATGGCGACAAGGAGTACGCTCTCTCCCGAGCAATATGAAACAGATTACTGCACGTAATGTAGAGAATTATTTAAATAAAAAATCTCATACGGAAATTTTATTTTAATTCATCATAATTCATTCGATACTAAATTTAGGGAACGTAAACAAAATTCGATCGACACTTCAGAAAAAAATAAGGATTTCGCGGCACGCTTTTTTATTAGTTTACTTTCAAAATTCGCGTGTGCCTTGCTTTGTTTGATCTGAAAATAGCCGCTGCATTTCCCGCGCCACAGGGCGGTACTCGATCCTCTATCGTATCACCGTAATGAAGTCAGCGTAACGAAGTCAATGAATAAAATCAACCTACTTCTCGAGTCCCTTTTCTCGATCGTTTCCTCTCGAGCTTCGGTGTCTGAGGTAGCAGGGTGTAATCGCCGCCAGCACCCCCGCTTCGTTGTCGCGCCACGGGGGGGTGGTAGGACAGCGCGGGTGCTCGCGGAGGCGGCGAGAACTGGACACCCTGCGGCAGTAACGAGTAGCCGAGGTTTTGGCTTTGTATGAACGGCGAGGTCGGCGGGAAGTGGTTTGCCACTACCGGCGCCCAGTACTGGTGCGAATACCGGACCGAGGAATTCCCTGAAGACAAACAGATCCCGATTATCTTGGGTAGGGTTACCCTTTAAAGGTTGTCCTTTCCAGTGCCCAACTCGCTTTCCACAAATATGTCGCTCATATGATCGATTATACAAACCGAATTATTGAACATCTTGGCAAAGGTGAATTAAACTGCATGAAAGGAAATATTACGAACAAACACGCTCTTTGCATCTTTGCGATGTAAATTATTAATTATCAAGATCCAAAGATCCATGATAATACAAAGACTATATGGAATAAGGAGCTCGACATTTGATTCACCGAGGAAAAGTGAAAAAAGGCTGCGACACTTACTGTCATTACGCGTATTGCTGTATTGCTTATGCGCCTTCCAGGTTGACGATCGAACCCTTCCGGCGGTTTCCGTATTAACGGCGTCGACGCTGAGGCTTCTCGTGACCCCCCTGTAAGGATTCGACGTGGCGTTCTCACTGGCGGTCGCGACACCAGCGAGTTGCTCGTTAAGGGCGTACAACTTGGACGTAATGTCCTTACCGATGAGGGTGTTGAGAACGACCTTGAGCAGCGGCCTGTGCCGGAGCACCCTGAGTAACTTCATTCTCGTCCAACAGATATACGTACTGGCCTCCTCGGCTCGTATCGTCACCTGGAAGACGTCGGCGTCGCTTTCATGCGTGGCCTCCCATTCGGGCGAATCGACGAATTGGTAGGCTCTGATGTAGTGCAAGTGTGTCCCGTCACAAGTTACCCTCAATCTGGAATCAAGAGGCGAACTCAACTTGGACGCTGCACGCAACGGTCCTACGTCTGACAAAAGAACGCTTAATGAACGCTCCTTTCTCGGATAATGAATTAATGCAGTATGCGAAATTGAGTGAAAAATATGAACAATTTTTAATTATATTTCTCGACATTAATGCGATTCCAGGAAAGTCGCAGAGATAAGATTAAAGGCGTCTATATTAATTTAATTTCAATTAACCTTTAATTTCAATTAGGATGAGTCTTCTTTCACAAGAAATAACGCCTCTGTCCGAAGAGAATTAACCTTTAATTAAAAAGAAGGATACCCACTTCCCACGCAAAAGAATAGACAGCCTCCTGTCCGCCGGCGTGACCCCTTCCGTCGCGTAGGTCTGATCGGAATCCAGCTTGAGTATCCTCGCCTCCTTCGCCAGCTCTTGGAAATGCTTCTTGCTGACCTTGTAGGGCTTGAAGAGCTTCAAATAGAGTTCGGCTAGTTCGGGGCTGAGAGCCGGGGGCAGAAATCGACAGGCGAGTATCAACGAGTGAATGCCGTTTAACAGACCGAGGGCCAAGCACCATAGCATGGCGTCCAGAGCGCATATGGTGAACCCGGCCCAAAGTGCTGCCAGCATGAAACCCGCCGTGAGAAACGTGCGAAGAGCCAAGACGGAAGCCTTGAACGAGCGCGGCACCAAAAACGCAGCCGCAAAAAATAAATTTGCTGCCTGAAATTAATACACATCAACAATGAATTTATATTCTAGGAAAAGGGCATTTTTTTTTCTTCGAGTCCAAAACTTCAAATATTGCGTAAAACCTTTGTGAAATTTTTGAGACATACTGAAGGGACATTAACTATTGTTTATATTATGTAAAAGAAAGAATCCCGAAGAAACTTTAAGAAATTCTAACGTCTTCAAGGCGTATCTTCACCTGGAAGAGCTTGTGCTGAGCAGCTTCCCATTCATCGCAATAGCCACCCGATAACAACACCGTCGCGTTCAGTCTCTCGGTGACGTTGCTGACCTCAGTACCGTTCCAGTCCAACCACATTTCTGTGTTGTTGAAATCATCCAGCGAGTAGCCGCCCAGATTCGGCAGACCGCTATAATTGAAGGTGTAGTTCTCGCTCGAATAAGTCGCCGCCGATGTCGACGAGGTGGAAAACGGCGTCGTCGTCGAGGACGAGAGGAGGCTGCCGCCGGCCGTCGCGGGTGAATCAGTCGTGTTCGCCATTTTTTGTCGAGGGCGCGTGATACGTGCCATCACCTTTGACACCTGCAAGCGAAACGTTGGTTCCTTCTAAATATTAAGCTTCAAAAATTCGTAAAAATTATATTTGCCAAATGTATTATACATATACTTTTTAAATCATGTATTTCTTAAATTGCTTTCACAGTATATTATTTCATAAACGGACATATCAAATGCTATTTTCCTTACATATATATGTATAAAGCATTCTTAAATGAATATTTAAAAAAACGAAGTGGAAAGTGCGATGGAAAGTGCAATTCCAATTACTAGATTTTGCAGATTAAATATTTGATGCCACAGAAAGCGTGAAACCATCAATTTCTGTCGATCCTGGCGACAAAATATCTAAAATCTCTATCGCTGAACGGATTTTAGCGACTAATTGAAGTGCCATATTTTAAGCCAGAAAAATTTCCTTTGTACAAATAATTTTTCGATGTTCGCCAGCGCTTCCAATACGCTGGAACACCGACTTTCTATATCGAGGGCGATTGCATATATCCTTGCCCTTAATTTATGTAAATTATAGTTAAGCACTGCCTGTCAGATTTACAGCAGACGCCAAAAGCGACTGGGCGATTAACGTGGAATATCGATTTGACTCTTCGTGATTCGGGATGCAATATCTGCGCTTTATTATCTCCGAGGTCGCGCCGCGAGGGTCTGCGTGACTTTAGCGTTTCGTTTTGCCGCCGACCCGAAGATTTCGCGGGATATTTTCTAACCGAAACTAGCGAAAATCTCGAAATAGCATGCAGTTAAGGATCGACCACGTCATCGCCATCAAGCCGATTTTATCTGCTCTCCAAGTGAACTGTACAGAATGCCCCCGAAATTGCCGAGGCGTCCTCCAGTCCCAGTAGACCGCAAAACCGGACAAAACCTCTTGGCACGTGCCTCTTGGCTTTTCTAGACTGTCTTCGAAGATACATCTGTGTAATTTATATTCTTAAAGAACATATTGGGCTTCATATGAAACCCATTTCATATAAAGACCACTTCTTGCCTCCACTTCGATCCGCTTCCACGTGATTTCTTACTACATAAGCTAAAGCTGGCAATTTACATTCTAATAGAGTTTTTACATTGAATAGAATGAATGCATGCAAATCTTGTCCAGAATTAGAAATTTGATATTTAACGACATGAAAATATTGTTATACATCTACGTCGCAATAAATATCTGCTTTAAATCACATAAAATAATAAAAAGCGTATTCTTTTTTTATGAAGAAAAGTATGCCGTTTATATCGGTTCAGTTGTCGTCGAATCGATTGCGATATGAAAGTCATTGGTTCGCGCAATCTTATAAGAATCAACAAAGAGAACAAAATCACGTGAAAAAAAATTTCGATTATCTTATATTGCGAAGCATTCTGTCGATACGAGCTGCGCAACCAGCTGGAAACGGTCAGAAAATGCCATTTAATGTCCTTTCCGCTGACACAGCACGCGCCAATAATCGTGGATCCGTTCTCGGAATGATTCAATATCATCATTCGATTTTCGATATTTCCGTCCGGGGTGAGCTGGTGTCACGCTTCCATCTAACGGAACTACGTCAGCCTACCCGGAAATTCGTTAGGACACTCTTTCCGGCCTGATTCAGCTATCGTACAATAGACGTAAACTGGATTTCGGGATCAAGGGAGCACGTATATTCATGGATAACTATTACCAGAGTTTTCATTATATCCCTCTTCTACGTCAGATATAAGAATTGAATATTCTTGCGTTTGACTCGGCGAAAAAGCGATGTATCTAAAATCTATATCCAAAAGGGGGTACTGTATTTAATCAAGTGTTCCAATTGATTGAACTAGGTTTTCAGTCTATTCTTACAACAATTCGTAATATCGAATATGACTTACAAATATAAGTAACATTTTTAAAAGCTCTCGGAGCAGTTTCACTCGTACAATCTCACCCTCCGAGATATTGCTCTCATTATTTTTATACAAAAGTGTTATAAACCGACGACCGAGATTCCCCAAATAAAACAGTCGATATAGAATTTATATTTAAAACAATAATTATATAGGTCGTATCATAGCATGAATTGTGGAGAGAAAGCTAATTATATTAAGAGCATCACAACCGGATATTGTTTACGCTTGATTCATCTTTGATATGGTCTAGTTTTGCCGGAGAGATTTCCTGAACATATTAACTCGATTTCACGTTCGTGCGATCCCTAAAGAGTTAACGTTCGCCTGCTGCAAGGGCAGCTCATGCATTTCGTTATGCAAATCCTAATTCGCGGCTTGGGCTTTCTGCGCCGCGATACAAGTTTGATTCTATCTTGATATTCTTTCGCTTAATCTCGCCGTGACGTGAGCCATACCTCGCGAAAGGAAACGCGAAGTAACTAGAT
Organism: Tetramorium bicarinatum; assembly: GCA_928718305.1. Classification (NCBI taxonomy): domain Eukaryota; kingdom Metazoa; phylum Arthropoda; class Insecta; order Hymenoptera; family Formicidae; genus Tetramorium; species Tetramorium bicarinatum. Next base: position 14,386,500 of record OV788320.1, read on the forward strand.
AATCGGCTTTGCGAGTGAGGTTTTAACTGCAGATTTCATCAGCTCTCTTGTTATGCTCTGTGTGTGCAACTATTCCTATCTTAATGCATTCTACGGACATTTCGTAGGACGTTCTAATTACCGTAAAATCATTTCAAAATCATTCAGAAACTTTAATATTACAAATAACTCTAATACAGCACAAATATATTAATTTTAAGTCACTCTCTTTTCGGACATAGTGTTAACAGTCTCTACATATTCATAAATTAAATTAAAGAAAAGAGAGAGAGAGAGAAAGAATAAACGCAAAAGAGCGCTTCTGAAACATTTTTAAAAGGATAATAATTGAGTTTGAAAATAAAATTGTGAAATTCATCTCTATTTCTCGGAAGATTTTAAAATTTCCTTACTGTAGCCTGACGTATTACCTGCGTCGATGTGTTCTTGCTCGTACCGATTAATCCATCTAGTGACGTCACAGCGATAATTCGCATGAAATGAACAAGTTTATCGAGGATTCTTACAAACGGCCGAAAAGTTTCAAGGTCATCGTGTCTCTGTATCGACTTAGCTCGTATGGTAATTAAGCACGAAAGCGGAGCTTTCGTGACTGGCTGTGCTCACTATCGCCCCAGAAGACTTATTCGCGAGTTCTGCATGGGCTCGGCTGGGTCAGGGTAAATCACGTGACATCATAACAGGGTGTGGTGATTTACGTGAGGTTTTAAAAGCCTCCCTGCAACGTGTGCAGCTTGCATTAACGACACGTCGAATTCTTACCCGCGCCAGAGATCCAATTTCGAAGTTATGAATCGAATTCTGAGAAGAGTTTTTCGGATAAGAATCTTGTACATATCGATGACGAGCACAGTAGTGTTGAAAATATGCAATAAATATAACAAGTCTGTAATAAAAATATGTAATTTAAATGTAGTATATCGTGCACAATGTTTATGCCGATTGCTTGGAATAAGCGTATATTTATGTATTACATTCGAATAACTCGATATTAAATTTTCACTTCAAATTTAATAAAATAACAATTTTGTTTAAAAGAGAAATCAATTTCAAAGCTAACAAATGATAACAGCTGAAATGATAGAATAATGATATTTCAGGAGATCCAATAATACGTTACGCGTAACCAACGTTGAATTAAATATTACTTGAACGTTATCTGCTATATCTTCCTTTCGATCGGTTTTTTATTCAAATCAGGTTAATTAGCTTCCTTCAATTCGAGCCAACAAATTAGCGTCGATATATCGGGGAAAAAAAAAACAAGAAAACCAATATGCTCGCTTTTATTGCTCATACCGTGAGTCCGTATGTAAAGTGGGTCTCCTGAAAATATGAAAATAATCTTGTCGACGGGCAAGATATGGGCTCGCGTGACGACAATCGCTTCCTTGCGATTTTACTTCCGTTTGCCACTTTGTTCCGACCTCGAAGATGCATAGGAAACGTTCAGTTCTATTAATTTCGGGATATTTTTAGAGAATTAACGAACTTTAATTTGAGGAAGTTGAATCATGAATATTTAAATTGCGCATAATCCAGACGTAAATGGGATATATCTCTGCATCGTGAAAGAAAATCCCAATGAGAGATAATTCTGTTATCCGCTTATTCTATTATCTGATAGAAATTCAAAAACGCTGCAAAGAGTCGACTATGTATAAAAATGCAGATGAGGGAGATGACTAAAATGCAACAGCGTCACGTAACCACTACGGTATCACGTAACCATTCTGGAATCGATCTGGAATCGCCAAGCGGACGCATTCTGTCATTCCCGATTTGTTTTACGATGGACAACGGCGGTTTGTCGGACAGCATTTGAATTGGATTAAAGCCGACGGAGGGTCGGAAACTAACCCTTCGCCCTTCGATTCCTCGGTTCCCACCGAAACGGCGGCCGACAAGCCGCAGGGGACAGAAACAGCTCCGACAGTACGGCGCTTGATCGGTCAATCCAATTTATGTCGATGGAATTATCCAACTTATTTCCTCTGCTCTCCATAGAAATGGCTCGACTATTTTTAAAAATCACTGAAACTTCCCGTAAATTCAGTAGTGCATCCTTATATCCACTGTAGTTGTCTTATTTGTGGATTTCTCCATTTGACGACGCATTTTCAACATTATTTGGAAGTTTATAAAAAAAACCGATTAACAGATAAATATCAAAAAGTCAGGCTAAATTGTATTAATCAGAATTAATAAAAGTAATTAAAATTTTTCTAAAGCTTTCTCAATCTCTTAATTAAAATAAGAAAAGCAGGATAGAATCCAAAAATTAAATCATTATTTCGACAAAATACGTTTACCGGACATAACTGATTGCGAGTTGAATTTATCTATATTTTTGACTTGACAATAAAGAAAAGTGGCTTAAGAGATAATACGCTCGTAAATAAAAATAAATCTCGGCTCTTGTAAAAATGTCATTCGTTGAGTCAAGGTTTTTGCTGGAGCAGGTCGAGCTTGCGCTTGGATTTATGCCGGGAACACTTGTTGCCCCGTCAAGCTTATCGTGAGCGAGTCCATCGCATGTAAATAGGTTTACACGACTTTTCGACCTCTGTCCGGGAGTCGTGCGCAATTGCTTCATAAGTCACAATCATATGTGGCAGCGCCGTTGTCCCTTTATCGTCTCTTCGTGTCACCGTTAATTTTCAACTATACCTTTCTTTTCTCCAGTATGAAGTGGCAAGCGTCGTTCGTAACGTACACTCGTGTTGCGTCAAATTAGCTAATGTTAGTTAACACGCAAGTTGACCGTATTACCGTTACTTGATGTCGCGTTTCACTAATCTAAGTTCTTTACTACTTCAAGCCAGTAGCGAAGGGCGCACTACTCGGACATGTAGTATAACTCAATCGTCACAGTCGAGTATAAAAAATTCGGTCCTGCAGATTGAAGGATAAGATCGCTACTTATTATATAATTAACTTATTATATAAAGTAGCAATCTTATCCTTCAATTCAAGAGGGAAAAAAAGAAACAAATATCTAGAAAATTAGCACAAGAAAAAAATGATAGTAATATCGAAGCAATTTTAAATATCGCGTCAATAAAAAAGAGGAGAGAGTTAATTCTCCGAACTGCGGAGGCCGAAGGTTACGGTATAGAAAATGCCTCGATAGAGGTAGCGTTTACTCTTCCAGTAAACAGCCAGCAGCTGTCTACAATGTGGCGCGTGGGGTTGGCGCGAGCGCCGTACGAGTAGAGAGGGCTATCGACCCTATCGACAGCCACGGAGGAACCACGCGGTCTGCTACGTGCCAGTCTCTTTCTTAAAGGGCGCTATACACTACGACACACGTGTCAGCAAATCGACTGCGAAGTCTTCGACGTTTTGTCAAAATGCAACATTCGAAATTGAAATTCAATTCTCGAGCGAGTTTTTTTTGTCCAAGATGAAAAGTATTGACATGTAGCTTATTGTACAGCTGCACAAATCAACATATAAATGCTGCGTCATATTGCGAGATTCAGAGGCATTTGCACATGTACCTATATATGTGCGCAGCTAGTTTTACCACGAAATATTAAATCATTCAGAACATATTAATGCATCCATATTAATATCATAATGAGCATTTTCTTCCTAATTACGTAGAATGAATTAAATTATAAATTTCAGCTATACAATTAATTTAGTTTATTTAGTTAGATCTTTAATTTTATATATATGTTTATGTTACTATAAATAAAATCATAATGTTTACTATTTTCAATGTAAAGGTTCCAGTTTGTACGATTCAAAATCGAAAGCGTTCCTTTTTATTAAAGACATTATTTTGAGATTTCTCGAACATCTGCAAAGCTTCATTTCGTTCTTACACGCAGAATTCTTACGAATTGCGAAGTTAACTGCTAGTTACTTGCAAGTCTCGTCGTCTGTTTTGCACGAACGTAAAGCAACAGGTAAATGCTCTAGCATCGCATGTCACAATTAATTTCTTTTGCGTCGAGACAGCGACCGATTAGAGAGATTATAACATAAGATAGAGATCTTAATGGTTAAAAAGAGTATTTAATTCCCTGTAACGCGTCCTTCCACTTTTGCAAAATGCTACATTTTTTCAATCTTACTAGTTTATACAAGATATTCCAGGCTTATCGCGTATTGTCTTCGCAATTGTTATAGAATTGTTCAATTATTAATGTTGTTTTTTAAACTGATTACGTATTAATATCTTCTAAGTCCTTACCTTATGGTGGATAAGCGATATGTCTTTTGGAGTGCAAGATGATACACCTCAGTCTACTGTGAGTATGCGACGACAGCAGCGAATATGAAGGCGCTGAGCTCTCTTTGTCCTCGTCGGAATCCGCGACGCGGACAACCATCATTCCGCGCGACACCATCGCGACTGATTATTTTTTTTTTTAAGCAAGCTTACTACGCAAGAAAAAAATCACGTAAATCGATCACATAGATCACCACAAGTAAAGTCACAATAACAATCGCGAGTTTCCCGTGAGTTGTTTTAACGAAACGTTTCTGGTTTCTTCGACGCACACAGTCGCTGACGCCTGAAACATTTATACGATTTACAAATCAGCGAGAGAGGCCTTAATTTTTCCCTTAACTATATATTAAAGAGCTAAACAAACATCGCAATCTTGTCTCTTGATACTGCAAAGTTCCGATGAGTTAACGCAAGTTAGTTTAAGTTGATAATTGAACCGCGTGACACGATTATAAGCGTCAGTTATTCTCTTTGCAATTTATTTTAATTAGAATTTAGTTACTAAACATAAATAAACAGTTTTTTAACCAATTTTTAGATTTGTTAGTAGGGACATTACAGATTAAGAATAAAAGCGAGAAACGGAGGGAGAAAATTAGAAATCTATTCTTCAATTATTGTAATATAAATTTAAAATTTTGAATATTCGTATCATTTAAAATACTAAAATTATATTTTTCGATTAATTTAAACCAAAATTAAAAAAAAAATTAAAATTTCTGTTAACTATTGAATACTTTAATTATCGAATTTTTTAATTAAAAGGCTTTTTAATTAAAGAAAGAACTGAAATTTTTACATAATTTTTAGATTTGAGTTTGCGACAGTTTACCTTTCTATTGATTTAGAATAATTTAAAGAAATATTCTTCGAAAGAATGAAACGACATCATTTTGTTACGCAGTATTACGAAGCTCGAATTCTCATTCGTCATTAACAATAATAGCTCGCCAACTTTCATTCGTAACCCAATTATATTCTGCTGATTAACATAACGCGGCACTCAAATTCAAACGACCATTATCACTCTTCGTAACCCACGCGAAAGTCTTTAAACACAGATTATCCCGTGGTATCTCGTGAGTCCCAAATAATGTCAGGTGTTCTTGCATCAATTGCAAAACTACCAAAATTAATTTCTATGAACTTGTTTACATAAATAACTAGAATTATTAAACAAAAAGATTATGTATTCCAACATAATATTCAATCCATGCCATCTCAAGTGCATCACTTTTCATCAATAGCGTTTTATTCCATTCTCTCTCTCTCTCTCTCTCTCTCTCTCTCTCTCTCTCTCTAATTAAAATATTTTTGAAGCTTTCGATTTTTGTTGCTACATTGAGCTTAAAACAACTTGGATGAACAAACAACACGATATTGCTGCAGTCTCTTGCGAGAGCAATAATTACATGTCTAAGATGCATGTTTTCATCATGCTGCTGATCAATAACAATCATACATCACGCTCATCAGCTCTCTCTCATTTACGACCCCGTGAAGTTCCCACGCGATTACACACGGCGAATACACACTGCAGTCCAGCAGCGAGATTATCATTCTCAGCACTCTCTTGTCTGGTAGCTTCGCTGAGAGGTGCTCGCTGCGAGAAAACGCGCGACAGCGTCTTTCTCTCCCCCTCCCCTCTCTTTCTTTCTTTCCAGCATCCCCTGTTCTCAACGTACCGGATGTTCCGTTCGCTCCGTCAGCAGGGATGCGGCAGCATCAGCCTGAGAAACGGGTCGTATTCTTCGGTGGAGCACTGTTTACGCAGCAAACTGGACGCCATGGTCACTGCCGCCAGACGCGAGGAAGAACAGTCCTCAGCGACAGCGTGTCCTTCGTCCTGGCGATGGTGGCGGTGGCGGTGACGGTAGCGGTGGCGGTGGCGGTGGCGGTGGCGGTAGCGGTGGCGGTGACGGTGATGCTCTCCTGCTCTTCCCACAGTATCCCCTTTGCGAAACGCGGCCTCATCGGTGGGAGGACGCAGCACGAAGGACGACAGCCACTTGTACGCTCATCTCCGCGCGGGGTCTTCTCTCACCCGACGTGCGCTCGTACTCGGAGTACGCCAGCCAGCCTTGCTCTTTCGTTGGTCACCCCTCAGCGGAGCTTTTCTCACCTCTTCCTCCGCCCCCTCCCCCCTTCATCTGCCCACCTGTCCACCTTCAACCCCCTCGCTCGATCGCGCTCAAGCGCGCGTCCCTCTCGCTCTTAGCTGCCCCGATCTGAGGGCGCGAAACTACACACTCCGGGGGTTGCACTCCGCACGATGACGCGCCTCTGGGGGCTCTCGCGATACTAAACCACCCTTGGAACTAGCACCACGCCCTCCGCGTAGGTGGCACCACCGCTCGCAAGCCCCTTTTCGAGGCCAAAGCACCTGCTATAAGTCGCATTCGAGAGTCCTTCGAGTGCTCTTCCTCTTCTATTAAGCAAGGTGATTTTTCTTTCTCTTTCTTTCTCTGCCTCTCGATCCCCTTGCTCGTTAGTCTTCATTCTTTTACACGCGATTTCTTTCGTACTCAATATTGACTTTCTTAGAGGAAACATATTCGTGACAAAATGAAATTTAGGAGAAGAAAAAAATATTTTCTAGTAAATTTAAAAACTTTGAATTAACTGGATTAACATTACAAATAAAATAATAAAAATGCAAGTATATGATAATAATTTTAAATACATAAGTCTTTAAAAAAATCAATTTAATTCCCACAAGTTTTCTTTTTTAAAACATTTTTAGAAACATTTTTAGAAACTTTTATTGGAGACATTTAGGAATTTGTAAAGAAGGAAAGTGTAAAAACAGATTCAGTTCTATTTTCAATATATCATATATTCTTATTTATTTCATTATAAATAAATATTTTTTAAAGGTTGATTAAATATGTAAGTATTTTTTCTCTCTCACATCTTTAGTAAAAATTCTTTTGGTAAGAAATTCTAGATTTTTGCTATGCTTGATCAACTTCGATATTTACAAAAACATTAATATAGGCGCATTTTACATATATTTACTTATTTATTACTTATAATTATTAGATTTATTTAACGTTTGTTTTATCTGAAAATTATTTGGAATACTTTCGTAAGCACTACTTTTTTGCGAACTAGAATCTTCATTTTTTAAGAGCATCATTGAATTTGATATTTACACATATGTACATAGTATTAAATTTACATTACACATCTACTTTTCAAAAGGTACCTTCGTTGCGAAATTCGTTGCTGGGCAACAAACCTACAAAATATATATACAGTATTGCGACCAGTAGAATACTTTGTAATCCTTTGAGTTTTAACTATTCTATAGCAAAATTCAAGAGAATAGTTAATTACGAAATAATTTAACATTAAAAATCTATAACTTTGTTTTGGCAAATTAGGATTCTGAAGTATAAACGCATTCAACGGAAGTAAAAGTATGTGCGTTCTTCTTTTATTGCTAATCTTCGTATGACGGCCAACTCTCCGCGTTTTTGTAGTCAAAGGCCTGTATATCGTGTTCGTCGACGTCATCGGCGTCATCCATCATATTCTCGTGATTCGAGTAGTTGGCGTAATGCTATTCTTCGTCGACAATCTCGCAGCTGTGATACTTGCTGGAGGAGTCCAGCCAGCTCTCGACACCGCTGGAAGCTAGATCGTCGCAGGATGGCAGTTCCGGAAGAGGTTCCATGCTCGGTTCACCCTTCTTCATTAAATTGTTCACCGTGCGTTCCTTGGTTTTCGCGCTGCTGACTGAAATCAATGATCATGCATCAATGGGATAATCGATTAATATTAACATAAATCAAGACAGCGCGGAGTAGAAAGATAATTTTTTCGTTTTCAAATTTTCTCAGGATGCATAAAACAATAATTTAATTAACTTAATTTGGTCTTACAATTAGTAAATAGTTCTTTCTTGTATCAATCAGCGCCTGTTTATAAAAGCTTGAGGACTTCTATACTCACCACTGATACCTAAACCGGCGCTAATAGTAGGAAGACGAATGTCCAAGTGCGATCCTTTGTCCGTAACTATCTAAAATTTCAATAAAATCAGAATATCGTCGAAAAATACAGAAAAGACTTTATATTAAAAGAAATGTAATTTATATTAAATATTATTGCATATCAAAATTATTTGGAAATTGTTTAATATAAAGTTTTTAGTATATTTCATAAAACGTACGTACATGTTAAAGAAAACTAGACTAGAGCGAAAAAGAGAGAGAGATAGATTCAAGATAAAATTCATTAATCCAATTTTTAAATAAAAGTAATTTTTGTGTAATTTTCTTAAAAGAATACCTTGTTATTCATTGCATATAATTTCGTTGCGATATCTCTTGCCACCAGCGTAGTTAAGACGGTTGCAAGATAAGTTTCCTTTACAAGTAGATATTCCAAGGCTGTCCGCTGCCAATACAAATATCTGCAGGAACTCGCGGCTACGATGGACACCTGAAATCATTTAATTTAACTTAGAATTTTCAATTATTAGAATAGAAAATTAAACGAAATCATACCTTAAATTTATCATCGACGGAAGCTCGGGAGCTTTCGAATTCTGGTGAATCCAGAAACTCACAAGGCAATATCGGATGCAGAAAATTAGTGTCGCTCAAGACGTTAACTTTCCCAGTGAGTAGCAATCCTAATCTATCGGTTCTCGTTAGATTTTGCATCGCGTACGCCTCGCCAGCATGAAGAGACATTATCGTCGCAAATTCAGGAGACACTAATCGCTTGAATTGTATCCGTGAGATCTACGCGAGTGAAAGAAGTTATAGGAAAAAAGAGGCTTAATCCTAAAACTTCCCTTTTACGAAAAGATTTCTTTCTTGCGAGAAACTTACTTTGAAGGGATAAAAGAGGGTGTGATATGCTTCTTCTAATTCAGGATCAAATCTAATCGGTCTCATTTGATAAACAATATATACTAATTGACCGATATTGAGCAATAAAAAACTAAAATTCCAGGAGAAGATATCTGGTGCGCAGATCACGTGCCAAGCCCATCCTGATAGCAACATAAAACCTAAAAACAGATAATGATATCAAGAAAGAAATTTAATAATTGCAAATTAAAGGAAATAAAATTGTCACAATTTTTAATGAGATTTCTTATAAAGTCAATTCCACATAAAAATTAACGACATATCTTCAAGTCACTACGCATTTCATCGCTTTTACGATATGAATAATCGTCTAATTACTTACCTATGATTAGCACCGAATGCATGAATAAAATGCCCTTTCTCGAGGACGGCGCTGAGTACGACAGTGCGAAGCAGAAATTCGCCAATTGAAATAAAATATGTTGAGGCTGTTGCCACAAGCAGAGTGCGGGGTTCCCTTGAAAAGGGGAAAGAAGAATCAATGGATTGATTTATTGCTTTTCACAAACTTTCTATTCACATAAACGGGGCAATATTTCTACCGCGTGCAACGTCTTTTCATTCATACGATGAATAGCCCTCATTACCGCGCCTTTACATTCTCCACAAAAAAAATTGAGAAAACTGCTCTTTGCATATTTTTAATAATTAAGAATTTCTTACCAATATAAAAGAACAAATCCCTCTTCAAAATGCAAAAATTCTTCTTCCCTGAACTCACCGACAGAAGTGCCGTTGTACGTCGGCAAAGGATCGTGACCAAATCCAGGACTCATTTTCCAAAGCAGAAATTACGCTGTTACGTGTTAAAATACGCTATTACAGGTACGAGAATCGACTGTTCATGTTCAGTGATATTTCTCGGGCGAGAGTTCGGTGTGTTTTCACCCCTCGCACACGCGGATACTGAAAGAGTTCTCTTAGGGCGCATGTGCTGATCCCACAGGATCGATATTGTTTCCCGTCGGTCCGAAGGGATTAAATGTGATGATTTCGCAATACCGATTCGCGATAAGAAACATTACATGATAACGAATAGCAATATATATATTTATATACAAAAAAAATAAATTATGTAATAAAAAGAAAAATAGAATTTTATAATGCACAGAAAAAATTAAACGAAATTTAAAAGAGATTATTCTAACATCAGATTGTAAAACTTCTTTTCTATTTTGATTAAGTTTTAATATTTTACTTTTATTTGAGAAATTTATAGACATATTTTTAATTCAACTTATAACAATATAATTAAATCCGCAATTTGAATTTCTTTGTGAAGAAAAAGCACTGAAAATATAATATCTTTAGCTTCAGAAGAGGCTTGAGAAATTTAATTTGTAGTAGAATCGCGAAAATCATTTTAGTATAAATTAAAAAGTTATGAATTAAAAAGTATTAGCAACTGAAAAATAATTATCCGTTTGCTGTAATAGCAAAAGAGTGAAATTTTATTAATAAAGACATTTTAAAAATTAATTTCTACATTTCTAAAATTATATTTTATAATTTCCAATGACACAAAGTATTTTTCAAATAATTAGGGATATTTCATTATGAATAATGTTTTCGTTTCTTGATGTTCGCAGCACTGATATGATTCGACGCGCGCTTCCGTTCGACCGGCAAGGCGCTGAAGTTACTGCGGAATCGATAAAGAGTTCAGAATGGAAGCCAGTCATAAACAGCTTATTTATCTTCGCAATAATCGGCCGCCGCGAGCGCTTGCGACGTTCGACAAATCGTTCTGGGGTTTCAAGTGAGTGTAAAAGAAAATCGGCCGTAAATATTACGGCTCGCTGCAGCTCGACATCCGTTTCCTTGCACAATTAAGCGGCTGACGCACAAGTTTACGCGTTTCTTGCGCGACTTAACCTCCCAGAACGAAACCAAAGTGCGTCTCTGAACTACTCTGAAAAACTCTTTGTCAATCTTATATCCTAATTTTGTATTGATTACCTATTCATTTACTTTTTTTTTATAAGAAAGAAATATGTTTTTGACTTGATACATTTCTTTTTTGTTCGAACTTTTTATGTGTACATACATAATTTATTATGTGTAGCTTTTCTATATTGTAATATTGAGTGTAATAAAGATCAAAGAGAATTTCCTATAAATGTCGACAACTAAAAATACTATTTATTTACAGCTGCAGATGATCAATGTTGGAAGGATGGTATTGCAGATCCATTGCCAACAACAATGCAGATGCAGAAGAAGAAGACGATGAAGAGAGTCCCGAGGAAGAAGTGCCTAACTATAAGGACCAGTATCGTAACCTCAAAAGGAAGCTGAAATTTTTAATTTATGTAAGGAATATTTTAATTTTAAACAATAAGTAAAGTAGAACTGACATATGAATACATAATTAAATAGAAAAAAATGCCATTTTTTTATCCAAATTAGATTGCGATAGCTTAATGATATTTCTGTGTAAATTTTTATATTCTGTGTATATTTGTGCTTCAATTATTTGTTTTTTGTTGGAACAATAAATTTACATACTTAAATCGATAATCAGTTCAACTTTTGATGCTAATAAGTTTATTAAAATCATATTAAAAAATTTTTTATACGCTTATTAACATCAAAAGTTGAATCGATTATCGATTTAAGTAGTGCATAGATTGTTCCAATAAAGAGCGATGGTTTGAAACCCACAAATAATCGGCGCACAGTTTACTCAGTTGAAAATGACTATACAAACAGAAGTATTCAGACAGAAATATTATTAGACTATCAAGATTCATTGTCAGCCCAAATCAAAAATGACAGTTCTTTCTATTCAATTATTTTCAAGTATTTTCTTGATATTGGACACTTTTCCATATTATTCATTTATGATAAAATGTGTATTATGTTGCAGGAAAATGAATGTTTCCAAGAAGCTTTGCGTTCTACACAAAGAAAACTACTTAAGGTGAATAGGGACAAAAGTTTCCTATTAGATCGCCTGCTTCAGTATGAAAAAGTAGATGCTTCATTTAGCGAAAGCGATGAAACTGAATCATCAGACGAGGAAATTGTTCGTCTTGACAATTCTAAGAAGTAAGGAAATTACATAACTATCTGATTATAAAATAGAGGAAACTTTGTCTCAAAATCAGTGAAAAATAATTCAAATAATTGATAATTGTGCATTGTAATAATATGCAATATAGTACACAAGAAATATTATCCATAATATCCAAATATAATCTTTATCAGTTTATTATATAAATGTATGTAACTTACAGGAAGAAAGTTGAGATGAATATCAACAATCATACTTCTCATCATCCGTCAATGGTCACAAAACCGCTCAGTACTAGCAAGAAGAAAAGGAGTACACCAAAAGTTGCTAAAACGAACAATATACCTATAGTAAGTGCATTTATGTTTCACGTAATATGTTTAAAAGTCAAATTTTAGTGTAAAACTGTTGTGTAATTGAGAATCTTGTATTACAGGTACAATCCTCGAATAATATGGTTCCGATGTCCTTGATGTCTGATGGACACATGACACCCGAGGAAGTAGAAAGACACTTGGAATCTCGTCAAACATATCTGGAACTTGTGCCAGAGAAAGCACCACCGACAGTTCCAACGGAAATGTTTAGTAATGATCCTTCCTTGGACAGGTATACTTTTTTCTTTATTGCTTTATTAAATATTGTCTCTAAATATACCTTTTTTTGATCTTTAATAAGAGTGAAATTATTAAAATAATTTTATAAATTTTTAGTGAATCGAACGAAATTGGAGAACTTGAGACGTCGCCCAGTAATATGGGTGAAGATTGCCTCAGTGTTGACATGATGGCGGAGTGACAAACATTCGTTTATAGTTTACTCATTAATTATAAAGTGCACATATAGTTACATGGCTCTTTAAGATTATTTCACGCGACTAACTCAATTGTATTCAGTATAATATAATACAAATTTTTATACACACAATAATAAAGGAAGCTCCTAACTTTAATCTCCTTTTCCAAGTACATCTGTGAATTATGATGCATCAGTCTTATGTTTCACGTAGTTGTTTGTTTATAAAAATATTTGTAGAAATTACATTTTCGTGATGATTGAAAAAAGTAATTCAGTGGCCAATATTTTAGATGGTATAATTTCAAGAATAGAAATAGAACTAGAGCAGAAGCCGTCGTTACACATAAGCCAATCAGAGTTTGAAGATGTTGCAACGTTAGAAAAAAGAAACGAATTATCATGCGAATCGGTGGACATAAACTGTCGTATTTGTTACGATCCTAATCAAGAATTACCTATCATTTATCCATGCAAGTGCAAGGTTCGAGAGAACAGTGTAAATAAAAATTTAATTATGCAATAATTTGGAGTAAAATTGAAAATTTTTAAAGATGCAGAATATTAAACATTCACATCGTTATGTATATATTTTTTATTGTTTTATCTTTAATAAATTATAAATATTCCAATTTATGAAATGATTTAATTTTTTCAATCACATGTATTTAAAAAGAATCAAATCGTCTCAATAATTACATAATTACAATAATGATAATTGGGATTAGGGAACAATGGGCGCGATTCATCTGAAATGTTTGGAGCGGTGGTTAGAAGAAAGCAATAGAAATAATTGTGAATTGTGCGGTCATGTGTTTCGGATGGAACGAACGCCACGTTACACGGTTTCCCGATCCGTCATAGTTTGGTTGTGCCTAAAGAACGAACATCAGACATATGTTCGCAACGTAAAAGCCGATCTACTCAGATGTCTTATAATCACTCCAGTGACCATCGCATGTTCTTACATCTGCGTAGTAGCTGCCGATTTTTACGCTATGAGTAACTATGACAATTTTCCACCCGCTCGATGGACCACCTATTCCCTACTGTCAATGATGGCGCTGCTAATCTTGTCTTTCTTCGTCTGGATCTACATGGTGCTACAATATCATCAGAAAGCATGGTTTCACTGGTGGCAGAAGACCAGTATCGTAAAAATCGTTGATTTAATACCGGAAGGTACCGCTTTAACTAAAAATGATAAACGCGATGTGTCACAAATCTGACAATGGATCCTGAGGGTAATAGAAGTGTTGATTAGGAGGCCCGTCGTTTAATGGAGATCTTTCCACGACTCAGCTGTGACGTATAAATGCGTACTTTGCTGCTGTCTGACACTTTTTTCACCCAGATCTGAAAAAAAACATGTATCTTGCGAAGATGCGCGACTTATTTAATGTTTCGAATACTTACCGCTTCTGTGCCGATTGCAGAAATGTTCGCCGCAAACCTATTAAGATCCTTGCCTTCAACATAGACTGGTTGACCTCGATGGAACCTTTAATAAAATTCGACCAAAGGATCCCTTTATATTTAAGAGGAATCAAGTATATAAAGTAATAGTAGAAATAAATCGAAGGTACCATCTTCGTTCATATAATAATTTCCCGTCCTCTATCCGAGTTTCCACCAATGGAGTTTCAGGCGACTGTGATATATGTTGAGATGGAATATTTACCGCGTTGTAATGTGGTAAAACTACTGTAAATACAGCGTTACAGTTATGTATTATAACTATAAAATTTATTTCTTATTCTTAATTTTTACATTGATCATACGTTCACGCTTTTGCGTCTATGTACAAAATATCATAAAATTCGAGAATCAAAATATTATAGCTGTAGGAAACTAAATATTGAAAATTAATAAATAATTTATAATCGAGATTGGCTAGCTCAAAGGTCTGTAAATTCTTGGACAAATTATAAGGAATCATGCACTTTCACTATTCAGTTTTCCATTTTTTCTGCTATAGTATTTTGTGTCATGAATTTTAGGATGCAAAGTAATGTGCACCTGGCTTGCGAATGGTGGTTGGTGCTTTTGCACGATTGATTGCTTTTAAGTCAAGTTCAATTTCTTTCTCGTCCAATATGTAATTCAGTTGTGCAGGAGGTGGTTTTCGCCGTTTTTCTACTTTTTCAGGTACTGGATCATTGGGACGTCTACGTAATTTTCTCGTCATTACTGGCTTTACCTTTAATTAAAAGATAAAATAATATTAATAAGAAATATATATCTATTTAAATTAAGATTTAAAGAAACAGAAGTCAATGCTAGTTATGCATGTCATATTTAAAATAAATTGTAGCACAAATAATTATTGGCTCTTCTGCTCCTTTATATCTTTTTTAATTTAATTTTTAATCATTGGACCCTTTAAATGTTCATTTATTTATATATGTATTTAGAATGACATGTGGCTTCATATTAATGCAAGGTCTTGAGTTTGAATCCTGATCCCCATCCCACATTTATCTTATTTTCAGTGGGAAGTCAAATGTACTTTATAAATTATATGATATAACTTCATCCGTCTCTTATACTACTATTATACATTATTTAAACAAAGATAAATTCAATACCTCCATGGAATCGCCAGTAAGTTCCATTGTATGACGATCTGATTCGATCATTTTTCGTTTTTCTTCCATATCAGTAAGCAGATTTTCCTTAAGATCAATCTTTTTTTCCTCAAACTCTTTTGCTGCTGCTTTCTTCTCCAATATGTAATCGCGCTCAACCCATTCCGTCAAATAATCGCGATAAATTATATTCAATCTCAATCTGACAAAAATAACACCTCAATTAACATACATTTTATGCAAATAATGTTAGTAACAAAAAGAATTACCGTTCTTTATATTGCGCTTCCAATCGTTTTACTTTTCGATTGTATTCAGGATGTGTGCCTTCCTTCAATTGTTGCAGTTGCTTTTTCAAACTGGCTAATTTATCTTGATACATTCTAAAAGAATGAATATTAAAATGTAATTTCCAGTGTTAAATTCATAGATATACTAATTTTTTAGTATTACTAACTTTTTAGACTTACTGTTCTTTGATTTCCGTATACTCTTCAGATTTTCCCATATCGGTTTCGCTCGCCTCTTCCGTATCTAAAAAGGTTTCCATTGACTTTGTTAATTTTTACAAATATTTCTCGACGTATTACTTAATTTTCTTACTTAATAGATATTACAACTCCAAAAATTACAGGTATAGAAATACTTGGCGTGCAGACGCATGCAAGATTTCCTTTTATTATCACCTTCATCGCTTTCATCTTGCTCCTCGGCATCCCTGTCCTCCTCCAGATATTCCTCATTGTCCTCATCGAGATCATAATCGTCCTGGCGATCGTACATTGTGGAAAACGGCGAGTCTTGATATGACATTGTCACTCACAGCCATACTTTAATCGCGACACAACAACAGCGCTTGGGTTAGGTTAGGTTAATTAGGTTAAACCAGGGAGAAACCTGAGAGGTGTCACGGCCCGGTTTTAGATGTCGTGAAATACGATGCGCCCTCTGAGAAAGTGGACATGAACTACGTAGCCAATGTACATTTTCTCAGGGGTAACTCCAGAGAGAAGCCTGAGAGACGACGAGAGATGGAGTAGAAGCGTGACACCCGGTGCGTTTGTGCCCGGCCTAGCATTCGCGCCAAACGTGGATGTAGAACTACGTGGCCACGTTCACTGTCGATAAATCGCTTCAATACATGGTGTATATCCGTGCTACCAAGATAGGGCGTAAAATACGATTGTTTACATCTACACATATATAAAAAGACATTTTAATCATAGTTTATGTAAACAT